>OY776122.1:7405680-8605680 GCA_963675135.1 Galeopsis tetrahit | reverse complement strand
CATTGTCTTTGAAATATAGTACACATTATATTACACTACATGAAAGACATTGAACATTTTGTAGCCTGTACTGGCAATGGCCATTAATGTAAAAAAAAATTCACTGTAAATACTTTACTGTGAAAGCAAAATAGAAAAGGATAAATTAACTTAAACAATGTTTGACCAAAATGCTGTTTCTTCTGGAAGTTCAAGTTAGGTCATGCACTAGTAAAAGTAGGTGGTAGGGACATTTTTGCACCCAAAGGTTTGACCATTACTCCAGCAAAGAAGGTGTCTGATGTCTCCTTTAGCAACCTTTCCCAATGGAAATAACTGTTGCACCAATTTTACATCTTTAAGATAATTAGCATACTTTGCTAATTCTATTTTTTTATTTTTATCTAATTCTACAAGTGCGTATACTATTTGATTTTAATTCTTTGTCTAGATTAATATGACTAAAATGATCATTTTAATCAGGCAAAGGAAAATGATCTGTGGAAGTATATTTGAAATTGTATGGAATTGCTTTAGAATTGGATTTTGTATTTAATACTCTGTGCCGAACATATTTTTAGGTTATATATTAAACAGCTTTTATTAACCCATAATATGAAACATGCCTAGCTTAAGTAATCCCCGGATTAATGATTTCTAGTTAGAAAAGGTTATGTTAGGGCGTTAGGCCCATAGGTTGCTAGATTATTAAATTATGACTATTTATAGGTCAAAATCATTTTGCGGCTACACCAAGTTGCAGTAAATGTAATGTTGATTCCTGAGTGATGTTTGTTGTTTGTTCAGATTTTGTAATGCTATCACCATTTTCAGCCGTCTAATTTTCTATATTGCTCTTAAAGCTGCCAAAATGCTGTTTAATCTGAGTAAGAGGATATCTCACTATTGTGTCTTGTGTGCATGCGTTCCTTTCACTGAAAGCAGAGTGGGACTAGATTATATTCACTGGTCATTTGGGTTGATATTGCTTTAGATTCTACCCTCAACTGATAGACATTGCTCAAACTTTTAAATATTCATACTTGCCTGCCTCACTTTATATTCCTTGTATGTGGACAGGAAAAGCTGAATTTGTACAAGTTGGTTATCATACTTATGATTCACCAAGCATTGTTCTAGATATTTTCTCATAGACTATGCTCCAAGTCTCTAACGCTGTTCAATATTATTTTGCCTATGCTTGCTTGCCTGTAAGTTGTAATCTTTGTGCTTTCATAGGATGGAGTTCTTCGCGATGGTGAGCTTGAAGATCTATTTTCAACTGCACCAGAAAGGTGAATTTGATATTTCAGACAGTTACATTTTCACACCTCAAATTGATTTTAAGACCTCAAAAGTGTTTTTTTTTTGTTGTTGACTAAGCTGGAATTGATTTGTTCAACTTTGAAAAAGTCACAAGCATTATTCTGCACTATTTGAGTTTGTGTGCTTTGTGGTTCCTTTGTGTAAGTATTGATTTTCCTATGTTAGCTGGCGATAAATTGATCAAAATCGTGCATGCACTTCAACTTTGGTTGTTTATTCCTTTCAGACATAATTAGCATTGGATTACACTTCTATTGATGAGTTGTTCTTATTGCTTTCTGTGACTACCCATAATAAAGTTGTAGCTCCAAGTTCTGACTGTCCTCTGAAATAACCTGAACGTTGCCACTGTCTCTGTGCTTTCCGTCACAATTTCTAGTAACTATTTCCCAATGCCTTTCATGATGTTAAGTGTTAACTGACTTGGTCTCACGCTGTAAATATAGTCCTTGGGATGAAGCTCCTTACAGCGATGCAGTAGAGAGAACTCCACTGCGTGGATTATCTCTTTCTGGATTTCTATCAGAGGTGAGTATGCTGGGTTGCTTGTCTTGACATACGTGATAGTTCTTTTAAAAATTAAGTATAATCCATTAAAATAGAACAAGAGGTCCCCACAGTACAGGTTCCAAAACAACCAAGTTCAATTACTTTTTGATGCTTGAATAATATTAAGTCATGATGGTAATCATTTTATCGTCCATGTAATCTGTACAAGGTCTTTACTTAGCATTTTGTATTTTTGGTTTTTTACTTATGGTGTTACTGGAGGACTTTTGGCAGCGCTTTCACCACTAGAATCTTACTGTTAAACATTAAATTGTCTACAATGCGAAGGCTTTTCCGTTCACTTTGTCCTTGAATGAAAAACATAACTCAACTATAACCGATTCCTGACAATTTCTGTTCTTGTCCTTAATTGTATTGCTCTAATGTTGAATTTGCAGTGGGCTCTTATGACAAGACTGGATCCAGCTCAAAGTATAGCCAACTTAATATACATTGGTCACAACTGCAATGCAGCATCAGCCCTCCATATAACGAAGAAAAGATCAGTGGACAGGAAGAAGCAACAAACAGAACGAAGTGTTTTCCAGTGCTTTGTTTTTGGACCTAAAAAAGCTGGAAAGACTGCATTACTAATGTCACTGTTGGGAAGGTGTGGATCTTCAACTATATATGCATAAGAATATTTTATCAGATTAAAAAGTTCTAAACAGCAGTTGCCTTAGCCCAGAACTCTTGATGATATTCATTTATTGATTTTAACCAGTTCAATTAGGAATGCTAATTTTGTTGTTTCTCCTAATTACAGGCCTTTTTCAGAAAATTATATTCCAACAACCAGGGAAAAGTATGTTGTGAACGTTGTTAACCATCATCTGGTGAGTATTGACTGCAAATTTAGTTTGATATAACCCCCCTGCCCCTCTCTCGGTTTAGGTATGTCATATGTGAAGGTTTGAGATGTTTCAAGCAAGTGGAATTAAATGCTATTAGTGTGTTTTTGTTGTGTTTTAAGTCAACTAATTGAGTTGATGTTTCTGCGCTGCCTGTTTTAATTACAGGGTGATAAGAAAACTCTGATACTTCGGGAGATTCCAGAAGATGGAGTTAAGAAACTTTTTTCTAATAAGGAATCTTTGGCTGATTGTGATGTAGCTGTTTTTGTGTATGACAGGTCAGAATACTATTGACACACTTGTGCTAGCATTTTGTCAAGGTTTTTTTCTTTGAAGTTCTATATTGTGTTCTTTAATAATTTATGTACTAAGTGGGTAAAAATGGATTAGGTGGCATGGCTTCTCACATTGTTGACTTATTTACGCTTTCTGTTTTCCCTCAGCTCAAGTGAATCTTCTCTTAAGGGAGCAAAAGAAATGCTTTCATATGTGGCTAGGCAAGGGGAGGAAAGTGGTTATGGGATGCCTTGTCTCCTAATTGCAGCAAAGAATGATCATTCCAGTTCAATTGCGAATGAAGATTCAGTTAAGGTACTCAATATTCCTTTTCCTTATCTTCACTTTGAAACTTGTGAACCAATTTGAAAAGGATTAATTCATGACTGATTAGAGCTGATCTACACCTGCTCTAGATTTGCTTTGATATGGGGATCGATACACCTATTCCTATAAGTGTGAAAGAAAGAGACATGAATGATGTGTTCTCCAGAATAATAAATGCAGCTGAGCACCCTCATCTAAGTGTGCCTGAAACTGATATCGGACGCAGTCAGAAGCGATATCGCCAGCTTGTTAACCGTGCTCTCATGGGTCTATCAGGTACTTATAATAGGGCTTAAACTGATCATTACTCCCTCCGTTTCATAATAAGTGTCATTTTAGTGTTACATATTGTTTCTAACTAATTGCTGCTTTAGCTATTGTTCCACATTTCTTCCAAATTTATCCTATCAGTATCCCTAAAAGATCTCTTATTTTTTCAATACGGAGAGAGAGATTGACCGAGGGTAAATGACAATTTTATGTTCATTAATTTGATACAAATTCTCTAAAACGACATTTATGTCAGTGAGCTCACTCCACTTATACGTACACTGCATAAGATGATAGGAGCATGATGATCTGCTTTGTATTTGCGTTGTTTACTACAGTGCTACGTTGCTAAGTATGACTTGATTTTGCTAAAATTACAGTTGGAGCTGCAGCTACCTTTGTTGGCTTGGCAGCATACCGGGCTTATGCTGCAAGGAAGAACACATCGAGTTAAATTGGAGATATTGGGTAAATTAAACTGGTTACATGCTTACATTATTAACTTTTATTTTATTGGTTGCAGTATATACTATATGCATTTACAGTACAGAAAATTTCCTTTTCACACTACTAGGCTTTATTAAATTTTCGAACTAGCTAATAGTCCAGGATAGGTTTTATGCAGAGCATCAGAACTACAACTGGAGAAAAGAAGAAAGCAGGATTTCCATTGGGAACGATAGGGGCACCCGATGGGGATCTTTGGTTTAAAGAGGCCTCTCAATACAGTAAAAATATGTCGAACCTGATAAGTTTAGTTTGTTATTTTACCAACCTTATACTTTTCGTATTTCTGGTCAACATCAATCATCCGTTGCCCTTAAGAAAATAGCTAGCTTTGTATTGCCAAATATACGAGGAAATAAAGTTTTGTTTATACCTCAAGAATATAGCTTCTGGCTTTAGCAGAGCTTGAAGATTAAATAAAGATGGGTCTTTGATTGGGTTTGCGAGCCATTTAAATTGCAATTATTTCCTGCTGTGGATCTTCAAACTGTTCTGATATTGGTATTGCATTTCCTAGTATATACATGTCATACATTATTGGCATAACATTGGTTTACCCCGTGCGTATCTTCAAAGTCCTTTGTGGTGTTTTACGAGCCTTCAAACGTTCTAGGGGTATGTTTGTTTTGAGATTATGGTGGGAGAAAGCTTGGATTTTGAAAATTTATGGATTTAGATATGGATTGTGTGGGATTTTAAAATCCAAAATTTTAAATTCAAAACAAGTGGATCGCAAAATTCTCCAAAATAGGGTGTTTCCGGCTAAGTGTAAATTTCTTCTGCCCTGATTTGCTCGCTCGAGTGGACAACATTCTTGATCCCGCTAGGCTCGAGTCAAGTGGCCAAATTCAAAGTTGAATTATTGAGTAAGTCCAACCATTCGTTTTGACTGGCAAAATCTCACAAAAATCTATAGGGTTTCTCATGCCACTTGACCTAAGGTTACATTTGTTTTGAGATTTATCTGGTTGGATTTAGAGCTTACGATTTTAGTTCGGGATTTTCACATTTACTCCTATAAAATATAAGTACTACTTAACCTCCATTTTCATAAAATTCAAAATAATCACATTCGTCCCCTCTTCTACTTTTCTCATACTCAATACATCAGTTACGATTAAACGTTGATTTAATATACTTTCTCCGTCCATTAAAAGTATGTTCACTTATTTTTTTTATTTGTCCGTCAATCAAAATTATGTTAATATTTTTTTATGGAAACAATTATTTTTATTCCATAACACTCTAAATATGTGTTCAAAGGTATGAACATCTTTTGATGAATGAAAGTGATTATATAAAACAAAAATACATCCTATCAAATTCTCAAAACAAACGCGTGCTTTTAATATTCACTAGTATTTTAAAGTGCATAAGACTCAAAATCATTCACCGCACAATTAAGTTTAAAAAAAATAAAAATGACTAGGATTGGTTGAGTGCGCTTCAACTTCACCTCTATGCCTTGTTTCCTCTCGTTTCTTCTAACATGTTTTCTCCATTCTCGCTTCAATATCTAAACTTGATTTATACCCCAAAAATCACATGAATTGCACGAAAAACGTGCTCTTTTCTCTAGGTCAAAGTAATCAAGTACTCCTTCCGTTTACACTTTCGTTATTCGTCTGTTCCACAATTGTTTGTACACACCCTAAAAAGAAAACTCTTTCATAAACTCCACTGTCACAATATTCACATATTTACATAAAATACCATTACTTTTTTCCACTCATTACACTTTTTTCTTAAAAAGTGTGCTCATTTTGTGGTGCAATCACTTATGGGATGGAGGGAGTATTATAAAAAATCTTAAATATAAAATCCGGTAATCAAAATGACTGTAATTCGTTCTAAAACTATATTTAAAACCCCATTTATCAGACACACTCCGTCACGAGGAATGATCAAACAAGATTGTTCTGATGTGATCAATTTTTCGTATGAATGTTAAATAGTTATAGGTAAACGATTTGCGTGGGAGTGTAGAATATTTCATTATGGTGTACTATATGTTGGATGATGGAGGGAGTTGTTTGACAACGTTTGAAAGGAGTCAATTCCGTGTATTAATTAGTAAGGAATTGCCTTGTAGTTGTCGTGGAGATCGAGTCTTTTCCACTATTACCTTTGAACCACTTGAGTTATGTCCAAAGTTCTTTCTATGTTTTTCGACAATAATCAAGCATCCATCCTGTTTTTGTAGCTCAACTGAGAAACATTTTAACTCTTTCGTTTCAAATTATTTGAGCTATATACACTACAAGAATATTGACTTTTAATGACATAAACATGTCATTATAACTTCTCTAGCTAAAAGTGTTTAGTGACACAAATTGACTTTTTGTGATAGATCCTGTCATTAATTCTCAATTTTCTGTCACTAAAGACTTTTGGCCAGAGAAGTTTCTGTAATTAAAAGTCAATTTTCTTATAGTGATATGCTTCGAATATGGACCACGGAGGGTACTGTGCAGGGGTGATCCTTTGAATCTCACCCACTTACATAGATGTGCGTGTGTGATCTAAGAGATCACATTCTGCGCAAGACCTCCATGTACAAAAGGTAATCCTTGTGCATATGCTCTCAGAGACAGACAAATCCCTCGCTAAATGGACAATTTTTTATAGTGATATTTGTAAGAGTAAAAGATTAATTGATCAAAAATTTATTATTCGTGTATGAATATAATAGTGAAACGTCTAAAAGAGAAAAGTTTACAAACGTCTAAAATTATATTTACTTTACATCACATACAAATGATGGGCAAAGAAGTTCATTCAATGAAGTTAATGAAGATAAATTGACTTTTAAGCGTAAAAAAGTAAAATGACAGATAATAATGAAACATTTAAAAGAGGAAAGTCTGCAAATAATAATGTAACCGACTCAGTATTAAAAGGTGGTACCTATGACAGGGTGAAACAATGTCATAAGTTTTAGCAACATTATGACAATAGGTAGAGTGCAATCGTGGTATAGTTTCATAGGATTTTGAGAGGCAATCAACCAATGAGAAATCGAAAGGTGGTTCATAAAATGATAAAAACATAGTCTTAGAAACATGAATTGTTGCGGGGCCTCTTCAAACCCAAACCCTTAAATTTTGTTGTACGACTCACAATCACTCTACCTGCTAAAGTACGCCCTGTAAATTAGATCCTCAATATATATTTTCTTCCCTTTTTGGATAACATCATTTGATTTGACATTCACGAAACCACTTTGAAATATTCACCAATAGTCCAATACTATATATTTTGATTCTCATTTTCCTATAATCTTCGAATTCGGTGATGTGCATGCACTACATTAATAATATCAAACTTAGTACATGCAAAATGTTTGTTAAGGGAGTCAAATTAATCACATTCAATGTGGGAGTATTACTTTTATTGAAATATTATTTTTAAACTTTAATTGATACTCCTTGTCTGGGTTTTATTGAGCTATCCATTTGATTCGTGCACGAGTTTTAATATAAGAGTTGCTTAATTGTATTTAAAGTGATAATATAGATAAAATGATAAACTAGATAAAATCCTTTTTAGAAAATAGTTGATCTAGTAAAAACGGCCCACAAGGGAAATCATGTAATTTAGTAAAATAAGGGTATGTTTGTTTTGAGATTTTGAGAATTTTAGAATTTGGATTTCAAAATCTGGTGAATTTTAAATTCTAATACTTGTAATGATTTTTTTGAAGGAAAACTTCAATTTATTTAGTAGCTGCAAATGATAATAGGTAGACCGTCTACAATATTTGGAGGGTCAAATCACACTTGAGGGTTGGAAAAAACCCTAGCAGCTCCAGCAAGTCAATGAGTTTTATCATTGGCCTCACGACAGACATAAACAATAGAACTTGAATTAAAAGAATGTAATAAGCTCTTACAAACATTAATGAAATTGCTGAAGATGGAATTCAAACTCTGTTCGGAATGCATAACATCACCAACTAGTTGTGCATCCACCTCTATCTCCACATTATCAAGGCTCGGTTCCTTAATCCACGAGAGCACTTCAAGGAGACCCACCCTCGTCCACTTGATACATACACTCTTGGAGTTGTGTGTTTGTGCAACAGCATCTAAATAGACCCTTATTATCATCATGCACTATAATCTCCACATCCATCTCCTTCGTGTCATAAAAAAAATTCGCATCGACGTTGAACTTTAGATAATTCTAAGGAGGACGATGCCAAACCTTACACTTATGCAGCGACATCTAAAGGACTCTCTCCTAACCGGGCTCCCTACCATTCCTGTAGAAACGTTGCTGCAAGACGAGCAACCACATCGACATAATTATACTTCATCCATTCACAAATAAATGATGTTCAAACAATTATGCGTTGTACACAATTAAATGATGTTTTTGCCTTTATTTTTCACACTTTCTCCCAATTTTATCCTCTTTGATAACTTTAAAAAATATTCATAATTTCTAACTTAACTTTATTAATTAATCATTTCCCACTTTTAAACTCTGAAGACGTGAGAAATATAATCTTTTTTTATGGTAAATTAAAATCATGGGATGTAGTAGGAGAATTATTCATTAATTAATGACAAACCTATTCATACACACCTCTTTTTAATTCCACCAAAAAAAGGTGTCAAGATATTCGGGTCGATTACACGTCTCCAACCAAGTAAAACACTTGAATATAGAAGAAATAACTGCTCTAGGATAGTAATTCAGAAAAGTAAGCAACGAGACAAACAACACACAAAAATTTAAGTGGTTCGATCAATGTGATCTACATCCACTGGACCAGACGAGTACTTCTTTGATTGATCAAGAATGTTTACACACTCATTCACTCGGAATAGGATATTTCCTCACTTCACTCGTGAACTCACACAACTCAAAGATTACAATCGTACTTGCATCCAAAATCAACTCTATGATTTTTCTAACCTTTACAATGTACACAAACAAGAGTTTATAAAGACCAAAGGTAGTTGCTGCTGTTAGGAACTGTTTGAGTAGTTAGCAACCGTTTGCAACCGCTTGTAACAACCCATGTGCTCTGTTATTGCCCAACTGAAATGGTAGTTATGCCCTCAAGTAGTTGTAACTGTAATACAGTTAGTTAAACTAACTTTCATATCAGAAGACTTGTCCATAAAGATCAGAACACTACTTAGTGATCTGATACTCAACTCTTCTGTTCTGTTGATCAAAAGCTAACTCTGCTGATAGACTTCATACTGTGCTGATCTTAACTGCACTGACCAAGTAATGTGCTGACCCAAGTACTGTGCTGATCTGGTACTGAGCTGATCTACTCTGCTGAAGTACTGTGCTGATCCAGTACTGTGCTGATCTTACTGTGCTGATCTAGCCAACTGTGCTGAACTATAAGCATCACCTTCTCATCTGATTGAAACCCTTAAACTCATCTGATAAGGCCTAAGGTATCTTATCTGATCCTATCAGCTCACTACTCACTTAGTGTGCTGATTCTGAGATTATGAGATAACACTCACAATTCTCCACCTTTAGCTCATAATCGAACTAATCTCCACCAAAAATAAAACACCAACACTATTCTCCTCAAAGAATAGCCTCCACTACTGATCTTCTACCACAAGAACAATAGTCTTCTCCTCAGATGAATTAATGCAGTCCAATAAGTCTAAGACACAAGTCAAACTTCTCTTTTGGCAATGCCTTAGTGAACGCATCAACAGGGTTCTCCTCGGTAGCAATCTTCACTACCTGGACCACCCCCTTCTCTACAATATCTCTTACAAAGTACAGTTTTACATCTATATGTTTAGTTCTCTCATGATACCCCTAATGCTTTGCAAGATGTATTGCACTTTGGTTATCACAGAAGACAATCACACTTCTTTGTGATATACCAAACTCCTTCAAGATCCCCTTAACCCACATGCTCTCCTTAACTGCCTCAGTCAAGGCTACATATTTTGATTCTGTAGTAGATAATGCAACTACAGACTGATGTATTGACCTCCATGATATAGCTGTACCAAATAAGGTGAATACATACCCTGTCAAGGACTTTCTTGTGTTTACATTGGCTGCATAGTCGGCATCAACATATCCCACAAGTGCTTCTCCCTCATCTGATATCTTCTGAAATTTCAGACCTTTCTCAGCTGATCCTAGAACATATCTCATGACCCACTTAACTGTCTCCCAATGACTTAAACCTGGATCACTCATGTATCTGCTGATTACACTCATTGCATGAGTTAAATCTGGTCTACAACACACCATAGCATACATTAAACTCCCTACTGCACTGGCATAAGGAACCTTACTCATCTGAGCTCTTTCTTGGCTGTTCTTGGGACACATCTGATTGGATAGCTTCTGATGCTGACCAATTGGTGTAGAAACTGACTTAGCTTGATTCATCCTAAATCTCTCTGACACCTTCCTCAGATAGGTAGGCTGACTAAGCTGAATTGCTCCCTCAACTCTACTGATCTCCATCCCAAGAATCACTTTAGCTTCACCAAGATCTTTCATCTCAAACTCCCTTTTGAGAATCTCCTTAACCTGATTGATACTGTTAATAGACTCCCCTGCTATTAACATATCATCTACATACAACAGAAGATAGGTAACTGAACTCCCAACCCTCCTGAAGTAAACACAACTGTCATACAAGCTTCTTGCAAAACCAGCTGAGCAAATGTACTCATCAAACCTTAAGTACCATTGTCTAGGGCTTTGTTTGAGGCCATAGAGTGATTTTTTGAGTAAGCACACTTTGTCTTCTCCATCTTCTATGTCCAACCCTTCTGGTATTTTCATGTAGATCTTCTCATCTAAGGTCCCATGAAGAAATGTTGTGGTCACATCCATCTGATGCAGCTCCAATTCATATTGAGCAACCATAGCCAACAAGATTCTGATGCTACAATGCTTTACAACAGGTGAGAATATTTCATTAAAGTCAATACCTTCTTTCTGTGTAAATCCTTTAGCTACAAGTCTTGCCTTGTACCTAATCTTGCCACCTCTCTGAGCCTCCACCTTCTTCTTGTAGATCCACTTACACCCAACAAGTTTCTTGTTCTTAGGCCTCTCAACAATCTCCCAAGTCTGGTTTTTGTTCAGAGATAACAGTTCTTCCTCCATTGCAACTAACCACTTCTCTTTGTCATGGCAGTTGATGGCTTCTGTGTAAGTTTTAGGCTCCAAAGACTCCACCTCAAGAGCTGCACATAATGCAAAAGATACTATGTCAGCTTGACCATACCTCTGAGGTGGGTGGACTTCTCTTCTGGTTCTGTCCCCAGTGAGCTGATAGTCATGAAGCTTAGTATCACTATGAGTAGTCTCCTCCTCATCTGGATCAATCTGATCTTCAGTTACTGTTCTGGTTTCAACATGCTCCACCTCAACCTGTGTCTCATCTGGTTTGTTGTGTGCTGCACCTGAACTTGCCTCTTCTTTCAATGACATTCTACTTTCATCAAAAGTTACATCTCTGCTGATAATACACTTCTGCATCCCAGCTTCAAGGCACCACAACCTATACTCTTTCACACCTGAAGGATACCCTACGAACACAAATTTCAAGACTCGAGGCTCAAGCTTATCTTGCTTTACATGGGCATATGCTGAACAACCATAAACTTTCAAATTACTGTACTCAGCTGCATGGCCAGACCATAACTCTTCTGGGGTTTTAAATTGCACAGCTGAGGAAGGGCTTCTGTTTATCAAATAGGCTGCTGTTGACACTGCTTCCCCCCAAAATACTTTAGGCAATCCAGAGCTGCTCAACATGCACCTGACTCTCTCAAGTAAAGTCTAGTTCATTCTCTCAGCTACTCCATTCTGCTGAGGTGTACCTGGTACTGTTCTATGCCTCACTATACCCTTCTTCTTGCAGAAAACATTGAACTCTTCTGATATGAACTCCAGCCCATTATCAGTTCTCAAATGTTTGAGCTTCTTTCCAGAGACATTCTCAACCTCAGTGAGCCATTCCTTAAACTTTTCAAATGCTTCTGACTTGGATTTCAGGATAGTGATCCATACCTTTCTTGAGTAGTCATCTATGATAGACATGAAGTATCTCCCACCACTTCTGGTCTGATTCCTAGCTGGCCCCCATAAATCTGAATGGACATAGTCCAAAATTCCTTTGGTAGAGTGTGAACTCTTCCCAAACTTCAATCTCTTGGATTTCCCAAGAATGCAGTGCTCACACAAATCAAGCTTTGTGATCTTGTCACCATATAGCAATCCTTGCTTACTTAGCTCAGGTATGCCCTTCTCTCCTACATGACCTAATCTTCTGTGCCACAACATTGAGTTGTCTTGCACTCTTGCCACATCTGATCTGCCTATAACTGTTCCTCCCTTAAGAAAGTAGAGATCATTCCTTCTCTCACCTTTAAGAACAGTAAGCTTCCCCTTTGAAACTCTGAGCTCTCCATCTTCTGATTGGAATTTTTAGCCCAATGAATCCAGCATACCAAGAGATATCAAATTTCTCTTGAGTTCGGGAACATATCTGACCCTCTTGAGAATCCTCACTACTCCATCATACATCTTCAAGTGTACTGTACCTTCACCTTTGACTTTGCAAGTGTGATCATTCCCTAACAACACAGAACCTCCATTCTGATTCTTAAAATCATGAAACCAGTCTCTTCTTGGAGTCATGTGAAAAGAGCACCCTGAATCTAAAATCCAATCTTGCTGTTCTTTAGTGGAAGTGATGGATAGGGACTGAGCTGACTCATAGCCCTTCTGCTCCTTATCTTCTTGGGTTTGATTTGATTGATTCTTATCAACAGGGTTCTTGGGACCAGATTTCTTCATAAGCTGTTTGTACTTGAAACAAGTACTCTTATAGTGCCCATGTTTGTTGCAGTGGTGACACACTACTTCCCCTTGATTTGACACTATTGATTTACCCTTATCATCTCCCTTGGGTTGACTAGACCCCTTCTTGGAGACAGACTTCTTCTGACCTCCCTTGATTGCCAATCCTTCTCCACTACTACTTTTATCTCCTTGAGATGTCTTATTGTGTAACAGCTTGGACTTGACAGCCAAGATCACATCCTCCAATGTGATTGCCTCCTTTCTACCATACAAGATGGTGTCCTTTAGAATTTCAAAGGACTTAGGAAGAGCACTCAACAAGATCAGAGCCTTATCCTCTTCTTCAAGCTTGACATCCAAATTCTCCAGATCATCAAGTATCTTGTTGAACTCATCTAGCTGCTCCGTAATGGGTTTGTCATCTCCCATTCTAAAGGCATACAACTTCTGTTTCGAATAGAGTCGGTTATTAAGAGTTTTCACCATATATAGCTTCTCAAGCTTATCCTAAACCTTATTCGTTGACTTTATCTCCAAGGCAGAGTAGGATCATGCTTCGAGCTTTTCTGAGCAACTTGCTCCTTTCAGCCGCAGCTGTTGTAGTTTTTTCTGCAATCTCTTCGGATTCTTCGAGAGCTTCGAATAATCTTTGTTGTTCAAGGTGGGCCTGCATCTTGACCTTCCACAGCCCAAAATCTCCTGTGCCTGTAAACTTCTCTATGTTGTACTTGGTAGAATTTCCCATCTTAGATCTGCAGCTACTTCAATTTCCCCCAGACGACGCCAATTATCAAGATATTCGGGTCGATTAGACGTCTCCAACCAAGTAGAACACTTGAATATAGAAGAAATAACTGCTCTAGGATAGTAATTCAGAAAAGTAAGCAACGAGACAAACAACACACAAGAATTTAAGTGGTTCGATCAATGTGATCTACATCCACTGGACCAGACGAGTACTTCTTTGATTGATCAAGAATGTTTACACACTCATTCACTCGGAATAGGATATTTCCTCACTTCACTCGTGAACTCACACAACTCAAAGATTACAATCGTACTTGCATTCAAAATCAACTCTATGATTTTTCTAACCTTTACAATGTACACAAACAAGAGTTTATAAAGACCAAAGGTAGTTGCTGCTGTTAGGAACTGTTTGAGTAGTTAGCAACCGTTTGCAACCGCTTGTAACAACCCATGTGCTCTGTTATTGCCCAACTGAAATTGTAGTTATGCCCTCAAGTAGTTGTAACTGTAATACAGTTAGTTAAACTAACTTTCATATCAGAAGACTTGTCCATAAAGATCAGAACACTACTTAGTGATCTGATACTCAACTCTTCTGTTCTGTTGATAAAAAACTAACTCTGCTGATAGACTTCATACTGTGCTGATCTTAACTGCACTGACCAAGTAATGTGCTGACCCAAGTACTGTGCTGGTCTGGTACTGAGCTGATCTACTCTGCTGAAGTACTGTGCTGATCCAATACTGTGCTGATCTTGCTGTGCTGATCTAGCCAAATGTGCTGAACTCTAAGCATCACCTTCTCATCTGATTGAAACTCTTCAACTCATCTGATAAGGCCTAAGTTATCTTATCTGATCCTATCAGCTCACTACTCACTTAGTGTGCTGATTCTGAGATTATGAGATAACACTCACAAAAGTTAAAACATTATTTTTTTTAAACAAGGGAGTAAAATTTATAAGTGTGCACGTATAAGTATTTATTGGGTCAAATTTTAAAATTTAAATTCTACAATTCTAAAATATATAGAACTAGCATACCAACAAGATCAAGTCAATTCAAATATTTATATTCTTTGTATTAATAGTTATTTATCGTCTCAAATCCAGGGTTATACTTAAATAAAGTGTAGTAGTTAACTAAGCTTTGCTCGAATTTACATGCAATGGTTTTTTTTTTCGAAACTAATTAATTTACATGCAATGATTAAATTTATAATTAAGCATATAATGACCGGATTCGATATTTTCAGAGCTAATATATAATAAAAGAAAAAGAAAAACCAAATTTAGTGTTAAATATTTAAAAATAGACCAATGGAGCATCGAAAGCTGTGAACTATATCTGAATAATCAGATTCGATTTTCAGAGAGGTCATTTTAAAAGGAAAAAAAGAATTAAATTTAGTGTTAATTGTTTTAAAATAAACCAATGGGGCAATGACAGACATGTACCTAATATGAATTCAATAATAAAATAATTACAAAGAGACAATTCCATAGATTCCCGACAGCCGACACTAGATTTTCAAAATCCAAATATTTGTGAATAGCGCGATTCCTTTTGTGGTATCCTAATATCACACTCATTGTCCAACCATCAACTCAATACTCCATTTTTTTTTATGTCTCGTTCATTTTGAGATTTTAAGGATTTTAAGATTTGAATTTTAAAATTCAGTGAATTTTAAAATTCAGTGAATTTTAAAATTCTAATAAATTGTAAGCTTTGTGTTTATTTTGAAATTTAAATAGAATATGATTTAACTCTATGTTATAGAATTATATGTGTTTATATAGGATTTATAGGTATAAGTATTGATGTAGATAAATATGTTGCTCTCCGAGGAGCCGACACGTGGAAACGGGATAGATTATGATAAGTCATGATTAGGTCGGTATGCCGAAGAAACAGGATTAATACACCCCTGGGCTCGAGTAGGGAAATGAGAGAAAGCAGGGTTATTGGGCCTTTGGCCCATATTCAGAAAGGTTAATATTTCTTGGCCCGGAAAGGACTCGACCCAAACATGGAACGGATAGTCCATCTTTCTTGGCCAAGTCAAATGAGCAGGTCAAACCCACGAGAATAGGAGAGGATATGCTCAAAAACCAAGTCTTCAGGGTTGAGGGACCGGATTCTGGGGAGTGGACCAAGAATGTAGGGAGAATAAGTCCCCCTCTTTCCCGGGGAGAGGGGGCCAGGTATATAAGCCAATTATTTTACGTTATCAGGTAAGTTTTATGACGATACACACATCTTTTACATACAATACGTATTTTCCTAAGAATTATACACTGATTTGAAGAGAAACTTCATTACATTCGCCGGAATTTCCCTAGATACGCAGGGGAATTCCTCTTTGATTTCGCCTACTATCGAATCTGACTTGAGCGTCGGAGCTTCTACGCCGGAGCCCCCCTCCGGTGTACTTTTGCAGGTTATTTTCGGATTTCCAAGGAGATTTACTCGAAGATTACTAAGGATTTAACTCGAGATTGGATTCGTGATTAATAGTGCTTGCAAGAGAACGATCAACATCCGAAAGCGTTCTTTTTCGACGCATCAACTGGCGCCGTCTGTGGGAACATTTCAGGCTAAGGCGTGAGAAAAGTTCCGTACTTAAATGGGTGGAGGACATGATCCAGTGAAGCAGACGAAGGAGAAAGGAGATTCCACTCCTCCTCCTCTTCCTCCGCCTCCTCCAGGTTTTCCCTCAAATCGAAATTTAGGGAAACGACCCGTGGACCATACACCAGAAGATATTCCCCCTCCAGGTTTTCCCTCAAATCGAAACCTAGGGAAACAACCCGTAGATCATGTACCGGAAGATGTTCCTCTCGCTCTGGATGGAGAGGCACCAGGCACCTCAGGGGCTTCAGGGAGTGGGATCAATAGGGATAACCCTAACACTCAACCGGAGCTCTTGACTGTCTCTCGAGATCAATTAGATGAGATGATCGCGCAATCAGTTGAAAGAATAATCGCTACTCGAGGACTTCGCCCTCCCGAACCTATTCCAATCACTCGTAAGGGTACAAGACAAAATCTCCCAGAACAGGTCATCGATTCTGTTCCAGTCCCTTCCAGGAATGAGGATCCCCCTCAGAACCTAGAAGAAAAAGTACCTTCTCAGGCGGAAAGAAGCATCTTGGAAAGACCTCCTCGGAGGGATACGGAGAGGATCCTTGGGGATACCACTCTGGAGACAGGGATGGGAGAAAGCACGGACGACACGTATCAGGGAGCCGTCAGCGATCAGATACGGGCCTTGCGGAAGGAGATGAAAGACATGCAGAAGCATATGATTGATAACGTAAGTAAACCTTCTTACGTTACTGGTTATCAATTTTCATCCACTATTTTACAAGATGAACTGCCTCCTAATTTTAAATCTTTAAATTTCGAATATGATGGAACCACGGACCCGTACGAGCATTTGATGAGATTCGAGAATGCCGCCCTATTGCATCGATACGGAGAGGGCGTCAAATGCAGGGTATTTCTGACTACCCTATCTAAAGCAGCGCAACAATGGTTCACCCAGTTAGGGCCAGATACTATCCATTCATGGTCGGAGTTCAGCGAACTATTCCTGCACCAATTTGCCAGCGCTAGGAGGCAACCTAGGGCCACCCTCACCTTGTTTAACATGCGACAAGGGGAGAATGAGAGTCTTCGGGCTTTCTTGAAGAGATTCAACCAAGCAGCTCTCGAAGTACCTACAGCCTCCTCAGAGGTCAAAATTAACGCCCTCACCAACGGGCTAAGAGATGGGGATCTATTCACATCTCTATCCAAGAAGCCAGTTCGGACCTTTGATGAATTGTTGAGGAGAGCAGAGAAATACCTTACCCTGGAAGAGGTAAGGAAAGCTAAGCGATCAGAAACCAGGGCCGTAGTGAGTAATGGAGAAAGGAGGAAAGAGATTCCGTTTAGGAGGCCAAGTCCGGAGAGACATCGAAGCTCCAGGAGGCTAGAAAGCGTAAGAAGAGAGGAAGTTGCACCCTGGAATCCAAGGAGGGGGGCGAAGAGATATACCCCATTGAGGATGGAGCCAGCCGAAGTCCTAGAAGTGGCAGGGGACCATCCAGATATGAAATTCCCCTACTCAAGGAGTAGAGGTCCCCAAAACCCTAAGTCAAACAAATTCTGCAGGTTCCACAACGATTATGGCCACGATACCAACCAATGTTGGCATCTGAAGGATGAGATAGAAAGGATGATTCAGGCAGGCCACCTGAAGGAGTTTATTTTTAGAGATCGACAAGGCCCCAGGGGTCAAAAGCGAAAGGACCCCGAAGGGAAACAGGAGGATGATAGAAGAGATCAAAGGAAGGGCAATGAGGAGCCACCACCCCCTCCCCAGAAGAGAGGAACTATTCATATGATTATGGGAGGCACTGCCGATGGGGATTCCTTTAGGCAGAGGAAGCAAAGCGTTCGATCACTGAAGAATGAGAGGAATATAGAGCACCATGAGGTGGGAAAGATGACAGAGGGTCCAGACATTCATTTCGGGCCAGAAGACGCAGGGGAACCTAGAGAAATTCATAATGACGCATTAGTCATTACCACGGATATAGCAGGATACGATGTGGCAAGAATTTTTGTGGATACTGGAAGCTCTGCCGACATCATGTTTTTGGAGTGCTTTAAGAAGATGGACCTGAATATAAAGCTCAGACCGGTGGAAACCGCTCTTTATGGATTCTCAGGGGGAGCTATTCAACCCCTTGGTTCGGTGTTGTTGCAAATAGGGTTAGGAGTGGCCCCTAACCGTCGTGTGCAAATAATAGAGTTCCTGATTGTAGACGTCCCATCTTCCTATAATGTAGTAATGGGAAGGCCAAGCTTGAATATTTTTCAGGCAGTGATCTCCACCTTCCACATGAAGATGAAGTTCCCTGCCTTGGGGGGTGTGGGAGAGATATGTGGCGATCAGTATCAGGCAAGGAAGTGTTATGTGGAATCGGTCAAGATAGCAGACAGGGCCATGTTCAGGGGAATGGAGAGATTTAAGGGCGAAGACCCTGAATTGAAGAGACAGAAAGTGGGTGAGCTAGTACAAGAGCAACCAAAAGTTAAAGCAGACGAGGAGTTAATGAGCATCGAGCTCTACCCAGGAAAGGAGGGATTTACAACCAGGATAGGTATGAATATGAACCCTGAGCTCCAGGGAAAGATGATACTGGCCCTCCAGCAAAATGCAGACATCTTTGCATTCACAGCGACGGATATGACGGGTATCCCTCCAGAAATAGCTGTGCACCATCTGAATGTGGATCCCAAAGCTAGGCCCGTGAAGCAGAAGTTGAGGAACTTCGGTAAAGAGAAGAACCTCATTGTAAAGGAGGAGATCGATAAATTGTTGAGCGCAGGGCACGTGAAGAGAGTGCAGTTCCCTGAGTGGCTCTCGAATGCAGTACTGGTGTCTAAAGAAGCCGACAAATGGAGGATGTGCATTGACTTTAGGGACTTGAACAAGGCGTGCCCTAAAGACCACTATCCACTGCCTAGGATTGATCAGCTGGTGGATGCCACGTCCGGGTTTGAATTACTCAGCATGATGGATGCTTATCAAGGGTATCATCAAATCCAGTTGAACCCCCTCGATATACCAAAGGTATGCTTTATAGCGACATGTGGTACTTTCGGTTATGTACGTATGCCTTTTGGACTGATAAATGCAGGAGCCACCTATCAAAGAATGGTAGACTCGGTGTTCCGAGGGCAGATAGGCAAGAATATGGAGGTTTACGTGGATGATATGCTGGCTAAGAGTGTCAAGGCAGAGAGACATATTGACGACTTGAAGGAGATATTTCAGGTAATCCGAGAGAATTGTATTAAATTAAACCCTGCTAAATGTTCTTTTGGAGTAGGGTCAGGGAAATTTCTGGGATATATGGTGACTCAGAGAGGGATAGAAGTGAACCATGCTAAGGTGAAGGCGGTGCTCGACATGCAACCCCCTCAGAATTTGAAGGAATTGCAAACCCTGAATGGTAGGATCGCAGCTCTCAGTAGGTTTATATCAAGGTCAGCAGAAAAGAGCCACCACTTCTTCAGAACCTTAAGGAAGGGGTCGAAGTTCGAGTGGGACGACCAGTGTCAGAAAGCTTTCGAGGAACTCAAGCTTCACCTTGAACAGCTTCCGAAGCTGACAAAGCCCTCTCAGGGAGATGTATTGCTCTTATATCTTTCAGTAGGGGAACACTCCCTGAGCACCGCCCTGATGAAAGAGGAAGGTTCTGCACAGCAACCCATATATTATGTGAGCAAGGTCATCCAAGGAGCGGAAATGAGGTACTCAGAGGTAGAGAAGGCAGCCCTGGCAGTGGTGGTAACCGCTAGGCGATTACGTCCCTACTTCCTGTCTTATAAAGTTATGGTGCGAACTAATTTCCCTTTGAAGCAGACATTAGGGAGAGCAGATTTATCAGGGAGAATGGTCAGATGGGCAGTGGAATTACAGGAGTATGATATAGATTATGAACCAAGGAGAGCCATCAAGGCTCAAGCTCTAGCAGATTTTATTCAAGAGTCTACCAGAGTGGAAGAAGAACAAGGATGGAAGGTATATGTGGATGGCTCAGCATCCGCCTTGGGATGTGGAGCAGGGATATTATTGATCGACCCTGAGGGTCAAGAACTGCAGGTGGCTGTCAAATTCCGATTTTCAACCTCAAACAATGGTGCAGAGTATGAGGCCCTGATTAGAGGAGCGAGCATGGCTGCAGAGTTGGGAGCACAGAAGGTCACCCTATACTCCGATTCACAACTGATAGTACAACAGGTCATGGGGGAGTACCTCGCCAAAGATGAGAGAATGATCACCTACCTAGAAGAGGTAAAGAAGTTAAGAGATAAATTCCATACTTTTGAAGTGATACAGGTACCAAGAGAAGAGAATATGAAATCAGATGGATTGTCTAAACTGGCTAGTTCCACTGAATTCGAGGGAGACGGAAAGATAACCCTGTTGGTGGCAGATCAAGTAGCTACGGAAACCTTGATCGGAGAGATAACAGCAGGGGATGATTGGAGGAAAGAAATATGGGAAGAATTGAACAGGGATCCAGCAGCCCCAATGTCCAGAGAAGCAAAGGCTTGGAGAAGGAAGTATTGCATCCTAGGAGGTCAATTGTACACGAGGTCTTTCACTCAACCTTACTTGAAATGTCTTTCAAGAAGAGAAGCAGAGCTAGTAATCAAAGACATCCATGAAGGTTGCGCATCCAGCCATGAAGGGTACCAGACCATGGTGAAGAAGGTATTTAGGGCAGGTTTTTACTGGCCTAACATAATCAGAGATGCTAGAGAGTATGTGAAGAAATGCGAGAAGTGTCAGAAGAATGGACCCTTGATACGAATACCTGCAGAAGAAATGGGGGCTATGTACTCGCCCTGTCCCTTCGCCAAATGGGGAATCGATCTGGTGGACCCTTCCCCTTGGCACCAGGAGGGAGAAAATTTTTGATCGTAGCCGTGGATTATTTTAGTAAATGGGTAGAGGCCGTGCCTTTGGCCAAAATTGAAGAAGATAATGTAATTCTTTTCCTTGCTAGACATATTTGTTGCAGGTTTGGAATACCCAGGATCCTGGTTTCCGACAATGGAACGCAGTTCAATGGAGAGAAAGTAAGGAAGTGGTGCGAAAGATGGAATATCACACAGAGGTTTACTTCAGTAGCTCATCCACAAGCTAATGGGCAGGTGGAGGTTACAAACAGAATCCTAGTGGATGGTATTCGAACGCGATTGGAAGAGGTAGGAGGAAAATGGGTGAAGGAGTTGGACAACGTCCTCTGGTCCTACAGAACCAGCCCTAAGACAGCTACAGGCGAATCTCCCTTCTACTTAGTATATGGAGCAGCGGCAGTGATACCCCCTGAAGCTAGACTCAAATCACACCGGATCACCTATTTTGAAGAAAAAAGAAATGAAGAGTTGATGAGGGAGGCGCTGGATCAGATAGATGAAGAAAGGGAGATGGTGAGATTAAAAGCAGAAAGGTACAAGAGTCGGATCAAAGCAGCTTATGATCGCAGAGTGATCCCTCGCTGCTTTAAAGTGGGAGACTTAGTCCTTCGGAGAGCAGATGCTTTGAAGAACACGGGAAAGCTGGAACCCAACTGGGAAGGTCCATATAGGGTAATACAGGTACTAAAAGGCGGATCATACAAGCTCCAAGACATGACAGGGAAGGATATACTAAGGCCATGGAACGTGTGTCACTTGAAGAGATTTTATGTTTGAGGAAGGTGTTATTCCCCTACTTCCTTTTTCTTTATGAACAATTTCGAACATTTACTTTTTATTCGAATAATTGCTTCACCGGCACTCTTTTTCCCTCTACGTGGGTTTCCCTTTGGGGTTTTACCACGGAGAGGTTTTTAATGAGGCCGGCATAGGTTCCCCTTATTTGCCTATGTTGATAAACATTTTTGATCAATGGAGCATCGGTTTTGATAAAATTTCAGCAATTTCCCTAAATGCATGTTAATATTGTGATGAGATGACTTCTATGCGATAATTTTATGATGAAATGTTTCTCATATGTTAATATCGTGTTAAGATAACTGTTGAAGGCCTGCATGATGAGTGCTGAAATAACGAATATGTTTTGGAAACTGAAATATAGCATGATAGAGACATTGCAAGATAGAGAAATTCACACCAATTCATACATGCTCGAATAGAGAATACCTAGGAAAAATTCCTAAAGTTACTATTCACGACAGCCTCTAAAGCTAGGGGGAGTAAGGGGTACAGTAGCGGAAGACATGATTAACTCGTCGATAAACCCTATCCCTAGCGATTCTCAAAACTCTTACGAGTATAAACTAACTCTTACGAGTATAAACAAACTCTTACGAGTATAAACAAACTCTTACGAGTATAAACAAACTCTTACGAGTATAAACAAACTCTTACGAGTATAAACTAACTCTTACGAGTATAAACAAACTCTTACGAGTATAAACTAACTCTTACGAGTATAAACAAACTCTTACGAGTATAAACTAACTCTTACGAGTATAAACAAACTCTTACGAGTATAAACAAACTCTTACGAGTATAAACTAACTCTTACGAGTATAAACTAACTCTTACGAGTATAAACTAACTCTTACGAGTATAAACAAACTCTTACGGGGTCTTTCTATCGTCAGGAAGGGCATTCGCACATCCTGACAACAGGTGACCAATCAAAAATTAACACCTCATATATCTTCGTCATAGTGCGATCAAGTTTGGCAAAATAATTAATATTTAAAAAATATATATAAAAGTACTAAAATATCCTTAATATATTTTTAATTAAAAACAACTCTTTAATTAATTACTAAATAATAATATAAGCCGTATAATATATATTCTTATTAAGATTAATGTTCATCATCAATTCATTGGTGTTCTTCAAGGACAAATCTCGCATTCAAATTCAAGTGAGACAATCAAGATTCATTGGTGTTCTTCAAGGACAAATCTCGCATTCAAATTCAAGTGAGACAATCAAGATTGATATTTTTTTTAATTCATCAATAAACCTCAAGCCCTCAACCTCCAATGGCCTTAATAACCCCCGCCCCGTTACCCAATTTATTCATCATCATCCTCCCTCTAGGGCTTAAATTCAGAGAGTAAGTACTCCAATATTGCAGCAATTGGTGGTGGTGGTGGAGAGAGTGACGGATATTGTGAGGGCGGCGCCACCTCTCTTGTAAAATATGGAGGAAAAGATAAATCTATACTGCTGGAAGGAAGAAATCATCTACTGATGACTCTGCGGTGGCGGCAGAAATAGGGGAAGTTGATTTGAGGATTATAAGAATTATCCATGGCAAATGGAAAAACGGAAGCAGGCCATTGGAGCAGAATCTGAGATTTTCCCTTTGAATAAGCGCTAATATTTTTTTTTAGGGAACTGATTTTCTTAGATTTGATACATATTGGGAGAAGAAACAATAATTTAAACTTTAATTTTAATTTTAATAAAATATAGTATATTATATATTGTTAATGTTTAACTAATTTATTTTCTATTTTTTTATTTAATGGGTATTTTTGTCATTTTATATTTATTAATTTAATTTATTTGTTGGGCAAAGCAGTGCGATTGTAAATTGCGTAGAGCAAACGCATTATTGCGAAGTGCAATCATATATAAATAATGGGAGGGGCTATCAACACCCCAAATTGTGTTGTTCCCACCCCATAATTTTTTGGACAAAAATAGACTTAATTGAATTTACTAAGATATCCTTTTAAATCATTTAAAAAATTGTTAAACAACCCCCTAATAAAAGTATTAAAGACTTGTTGTCTTCTCCTTCCCATCCATTTCAATCGACAAATGCTTCTCTCATAATTGACATTACACGACTTTTGCATCCTCCTTTAATCTCTCTCAGACTCGGCCCCGTATGTGTTCTAACACTCGCAAATATTCACAAGAGGAGAAAGGCGAAAAAAGGAACCCTAAGCCTAGGTCGCTGCTTGTTAAGCGCTGCGTCATGAAAGTAGGAAAACCATCCCTGCAACAGGCTTGTTGTGAAGAAGCATATAAATGAATTACTCTACATAAACCATCCCTGCAACAAACTCTTCTCCTTACCCTACATAATCATTTATCTTCTCCTATTATTTATTATCATTTGAAACTAAATTCTGCAAAAACCCAAATCATCTAAATTCTATAACAATCAAAGCATCTCTATAATTTTTTCTATGTTGATTTTTAAAAAAATTGACCGGAAAACCATTCCATCGCCGGTGACCATGGCGGCGGAGGAGGCCGTGACGGTGAGGTAGTCATCGACGATAATAGACTCAAATTTAGTGTCAAAGGTTAATATGCGATTTTTTTTTTTTGATTGACACAAAATATGCAAAGGATAGAAGTTTTGAAAAGAGTGTTCTCGGAGGGGAGGGAGTTGAGCAAGATGGCACACCAGGAGATATATATATATATATATATATTATTATTTTTTTTTAATTAAATATGCCTATATTTTAGGCTTAAATTTTACGGGGTGTGTATAGTAGTATTAATTAGTTAAGAAATGTAAATATTTTAAATTTTAAAATAAAAAGGATAGAAAAGGAATAAATTGGGGTATGTTTAGTAATTTAAATTGAATTTTAAATTTAAGTGGGGTGTGTATAACAATTGGGGTGGGAATAACATAATTTGGGGTGTTGATAGCCCCTCCCTAAATAATTATGTACGTTGGATCAATGATCTAACGGTATTTAATGAGTTTCTTGTTATTAGGAAGTGCGAAGCCTTCCTGACGATAGAAAGACCCAACTCTTACGAGTATAAACTAACTCTTACGAGTATAAACAAACTCTTACGAGTATAAACAAACTATTACGAGTATAAACTAACTCTTACGAGTATAAACAAACTCTTACGAGTATAAACTAACTCTTACGAGTATAAACAAACTCTTACGAGTATAAACTAACTCTTACGAGTATAAACAAACTCTTACGAGTATAAACTAACTCTTACGAGTATAAACAAACTCTTACGAGTATAAACTAACTCTTACGAGTATAAACTAACTCTTACGAGTATAAACTAACTCTTACGAGTATAAACTAACTCTTACGAGTATAAACAAACTCTTACGAGTATAAACTAACTCTTACGAGTATAAACAAACTCTTACGAGTATAAACAAACTCTTACGAGTATAAACTAACTCTTACGAGTATAAACTAACTCTTACAAGTATAAACAAACTCTTACGAGTATAAACAACCTAAGGGAGAATACGATCCCTAAGATTCTAACTTCAGGAGAATATAATCCCTAAAAATTCTAGTACTAAGAGAGACTAGAAGCATTATCAAATCACCAAGTAAGTACAGGGAGATAAACCCTATCTCCTCGTTAAGATTCCTCTAGGAGCTTTAGAGCCTTTACGTATCAGGAACATGCTGGATTCATAAGCAGGAAGGATATTAAGATTACGCATCTAATAATAGAGTCAGATATCTATATATGCATGTCAAGTGATAAATGTGCAGGTACGATATTAAGCGGAAGAAAAGCAGAAATATTCAAGGCTTAAGGCACCATGCCTAAGCCCTCCACAGAAAAACCCCGGAGTGTGGAGTCTCCGGAAAATATCCAAAAGGGGCCTTAAAGGCCTTAACAAAACAAAAGTGTTTTAAAAGTACCAAAGTGTTATCAAGGAATTAAAGTTATGAAGAGAAGGGAACATCACTTTTCCCCTCGGAACCTGCTCCTGCCTCCCCCGTTCGCCCGCTGGAATCACCTCCCTCTGCCTTCTCCATCAGAGCATCCGCTGCCACAGTAGCTACTGGAGTTGGGTTGTCCACATGGACAGGGAAAGCCATATCCTTAGCCGGGGCGAGATCATCCAGTTTCAGGGCAGCATCCTTCAACTCCAGGATCGCCTTCCTCATCCCAGGTAACCACCAAGGGGTATGGATGTCTTCTTTAGCATCTCCAGGGAACTTGGGAGGAGTGTCCAATTCTTCTAACCGGAGGGCACGAGTATATTGACCGTTAAATCCAGGAGCAGAATGTTCCGCTACAGCGTTGGAAAATCCATGATCAATGAAATGAGGGATATATGCACCCATCGCCCCCAAAAAGCTGCTACTCTGAAGAAAAGCCTCCAGCCACTCCTGATGCAAGGTACCTAGAAATTTTTGACCTGCGGCAGAGGTAAACAGGGAATCTATGCACAATTTCATACCAGCCTGAGGAAGAGTAACCTCCAGCTGTTCCACCCGTTTACCAAATTCCTTCTTCAGTAAAGATATCTCCCCCGAAAGTGTCGTTTGGAGTACTTTATACCTCTGATTAACGTCATGTAATTCTGCTTCAAGAATATCCCTCTTCACCTTCTCCAATTCTACCTGGCTGTGGAGATCATCCACCAGCTGAAGGGACTGAAGGGCTCGTTCAGACACATTGAAAAACAGGAGACCAAACTACACAATGAATCATCTAAAGGAGTAAGACAAACATATTCTTTTTTATTAGAATTACTCAGAAATGTATTTTCACGAAGAGAGTACCTGGGTAAAGTTGTGAGCGGCATGCAAAACTCGCTCACCGAAGGACAGAGCATTGAGGGCCTCAGTGGCATGAGCCGGAGTATAACGCTCTATAAAACCCAGGAGATGGTCAACATTCATCTCATCTGGAGCATCAGAAGCGACATTGGGCAGAGAGGATTTGGTCTTGGACTTCTTTTTCCTGGAAGCATCGGAGACAGGAGGCAACGTAGAAACTATGGCTTTTTCAGTAGAGGAACGGGTACGCTTAGCAACAGATCCAGCAGCAGGTTCCACTGGAGAAGGAGGAATTTGAGCCCTCGAGGAACTTTCGGGCGCTGGAGATCTATTAACCATCGAGAGAGGGGCAGCATCACGCGAAATCTGAGTCAACCAACTCATAGCTGTACAAAGAAACATGAAACGACATTAAAAAGTATAATGGGTTAGGACCTTGAGTACAATACCAGGAGAGGAGAAATTGTATTACCATCATCGGGACCTAAAGGGTAATCAGGGCTACCAAAACCGAAATGAGAAAGGACTCTAGGATTTTTACAGATACCCATTACATCAAAAAAGCCATGATTAGAGACATGATCGTTTAAACGGTTCATCACATCCAGGTTTAAGGAGGAACAGACGGAAAGAGGAGGACGTGACACCCCAGGATTTTCATAAATCCACCCCTCATGAGGAAATTCCCAAGGAAGAGGATTTGTAACAAAGAAATAGTAGTCTTTCCAATCCTGGACCCCTTCATGGAGCTTCTCCATGAACTTGCCGGTCCGAGAGGTGCGACCACTAGCATAAAAGAACCCATCCGAAAATTTGCATACATATTGGGTTAAAAAGAGTTGAGCTGAAGGATCCCCACCATTTCCCCTCATCAGAATGTAAAAGCCTAACATTGCGCGTATGGCATTGGGGGTAAATTGGTTCAAGGGTATGCGGAGATAACTGGAAATTTCACAGAGATAAGGATGAAGGGGAAAGCGAAGGCCCGCTTTTAATTGAGCCTCCCAAAAGGCTAAAGAATTATGACCTGGAAAATTAGGGCGCTCTCTCTTATGCGCAGCCCTAACAGAATAATCTGCGGGGAAGATCCCTGAACGAAGAAAAGCGGCAACGCGCTCAGAAGTAAGAAGGGAGGACCCAGAAATTTCATCCTTCAAAGCTCGTTCAGTTACGGGAAATATGGGGAGTGGGTTGGAAGTTGAACTCTCCATGGAAATGGACTCTGAAGAGGACGACATGAGGATATTGTAAATGAGAGAGGAAAGGGAGGAATAGATACCTGGAGTAAAGTCGGTTCTAAGAAGTGATGACGGAACGGCCGCTGAACGTGCACAAAGAGGTTAGGATCGCAGAGGTGGAAATGAAGATGGAAATTAGATAAGTTTGAAATGAAAGAAAGAAAGGTTTTTGGTGGAAAAAGGGGTTTTGAAATGATTAAGCAGAGGAGAGAGAAGGGAGAAGATCGAGAAGAATTAAATACTCCCCAATCGAGAGGCGCGTGAATGAAGAAAGGCGGCCTGATGTTGGCCCTGAACTGAACGCATGGTTGCGTGTTTCGAGGGAAGGATTGCGTGTGGAAGTGCAAAAGTCCTGAAGCTTTTTGAGGGCAATTATTATGAAGGGAATCAAATCAAGAGTATTTCAAAGGGTATTTAAAGAATGGAATATTTTCATAATATATGTCTCAGGGTTATTATTTTCCTACTCTCCTAAAATTATTCCTTTTATGAGAGTAGGGGGGAGTGGTTGATGTAGATAAATATGTTGCTCTCCGAGGAGCCGACACGTGGAAACGGGATAGATTATGATAAGTCATGATTAGGTCGGTATGCCGAAGAAACAGGATTAATACACCCCTGGGCTCGAGTAGGGAAATGAGAGAAAGCAGGGTTATTGGGCCTTTGGCCCATATTCAGAAAGGTTAATATTTCTTGGCCCGGAAAGGACTCGACCCAAACATGGAACGGATAGTCCATCTTTCTTGGCCAAGTCAAATGAGCAGGTCAAACCCACGAGAATAGGGGAGAATATGCTCAAAAACCAAGTCTTCAGGGTTGAGGGACCGGATTCTGGGGAGTGGACCAAGAATGTAGGGAGAATAAGTCCCCCTCTTTCCCGGGGAGAGGGGGCCAGGTATATAAGCCAATTATTTTACGTTATCAGGTAAGTTTTATGACGATACACACATCTTTTACATACAATACGTATTTTCCTAAGAATTATACACTGATTTGAAGAGAAACTTCATTACATTCGCCGGAATTTCCCTAGATACGCAGGGGAATTCCTCTTTGATTTCGCCTACTATCGAATCTGACTTGAGCGTCGGAGCTTCTACGCCGGAGCCCCCCTCCGGTGTACTTTTGCAGGTTATTTTCGGATTTCCAAGGAGATTTACTCGAAGATTACTAAGGATTTAACTCGAGATTGGATTCGTGATTAATAGTGCTTGCAAGAGAACGATCAACATCCGAAAGCGTTCTTTTTCGACGCATCAAGTATATGTATATGTTTTGTAAATATTTATTGTGTTGACTTTTACAGGGTTTATGTGTATTTGTAGAATAGAATTTTAAAATCATGAATCTAAATCCACACTAGAACATGGCTTGGATTTCAAAATTCCAAAATCAAAATTTTCATCCCAAAACAAACATCTCTTTAGGAATTATATTCATACCAAGAATGAGTTCTACAACAAATGATGTTGGGCTAGTCTTGGATGAGACCGTCTCACGACTCATTCCGTGAGACGGGTCTCCTTGACCCTCATGTAAAAAGTGATAATGTTTGAGTAAAAATTGATAATGTTTAAGGAAAAACTAAAAAGTGATAGTCACCTTTGTTAAAAATATTATCACTTTTTTTACAAACAAAAAATCTGAAAATAAAAAAAGGATTATCCTACCCAATGTTTTAAAATATGGGTTAAAAGGGATCCGTCTCACAAATCTTTATCCGTGAGACGGTCTCACGCAAATTTTTGCCAATGATGTTTTAACATTTTATTTTTATACTCTTCAGTAAAAGCTACTCATGAACTTTTAACACAAAAGTTAAAAAATAGGATATAATAAGTAGATGTATTAATGGTAATATAATTGAGATGAAAAATATAATAAAATGTAAGAGATTAATTTGCTAAAAAATGGATTAAATACCTTTCATTAGGACGAATATAAAAAGAAAATTGGGTGTACAATTTTTTTAAATTTCACCCTTCTTTTGATTTTAGAAAATACTTCTAATTTATATTAAAAAAAATTCTAATTTATATTCATTAATTAAGATAAATTTATCAATACACACACCTTCTTAATTCTATATATAAAAAAAAATGAAAATTTTTATTTATTGTAGAACGGGAGAATATATAATATTATATGAATTTTAATGTGCAATTTGCGACTCGCCCGCTCTGCTAACAAATTACCTACCGAGGCTACCGTACATAAATGTTCACAAAATTGCACTACAGTAACTTAGTGATTTTTTTGGTCAAATTCCAATGATTCGAGAAACGTACCACTTTTCTACTATAACCTTTAGAATATTTAATTTGTTCATTTCTTTTATCAACTTGAATATCTTACTTGTATAATTTTTTTTTATTTGGAGATATTCACAAAAGTTGAAAAATAAACTCTTTTGTTTTTTAACCTATTGACTGCGGAGAACTGAGTGTTTGTTAAGAAAATAAAGAGGAAATTTAGTGTGAACTCTTATTCAAGGTTTCACTACTAGAGGATATGAAATTTGTAACCTTATGATCAAAGTTGACACCAAGAAGGGTGTAACAATAAAGGTAAGAGAATTAGAAGCACATTTGAACAACTATATTTTTTTTTGGAGTCTCAATACTCGATTCAAGGATCGATTAATTTGGAGGATCAATTTCACCGTTCACTTATGAAAGTTTCATTTAATTAAAATTAGAACAAAGGTGTGTATAAACTGGCCCATTAAAAAATGTTTGCTGAATTTCGAATTTCATACATTCATATTTACAAGCTTGCATAACTTTACAATTTGTTTATTACTCCATAAAACTTCAGCTGTCAACTTTAGTAAAATTGTTTAGTTATTTGGATTTTTCAAAGATTATAGCATGCTAATTTTGCAGCATAAAATATTCCAAGTGCATTCCTATAAGTGTTATTGAATAGTATTATTTTAAAACTTTGATTAACCCACGCACAGACGTAAAACGTTTCAAACATTGTTACTCACTATGTAGTCTTTAGCTTGTGAAGCTATTCTATCACTTGTCTTATTTCTAAAAAATCTGAGCTGGTGTTTCGTTAGAGATTGAAGTGGATTTGATTGAATTGATGATCTATTGAGGGTCAAAAAATGTCCCACATCGAAAAGATATTGAAATATCATGAGCTATAAAAGGATGAACTAGTATCCCCATTATTATGTAGACTTTTGGAGAAACTCAAAAGCAAAGTAGTGAAAATTTGACAAATTCAAAGTGGACAAAATCATACCAAGAAGATTTACAACTCTTATTTTCATTAACAAAGTATCAACGTAAGTAGACAAAATTCTAGACAAACTTTATGACGTGTAGAAATATGAACAAATTAATGTTAATCTATTCAATTAAATTGAACTAAAAATGAGCTTTTCAAACTCGAATCGAATGGACCATCAAATAGAAAGAATTTAAAGTTTCAGCTTTAACAATAGTGTATAGTATGACGTCCCAAGAAACCCTTTTTTTTATGGAATCTAATTTCAATTAACCTAACCCTTTTTTTTCCGAATCTGGGAGCCGGCTCCCACAAAGTCCGATGAATCTACCCAACAACAAGGATTGACGAAACGACGTGAATCTGTAGCCAACAATCACATTAGCACCCCTTCTAACCAAAGAAAATGCAACTTGGTAAATTGAACCTCACCCATTTTAATAAGAGGAATTTAGGTCAATTCTCCTTTTTTTTTTTTTTTTTACCATAATCTACTCTACCTTTAATTGCTATGTATCCGCAACTCCATCGGTGACCGCAACCCCAAATGGCAATCACACTGCTGAACGCCTGAACTTACCCTAATCTTCTAATAAATACACTAAAGAATGTAACTACAGTATATCTTACACATAGCACATTCCACCAAACGTAGTATATCCACAATCTTACACGTTCTCACATGGGCTTACAAGCATAGAATGTACTCCACCACAATTCTAAAACTTTACAAAATTTAGACATTTAACTGACAAACTTAGGTAGTTTCAAGTGAGGTAGGAACCCATCGGTTTCAATTGATAACCCACCCAAAAGGACGATAGAAAAGTAATGGCTACAAAATATGTAATTTAAGAACAAGATTCTAGAATGTTCAAAACCACAAAAATAATAACTTATCCCTGGCAACGTCATCTTATTCTTCATCAAACTTTACAGCATATGACACAACATAGTACAACAGCATGAGAAACAAACCTTTAGTACTGCTGCTACCTTAAAACATGAAGGTTTTGGATTTCAATTTGCAATGTTTCAATTTTTTTCTCTATTGCTGATAGTTCATCTAGAGTGCCCAACAGTTTATTTACTCGATCTTGCGCTGTTTCTTGATATGGTTTACCGATGAGTGTTACAAAGTTGGTTAAAGTGGTAGTAGTCTCCAAGAGGTCTTTATCCATTGCCTCTTCGAGCTTACGAGCAAAGGCATCACCAGTTCGTTTCACTTTATCGACTACTTGTTGCCTTCGTGTCGGGAAATTTGAAATGGCTAACAGGCTAATAACATCACAAAGACATTATATCAATCAGAAGTCAGAACATATTAAAACCCAAAGCAGTTAAAATTTAGGGTAGAGTTCAAATCCCACTAAAATCACTTGAAACTTAGTTCATAATTAAAGTGAAGAATTTCAAATCTACATCAATCAAAACCAAAAGGAATATCAAGAACAAAAAACATTTGTATCGAGTCACGAATCTGAAACCTCTATCATATACCATAGCATACACTTAAATGGTAATTACCCTACACCCTAGTGTCAATTAATTCAAATAAAAAATCTTTTGGGATAAGCAAACATTGGCATCTGCAATCAGAGGAATAACCTTTGAGAAAGAGTAGATGCCGTAATGTTTTAGTACCAAGATGTACAGTACGTGATAATTACAAATATAGCATTGAGGTTTGGCCGAATGAAATGAGTAAAAAAATAAAACAACTAGAAAGAGTATTTTTTTTAACCAGATTCGGTTCCAGATGCAAGGAGAACCAATTCTATTTTCTTTCATATTTAAAAAAGAGATAATCTGCACAATCCTAAAAAATCATTTTCCACTTAAGCTTCGAAAAACACTTATTGATTATGAACAGGCTTAGTAACGTTTCAAGATAACCAACTTAATAACTAATTAAAATTTGAAGTTGAACTTATAAATCAGTAAGCTGGTTCCCAAAGGTTGTATAAACTAAAATATAGAGAAAGAATATCATTTATATCATATTTTCTAAAACACAACAAAATTGAAAAAGAACAGACCCCAGGTATGAAGCAGAGAGAAAATATCGATAAACAGAGAGAAGTAGGCTATAAATTTACATACCCTCCAGCAGAGCAAAGACCTAAAGCAAGGAGATCTTCTAAAGCGGTAGGCAAAACAGATGTCAATAGCGATGCAGATAGACCAGCTGCACCTAATCCACCAAAAGTACCCAAGAGCTGACAATAGGAATCAGAAATGCAGCAACATCAGAATGAGGCTCCCCATATATATGTTCCTAATTAATTAACATGATGAAATTTCCAATTTTATAACTTAATAGAAGTTCTTTATATTAAAAAAAACAAACAATATAAACAACTCAACTCGAGCAAATAAAACTGGACAGAAGACTATGAAAAACTGTGAATTGCCGCAGGTCATAGGTTACAAAATGCTGCTGAAATCTAAAATATTAAAACTTAATGCACCTTCCAGATATTTTGCTGATGACTTAAATTATTTCAGCAGAATGTTATCAACTCATGCTTTCTTAATTTAGAATGAAACTTGACCATAAAACCAATAACCAGAAGGATTTCCTGACTTCCTGAGGAACGAATGGCTATCATGCATATAAAAGCATCTGAAATCCTTGATTTAGGAATAATAATAGAATGTCAAACAAATTTAAGCTTCTGAACTGAAACCAACCTTATCTCAAAACTCTAAAGGATACATCTCATTAGCTTCTCAATCTTGGTGCCAAATGAGATTAAAAAATAAAGCCTTATCTATAATCTGAAACCATCAGAAAACTTACCGTTTCACGAATCTCTTGCTCGAACAGTTTAGAAGCAGCAGAGGCACTAAAATCACCAATAACTGCTACACCTTGTTCATGCTTTGACCTTAGCAGCTCACTGGCCTCCAAATGAGACTGTATGGACGGAAAAACTGATGGCCATTGTTTCTCAAAGGATTCTTTATACAGATGTCCTTTGCGAGCATTGCTTGATTGTAACCACATAACATAGTCCTCAAGCAGTTTCTGGATACCAATGAGATTTTTAGCACGCCTTATCAATTTCACATAAACAGTAAGAATAGTAATGGCAGTAGGAACATTATAACGAATATGTCTTCAGAGAAAAAAATCTTGAAGTAGTAAAGACTCTCAATGATAAGCAATGGTGTTTTCAACAGCCTTATTGCCCATAAAGTAGGATATGTTTTTTTGTATCAGAATCATCTGATGGAGGAAGACAGAATTTGATAATAGATCTTTGAAATTTTGATGTATCCACACTTAAGACAAGGAAATGTAGCAAAAATATAGGTTTTGTTTTACAAACTAGTGAATTATAATTGTTATTAGGACTGGACAATAGCACTGAAAATTGAAGTCTAATTACAATATTAACAGAACCATGTACCCACCTGAGCTTCTGAGACAGCAGGGTCAATTACGTCATTGCGAAGACTTGAGGTCACTGGCATTTGGGATGATTTACTTCCTCTGAGAAGAAATGAGACGACAAGGTCAAGATTTGATAATTGCAGAGTAGATTCTGCAAGTTTGATTGCACGTGCTTGCGTATTATCAATCTGCATTTGTGACAATATAAGCATTTGAAGTCTATAAATCATGATAAAACAATGCATAGTGCACAAGGACCATACCAGGGACAAAATTTGTCTCTTCCAAGAAATGCTCTCATTTTCCATCTTTGATGCATACTCTCTCACACTACTTAAAAGATTATTCACAATTACCAAGTCATCTTCAGCTTGCTGGTACTCCTCCCTGACAAGCTTTTGACAAGCAGAAAGCAACTTTTCAGCAATCTTAACCGGAGTTTCCAGCTTAAGCTTTATTCTTTCAACCCCATTATCAGTTGATGAATCTAAGAAGCTAAACAGGTACTTTTCAAGATCGGAGAAGTTGTTGGCCCCAGCATATGGAGAATTCAATAATTCTTCTTCCTTTTCTGGACCACTAAAAGCAGAAAGTTTTGCTTCAAGAGCACTCCGTGCAGATACAGGATATAAGATGACATGTTCAGCATTTAGCAACTTTCGAGTGTTTTCCTTGATAAATTCAATAGCCTCCCCAAGCTGAAATGAACATTTAGAAACATCATTAGGAGGGAGTTCTGACACACAGATCAATAACACATTCCCTCTTGCCAAATAACTAGAAAACATATTTTACTACCGATAAACAATTGAACCATAGATATTGATTTCAACCTCGTCTGCGTTGCGATATAGGTCAGACTTATTTAGCACAAAAACAACTTTTTTCTTCCATTGCTGAATATACCGAAGAAAAGCAACCTGACAGGAAATATGAGGCAGTAAAAGATTAGCTTCTCAGATTAAATAGAAGGCCAACAGAATGGACATTTAAAATGGATTTAATAGAGGTAAAGCATGCAGACTCCTGCTTAAAAGGTGCTTAATAAAAGTCAAAACATCCAAAACTCGCTCAATGTTTGAAGAGGCAAGGGTAACATTCCAGACAAAATTATTTGTATGTTGATTAAAAGGAAAAGCAACAGGTCAGTATTTCAAACAAGGTATCAGAGTTGCATATTAGAACACACTTGGACATTAAAAAGAACAAAATTAGTTCAAAATTGGTCAGACCATCAGAGTGCTTGCTTGACCTAACTAACTCTGCACCAACTGATTATTGTAAAATATTTCCATCTGCTCAAGTAATATAAGCATCTAATAGTATGGTTTATTATTATCAGATAGAAAAAGCATGCAAACATTGCCCATAAGGTAAGATGTGTCTTACAGGTGAAAGACAACTTATGCCATCACTTTACTTTTTAATCCTCATATAAAGAACTTTTTTTGGGAAATAAAGAAGTGCTCAACATAGTAAAGCAATGCATCCATACACAATAGCTGATTCTGGATCATACCTCACTCTCAGTCAGTGGTCGGTCGGCTGACATGACAAAAAGAAGTAAATCTGCACGAGGCACAAATTCCTCAGTCAGCCGTTGTTGCCTTTGAAGAATCACATTTGTTCCAGGAGTATCAACAATTATCATCTGCTTGGGACAAGGAATGTGATGAAGTTTAGACAAGTTTGGAAGACAATCACATTTCAAGAAACCAAAATCAGACCAGGTCACTTACCCTTCCTGGAACAAAGAATCCCAACTAAGTTTATCATGGAAAGTTTACTGAGTGGTTAACGGTTTGCATAAATCGTTGACGATTATGAGTGATGCAGTATCCAAGATATTTGGAATAAAGGAAGACTTGAAGCCATAATTGTCTTAAAGTAAGAGTTTCAAGTGCTATCTTATATAGTGATAATACAATATCCGATAAACAATTGCAAAGATCCACAAAGAATTTTTACTTCTCGAGAAAAACTTGAGTGGTGGATAGTAAGAAAACAAACAACAAAGCGATCCTTTAATCCCAGGGTAGGCTACATGAACCAATAATAGAATCATGTTGGGTCGCGTGCATGAATTTAGAGGAACATAACCAAAATATCAAATTTCCTGACATTCTGGTATGCATCTTGCTGCAACAAATAAAGGCAACAGTAACCTAAAAATACTCACTTCTTTTAGAATTGGAGCAGGAATGTAGCATATGTATTGACCATCAGGATGCCTTTCACACCGTTGCTCACTAGAGTCTGAATCAGAATACCGTAGGAATGTGATCTCATTAGTTGTAGGAACAACCCCATCCTTTAAATATTTTTGCCCAAGAAGAGCATTGAGGACACTCGACTTTCCAGAGTTGAACTCTCCCTAGAAATGAACCAAACAATGAATTCTCAACTGAGCTCCCTGTGTGATCTAGTAAAATGAATATAAGTTGTTTCTTGCAATCAATTAGAACACACGCTAAGATCATGGAAACAGGAATTGAATAACTAATTCTAATTGTGGCACATAATAAATCCAGATCTGTAATTAGTTGGCAGTCTTCTCATTCAAAGTGACAAGATCTCAGATGGACGATCAGCAAGACAAAATTACCAGCAGGAATCTACTCTTCCTCATATTATTTGGTATATTCATTGGAAGCTGATTATCTCAGTAAAACAACCAAAGATAAGCATGCAGCAATCAACAATAAAGCTTATAAGGAGCAAACCAAGAAGAGGTTTTCTTTTTTTTCCAGAGACTTATATATATACATACAAATACACACAGAAAACTGAAAACTCTATTTACTTCTACATAGTAGCAACTAACTAAAAAAGTTGAAGACTGCATACTTATGGGCAAGGTTAAAAAACTAATCACCAGTATACTCAATGTCAAGTCTTCAGTTGTGTAAACATAAAATTTACGAGTCACCAGGATAATTACAACCCTTAACTATGAAAAATACAAGATCAGGCATGGTTTCATTTGACAATGGACTTCATTAGCTTCCTCTGCATGAAGGGAAGTATGTTATTTGGGTCTTATGACAAATGCCAAAATTCAATTATATGTCACACCAAGTCAATGGTTCAAGCTCAGGTTGAAATGACCATCTCTTTGTCAACATTTATATCTCACACTTTTGTTTATGCAGATTATGGTTGTTTGCTTCAGAGTCTTTGTTAAGGAAATAAAGGAACAGAATAAAGGATTATTCATCCCAAAGAATAATCCTCAACCCAAAAGTGAAGGACAAAAAGATTTAAAAAACCACTAAAGAGTCTGGTCCATGTTTAGAGTAAGACTACCAATATATCACCCTTGAACTCTTTGTAAACAAGAATTAGGAAGGATGGTGGCCTCACGAGAATTTTCAATTTTTTTTTATATTTTAATCATTAATCAAATAAAAAATGTCTCTAAATGTGTGATGACTCAAGGGCAGGCTGAACCAACAACCAACTACTAAACAAAAAATGCATTGAAATTTAGAGCTAATACCCATTTATATCCGTGGAACCAGAATTGGTTGAAGTTCAGCACACAATTACCACTATAACCATGGAAAACGGCTCATCGAGTTGAGAAACAGCATCTTTGAGGAGTGAGATATCCCCCATCTGCCATTTAAAATTGAAACTACATGTTAGAACAAAAACACAAGCAGCACAGTGAAATATCACCTAAGAACACTTGTAACTACCAAAGTTTCTTAGCAATGAAAGATCACCAGTGGCGTGGCTTGCTGGATGGTGTTAATAGCTTCAACCAAAATTGATCTCTCCTTGACTATGAATAGTTGTTCTCTCTCTTCCAATCTGGTAAACCCAGCAATCACCTTCTTCCCATAAAAGCCATTTCCTGTATCTATTGGTTTGAGAATATCAATACTTTGATCTCTATCTTCTACTTTCTTATTTGATGCAAATTCACTGTAAAATAACTTGCTCAAACTATCTTCCTTCATCAAGTTCAATTCATCCACTGAAACAACTAAACCACTAACTCCTGATTTTACTGAATCCAAAGACATCTTCAAGGATATCTCATCCCTTGTAGAATCAACCATGATAAAAATTGGGATTTTTACACTTCCTGACACAGAGCTTACAAGCTCTTCGGGACAGCTGTCTCCATTTAGAGTAAGAATAAGAAAATCTGCACCTTCAGAATTAGAAGCATCTATTGCAGCATCATAAGTTTGGACATTTCTAGCTACCAGAGGAAGTATCACTGAATCAGTGTATGCATCCATCATTGTGTTCCTTGCCACAATAGTAGGCAAACCTATCAAGTATTAGAAAATACAAAAAGTTAACAAGAATCGCCCAGATAACAAATTTTAGAAGGCTATCAGGAACTTAATAAATACAAAGCAAACTAAAATCATTTCCCTCGAGTGATTAGATAAATATAAAACTTAATAGGGATAGGATATTAAAATTTGCCCAATTCCACAAGCAGATCAAAATTAGTTGATGAGTGTATACGATTATACGTGCATATGGATGGTAAATAATACACGCTGTGTATGTTACGCCCATTCGCCACTTTGTTCTTAACTCTCCTCGTCCCCAAGGTGCAGTATCAACAACCAGGTCTAGTGTGAGTTAGTCTTGTATAATGCGTAATAGTCCTTAAAATCTGGTCAAAGACACTTCAACATCACTGCACGCAGCTAATCTCACTAACCTAAGATATTGGCCAAAATTGCACAGCATTGATCAAATCATGATATTTTATAAGAATCGACTCAAATACAAGATGTCACAAAGCTTTGGATTATTTTTTTGGCCACAATTCAAAACTAAACCAGCCAATCAACATTTAGCTTTATGTTTATCATATTCATATATCAGCTTAATTAATTCAACTCTCCACCAAATCCTTTAATTTTTTTCTCTTTAAGTGCAACCTGAAGTAGCCTCTTTGCATTCAGGCAACTACAGTCCAAAATAGGAACTAGAAGTATCTTAATCAATTAAGACTCATTTTCCAAATGAAATCCAAGCACATTACATGTACGAAGAATGGAATTCCACTTAAACATAATGCAAAATCAGGAGATAAAGAAACACAGAGGCATTGCTCACGGATAATTTTGAGCTCAAGTTATGAAGTAAGTAGACACACCAACCTTGATCAGAAAGGACAACTCCGCTAGCAATCACCGCAGCCGCAATATCTACGCGCTCATCAATCAACAAATAAGCACGGTCACGGATCACAGATTTCAGCAAACAAGCCGCCTCATACAACTTCTTGCCACTGCCTTCTCCGCCAGTAAGTACTACAATTCCAACTCTATCCGAAACAGCGTCGTCAATGACGTCAATAACCGCCTTATCATCCCTAAACACGTCATCTGAGCTCAATCGAAGGACGAGATTTGGCACTTTGATCTCGGGACGCTTGTAGCCGCCTGGAAAGAGACTTCTGGGTGGATTCTGGTTGATAGAGCTTGAGATTAGAGTAGTCTTGCGAGAGAAGAAGAGGTTTGGCGAGGCGCGAGAGGGCAGAGCTCGCAGCGTGGGTTTGGGATGGAAGAGAAAAAGGTGGGGAGAGAGATGAGTGGAGGTCAGTGGGGAGAAGGAAGATATTATCATAGATGAGGCGGAGGCGGAGGCGGACGGCGGTGCGGCGGACGTTGGCGGTGGGGGCAGATATTTGTGTTTGTGGTGAGGAGAGTGAGATTGGTTATCCGAATTGATGAGAGAGATTGCGGGAAGGACGCTCTCTTTGAAAAGTGGGAAATACGAAAGTGCTAGTGTCTGTAGCATTGTGAAACACGTTTATAATTATTTACGTACTTTTTTATTTCACGGTATCCGGTCCACTTGCGCAGTGTCTTGTTTAAAGTTTGAGTTATGGACCATATAAATTCTTTACATATTTTAATTATTCTTTTTTTTTTTTTATATATATAAAAAAATCTACCCTACCCTAATTAATTAAATTAGTTTAACAAAGTATGAGTGTTTTGAACTTATTTGTAAAATTGTAAAAAAAATATCTGGACCTGTGACAACACTTTCGAAAAGGTAAAATGCATTTATGGTTTAGAGAGAGATGCATTTATGGTTCCAAGATAATTGGCGCTCATTTTATTTGACTGGACGATAATTTTTTTTGAAAGATTGATTTTCAATGTTGGTATGTGACAGTAAGGTAACAACTACGTTTTGAAAATGTATAAGATATTTTTTTATAATTTTACAAATAAAAAAAAAATCAAATTTTATTTAAATTCTTTAATTTGACAAATTTTATATAAAATATTCTTAATTTTGACAAATTTTACATTTTAAAGTGTTTTGAACTTATGATGCCAACCCTAATTTCGTAACAGTGTGGACGTCAACGTGGTTGACATCTTAAGCACGGTGCAGGTTTGCAAAGAGGACCGTCTGCAGGGACGCCAACGACATGTAATTTAGTAAAATTATTAATATCATTTAAAATTGTATCTTCAATTTATAGAATTTTGTTCTATATGGAGTATATATTTTCACATTAAGGAGAACGTATTCATACAAAATTAAGTTTTAAGAATAGATCAAGTATTCAGACACCATAACAAATAATGAGATACAATCGAAACTGCAAACAAATCTAATTTCCTATTGTTGTTCATCATCAAAGAACTCATCCAATGATTTAGACAATCCCATCATATCTTCACCATTTGGTGTTTTCAAAGATGCATCTAGACATCCATCATCCATTCCCCGTGGAGACGAAAAATCGAGACACATTCCCCTCACCAAGTTCTCATAAGAAGCAGAGAGATCATGTGAGGTTAACTGATGATACTCCACAAGCTGGTGTAAGCACTGGTTTTCCCTAGTTAAGTTGGCATTCTCACTTGCCAATCTTGATTTTTCTGCTAAAAGTGCTTCCAATTGAAGCCTCACCAGATCATCGTCTTCGTTCCTGATCCCTTCGTCTACGCTACCATCTCGAAGTTTCTTATTCTCTTCCTCCAACAAAGCACACCTCTCTTGCATAAACCCTAAATCTGACCTGATCGACTTCAATTCTCTAGCCATTGTAGCTGCTTTCGTCGCCATTGATATCGCAAGCTTAAGAATAACATAGACATAAATCCCATCAATAAAGCAGCCTTAAAATCAATACAGTATTGGAAGATGAAGTAAAAATGCAGTGAAGGGGGGTACATACATTTTTTGCTTTCTTGATTTTCTCCATTTCATTTGGGCCATTTCCGTTTCCTTTAACTTCGTTTGAATCTAGTTCTCCCCCTTGATCATCACTGTTTTGTTTGAGATCTAACTTCCTCTTCAATCCTCTCTTGTCTTCTTCGTCTGGTTGCTCGACTTCCTTTGCTTCCTCTGATAAACTTTCTTCTGTTTCGGGTTTCGCAAGTGTGGCATGTAATATGTCAGTCAATGTAGGTGGTTTAGCTAGATTCTTAGCTCCCTGATTTATACAACAGAAAAAATGAAGTCACTTTTGAATGTTTTTCATGACTGAAGAACACAATTAATCTTGGGAACTTTAAAGTAAATTTGCAATTAAATTAAGACATCCTATCTCAGAATTAGAACACATCACAACATCAAACAAAAGAAAAAGCCCTAATTTAATTAATGCACATAAATCTGAAACCAAAATTCCCCAACATTTTGAAAGTGTTTAGCTATTGAAGAAGCTCATAGTTTCATTACCTGAAGGGCAGTCTCTAAAATCCTATCTCAGAATTAGAACACAACACAAGACATCAAAAAACTGAAACCAAATTTCCCCAACATTCTGAAGCTCATAGTTTCATTACCTGAAGGGCAGTCTCCAAAATCCTATCTCAATATTAGAACACATCACATAGAAAAGAAGAAAAATCCCTAATTTAATGCACGCAACAAACCCGAAACCAAATTTCCCCAACATTTTGAAATTGATTAACTATTGAAGAAGCTCATAGTTTCAGTCTCCAAAATCCTATCTCAGAATTAGAACACACAACACATCACATCACATGAAACAGAAGAAAAAGCCCCAATTTATTGCACAACAATTTGAAATTAAATAGTTTTTTTACCTGAAGGGCAGTGTCCAAATTGTTAGAAAGCTGCGAGAGAGACTGAGCCACAGAATCAAACCCTCTAAGCAAAAGCATGGAGTCGTTCTTCAATCTCCCCGCTTGTTCACCACTCTACAAAATCGAAAATAAGTCACAAACCCCCAAATTCATCACCGATTTAGTTTAGGGTTTCAACGATGAGAAAAAACTCACCTTTTCTGCGGGAATCGATTCATCGAGGAGCTTTCGATTCTCAAGGATAGTGTCGACGCGGTTGCGGAGGGTGCTCCAGAAGCGCTTATCGGAGGAAGGACTGAAGCTTGGAGATCCCTGTTAAAAAATTCGATCTAAATTATGAACATTTAATTAGGGCATCTTTAAAAGGTTGTTGTTAAAGAGGGGAAAATAATACCTTGTCGAGGGAAACAGGGGATGAAGATTGCAGTGAAGTTGATGCCATTAGAGCTTTCCTGGATTTGGAGAGAGAGAGAGAGAGAGAGAGAGAAATGAGTTTGTAATTGTAACGGATAGTTTAGAGAGAGAGAGAGAGAGAGAGAGAGAGAGGTGAGGTATTATTGTGTGTGTTTTAAAATAAAAATAGAAGCGGTAGATTGTATTTGTAGCCTAGCCTAGGTAACAACAACGTTCACATTATCTAACGGCTGTCTTTTTCTTTTGGAAATTATATTAAATACATGCATTTATAAGTTCACCTTCCAAATATCTATTTCCCCCGCAAAACTAAATTGAGCATTATTCAAAATTTGTGAAAAATCCTTAATTGCGACACAAACCATAAAAAAATTAAATAAATAAATAAATAATAAAAAAAAAGAGTAATTACAGTGTGGCTGCTGGGATTCGAGCCCAGGTCTCCACGGCCACAACGTGGAATTCTTACCACTAAACTACAGCCACTTTGATGTTGGTTCTCTAGGTAATTTCATATATATTTGTACTCTCTTCATTCAAATTTAATAGATAACATTGTAAACACAAATTTAAACCCATGTAAATATACATAAAAGAATGGTGATAAAAATAAGGTAAACATATTTTTATTAAGAAATTGGGGTACAACTCTCGTTGATCTCTTGATTCCACTCTCTAAACATAATTTGATACCGGAGTCTCAGCGACGTGTTCCAGATCAGACTCAATTTGACCTACAATTTAGTATCAATTTGACCTACAATTTAGACGTGTTCCGGATCAGACTCAATTTGACCTACAAATTAGTATCAATTTGACCTACAATTTAGTAGTAGGGAGTTGATGGAGTCGTGACTGACTTATTCCATCTCTAACTCTCTTCATATTCTATTTTTCACTCTCTTATTTATAAAAGACTAACGACTTAGACAGCAAGAAAATATTCAAAAATCCTATAAAAATAAGGAAAGAGATAATTCCTCAATTTTGGAGATATTATTTTATATTCTTATCTCTAAAACTAAGATTTACATAATATTAGACACGTTCAAAATTTAATAAAATTTCAGTGTCTACAAACACTTTTATTGCATATAGGAAGGAAGTTCTACTAATTAATTTCTGAATCCAGTAAAGTAAACCCAGCTAGATAAAAACTCGAACGCCAGCATTAGTGCAAATATTTTACGGAATAGATTGTTAACAAAACGTGAAAATATTGTATTTATTTCAAATACATAACTATGCAAAAATAGTATATATGGAGTATTAATGAATTGTATTTAGACCACCACTACGGACATGTTTGATAGCAAAGACTGGTTATCTAAGATTATGATATATCTAAACTTTATAAATTTTAAAGCATAATCTATCTTTAATTTAAGTTATCAAATAACCAATAAAAATTACATATAGTTAATTTAAGTTTAATCTAAGCTATTAAACATGGCTAGGTAGCCATAAAGTCTTGGGTTCTTGGATTGGATTCGAATTAAGGGAAGAGTTTGAAATAATTTAAAAAAACTAAACAAACATACAACTTTTTGAGATATGGGTTCTTGGATTGGATTCGAATTAAGGGAAGAGTTTGAAATAATTTAAAAAAACTAAACAAACATACAACTTTTTGAGATATGGGTTCTTGGATTGGATTCGAATTAAGGGAAGAGTTTGAAATAATTTAAAAAAACTAAACAAACATACAACTTTTTGAGATATGGGTTCTTGGATTGGATTCGAATTAAGGGAAGAGTTTGAAATAATTTAAAAAAACTAAACAAACATACAACTTTTTGAGATATGACACATACAATTAAAGTAAGGAAGGAGCTATTAACACCCAAGATAGTGTTATACATGCCCAAAATTTATTTGAATAAAAATAAATATTAATGTATATACTAAAATATCATTTTACACCTTTTAAAAATTATAAATGCATTCTTAATAATTATAAACACACCCAATTTTTAAATACTACACCATTTTAACTCTCATTCCAATAATTCTTACTTTTACTTTAAAAAATCACTTTTATCCTAAAAATCTTTCATGCATAAACCCTTCCTATGATGATAATATCACAATCAATAAAGATTATTGAGATTGGATTATTATTATTATTTGGGCTGTTTATATCTTGGCCCATGTGCCTTAATATCTTGAGCCCAATTGTGTTAGGGCTGCATTGTATATATACTCCATGTAACTTCCACCTTCATCACTTTTTCTGAATAAGAATTATTTTCAGTTTCATGACTCTTTCGATTTATCAATATTATCATGGTACCAGAGCAGTTATCCTGGTAACTTGCTCACGATAGTAACGTTTCTTTTTCACTGCAACTTGACATGGCTGGCGACGATAAGACGATCGAGAAGGGCGGCGATGCGACCGACCTGACGTCTGTTACCATTGATTTCATGTCCCCATATTTTCTTATGGGTCTTGATGATGTACACGGACCTGTAAGGACTCAGATTCCTAGATCCAAGCATATTCCAGCATAGAATATGGCGTATCATCTTATTTCGAAAGACGAATCTTGTGCTCGAAAATTTATTGCCGAGACGACGACTTTCCAGACTCAAACCAAAATAAATTCTGATAACAACCCTCCAAATCCCAAATAAAACCGTTACTGCACCCATTGTCGGAAAACAAATCATAATTCTGATACTTGTTTTGAGTTAATTGGATATCCCCCAAATTGGAATCGTCGAGGGCAAGATGGCCGGCGTGATGGACGAAACATTTCTACCAAACGAACAACACAACTGCTCGTAGCACAGGTGGCGCACGGACAGCCAATGGTGCAAGGCCTAAGTGTCGAGCAGATGGCCCAACTGACTGATTTTATGCAGAATGAACTTCAAAGTGGTGGGAGTTCATCGTCGGCTGTATCGGCTAACGTGGCATGCATAACAGTGAGCCCCACATGCTCTTGGATCATGAATTCGGGTGCAACCGAACACATTACTTGTCATATTGATGCATTAATTGATGTCATACCAACCCGCTCAGAACCTTCGGTGAAGATACCGAATGGAGATATGGTTTCAGTTCATTCCATTGGTCGTCTTGATTTGGGAAACAGACTGTGTCTTAGTCGCGTTTTATTTATACCGCAATTTCATTGCAATTTACTTCCAGTCGTTCGTCTACGGGCTATTTTATATCTTTTGGTGGTGCCCCGGTCTCTTGGCGCACCAAGAAGCAATCTGTGGTGGCTCGATCTTCAGCCGAAGCGGAGTATCGTGTAGGGGTGGCAATTTTCGACACGACACGATAGCACGATACGAATCCGACACGAAAATTGCGGGTTAGTGTTTGGCCTTATCGGGTTCGTGTCGTTATCGGGTCGACCTGATAACGACACGAAAATTTCGTGTCGGGTTCGTGTCAATCCGTTAAGCACGATAAAATTAACAGGTGATCCATTAACCTGTTAACAACCCGTTAACCTCCTGTTATTTACATGATATGACACGACACGATAATGACACGTATCTGATAATGACACGATAATGACACGTATCTGATAATGACACGATAATGACACGATAATTTTTTATATTTATATAAATATATTATTTTTTATATATTTAATACAATTTTAAATTGATTTATTTTCTTATCGTGTCGTGTCGACACGAAAATTATCGTGTTCGTGTCGTGTCGACACAAATCCTTATCGTGTCGTGTTTGGCACTATCGTGTCGACACGAAACATGACACGATAACACGAATTGCCAGCCCTAGTATCGTGCAATGGCAACTACCACTTGTGAAGTTATTTGGTTGAGATGGTTGCTGAAGGATTTTGACGTCATTTTGGGTGCTCCTACCCCTATTTTTTGTGATAATCAAGCTGCTCGCCACATAGCTGTCAACCCCGTCTTTCATGAACGGACCAAACATGTGGAGATGGATTGTTATTTCGTTCGTGAAAATGTCACAAATGGAGACATACAACCAAGGGAGATTTCTACAACAAATCAAGTAGCCGATATCTTTACGAAAGCTCTCGGGACTGATCGTTTCCAGTTTCTTCGGGGCAAGTTGGGTGTTCGAAATCTTCACACTACAACTTGAAGAGGAGTATTGAGATTGAATTATTATTATTATTTGGGCTGTTTATATCTTGGCCCATGTGCCTTAATATCTTGAGCCCAATTGTGTTAGGGCTGCATATATGCATTGTATATGGGTTTGACTATATGCACCTCCATTTCGGAGAGATGCACTCCCCCGATTTATACACTCCTACAAAATTAGCACACCCCCACCCTTAATTGTCATAAATACCCCTCTCTTCAAAAAACTCCTATTACTACCCACACCCCCAAACCCTAAATTCTTCATCATCTTCCTCTTCCACCTCCATCTTTCTCCTCCCATCTCCCCCAATCCACCCCCTCCTCACCACCACCCCCGTCGCCGGCGACCTCTACCCCACCCTCCGTCGCCGGAGACCCCTACCCCACCCACCCCCGTGGCCGGCGACCCCTCCCAATTTTCTGAAAAAAAAAAAAGAAATTGCAGATTTCGCGTGCAGAGCGGAGGCCACCGGCGGCCGGCCCCTCCCCCACGCGCACCCTCGCCGCCTGCCAGCAGCTGCTCCCGCCGCAGCGGCCCCCACTCCCCTCCCCCGCCCTCGCCGTCGCGTCCCCCCTCCCCTATTTTGGAAACCCCAATTTGGTATTTCGTCCCCCTCTCCACAGCGGCCGCCGCCACCGCCCTCGACTCCGCCCCCATCGCCACGCCACCGCGAGCCCGACGCCCCCTCCCTCTCCCCCAAATTTCTGTGAATTCCCCCCTCCCACTTTTTTTTTTGTCTTCTCTCTTCCCCGTTCGGCGTCCTCCCGCTCGCCGCCGCCTCCTTGTTTGTCCAAGACTGTCGGCCACTTCATTCAGGTTTGTTCATTCGTTCTCCCTTCCCCTCCCTCGATCTTGATTTCACATTTTTTTTTGTTAGGGTTTTCTGCAGTTTCGACAGCTTAATGTGGATGAAACACACTCTCGTCGACAACAATTTGTGGACGAGAGTGTGTTTGATAGACATAAAGCTGCCGATTTTTTATTTTATTTTTCGACCAATCAGTGTCGACGGTATATACTTTCGTCGACGGGAGTGTATATGGTCGACCCTGGTTGGTCGAAAAATTTAAAAAAAAAATTGTGATTTTTTGAAGTATTTATTGTAATTTATGGAATTTTTTAAAACTTGTTGGTCACCGGAAATGGTGTCGCGGCGGCCGGAAGTGGGGGTTTAGGGAAAAGGGAAATGAATGATAAAAGGGGGTGCGTCCAGTAAGAGGGGTGCATTTAGTGCCCAATAATTTACTTAAAGGGTATTTTCGGTTTTTCACTCTATTATTTTATTAATAAATGAATTGGGGGAGTGCATCTGTCCAAAAAGGAGGTGCATATAGTCAAACCCATTGTATATATACTCCATGTAACTTCCGCCTTCATCACTTTTTCTAAATAAGAATTATTTTCAGTTTCATGCCTCTTTCGATTTATCAATATTATCAAAGATGAAAACGTAATGTAAAACATTAATGTAAATATATTTAATGTTTTTTACACTTTTTTTATAGTATATAAAGATAATGAGCTATAAGAGTCACCGATGTGTTCGGCCAGAAATGTGGCCGAACACATCAATGTATGTACGACCGAAAATGGTCGAACATATCATTGGGTGTATGGCCAATTCTAGACGAACATAATTTTTCCATGCAACTTTGTACGTGTTCGACCATTATGATCGTGCTCTTTCTTGGTTGTGCGGTCATTTCGACTATGCACAACAAGGAGTGTGCGGTCACAAATTTGGTCGAACACTGTCAACACATCAACAGTTTTGAAAGCAAAAATGAGAGTAAAAACAACATTTTAATATATCAAACTCAATTTTTCTATGCAATCAGTACACAATGTATTCAACAACTAGATGTATATACTATATATAATATTATCACTCAAAATAAAAAAAATATCAAAATACCTATAAACCCTAAAGAAATGTTTGTTTTGGAATGGAAAATCCGAATTTGAGATTTTGAAATTCTACCCACGTACTAGTTTGAGATTTAAATTTTGAATTTCAAAATCTTACCCCTATAAACTCTACAAAAGTCAACTTTATAAATATCTACAAAACCTATATAGATATCTATAAAATCTATATAAATACATATGATTAAATCTTACACTACTTAAATCTCAAAATAAACACAAAACATACAAGCCATTAGAATTTCAAAATCCAATGGATGTTAAAATCTTCAAAATTCAAATACAAACATCCCCTAAATGTTAGGTGTATTGATAAATGAGAGTGTGAGGACAAAAAGTTAAATTGGGTGTATTTAGTAAGAAGAGAATTTTAAATGGAGAAGGGTATGATAGAAATTTTTTTTTGATGTTTTAAATTAATTTTTAAATTTTAGTGGAATCTGTATAACATAAATTAAGGTGTTGATAACTCCACCCTTAAAAAAGTAATTCTTCAAACAACACTTTAAACTCCGTAAGCTTGAAATATGTATCAAAAGTTTAAAGTAATGATATTTTTATGGGAGTAACTCTTGCATAATATTTTTCCCTTTTAATACATTTTAGCACTATACAGGAAAATCGTAGACACACACTATCTTGAATTTTCAGAGAAAGACAAAAGTATCCATGGTTAACAAAGTCCAATTATGAACCACATATTTTTCTCCCTCAACAAGGTCCTGCTTGCCGCGAAGATAACTGTAAATTAAAATTGGATTGTAAAAGGAAACAAAAGAAAAATCTCAACCACTTCAATCCCTCCTTTATCTGTCTCCATACATATAAACAAACAATTTTGCAAAGCATCAATCTTCAAGAATCCATGGCCACTGCATTTGCTTCCTCTCTCCTCTTCTTTTCTTCTTCATCATCTTCACCTTCCTCTCTCTCTCCTCTCCCACGCCTTTCTCTCTCTTCACCCTCCCACACCTCTCTCTCCTCCTCCCTCTCCATTTCCCCATCCTTTCTTGCTCTCTCCTTAAAGACTCCCAAAAGGGCTGTTTCGTCATTCCCCCCATCATTCACTGTCAAAGCAGAGAAGAAGAATGTGCTAATTGTCAACACTAACAGCGGTGGTCATGCAGTCATCGGCTTCTACTTCGCCAAGGAGCTTCTCGTCTCCGGCCACAGCGTCACTGTCTTGACTGTCGGAGACGAGGGCTCCGACAAGATGAAGAAGCCACCCTTCAGCAGATTTTCAGTTAAGATTTTTCTGATGCTAAAAATAGTGTAGGATGAAGATGTGTGTTGCTAATTATAGTAGATGTTTGCAGGAAATTGTGAGTGCTGGTGGCAAGACAGTGTGGGGAGAGCCTGCAGATATTGCCAAAGTGTTGGATGGTGCTGCATTTGATGTGGTTTTGGATAACAATGGCAAGGATTTGGATGCTGTCAGGTTAGTGCATTTTGACAAATACTTATGGGGTGTGTTTGTATTAAAATTTAAGTACATGGGTTGGAGAGTGTAATGTTGTACTCCCTCCGTCCGCATATAAGCTTCCTGTTACTTTTCGGCAAAAAATTAAAAGCATTTACCATAAAAGGTATGAGAAGCTTATAAGACATACCAAAATGGTAAAATGAGAAACTTATAGGCGGACGGAGGGAGTACTATATTAGTGATATAGATGGATTACTGGAGTAGTAATGTATTGAGTTTTTATAATAGAATTCTAAAATCTCAAAATAGAACAAGGTTTCGATTTTGAAACCTCAAATCCTGTTTTCTAAACCAATCAAAAATAGAAATGTTCTTGATTTGCACATAATCTGAAGAATGATGTAATATAAGTACCTGTTGATAGGCCTGTAGCAGATTGGGCAAAGAGCACTGGGGTGAAGCAATTTCTATTCATCAGCAGTGCAGGAATTTACAAGCCAGCAGATGAACAACCTCATGTTGAAGGGGTATATATACATATATATATATTTCCTCACTTATCTGATTCCAACACCTGAAAAGGAGATAATAAGATGTTGATTATACAGGATGCTGTCAAAGAAAGCGCTGGTCATGTTGGAGTTGAGAAGTACATATCAGAAGTTTTCGATAACTGGGCATCTTTCCGTCCACAGTACATGATTGGCTCCGGAAACAACAAGGACTGTGAGGAATGGTTCTTTGATCGTACGTATACAATCTTGAACACACATGTCTTTTTGCATGAATGGACCATGATTGTTCTGCTCTTTAGGCTCAATGTTGAGAAAGATTCATCACTTCTTGACAGGTATAGTTCGAGGCAGGCCAGTCCTGATTCCGGGCTCTGGGATGCAGTTAACGAACATCTCCCACGTGAGAGACTTATCATCCATTCTTACTTTGGCTGTTGAAAAGGCAGATGCTGCAAAAGGTAACATCTTCAACTGCGTTAGCGACCGTGCTGTGACACTAGATGGAATGGCAAAGCTCTGTGCTCAAGCTGCTGGACTACCTGTGGAAATAGTTCATTATGATCCCAAAGCAGTGGGGGTTGATGCAAAGAAAGCATTTCCCTTCCGAAACATGGTATTCTAAACATTACATAACGAATAGAATAGTGCAATATAAGACAAACAATGTTGATTTGCCTACCTTGTACTTCTGCAGCATTTCTACGCGGAGCCACGAGCTGCAAAGGAGATTCTTGGATGGAGTAGTACATCAAACCTTCCTGTGGACCTGAAGGAGCGGTTCGAAGAGTACGTGAAGATTGGGAGAGACAAAAAAGAAATTAAATTTGAGTTAGATGAGAAGATTCTAGAAGCACTCAAAGAACCTGTGGCAGTATAATCCCTATTACCAAAGCAAACCAGTAAATAAGTTCAAATTTGGGGAAGCAAGCAGCAGCGTTTTTCTTTCTTTCCATTGCAAGCCTTTCCTGTGATACTAAAATCAAAATAACTAGGAATCATTATGAGCCCAGTACTTGCAATGTCCCTGAATTTGTTTGTTACCTTTCCTTGATTTAATTTTTTTCTATAATGAACACAAGATTTTGGCTTAAAAGTGTTCCAGAAACATATATTTCTGGAATTTCCAAGCATGTGGTGTATTTTATATTTTTATGTTTCAAGAACACACAAACAACAAATCAACCCTAAAAACGTGCTAATATCAATTAAATAAGAAACAGAAGCACTACATGTACAAGAAGAAAATAGCTTGAACTCAAATTAAAAAATGCCCCCAACTTCTGTTTAAATTAATGATAAAAGTTTGCAATAAAAGAGTTGCAATCTTTGTTATAACAGCATTGATCAATTCCAGGCAAATCATAGACCGATCAAACTCCAAGAAAATTAGAAACAAAACCTACATAGTACTATATGAAATAGAAGGGCTACTCAAACAAACAACACGAGAGTCTAAAACTCATGAAAAAGGTTATCTAAGCTTATCATTGTTGCACACTTCTCATTCTTCCTGATTTATTTCGAGGCCCTTAAGTTTGGATTCCAATTCATGCTCAAAATCACCACCGTGTGCTTCTTCCTCATCATCATCATAGTCCTCACCTTCTGGATCATTATCATCCAACGGACCTAGAAGACTGGGGCAATTCTTGAATATATCTTTCACCTCATCAATCCCCTCATCAGAAATGAAATTGCCATCGATGTTTAGGAACTTAAATCCAGGTTTACTTGCAACAGCCTGGGCCAAACACCTGGCACCAGCCCTTCTTATCATATTCGTACTCAAATCTACCTCACACAATTGACCATGACCCTCTTCCAATGCTTTTGCAATCAAGATAGCACCCTCGTCCTTCAAAGAATTCTCAGACAAGGAAAGCTTTGTAAGAAACTGTTTGGACACTATACAAGAGGCAAGAACAGGAGCAGCTTTAGCAGTGATTTCATTTCCAGCCATATCCAAGACTTCTAGAGATGGAACAGACAACTTTAGGGCATTCACAATAGCAATAGACCCTTCATCTTCCAAATTCAAATAGCTGAGGTATATCTGGGATAGACCAGAAAATGCAGATAATGTCTCACTCAAAGCCAAACCAGCATCAACACCAAACATATTGTCTTGCAAATCGAGCTTCTTTAAGCGATTACATTTTCTGAGTGCTTTAGCTAGGGCAATGCCTCCCTCAGAGTCCACCCTCGTAGACGAACATCGAAAATCTTCCAACAGAGGAGAATTACTCACAATTTCAGATATAGATATAGCTCCTTCATCTCCAATCACATTGTTATGAAACTGAAGGACCCTAAGTTTACTGGTAGCAGGAATTAACTCACATACTGCCTTTGCAGCCTCCTCAGAGATTTCATCATCAATTAGATACAGTTCCTCCAAATTAAATTGGGATTTCAAAAGTGCATCAAAAGCCCTAACACCCTTCTCACCCAAAGCATTACTGGACAAGTTAAGATAACGCAAATCAGAACCTTCCAGCGCTAACGAAAAAATATTCATGACTTCAAGAGCTTCATCATCTGACCTTCCAGCAACAAAATCTGATAAATCAACTTCAGTAAATTGATCCTTGATAGATGACAATATTGGCTGAGCAACAAGTGCTGCCTCTTTACCAAAACTCGTATTACTAAAACATATTTTCGTATATCTACACCCGGGCTCCTTCAAGAGATTCAACAGTATCTCAGCTTCTTTTGCATCAATTTGCTTTCGCGGATCTCCTGATATATCAAATTTAGTTCCATCATATTCTTTAACTTTGTCTAATATACCATGTTCTCTTTCCTTTACTCTTTCTGTAAAAGGGCCTTGTTTGATAACCTCAATCATGAGCCTACCGGATTCCTTGGCATATAACTGCACTGCTGAACTTCCATCTCCGTCCGATTCCTTCAAGAAATGTTGATTTGCCACAGCAAAAGCAGCAACTTCTATTTTTTTGGCATTCTTCTCTGCTTCTTCTTGGCTCATGACACCATACTTTTTAGACCAAATGGAGGGAGTTACAAGATTCTTAGTCATCCTCTCGACAAGCTTTAACCTTGTATTTTGGCTAGGGGGCCATAACTTTACAGTCGTTGTGGGCAATTCCATATCAAATTAACCTAAAAAAGCAAATTTTCAATCAAGCCGTGACTTCGAAAGAATCAACAAAACTAAAAGAACATAGCATTTTATATAGAACTTATATCAAACCAAAAAAAGGGGGGAAATACATATAAGCAACTGAACTCACCACCATTAAACAATTGAGAACACAAAAACGCAAATACATCGTACTTTCAGAAACAAAACACCCAAAACAGTTAAGGAAAATTATTAAGAGATCCACAAAAACAGCAGACATTTACAGTTACACAATGATTCATCACAAAAATAAAAATTAAAATCGGAACATTACCGGTCAACGGAACAGAAACGCCGATAATGAAAAGGAGCAACAGCGGCGGAGGCAGAGAATGTGATTTGCGATCTGTATATGTAGAGAAATTTGAATTTGAATTTGAATTTGGAAAGAGAGAGTAGCGAAATCTCCCGCTGTGGGTTTTGATGGCCCAATGTTGAATGGGCTTATATCCACGGCCCACAATAAATCATGGCCATTTGTATTTTGTAGCTCTATTTCATTATTTTTATGGGTGATTAGTGTGTGCTTTTAAACAGAATTAATTATTTCAGTGTTGTTAAATATTCAGATTCTAGATATTTAGAAAAGGGTATTTTAGTTATTTTTTTGTTTAAATTGTACTGAAATGACTAATATATTCATAGGTGATGTTTACTTTTGGTTTGGATGATTTTTAAAAAAAATTGATTTTTAAAATCTTGATGAATAGTCATATGTGTGTTTCTTTTGACCAGGGGTGTCACATCGATGTACTAGCTCGCCATCCTCTTGACCACCCTCAGATCGACCACGATGACAAACACATCATCGACCCCGCCAATAGACAAGATCCACTTGTTCGCCCACCTGGACGAACAACCATGTCGACCAAAGTCCCTGTCCACGTCAGTCGATCAAGCCTCCGTGTTTACTTATTAGTGGACCGTCGATGTTAGAGTTACGACCAATGTGAGGGCTCCAAACTCATGCTAGAATATTGTAATATAAACAATTAAAGTCTTTTAACCTAATAATACACACAATCTCAATACTCAAAATTATACTTTCTCTCCCTATCTCTCTCATCATAAATTCTCTCAACCTCATACAACAATTTCATACAAGATCAAGCTAGATTAATAAACCTCCACACACAAATATCATTGTTTGATTAGTCTCCACATCCACGTAAGATCAAAATAAAACAGAACATGAACTAAAAATGGAATTATATATATATACATCAGACATGCAAAACAATAATGATAACATAAACAGTGTGGGGAGAGCCTGCAGATATTGCCAAAGTGTTGGATGGTGCTGCATTTGATGTGGTTTTGGATAACAATGGCAAGGATTTGGATGCTGTCAGGTTAGTGCATTTTGACAAATACTTATGGGGTGTGTTTGTATTAAAATTTAAGTACATGGGTTGGAGAGTGTAATGTTGTACTCCCTCCGTCCGCATATAAGCTTCCTGTTACTTTTCGGCAAAAAATTAAAAGCATTTACCATAAAAGGTATGAGAAGCTTATAAGACATACCAAAATGGTAAAATGAGAAACTTATAGGCGGACGGAGGGAGTACTATATTAGTGATATAGATGGATTACTGGAGTAGTAATGTATTGAGTTTTTATAATAGAATTCTAAAATCTCAAAATAGAACAAGGTTTCGATTTTGAAACCTCAAATCCTGTTTTCTAAACCAATCAAAAATAGAAATGTTCTTGATTTGCACATAATCTGAAGAATGATGTAATATAAGTACCTGTTGATAGGCCTGTAGCAGATTGGGCAAAGAGCACTGGGGTGAAGCAATTTCTATTCATCAGCAGTGCAGGAATTTACAAGCCAGCAGATGAACAACCTCATGTTGAAGGGGTATATATACATATATATATATTTCCTCACTTATCTGATTCCAACACCTGAAAAGGAGATAATAAGATGTTGATTATACAGGATGCTGTCAAAGAAAGCGCTGGTCATGTTGGAGTTGAGAAGTACATATCAGAAGTTTTCGATAACTGGGCATCTTTCCGTCCACAGTACATGATTGGCTCCGGAAACAACAAGGACTGTGAGGAATGGTTCTTTGATCGTACGTATACAATCTTGAACACACATGTCTTTTTGCATGAATGGACCATGATTGTTCTGCTCTTTAGGCTCAATGTTGAGAAAGATTCATCACTTCTTGACAGGTATAGTTCGAGGCAGGCCAGTCCTGATTCCGGGCTCTGGGATGCAGTTAACGAACATCTCCCACGTGAGAGACTTATCATCCATTCTTACTTTGGCTGTTGAAAAGGCAGATGCTGCAAAAGGTAACATCTTCAACTGCGTTAGCGACCGTGCTGTGACACTAGATGGAATGGCAAAGCTCTGTGCTCAAGCTGCTGGACTACCTGTGGAAATAGTTCATTATGATCCCAAAGCAGTGGGGGTTGATGCAAAGAAAGCATTTCCCTTCCGAAACATGGTATTCTAAACATTACATAACGAATAGAATAGTGCAATATAAGACAAACAATGTTGATTTGCCTACCTTGTACTTCTGCAGCATTTCTACGCGGAGCCACGAGCTGCAAAGGAGATTCTTGGATGGAGTAGTACATCAAACCTTCCTGTGGACCTGAAGGAGCGGTTCGAAGAGTACGTGAAGATTGGGAGAGACAAAAAAGAAATTAAATTTGAGTTAGATGAGAAGATTCTAGAAGCACTCAAAGAACCTGTGGCAGTATAATCCCTATTACCAAAGCAAACCAGTAAATAAGTTCAAATTTGGGGAAGCAAGCAGCAGCGTTTTTCTTTCTTTCCATTGCAAGCCTTTCCTGTGATACTAAAATCAAAATAACTAGGAATCATTATGAGCCCAGTACTTGCAATGTCCCTGAATTTGTTTGTTACCTTTCCTTGATTTAATTTTTTTCTATAATGAACACAAGATTTTGGCTTAAAAGTGTTCCAGAAACATATATTTCTGGAATTTCCAAGCATGTGGTGTATTTTATATTTTTATGTTTCAAGAACACACAAACAACAAATCAACCCTAAAAACGTGCTAATATCAATTAAATAAGAAACAGAAGCACTACATGTACAAGAAGAAAATAGCTTGAACTCAAATTAAAAAATGCCCCCAACTTCTGTTTAAATTAATGATAAAAGTTTGCAATAAAAGAGTTGCAATCTTTGTTATAACAGCATTGATCAATTCCAGGCAAATCATAGACCGATCAAACTCCAAGAAAATTAGAAACAAAACCTACATAGTACTATATGAAATAGAAGGGCTACTCAAACAAACAACACGAGAGTCTAAAACTCATGAAAAAGGTTATCTAAGCTTATCATTGTTGCACACTTCTCATTCTTCCTGATTTATTTCGAGGCCCTTAAGTTTGGATTCCAATTCATGCTCAAAATCACCACCGTGTGCTTCTTCCTCATCATCATCATAGTCCTCACCTTCTGGATCATTATCATCCAACGGACCTAGAAGACTGGGGCAATTCTTGAATATATCTTTCACCTCATCAATCCCCTCATCAGAAATGAAATTGCCATCGATGTTTAGGAACTTAAATCCAGGTTTACTTGCAACAGCCTGGGCCAAACACCTGGCACCAGCCCTTCTTATCATATTCGTACTCAAATCTACCTCACACAATTGACCATGACCCTCTTCCAATGCTTTTGCAATCAAGATAGCACCCTCGTCCTTCAAAGAATTCTCAGACAAGGAAAGCTTTGTAAGAAACTGTTTGGACACTATACAAGAGGCAAGAACAGGAGCAGCTTTAGCAGTGATTTCATTTCCAGCCATATCCAAGACTTCTAGAGATGGAACAGACAACTTTAGGGCATTCACAATAGCAATAGACCCTTCATCTTCCAAATTCAAATAGCTGAGGTATATCTGGGATAGACCAGAAAATGCAGATAATGTCTCACTCAAAGCCAAACCAGCATCAACACCAAACATATTGTCTTGCAAATCGAGCTTCTTTAAGCGATTACATTTTCTGAGTGCTTTAGCTAGGGCAATGCCTCCCTCAGAGTCCACCCTCGTAGACGAACATCGAAAATCTTCCAACAGAGGAGAATTACTCACAATTTCAGATATAGATATAGCTCCTTCATCTCCAATCACATTGTTATGAAACTGAAGGACCCTAAGTTTACTGGTAGCAGGAATTAACTCACATACTGCCTTTGCAGCCTCCTCAGAGATTTCATCATCAATTAGATACAGTTCCTCCAAATTAAATTGGGATTTCAAAAGTGCATCAAAAGCCCTAACACCCTTCTCACCCAAAGCATTACTGGACAAGTTAAGATAACGCAAATCAGAACCTTCCAGCGCTAACGAAAAAATATTCATGACTTCAAGAGCTTCATCATCTGACCTTCCAGCAACAAAATCTGATAAATCAACTTCAGTAAATTGATCCTTGATAGATGACAATATTGGCTGAGCAACAAGTGCTGCCTCTTTACCAAAACTCGTATTACTAAAACATATTTTCGTATATCTACACCCGGGCTCCTTCAAGAGATTCAACAGTATCTCAGCTTCTTTTGCATCAATTTGCTTTCGCGGATCTCCTGATATATCAAATTTAGTTCCATCATATTCTTTAACTTTGTCTAATATACCATGTTCTCTTTCCTTTACTCTTTCTGTAAAAGGGCCTTGTTTGATAACCTCAATCATGAGCCTACCGGATTCCTTGGCATATAACTGCACTGCTGAACTTCCATCTCCGTCCGATTCCTTCAAGAAATGTTGATTTGCCACAGCAAAAGCAGCAACTTCTATTTTTTTGGCATTCTTCTCTGCTTCTTCTTGGCTCATGACACCATACTTTTTAGACCAAATGGAGGGAGTTACAAGATTCTTAGTCATCCTCTCGACAAGCTTTAACCTTGTATTTTGGCTAGGGGGCCATAACTTTACAGTCGTTGTGGGCAATTCCATATCAAATTAACCTAAAAAAGCAAATTTTCAATCAAGCCGTGACTTCGAAAGAATCAACAAAACTAAAAGAACATAGCATTTTATATAGAACTTATATCAAACCAAAAAAAGGGGGGAAATACATATAAGCAACTGAACTCACCACCATTAAACAATTGAGAACACAAAAACGCAAATACATCGTACTTTCAGAAACAAAACACCCAAAACAGTTAAGGAAAATTATTAAGAGATCCACAAAAACAGCAGACATTTACAGTTACACAATGATTCATCACAAAAATAAAAATTAAAATCGGAACATTACCGGTCAACGGAACAGAAACGCCGATAATGAAAAGGAGCAACAGCGGCGGAGGCAGAGAATGTGATTTGCGATCTGTATATGTAGAGAAATTTGAATTTGAATTTGAATTTGGAAAGAGAGAGTAGCGAAATCTCCCGCTGTGGGTTTTGATGGCCCAATGTTGAATGGGCTTATATCCACGGCCCACAATAAATCATGGCCATTTGTATTTTGTAGCTCTATTTCATTATTTTTATGGGTGATTAGTGTGTGCTTTTAAACAGAATTAATTATTTCAGTGTTGTTAAATATTCAGATTCTAGATATTTAGAAAAGGGTATTTTAGTTATTTTTTTGTTTAAATTGTACTGAAATGACTAATATATTCATAGGTGATGTTTACTTTTGGTTTGGATGATTTTTAAAAAAAATTGATTTTTAAAATCTTGATGAATAGTCATATGTGTGTTTCTTTTGACCAGGGGTGTCACATCGATGTACTAGCTCGCCATCCTCTTGACCACCCTCAGATCGACCACGATGACAAACACATCATCGACCCCGCCAATAGACAAGATCCACTTGTTCGCCCACCTGGACGAACAACCATGTCGACCAAAGTCCCTGTCCACGTCAGTCGATCAAGCCTCCGTGTTTACTTATTAGTGGACCGTCGATGTTAGAGTTACGACCAATGTGAGGGCTCCAAACTCATGCTAGAATATTGTAATATAAACAATTAAAGTCTTTTAACCTAATAATACACACAATCTCAATACTCAAAATTATACTTTCTCTCCCTATCTCTCTCATCATAAATTCTCTCAACCTCATACAACAATTTCATACAAGATCAAGCTAGATTAATAAACCTCCACACACAAATATCATTGTTTGATTAGTCTCCACATCCACGTAAGATCAAAATAAAACGACTATCAACAGATATACATTTAGTTCTTCAACGAACTCCATGACAAAAATCAGTTGCGTGGCTTCGTACAGAGCGTAGTCCACACAATTTCAAAGTCTAGAGGAAATTTAGAGATGGTGAACACAAGCAAGGGAACACACAATAACAAATAAACCAAAGTGGTGTTGTGATGTAATTCATGCTTCAACATGATAAAGTGGGATAGCTCAAGTGGTTAGAGCACCACTACCTAGGCCTTAGATCTTGGGTTCGAGTCATGGGGAGGGGAAAAAAGGGATGGGTATTTAATGTAATTCAAAAAAAAAAAAATCATGCTTCAACACGAAGTAATGGCCAGCGTAGAAGGAGATAAACATCGAAACAATGGAGGTTAGGAGGGACACTAGTCCCAATAGAAGTTTATACGGCAAGTCCTTGCGGAAATCTTTGAGTTTGAAATTGGAGGTGAGGATGCCAAGAAACATGACAACTGATATCATGGAGGAGCTGAGGGCTATTAGTGATGAGGTTGCAGATACAATGAAAACTCGGTTGTGTTGCAGAGATGGTACGCCATTTCCATTGAGGCCACCAGGGACGGTGGCAGATGTGGCGAAGGCGACAGTGGCTATGAGGGCTGCCACCACAGAGCACGATTGGGAGGCGTTGGTCAGCCACTGACGACCCTCCTCTATAAGATGTTGGTGGCTTTGTCGAAATATTTCTTGTGGAGTTTCACCAGCAGCGTTCTTCCGGGCAAAAAAACGAGGTGGCATTGACTTCTTTACGAACTGCATTGCACGTACATAAAAAAATTAATTGAATATATACAGATTGTGGATTTCATATAGAACCAGCCACTTGTATAAATCACTTGTACATACTAAAGCATACAAGTGATGTATGCAGATCGATGAGGGCTGAGAAACCCACCATGGAATTCTATGTCATTACTGTAAATATATACTCCGTATTAGTATATAACTAGTGTAGAACCCGTGTATTACACGGAATTTTAAATATTTAATAATAAATTTTTATTTATTTACTTAATTTAATTTTTCATATTTTTATAATTATATTAAAAAAATGATTTTGCAAAATTATAATTATTTTGTTAAAAAAATTTAACATTTTTTTCAATTATATTTATTATAACGTTGTACTCGTATTATAATATAGTAAAAGTTTAACTAACATAATATTTTGAATTATACAAAATAATTACACTTATGTTAGTTAATTTTATAAAGCAAATTTCAAAGAAAATTTGTGAGAATCAAACGAAATGAGAAGTTGACATTTAATAAATATGAAAATAACTTTTAAAAAAATTATAAAATTTCGTAAACAAACAATTTAAGTAATAGTAAAATAGTTCTTAATAAATTGTAAGTCAACCTTCAATATCAACCACAACACCTTACATTTAATAAATATGAAAATAACTTTAAAAAAATTATAAAATTTCGGGAACAAATAATTTAAATAATATTAAAATAACTCTTAATAAATTGTAAGTCAACCTTCAATATCAACCACAACACCTTAAATAAATAAATATTTTAGTTAATTGCAAATTAAATCATAAAATTTTCCTCATTTGCAATCTAATCTAAACTTTAAGGTAATTGCAAATAAATCACAAACTTTAAATATAGTTGCAATTTAATCTTTTTGACAATTTTAATTATGTTCGAATCAAACATAATTTAGACTTTTTAATGACATAACACCAACTTAATAAAACAATATTGTTTTTCAATCAAACTAAATATCAAAAGGTATGATTTAGGGACAAAGTATACTTGTAAAAAGTCTAATTTGCAATAATATTTAAAGTTTGGGATTTATTTGCAATTCTTTTAAGATTTAGATTAGATTGCAAATGAGCGAAAAGTCATGATTTAATTTACAATTAACTCTTTTTAAAATTAATAACTTGATTAAATTATGACACATAAGTCAAATCAACCACAAAATGACACATAAGCCAAATTAACCACAGAATGACACATCATCAATTTAAACTCCCTATTAGTATATAAGAGGATTATATATTATAGAAGTAGTGTATTATGTATATATAACAAATTTGTTAATCTTGTAAAATAATATAATTAGGGGATTTCACATAAAAGGTCATTTCACCTAGTGTTTTTTTAAATAAAGACATGATTCAAAATAGTTTCAAAATAAGGACAAAATGGCACATAAATGTACCATCATGCCCTTAATACATAAAATTCGGAATTAATATGGAGAAATTCTTTAAATGTTTGAAATTTAAAGCTGACTCTATCAGCTCATTAATTCCAAGAATTACGCAATTAATTAAAACCTTATGTTTGAAATTTAAAGCTGACTCTATCACCTCATTAATTTCAAAAATTACGCAATTAATTAAAATCTTCCTAAAATTAATTAACACCGGTCAGAAGAGCTTAATTTTGTGCAGAATTTTGGGGTTTTCAAATTTGTGAAGAAAGGAAACCGTGAAGTACGGAAGAAGACGAAGTGAGAAGTGAGAAGAACATTTTGCTCCCTAGACCATGGTTGGAAAAGTAATATAAAAGCTAAATCTGCATAATAAAATGAATAATGCAGAACAATGAAATCTAAAACTGCATAATAAAATGAATAATGCAGAACAATGAAATCTAAAACTGCATAATAAAATGAATAATGCAGAAAAAATAGTACGGTGTCTTCATATTAGAATGTGATTATGCAAAAATACGTATACATATGCAAAATAAGATATGCATTATCCCTTGACCAAACCAATAACAAATAATCATGAACTACATTTCAGCAACGCGCACGTAAATCATCACAATTACACGAAAACGGAGCAAATTGAACCTAAATTAAAATCATCTCAAAAAATTCTAAATTCTTTGCAAATTATGTGTGTACGTGTGGAATTAAAAATCATACCCTTGGCAAAACTCTTCATCTGACCCTTGGAATTAAAAGTTTCTACTGTATCTCCGGCGGCTTCGCGTCCGTCATCCATAATGAAGAAATCGGTGAAGTTTGAATCCCCTAGGAATATAAAGAAACGATCGCGTGGAAAGTCTCTTGATCATGTGCAGTCGAAAGAACAAATCGAGGAAACAATTATGGAAGAGCAAAGGAGACGAGACCTTATAGCCATGGCCGTCGTTGAAAGAGAGGAACAAGCCTCTAAGCAGCAGAAACTTTGAGAATCATCGGAAATCAGTTTTTGGGCGTGAGGGGTCACCCAAAACTGAAACAGAAACTAAAAGAAGAAAAAGATCCCTCGATTTCAAGAGGAAATCGAGGATTGTTGCTTCACCAATCTGAAATCTATGGCCAATCGTTTGTAGATGCAGCGGGATTATGTTTGATTCATCATGGATTAACCAAAAAGTTTGAAGATTTGAGTTTTCCGGCCAAGAAACCCGTTCTTTAATTATTAAATTAATAAATTAACCAAAAATCTATAGCGACAAATAAGGAAGATGAAGACTTGTTATTTAATTATTAAATTAATTTCCATATTTAAATATAAGGGTATAATGGGTTATTAACATGCGTTTTTGTCCTTTTTTAAAAAGATTATAAAAGTTGTCTTTATTTAAGAAGCTAGGTACCTAAATGGCCTTTTTTTTATAAATTTTCTCTTATAATTATTTATATAATGAATATTATGTATAAAATTATGTACTCCCTCCGTTCCAGAGGAATTTGCACCCTTGGGACGGCACACATATTAAGAAATGTGTAAGAAAATGTGTAACGAGTTATGTTTTGAGGGGTAATTTTGTAAATTTTTATGAATAAAGTAAAGTAAAAAGTAGATTGAGTGTGGAAAAGTAATGACATATGGGTAAATATGAGTATATTTTAAGGGTGAGGGTTATGAAGATATTTCCTTTTATGGAGTGTGCAAATTGGTATGGGACATCAATTTATGAAAAGTGTGTAAATTTATGTGGGACGGAGGGAGTAATAAGTTTTAAATATATATTTTCGAGCTCTATTTTTTAAATACATTAAACTTATAATAAATTTAAAATAATTGCAGAATAAATTACTTGATATGTAAGATAAAAGTAATTATAAAATACAATTTAATAACTAATTAAATAAAAAATTGTACACTCCAATAAAAATACATTTTAGATTGTATTTTACTCAAAAGTACATTAAATAGTTCAAAAATAAATTAAATTAAAGAATAAAATGAATACTACAATAAATACAATAAAGTTAAGTAAATAAAATAAAAATTAATTTAATTAGTGAATGTTAAAATAATAAGAAATAGTTAATAAGAATATAATATTTGGAAAGAGTTTATGAATCATATCTTAGTCAACCAATAACTTAATTACACAACATACTTTTTAAAATTAACAACTTGATTAAATTATGACACATAAGCCAAATCAACCACAAAATGACACATCATCAATTTAAACTCCCTATTAGTATATAAGGGGATTCTATATTGTAGAAGTAGTGTATTATGTATATATAACAAATTTGTTAATCTTATAAAATAATATAATTATTTATATAATGAATATTATGTATAAAATTATATAATAAGTTTTACATATATATTTTCGAGCTCTATTTTTTAAATACATTAAAATTATAAAAAATTTAAAATAATTGCAGAAAAAGTTATTTAATATATAAGATAAAAGTAATTATAAAATACAATTTAATAACTAATTAAATAAAGAATTGTACACTCCAATAAAAATACATTTTAGATTGTATTTTACTCAAAAGTACATTAAATAGTTAAAAAATAAATTAAACTAAAGAATAAAATGAATACTACAATAAAGTTAAGTAAATAAAATAAATATTAATTTAATTAGTGAATGTTAAAATAATAAGAAATAGTTAATAAGAATATAATATTTGGAAAGAGTTTATGAATCATATCTTACTCAACCAATAACTTAATTACACAACGTACATACTTTTTAAAATTAACAACTTGATTAAATTATGACACATAAGCCAAATCAACTACAAAATGACACATCATCAATTTAAACTCCCTATTAGTATATAAGGGTATTCTATATTATAGAAATAGTGTATTATGTATATATAACAAATTTGTTAATCTTGTAAAATAATATAATTATTTATATAATGAATATTATGTATAAAATTATATAATAAGTTTTACATATATATTTTCGAGCTCTATTTTTTAAATACATTAAAATTATAAAAAATTTAAAATAATTACAGAAAAAATTACTTGATATATAAGATAAAAGTAATTATAAAATACAATTTAATAACTAATTAAATAAAGAATTGTACACTCCAATAAAAATACATTTTAGATTGTATTTTACTCAAAAGTACATTAAATAGTTAAAAAATAAATTAAACTAAATAAAATGAATACTACAGTAAATTAAGTAAATAAAATAAATATTAATTTAATTAGGGAATGTTAAAATAATAATAAATAGTTAATAAGAATATAATATTTGGAGAGGGTTTATGAATCATATCTTATTCAATCAATAACTTAATTACACAACATACTTTTTAAAATTAAAAGCTTGATTAAATTATGACACATAAGCCAAATCAACCACAAAATGACACATAAGCCAAATTAACCACAAAATGACACATCATCAATTTAAACTCCCTATTAGTATATAAGGGGATTAATTGGACTCCAAGTATAACTGGCAATTTGGGCCGGTTGGTCTAGTCCAGCCCATCGGGCCAAATAATGTTCATGGGTTGGGTCAGGTCGGCCCATGAATTGGTCGGGCCTATAAAATGGGAGCTCAACCTAGTCTGTTTAAGTTAGCGGGCTGGGGCCAATTCAACCCATGACTTGAATTTATTTATACACATAATTCTAATTAACAATACACATTACTAATGTACTAACAATGTAGAATTCTTAAACGATTATTACCATTATGACATTATAGTATACAACAAGTCCAAATAAAATTATAAACAACGCTTAAGTTTAAATTTCAAAATCAAAATTGAATTAAAGTCTCAATAATATTAAACCTTAATGCCTAAAATTACTCAACATCATCCATTATCATCAATCTTATTATTTGAATCTTGCTTAGAAAAAACAAAGGCAAATCACGCCAATCGGGCCACCCACGGCCCACTGAGCCAAACTGATATGAGGCCATTTGGTCCATTGAGCCAGTGGACCAGACCAAATTGACCTTTTTTGGGTCTATATTTTTTTGAGCCCAAACTTCGAGTTGGCTGCGCTGGCATCGAGTCGGGCTCAAATTTTTTCAACTCTAATTGTACGGCTTTTGGAGAGGTATGAATTTAATTCATTTTTATATATATATTCTGTGATAAAGTTGTTGGTGCTTAATTTAATGCAAATTGATTATATTATTGGTGGAATTAATTAGTTAATTTGTAAACTGAAATTTTGCAATGGCATGTACGTACCTGATTTCCATATGCATGTGCAAAGCTGCACCTGGGATGCGCCAAAATATGCAACAAACTATTCCCATCTTCATCCACCCTTCCAAATATTGTTTTCTTGGAAATCCAATGAGTAATGAAGTATTCGTACAATCGAGTAACTATGTTTTTATTTTCAGCGTTTACGTCGAGGATGGCCTCCGGGTTAACATCAAGAATGCACGACACCATCTCCGTTATTCCATGATTTGATTCCTCTTCCTATATTCACAGATTTTTATAACTCCGGGATCAGATGCATCACTACAAGAAATTGACTTTTAATGACCAAAATTTTGTCAGTATTACAGAACTTGTCATAAAAAGTCAATTTTCTTGATATTACTAGAGAATGTATATATAATGACAAAGATTAATTTAATTCTATGATAATACTTTTATGTAGTGTATACCTGTTTGTTAATTGGAACAAGTTGATTCATTACCTCCACTGACCATAAGCACATCTTTTCTTTATATACTTGAGACGTACATATTCTTCATATACCACTCGAAGCTAATTAATTAGTTCACCCCTCCTGGTTAATTCTTTCATCTATAATATTTTTACATATAATATGGTATTATGGTAAAGCTGATTTTGACGTGATTTGAACTCAAGAACTTAAATTCTGATACATGCATGAAAATTTTCATCTACTTTATAGAGAAGTGGAAAATTAATTAAAAGCATGAAAGTATGGAGAAAATATCAATTTTAGTCCTATAATTTAGGCTGAGTCCAACTTTAGTCTTGTAACTTTGCACTTTCTCAATTTTAATCCTAGCTAACAGTATCAATTTTAGCCTGAGTCTAATTTTAGTCTTGTAACTTTGCACTTTTTCAATGTTAGTCCCATAACTTTGCATTGAAATTGGTGTTGTCGGGATCAAAATTGGGAAAATACAAAGTTATAGGACTAAAATTGAGAAATTGAAAATTGATACCAATAGAACTAAAATTAAAAAAGTGCAAAGTTACAAGACCAAAGTTACATGAGTAAAGTTGATTTTTTTTCCCTCTCTGAAACAGTGAGTCAAAATAAAACAAAGAGTTTTGAGGCATACGTAGAAGCGTATGAGATTCCATATGTTTAATGAGATGTTCCCATGGACGGAAATATAAGTTACTCCCTTTCTGGATACTCCCCAATAATTATATGCGCTATATCTGTGTTGTGTACATAATATAAGTTACTCCCTTCGTACAACTCTATCTTTACATTGATTTGAGCATGAAAATTAAGAAAATGTGACAAAGTACATGAATTGATATATTTTTAACATTATTAAAGTGAAAAATTAATAAAGATAAATAAGTGAGAATTTTTATGGTAAGAGTTGTTTGAAATTTTCTTTTTTGAAGTGTTAAAACTATGTGGGATAAACAAAAAACGTGAGGTTGTACGTGTTTGGATACAGGGATTTGATTTGAGGAGGTATTAATTCAAATGAAATGATTCAAAAATAAATGGATGACATGATTTTAGTGAGGATTTAAAATCCCTCAATCCAAATAGAGCCTGCGAGGAAGTAATTAACATGTAACTTATGTAAGAGATGAAACATTATGGATATAATCTATTTTCATCCCATATCTTTTTAGCTTTTCCAAAATGGTCATAAAAAAATATGAATGTACAAATTTACTCTCAAATGTTTTTTATATATACCAATTTCGTCCCAAATTTGTCAGAATCCTCGGAGCGACGTCGTTTTTAGTCTTGTGTCGATTCTAGCAAAGTTGTTGACGTCGTTCTGAGAATTCCGACAACTTTGAAATGAAATTAGTATATGTAAAAATAATTAAAACTAGATTAGTATGTTTATCTTTTGTGGAACTATATATTTTGAAAAAGATGAAAAGTGACGAAAAAAGATTTTATCCCCGAAACATTATTATTTCATGAGGCGAGGGGCTCACCAAAATGCTCTTCAAAAATAGCAATATGAAGAATAAAGTCTCCGCGCACCATGGATTCCACCAGTTCTTTCCTTTTATTTTCGTCCATAGTAATCATTCTAATATGTTTCAGACCTTAGCAGCTACCTTTGCTAGTTGTGATTGATAAAAATACAAAAAACAAAGTCAACTGAAACCAATATGCATCTGCGCGCCTTCCTTTTTTATACAATAATTGTCCCTACACATTTTATAATACATACTTGATGCATGTTATTGACATTTAATTTCAAACATGTTGTAAATTATTTAACACAAAATTTCGTCCAAAGAGGCTTTCTCCGTCCTCTTATAAGCTTTAGTTTTGTTTTTTAATTACACATATATTTAGAAAAATAATATAAAATGTGTAGTGAGCAATTGAAGTAAAGAGAGAGGTAGAAAGAAAAAATATGTAGCAAGGAGAAAAGGTAGATAGCTATAATAAATTTTATCATTTAAAAAAAATGAGAAACTTATGATATGCGTCCAAAGTAAGTAAGTAGGAAATTTATAGCAGGACAGGACAAATGGAGTACAAGTACAAGTCACATTTCATTTGACATATTTCTTCCATCCAATATTATTATTCTCATTTTTTTTTGGCAGTTCAATTTCATTAATCTCACTTAATTCATTCTTTGATTATTCAATTTCATTATTATGCTCATTCTTCTATGAAAATATTAATATTATTCAAATAATTTGGCCATTCAACCATCAATTCATCACTTATTTATATACTTAAATTGTCATTAATTTTTATTTATAAATGAATGTTGTACGTGCTTTCGTCGGGTTGACTCGGATGTGGACTGTTTATTAGCACGAGACAAACATGTATAATGATCGGGGGTTTATTACGTGTTTAAGGAGTGTTTATGATGATCTTGATGATCTTATGAAGAACAAGCAAGAACAATGAAAAACACAAAGATGTAGCTTCTTTGAGAAGCTAAAAACTTGAGAGCTTTGGGAGTGTTTATTGCTTTGGGTAGGGGTGATTTCTAGGAATGATGTAACTTGTGTACAAATGAACCTCTTTTAGGCATTATATAGAGGTTTCTAGGGGCTGCCCGCCCTTTACACGTGGCACGCCCTCATTGGACCTGTCTTCTGCCCGAAAAGGTGATTTGATGGCGCATTTAATGCTAAACCGCCTTAGGTGCTCGTCCTCGCCGAGATGCCGAGGAGTTGAGCCACGGTGGTCGCCGGAGGACCTTCGAGGAGAGTGGTCGCCACGCTCCATGCTGTCTCCCAAGGCTTCAACACTTAGACTTCTCTAGCTAAGATAGACACGTGCTCGCCACACATTTGGGCGAGCAGCTAACTTAAACATGTGCTCGCCAACATCTTTGAGCGAGCACCTAAACATATTAAATACATCTATTCTATTACATTTTCTTGGTCTTGTTGACTAGTCGTCGCACGACTTTGTTGACTAGTCCTCGCCACGTAAGCCGGTGACTAGGATTGACTTGTCAAAAATTGACTTCTTTGATTAGGTATAACAATGAATTCCACAATATCTCATCACACTTTCAATTTATCTACTTTATAAATAAATTAATTAATATTCATTAAAATTTGTATCCAAATAAATGAACATAATTTATAAAACTGGTCAATCATATTTTTTGTTAATTAGCACTCAAGGATAGAATAACTAGCACGGGATATGATTAATTAAGTGGGATTAGACTTTCAAAGTGATTCGTTTTCTATCTTTTTCATTAAGTCATTTCTTCCGGTGGAGAGAGAGAGGCGACAGGAAAAAAGAATCTTATCACAAAGAAAAAGTCACTAGATCACAAACATTTATATACATAAAATGTGTGAGTGTGTGTGATCCAAGGGCTCTTGCACATGATCTCATATACAGAAGGGGATCAAGATCCATTAATCCCGTCTGACTCCGACCAAATAATTGAAGGTTCACATTTAGGGAGGTGTATTGTTTATGGGGGAGTTGCCCATAGAGACACTTCACTAAGTGTTTAAGCTAATTAATCCAATTGACTTTTGGGAAAATAATTAGAGACAAAATCGAATTTTAGTAGACACATATGCCCTTTCATTCATTATATTTGATAATGCTGAATTAGTCATATTAATTTAAATTTTAAATTCCTAATTAACAAAACTTTCCCGCATTTCAAGATAGCTACCTTCCTTAATCCACGACCTTTCCAAAACGTGGTGTGTATTGAATGCAATCAATTTTACATAATCTTTCAACACAATTACACTCATTCTACGAAAAGGGAAGAAGGGTTTTGCTGCATCAACGAGTTCAAGTCTGAAGAATCGACGAACTGCACCGTAATAAAGTTTTCCGGTTGACAATATTAGTCGACGGCTGCATACACCTTTGAAGGTTAATATTTCGCCGCTTAGTTTGGTGGGTAAGCGTGTCCATGTGTGTTCGATCGGGGTAGGGTTGAAGATTGCAGTGATCAATTAATTTTTTTTATATTATGCCTACTGATCATCTTAATTTCTAGATGAGTTGGATATATTATGCATTTATGGTGAAATCCGTAATAGTTTAGGGTTATTTACAGATTCAAATGTTTAATGGTTGAGACATTTTAGGTAATTTTTTTGCTGAGTTTGTTATTATGAATTTTGAATGTACACCATTATTGTGCTGATCTTGTGTTTTTGCATCTTATTGGGTAGATGCCCAGAATCAAGTATACTCTGGTTCGTATTGATGGAGAAGAAGGGGGTCGAAAGAGAAAGAGAACCAAGGATGATAGTGTACATGCAAGGCACTACAAAACCAGAGGTACGACTGAAATTAAAGATTTTATTTAATGCAATGAATATGTTAAGATGCGAATGAGGCTGCACATATGTAGGCTGGTTGCTTTCGGCTTGTGTTTAATTGCATAGTAGAAGCAAAACATTACTGCACATTGCATTACAGAGTTTACATGGTAATGCGTAGACAATGGGTGCACAGTATATGAACATGCCTACATTTGACATCCTGATTATGGTGAATTGAATGAATACACTTTTTATAGAATGATGTTCGTATAGTTGCTCGTTACTGAAATGTATATTTTAGATTGTTAAGACATGTGTTCATCATAGTTGATTATGTTTTTATTGGAGGTTGTTGCATATAATACCTTTTTTTTATTCCTATTTCTACCATATGACTGTTGAAGGGTCTTCAAGCAAGAGATACTCAGTTGAAAAGAAAAAAGGAAAGCGAAAAGGTTCGATAAACTGTAGTGCATATTAATGTATCATTACTGTAATTGTACAATTAGAAATCCTTGTAATTAAATTTTTATGTCAAATGCAATGGATAATGATATTAACAAAGTCATAATGTCTTCAGACTCTGGTAATGTTGCTCCTATTTCCAATAAATTGTGTAAAAGGATAAGTTTGCATATGCTATGAACTAGTGCAGAGGTAATAATTAGTGTAAAACCTTAATTCTGCATTTTCTATGAACTGTATTCTATAGACTTTGAAAGTGAATTTGAACGGGGTAATCGGAGAAGAAGAACCTTCGATGATACAGACTCAGAAGGTATATTGCATACGATTTTTCTAATTTCATATCATTATTTAAAATGTAGATTGTCATAATACGGTAAAGCTCAAACACAGTAAATGAAGATTTGTTTATTGCAGATTCGGAGTTTGAGGAGTATTTGAGGATGCGTGAGCGTAAGTTGCGAAGAGAATGTATAACAGTAACAAACCCATTTGGTACGTATAATGTTCTACTTAGCGTATTGATAGAACATGTTACTGCATGGTCCTATATGTTTAACATTTTATGTTGATTTTGTAAACAGCTGGGGTAATCATTGATCCTGCGCAGACGTATTATCTGTCTAATATTAGAACAACAGTGAATGAATTTAAGGGCATGGTTTTTACTGATGATCAGTTACTCGTACTTAAGAAAATGCCTTTTTGGTTGCTCTTCGATGCAATTGTCAGAAACGTGGGGAAAAAGGTGGGAAAACGAAGTCAGAAATATGAGGAAGATATTCGTGAGATTGTGAGGAGATTCGATGTTGAGACTGAAACCTTTATATTTGGATGTGAGAGGGTTCCACTAACGAAAAGTGATGCAGAACTCATCTTGGGAATATCCTGTGGGACAAAAGAAATTAAGCTTAAGATGGATCAGTACGACATACCACCATGGGTAGTATGATGTTTTAGGGAGGATTTTCGTATTAAAGGCCCAAACTTTCCACTATATAAACTCGTGCTTGTAACTAGAATAGAAGAACGCATTGGTCAGACTTCGGTTGAAGCTATACAGGATCTTGCAAGACTTGTGTGTTGTTATATTATGGGGAGCATACTATGTCCGGTGCAGAGTGGTGCACTACCTTGGTTTTTGACGCTATATCTGGAAGACTTGTCCGAAATGGGTATTTATGATTGGAGCACGTTCATTGTTGATAATTTGAAGAGTCAGCTTGTGAAGAGTAAGACCATGAAACTCGTTGGCTGTGCGATGATTTTACCAGTAAGAATAGTATTTTATTGAATATTGAGTTATTATTTTGATAATAATCATATGGAAGTCTTATGAATAATCCTCTAATGATATTAATTGACATTTATTTTTTTGCAGTATTTTCTTTGTGAGCACACTTCGATTATTCCACCATTATCTAGATCAGCTTTTCCCAGATTCATAAAATGGAATCTAAATGTCTTACACAATGCAATACTTGTGGAAAAGCTGAAAAGATATACAAGGGTAATATATTTGAGCAGAAAGTTTGATATATAAATTATTTGTAATTATTGTTGAAATTGAATGTAATAATGAAACCGCTTACTGCAGGTTTCAAATAGACCTCTGAAAGCAGCACACTATGAGAAGGAACAACTAATGGCCCTACGTACCTTCAGAGAGAATGTGGGTACTTCCCGAGCAAACAATGCACAAAGTGAAGGTGTGAACGTCAACGGTGCCCCTGTTCCTTCAACTGAGGAAGATATTGCAGATCCAGCTTTGAAATCCGTTGCTAAGGGTAGTAATGTGCCAGAGAAGAGCATTCACATACAATCCACTGTTATGCAACAAACACACGGTACGCTGGATTGTGGTGTGGTTGTTTGCAGATTAATTGAGATTTTTATGAGAGGGGCAGAGCCAACGAATGCAGCGTTTGGCCGAGATGATGCTAGTAACATGCGTATCAGAATGGCAAAGACGTTCGTTGATCCGATTCGAACCACGTAGGATTGAATATGAAGATATTGTGTGTTGGGTCGTTTGGTACTTAATATTAAAACTGTTGACGTATGCTTTTGCTTGATTATTGATTTGTTGGATTTGATATGGTTCATTCATTACCTATGAATGAAGTTTATATTGTTATCGTTTATGTCTTTTGGATTAATTGTTGTTGCTTTGACAGATATTTGGTTTGAGATATTGTTTTTTAAAAAAGTTTGACTGAGGTTATGCAATGTGATTGTTTTGATATGTAAAGTTTGTTATATCTATTTGACGTATCTACAGTTGAATGATATGTATTTGTGTAATGGGCTGCACACATCAAACTACTCACATGATTGTAGAAGGTAAAACTGATATGTGAGATAACAACTGCAGTCAAGATTGAAGAACAATACTAATAAAATGCACCTAAAATTGCATCATGCATACTGGATGTATAAAACACTAATGCAGAAAAAGGATGTGAAAGTGCAGTTTGTAAGAATAGAAAATGCATTCAATATGTACACAATTCAATCGACTTAGAAATCGAAAATGCATTCAGGATGTAGTTGAATTAAATAGAAAATGCATTATAATATTTAATCAAAAGTGTAATGTGAAAAAATGCTTGCCAAAATATAGTTGAAGCTATTAAATAAACTACAACTAAAACAAATAATATTATATACAGAATGGGGAAACAAGACTTGTAATATGCTTGTATGAATGTTAATAGTCGATAATTTGAAGCTAAAATTGCACCTAAAATTGCATCATGCATACTTTTTTTTTGTTTATAAATTAAATACCCATCCATTTTCCCCTCCCCATGACTCGAACCCAGGATCTAAGGCCTAGTTAGTGGTGCTCTAACCACTTGAGCTATCCCACTTTGTCTGCATCATGCATACTGGATGTATAAAACACTAATGCAGAAAAGGGATGTGAAAGTGCAGTTTGTACGAATAGAAAATGCATTCAATATGTACACAATTCAATCGGCTTAGAAGTCGAAAATGCATTTAGGATGTAGTTGAATTCAATAGAAAATGCGTTATAATATTTAATCAAAAATGTAATGTGAAAAAATGCTTGCCAAAATGTAGTTGAAGCTATTAAATAAACTACAACTAAAACAAATAATACTATATACAGAATGGAGAAACAAGACTTGGAATATGCTTGTATGAATGTTCTTCTCCATGATCGGCACTAAACTCTGGCATTGCCTCAAAATGCCTCAAAATTGTGTTCCTATCTGAGATAAATATAGTTTGTTTTGGGTGGAAGATATTATCTTTAATCTTAGTTAAGAACAAGGGCCAATTATCCATATTCTCAGCGGATACAACAGGAAATGCAATAGGGAACAGACCTACATCAAGTAAAATCGATTGAGAAAATATTATGAATAAACAGAATCATGGAATTATTTGGATTTATAGATATATACAGAAAAAAAGAACAAAATTCTCAAAAAAGAAATGACTAGAGGACAAATATACAAAAAGATGTATGGGCAATTACTATGTACAAACAGAACATGAACTAAAAATGGAATTATATATATATACATCAGACATGCAAAACAATAATGATAACATAAACATTAAACATCCCAAACAATATATAGATAAATATGAATATATTAAGTTTACAGATATGGAATCATACCATTATTTCCATCATTCGCGGTTGCTGCAAGTAAAACACCTTTGGACCTCCCCTTCATAAAGGTTCCATCGATAAACAACATAGGCCGACAATGTTTGAATCCCTCCTTGCAAGCGTAGAATGAGATAAACAACCTTTCAAAATGGTGAGTGTCCCTGTTTACCTCTAAATCAACTATGCTACCAGGATTGGTACGTTTTACTGCTTCACCGTACCAACGTAGTTGGTCATAAGATTGATCATAGCTTCCAAATATATCACCCCTAGCTGCTTCTACACCTCGCCATGCTTTATAATAAGGCAGATCTAGACCATAATCTTTCTTAATATCTTTAATTATAGTGGATCCAGATATTTTGGGATCAGCCTTAACACTCGGCAGCACAAACTCTTTTATAATCTTAGTTTCAAACCTCTTCTTATCTTCCTTAAATAGATTTCATATGCACGTGTGTACTAAGTTTGCTTTAGATACTATAAAATTAGAATTCATAGGAGTGTGCTTAGCTTTAATGAACCAACCACAATTGACAACATTCTTCTGGCTACAAACTGCATAAACATATCTTGGGCAATTTTTCTTGAACGTATACTTAAAATTCAGTTTAATTTAATACTTTATAAGCTCAATCCTAAACTCAGGAGCACCGCCAGCGAACCTCACACCGACTCCCATTATTTCACTCCAATGATCAGACAAGTATGACTTCTTTTTCTCAATGGGGCAGATATCAAAATGGGGTATACTACCACATCCCACAAATTCGGTAGAGACAGATTCTTGAGAATTATTAACCACAATCTCTCTATTAGTAGAAGATTTGGAATTGTTCACTAAAGTAGGCGATTCAACATTCATATTATCCAAGCTAGAACTAACATGCACACTTAGCAAACTACCATTATCATGATTGTCAGATTGATGATAATGAGGCAGAACGATAGAAATGTTTACTAGCTTCACTGATGAAAATTTGCAGAATTCAATCAAGCCCAATAAATCTGAATCAGACCCAAAACAACAGTTTTTTGTGCTACCAACTGAATACAATGCTGAGAAATTACCTGTGGATAGATTGGACCAAGTTGCAGTAATTTCTGCAATAATATCCGTGAAGTGTGAGTGTTATCTCATAATCTCAAAATCAGCACAGTAAACTACTGAGCTGATAGGATCAGATAAGATGACTTAGGCCTTATCAGATGAGTTGAAGGGTTTCAATCAGTTGAGAAGGTGATGCTTAGAGTTCAGCACAGTTGGGATCAGCACAGTAAGATCAGCACAGTACTGGATTAAGATCAGTACTTCAGCAGACTGGACTAAGATCAGTACTTCAGCAGATTGGACTAAGATCAGTACTTCAGCAGATTGGATTAAGATCAGTACTTCAGCAGATTGGACTAAGATCAGTACTTCAGCAGAGTAGATCAGCTCAGTACCAGATCAGCACAGTACCAGATCAGCACAGTACCAGATCAGCTCAGTACCAGATCAGCACAGTACCAGATCAGCACAGTACTTGGGTCAGCACAGTACCAGGTCAGCACAGTACTTGGGTCAGCACAGTACTTGGTCAGTGCAGTTAATATCAGCACAGTATGAAGTCTATCAGCAGAGTTAGCTTTTGATCATCAGAGCAGAAGAGTTGGGTATCAGAACACTAAGTAGTGATCTGATCTTTATGAGCAAGTCTTCTGGTTCGAAGTTAGTTAGTTTAACTAACAGTTTTACAGTTACAACAACTTGAGGGCATAACTACCATTTCAGTTGGGCAATAACAGAGCACATGGGTTGTTACAAGCGGTTGCAAACGGTTGATAACTACTCAAAACAGTTCCTAACAGCAGCAACTACCTTTGGTCTTTATATACTCTTGTTTGTGTACATTGTAAAGGTGGACACCTTTTTTGGGAGGAGAGATTTAGTACGTTATTGTATTCTTTGAGTTGTGTGAGTTCACGAGTGAAGTGAGGAAATATCCAATTCCGAGTGAATGAGTGTGTAAACATTCTTTATCAATCAAAGAAGTACTAATCTGGTCCAGTGGATGTAGATCACATTGATCGAACCACTTAAATCCTTGTGTGCTGTTTGTCTCGTTGATTACTGTTGGTCCTTGGTGGAGTATAACACAAGTGTATGGGGGGGGGGGAATGCACTTGTGTATGCAAATTCTTTTCTTTTTGATAAACTGGTCCTATCAGGCAAGTTGTCTCACAACTGGCCTGAGTGTGAACTTTGATAGATACTTGTCCTACTGATTACTATTAAGTGATCAGTTGGCTAAATATCTAAAAGAGTTGCTAAGTGCGGAATGTGGTTGGCCTTTACTCAAAGAAATACTCCAAGTTGATTTCTGAAAATACAGGTTATCAGGGACTTTGTCCAAAACAGATTTTCTTACTTACTGAGTAAAGAATCTTTGAAATATGATTGAATGGAGTGAAGTTAAGAATGCAGTAAGTTAATGAGACACAAATTTATAGTGGTTCAGAGACTCAAGCTCCTACATCCACTTTCCCTGATTGAACAGGATAATTCCTTCTCAATGGAATTAGCTTGTTTTATAGTGCCAAGGTGCACTGATCAACAACACTCTCTAAGTGTCTTGATCCCTAGGATAACTTGAGTCCTAGTGCTCAATCTCTCTAAGTTAAGGCTGTGTTTCACACTAACAGTCCTTAACTCCTCACTTCTACAACAAACACTCTCTTCACTAAATGAGATAAGGTTTGAGGTTTGGTTCCAACTAATAGAGATATCCTTTACAGTAAGAACGGTGTAAAGGCTTAGGATATCTCAATGCTAAGCTAGGATGTTTACAAAGATTGGCTTAGCTGACTTGAAGTGATTCAGGAAACTTTGGAATTCTAGAGAACAACTTGGTTTCCTTTTAAAAGCTTGATGATAGTTTGATAGCTTGTAGTTGGATATGAATTCCTTTGATCACTTCTGTATTTATAGGCAATTTGAACAACTAACCGTTGGAGGGATTAGCAATTCAAATATGTCTATTTGCAGCACCATTGAAACGGCTATGAAGCTTGACATCCTTTTATCCACTGTGTAAAAGAGGTCTTCAATGGTTGCTTGAGTGAATGTGTTGACTTCTGACAAATGCGGCTGAGAAGACTTGTGTTAGTTTCCAATTTTGCACAGTGTCCTAGGTTGATTTGTGGCAAACTTTACACACAAATCAACGGTCAGATGGGACAAGCTCCCTGAACATTCCTGCTGCAGTTTTAGAATGTTCCAACATTCATTCAATGCTTCACTCTTTAATGCTCTTAGTCTTTAATGCTTGGTTCAGGCATGATTGGCAATAAATGCTTCATTGTATCTTCTGTAAGCTTTTGACATATAGTTCTCTTGATCATTTGTACTTCAAACTGCCTAGATCTTTTGCATTTATGAGCACAGCTTCAGTATACTTGAACTCTTCAGCCAGGTTGTCCATTTGATCAGTTTGTCTTGAATAGATCAGCAACTTTGTCCTATAGACCTATCAAGCTGCCTAACATTTCAGCTTTGGACAACTATCCTGATTACTAATATCTCATAACATTTCTGAGATTTTATCTTAAGCATACTACACATTAAGTGTTCTGGGACAACTTGCCTGAACAATAACTTGAGCATATCTCAACTAACTTGTACATCATCAATCAGGGGTTTTGGTATCTAGATCAAAATCATTTTATTCCCAACAATTTCCCCCTTTTTGATGATGCCAAAACCTATTACAAAGGGACCTTGACTTAAACTAAATATTACCTTCAGGGAGAGTGAACTGGTCAACTTGCCTGAAAGAAACTGTTAGCACAATAAATCAAGTAATATATGTCAGGATAGGTTAGTTGAGATAATGAGTTGTTATCTCTTTGATAGAAACATAGTGATCCTTTTATAGATGTGATAAACCATTACAGGGCTGAAAATCAAAAGGACTCACTAATCTAGAATAGCAAAAAATAACAACAGAAATCATAACAGCAAAATAGGGAAAAGAATGAGCTTATCCTTCACAGAGTTCCATCATCTTGAGGGGCAATGCCATACTGAGCCCAGACCCTCTTCTTCAGCTCCCAAACATCCTTGTTGGAGCCTCTAGGGCCTATCTTCATCTTCTCCATCTTCATGATGTTGATGAACTCCTCCAGAATCTTCCCTTCATCAATCAAGTTCCCATTAAACTTGGGAGGCATGTACTGAATAGGACCAGGGGCCTTGAATTCAACTCTTGCCATCTCAGCTGCTGCAAACAGCTTTTGGTAGAGATCCCTGTGGTTCTCAAACATGAACTGAACAAAGACTTCATCCACACTCTCACCAAGCCACTTTCCAATGACATAGAAGTCATAGACAAAACTTCTCTTGGCCTCCTCCCATGCATCATTCAGTGAGATTGGAACCCACTTATCATGGTGAGGGTACTGAGTGTCCCATCTTTGCAGCATTTGAGGTTTGAGCCTTTTGTATGAAGCCCTCCTTCTTGGAGCTTTGAAGTTTGCCCTTCTCCCATCTCTTGCTTTGTTGGCCTCAACCAACTGATCCATTCTTTCTTTAGCTCTTAGGAGAGCTAGCTTTTCCTGAGTTTCTGGATCTTTCCCAAATCCTTCTTCAAACAATTTGGAAGGATCATCAGCAAGCTTGGGCACTACTTCTTCAGGCTCTCTGTCCTGTACTTCCTCTTCAATTTCTTCAATAGCAGGCATCAGGACTGCTTTCTTCATTCTCTTTGATTTCCTTGCTGGAGTAGATTCTTCAGATTGAAATTCTGATGGCAAAGTCAGGCTGGTTGGAAATTCATTGAAGGCTTGCAGTTCCTTCCTCTTTCTTTCAGATGACCTTGTCACCTTCCCCCTCACTTCAGCAACCTTCTCTTGAGGTTCAAGTCCTGTAGACTCACCACCTGGTCTTTGAAGCTTTCTTGCCTGACTTTCCATAGCTGACACCATGGACTCCTTGACAGCTATTTGAATCTGCTCTTCCTCAGTTAAATCTTCAACATTCATTGGGCCTTTGCCTTTCCCAATGTCTTCTACTGCTTCCTCCTCAACTTCAGGGACTTTCTCCTTTCCCTTGGATTCACCAATTACCAAGGTCCCCTTTGCCCTTGCTCTCTGTCTTTCCCCCTTTTTGGCATTATCAAAACATTGGGGCTTCAAGTCACTCATAGTGACAGAGAGATGTGAGTGGGAATGAGTGAGGGACTTCAATTCCTGCAGTAGGTAAACATTCTCATCATGAATGTTTTGCATTTTATCATCTGCCATGCTCAAAAAGGTGTGAACAGGCTTCATCTTTTGGGAAACTATGGCATCCAATGTGGCTTTCAGTGATTGATCAAGTTTGGCCTGAAGCTGTTCAGTGAGATTGGCCACAACTTGGTCAGACATTTTGGCCATGAGTTCAACAGTGAACTGTTCAGCAGCTTCCTTCACCATTGCAACTTTCAACTCTGCTGCCTTCTTTCTCTGTGCTGCTATCCTCTGCCTTAAAGCATCCTTGATTGTCTTTCTTAATGCTTTCACATTATGCTTGTACAAATTTTTGAGACCATGTTGCTCTTTCTTCACAGATCTTGTGAATTTTACCATAGCATCCTTGGCCTTGGTTACTTCAGTTGAAACTGTTTGAAGTCCAGTTTCAACTCCACATATTCTTGCATCAAGAGTAGGCAAGATCACTTCTTCTGACCCTGTGAGCCTCATCTCCACAGAGGCTAGAGTCTTGCCTTGGCCATCTAAGGTATCAGCAGTGGTTGTATGGGCCTTCTCAACTTCCCTGACCAGTGTGTCCAACTTCTCTGACTGCTCTTCAATGATGGATGCAGTCTGAGTAGCCATCTGAAAGTGCGCCTCAGAAGTGTTGGCTTGTTCAAAGTAGATCTGGTTGAGTGTGGACACATTTGCTGATACTGCTTCAAGATTAGTGTCAGCATCAACTGGTATATCTGTCAGGGAGGCATCTGCAAAAATTTGCTCAAGAGTAACAGCAACTGAATCTGCAAAACTAACAATGTTAGTAAAAGCTCCCTCAACACCCTCTATTTCTTTTTCTCCCATAAGGTCTGATACATCAGCACCTTCTCTCTCATTTTCAACTTTATTCTTTTCTTCTTCATGTTCAAAAGATAGACTCACATTCACTGGAGAATCAGGCCTCCTTTCACCAAGGGATTCATCAAGTTCAGATTTGACTTGAAGAATAGCCTGACTCTCATATTGGGCTGCACCCAATATTTCTACTTCCTCACCCTCTATTTGTGGTGCACTCAAGGAACCAGTGATCACACACTCCTCACCATCATCTCCCTCTGATTTTTTTGTACTCTCAGCCTTTTCAACTCCTTCAGTTTCTAAACCTGACACCTCTATATCCTCAACAGGATCCACAGAGGGCAGTTGTTGGGAGATCACAGTGCTTGGGCATCCCAAGTCCACTGAGTCATTCTGAATGACTAAAGGCTGGTCAATGTCCAACTTGCCTGACATTGATGAGGCTTTAGCCAAACCAGCTTCTTCTATGGAAGTCTCAGCATTGTCAAGCTGTGCCTCAGGTTCAAAAGAACCATCCTTGGCCAATGCATCTTGGACTGAGTCACCATCTTTGGTCAACTCCTCTGAATGATCAGAGTCCTTCACAGAATGAAAAGTCAAGTAATGTACCTGAGCTGAGTTGATACCAGGGGGATTGGGATTGGTGTGATCATCATCATCATCATCATCATCAGATGGGCTGTCAAGATGCTTGATTTCTTGTGCTATCCTCTCTCTTTCAGCAAGCACCTTTTCATGAACAATGGTGCAAAATAGGGCCTCAGTGGTTAAAACACTGGTCTTCTTTACATTTGCAAAATGCAACATCCTATTTTCCTCAACCTGCCACCAGTTGGCACCCTTATCCTGAATAGCCTGAGCTATTTCCACAATAGTTCTATCTTTGATCTCAACAAGTGCTCTGAGATCATAGAATTGTTGTTGCAGCCTGGGATAATCCTTCAATCCTGGATATAATTCATCCACATTGGCTCTTGCAATCTGTCTCAACATCCCTTCATAGGTATATTCTTCACCACTATCATCTCCAGAAGAGTTGGATTCAGGAGGGTTGGAATGGGATTCAAGTAAGCTTGGCTGGGATTCAGGTAGGTTGGGTTCAGAAGGGTTGGGGTCAGGAGAGGTCAAAACAAGTTGGGATTCAGGTGCTTTTGAGAGCATTGTGCCTGAAGAGGTAATTGGAATGACTGGAATGGGTGGGAAAACAACTTGATCACCTTCTTGAAGAGCAGTTTCAAGAAGTTTGGTATATGAGAGAAGTCTTGGATCAAGTGGGGAAAAGGGTCTATCTTCAAGATTGACCAAATCTGCCAGCACATCAATACCTGATCTATCAGGTGCACCTTCAGGGGAGTACACCTTCTTGGCAATGATTGGTGCATCTTCAGGAGTCTTGCACTCCTCTTCTTCTTGCCTTGGAGATATTCTTCTAGATTGAATATCAGGGGAGTTGGCTTCAGGGCTGTTGGGTTTGGATTTGGATTTGGATTTGGAGTTAGACTTGCTGGCCTGTCTAATCTCCTTGAAGAATTCTTTCTCCTTCTTTTCTTCCTCCATCAACCTCTGCTTCTCAGAAGTCTTGATGATTCTTCTTTTTCTTTCATACCTTGTTGGCTGGTCAAGGTCTCTGAATTCATTTATACTCTCAGGCTGTAGGGGGACAATTTCTCTGAATACTTCACCCTCTTCAGGAGGGTTGACTCCTTCCTCAGCAACCTTCTCTATTTCCTCAGAAGTGGCTCCTCCACTTCTTGACTGACTTTCTGGTGAAGATTCATGCAAAATCTTCTTCATCTTCTTCATCTTTGGTTGAGCTTTTGGTGATTGGGCTTTCCTCTTTCTTGGAGAGGCTCTTGTTGCTGGTACAATTGTGATGGCCTTCTTAGAAGCTGCATCCTGCTTCCTTTTCTCTGTCTTAGAAGACAGTTTCCTAAACATCACCTTTTGTGCAGGAAAGGGTTTTGGCTTTGCTTGGAGGTGTGTGTAGTGAGCAAATCTTTCCAAGAGCAGGCTGGCTCTTGTGCAGAACTGGAGTTTTCCTTCAACCACCACCTTGTGGTGTTTCACCTCCTTAAACTTGAATTTTTCATTCATCATTTTGTCAAGAATGAATTTCTTCCAGTTGAACTTGACTCTCTTCTCAGCAGAGTCAATCACAGCAGCCATCACTCTCAATTTAGGCATACTGATTTGTTCAACACTCCCTGAGTGGCTCAACAGGCTCTTTACTACACAATCAAACAAGTGCCTAAACACTGGCTTTAAAGTGTTTTTGTTTTGAGCACTCACAACCTTTTTAGGTTCTATCATCCAAGAATAATAGAACTCCTGGTCATCTTCTTCCTTGTACATTTCTGGGTTCATACCTTCAGAAGGTAGCCCAAAGCTAGCTTCTAAATCTTCTGCAGTGAAGATGATTGTGTGCTGAGTTTCTTCTTCTTCATCTTCCTCAGCATATGTGAGCTTTGTGCACACATCCCCCTTCTTGCCCTTCCACCTGAGATAGGCAAAGAATTCTGCCATAAATGGAGTCAGGCAGGAATCAGGCTTGGTGCCTAGGAATTTTTCTAGCCCTGCATCCCTCAGCCATTGGAGGACTTGTTGAACTTCTGAGTCTGGGCTATCAAAGGCTACCAGCTTTTCAAACCAAAGGGAATTTGGGTTGCTAAGATAAGAGAAATCAATGTCCAAGGAGGAATCATTGAAGTCTACAAGCTCTTCTCTTTTGATCTTAGGTGCCATGGATAATATGAGAGATAGAAAGTTTTTCGGAGAAAGATTGCAGGTTTAGAGGTTTTGAGACTTCAAAGGTTTTGGGAATTATGAGTGCGTAAGGATGGTGGTGAAAATTGAGAGGTTTATATATGGAAGGAATTTATTAACCGTTGGTTAATGGAATGTAACAGTGGGTAATTTGAAAAACCGTTTGAATATAGCGGGGTAGTGGACTTTCAATGGTTCGATGGAGTTTTGAATGTAATTTAATGGTTTGGATGAAGGCTCAAGAATTCATGCAATCTTATTAAGATTTCTGCATTAAATGCTGATTTGCCTTTTTGGGGGGTAAAAATCTTTATAGCACACTCCATCCTAAAATGGCCTACTCTTAGACCAAGAAACCTCTTAAATGTCTAATCAATGCTAATAATATCAATAATTATCCAATTAACTAGGACAAACATCCTGAGATGTGCTTTGGTTTCTGTGTGGATCAAATTGCCTGATTGCTTTGCCTGAGTGGGTCCCAAGGTTGCTGACTGGGTCCCACTTGGACAAATCCCCTGACCAACATTGCTGAGCACTACAGGGACAACCTTACTGAGTTTCCCTCTGTGGCTGACAGCTTTCAGTGAGGTTGGTCAACTTTGCTGAAGTTCCACTTTGATGAACTTCCCCCTTCATATGAGCTTTACTTTCCTCATTTGTCCATCTTGCCTGGATCAAGTAACCCTAATTCTGCTGACAATTCCAGGAACCTTGCTTCAGCAAGAGGCTTGGTCAGAATATCAGCTTTTTGCTTATCAGTGTGGATTTTGACAAGCTTGATATCTTTCTTCTCCACATGATCCCTTATGAAATGATGCTTGATGTCCACATGCTTGCATCTGGTGTGGAGTACTGGATTCTGTGAGATGGCAATTGCACTATTGTTGTCACAGAATATTGGCACTTCATTTGTGATTACTTTGTAATCTCTCAATTGTTGCCTGAGCCAAAGTATCTGAGCACAGCAACATCCAGCTGCTACATACTCAGCTTCAGTTGTTGAAGTTGCAACTGTATTTTGCTTTTTGGAAAACCATGAGATAAGCTTGTTCCCCAAGAATTGACATGTTCCAGAGGTGGATTTTCTGTCAATTCTACATCCTCCATAGTCAGCATCTGAGTATCCAGTGAGCTCAAGATTGTCATCAGCTGGATACCACAATCCAAGATTCTCAGATCCCTTGAGATATCTTAGAATTCTCTTGGCAGCATCAAGATGGCTCTTCTTTGGATTAGCTTGAAATCTTGCACATACTCCAACTGCAAATGTGATGTCAGGCCTGCTTGCAGTGAGATATAGCAAAGATCCTATGATTCCTCTGTAATTAGTGGAGTTTGTTGACTCTCCACCTTCATCAGGATCCATCTTCCAGTTAGTATTCATAGGAATTCTGACTGGCTTGCTTGATGCACATCCAAATTTTTTGATCATGTCCCTTGTGTACTTGGCCTGATTGATGAATATTCCCTTCTTTGATTGAGTGACCTGAAGTCCTAAGAAGAAATTCATCAATCCCATCATGGACATCTCAAACTTGCTTTGCATGAGTTTGGAGAATTTTTCACATAGCTTCTCATTTGGAGATCCAAATATAATGTCATCCACATAGATTTGGACTAACAAGATATCATTTCCTTCACAGATTCTGAACAAGGTTCTGTCAACAGTGCCTTTGACAAAACCATGATCTAGAAGAAACTGTGACAAGGTATCATACCAAGCTCTTGGAGCTTGTTTTAAGCCATAGAGGGCTTTCTTCAATCTGTACACCTTGTCTCCTTCTTCAAATCCTGGAGGCTGTTCCACATACACTTCTTCTTTGAGCACCCCATTGAGAAATGCACTCTTCACATCCATTTGATACACCTTGAATCTCATGTGAGCTGCATATGCTAGGAAGAGTCTGATTGCCTCAAGTCTGGCCACTGGAGCAAAAGTCTCATCATAATCAATCCCTTCAGATTGACAATATCCTTTGGCCACCAATCTTGCTTTGTTTCTCACAATGATGTCATTTTCATTTTTCTTGTTTTTGAACACCCATTTAGTTCCAATGACATCTTGATGGGTTGGCCTGTCTACTAGCTCCCAAACTTCATTTCTGGTAAATTGATTCAGCTCTTCTTGCATGGCTATGATCCAGTTGGTGTCTTGTAGTGCTTCCTCAATGTCTTTAGGTTCCTGTTCTGAAAGAAAACAACAAAACAGAGCACTTTCTCCATGAAATCTTCTAGTTTTGATCCCTTCACTTGGATTACCAAGTATCAGGCTAGATGGGTGGTCATGCAACCAAGTCCTTCTAGACCTGATCCTTTCAGGAGGATTGTCCTCATCTGAAGTTGGATCACTAGATTCATTAAATTCAGGAAAGTTAATTGAAGGATCAAGTTCAGGATCATATTCAGGGGTGTTGTCCTCATTGTCAGATAAGTTGACATTTTCATTGGTTCCCCCTTGAATAGTGGATCCATTAACTACCTCAGCATTGCCTGCTTCTTCATTGGTAGTTGTTACCTGGTTTTGAACTGGGATGGGGTCAGTCAGTTCAATTTCTCCTTCAGGTTGGTTGACTACTGGTTGATTGCTATCAGGTAGGTTGTCCAGTTTTTGATTTTCATGAAGTTCAGGCTGGGCAACCTCCACAAACACTGTTTCCTTGCTTTGAAGCCTTAATCTGGTTGTTCTTTGTGTTATCTCATCAATATTCAGGTTTCTATCCCTGAACTCATTAATAGATTCATCAAACACAACATGAGGTGTTTCTTCCACAATAAGAGTTTTGCAATTGTAAACTCTGTAAGCCTTGCTTATTTGTGAATATCCAACAAATATTCCTTCATCAGCTTTGCTATCAAAAGCTTTCAATTGCTCTTTCCCATTATTATGGATGAAACACTTACAGCCAAATATGTGAAAATAAGCAACAGTGGGCAATCTACCTTTCCATATTTGATATGGGGTTTTACCTTGTCCTTTGGTGATTAAGGACCTGTTTTGAGTGTGACATGCAGTGCTAATGGCTTCAGCCCAGAACCTTTTAGGCAATTTAGATTCAGCAATCAAGGTTCTTGCTGCCTCCTTCAAGGTCCTGTTCCTTCTTTCAGCAACCCCATTTTGTTGAGGTGTTCTTGCTGCTGAAGTTTCATGAGTGATGCCATTTTTGCTGCAATACTCATTGATGTATGAGTTAATGAACTCAGTGCCTTTGTCAGATCTGATTTTGACAATGCTTAGGCCCTTTTCATTACTTAGTCTCATCATCAATTCAGGTAGTTTGACTTGGGTCTCCTTTTTGTTCAGCAAGAATACTACCCAAGTGTACCTGGAAAAATCATCAACAACAACTAAAGCATATTTTCTTCCATTTAAACTTACTGGGATTATTGGCCCAAATAAATCCATATGCAATAGTTGAAGGACTCTCTCAGTTGAGATGACAGGTTTTCCTTTGAATGAGGCTTTGATCTGCTTTCCTTCCTGACATGGCTGGCATATATGTTCTTTGGTGAACACTTGATTTGGCAGCCCTTTAACTAGAGAGTTTCTTGCAATCTTGTTGATGGTTTTGAAGTTCAGGTGATTCAGTCTCTTGTGCCATAGCCAGCTTTGCTCATTTGTGCTTTTGGCAACAAGACAGACTGCTTCAGGGGATTTGCTCCAATCTGCAAAATAAACATTTCCCTTTCTCACCCCTGTTAGTAGCACCTGTTGTGTTGATTTGTTTTTGATAGTACATTCATTTGGTGCAAATTCAACACAATATCCTTTGTCACAAATTTGACTTATAGACAACAAGTTATATTTTAGGCCTAGAACATATGAGACATCAGTAATTTTAACACTACCAATGTTTAATGTACCATAGCCTCTTGTGATGCCTTGAGAGCTGTCTCCAAAGGTTACTGAAGGACCATCTTTCTCTATGAAGTCTGAGAGAAGCTCCTTGTTTCCAGTCATGTGCCTTGAACATCCACTGTCCAGGTACCATGCTGTTTTCTTGTTGATGCTTCTCTTCCTTTTGGGGTCCTTGCAGTCCTGCAAAGTCAAAATTTAGGTACCCTTTGAGTGTTGGGTCCTAGAGGGTTAGCTGTACCTTTTGGAACCCAAATCTGCCTGATAACTCTGATTGATTCAAAGTGACTGGCTTGGTTTCCATTTACATCTACATACACAGTTTGACCCTTAAATGCCTTGGGTGGTTTTTGTGTATAAGTGTTAGCTTTGTAGAGTTCAGGAGAGTTGGTAAATTTCTTTGGGACACTTCTCCAGAAGTTACTAAGCTTAGGTGCAGCTGGGTAAGACTTTTGAGGATAGGCTTTTGGATGGCCTTTTCCATTTGGCAAGTAAGGTCCAGGCTTCCTGAATGTTTTATACCTATCAGAGGGTATTGGCCTTAATCCATTCAGTTGAGGTTGCCTCATTTGAGTTGGCCTCTTCTGAACATGTTTTGGACAACTCCTCTGATGATGATTCAGATAGGTTGGCCTTCCATTGGTTCTACCTTTCTGAACCTCATTCCTCCTGTAAGCAATGCCTTTAACCTTTTCCAAAGGTGTGGGTTTAGGTACATTGTTTACCTGAGTTGGTATAAAAATTCCTTTTCCCTTATCCTTGATCAGTGGTTGATTTACTTCAATTTCATTTTGTTGTGCCACTGATCTTACAAAAGTCATCTTAGAATTGCTTGAAGAAGCAATACTAAGACCAGGTGAGGGTTCAAATGGATTATAGCCTAATCCATCCCTTTGAGCAAATGGTCTTTGAAACCCTTGAATTTCCTCTATTGCCTTAGCAGATTTGTTCAAGGCAGACATTTTCATTTTCAAGCTCTCCTCACTTAATTTTAGAGTATCAAATTCTCTTGAGAGATTGTCAAATTTAGCTTGTAGAGTTCTAGAGTCAAAATCCTTTTTCTTTAGAGCCTGATTTTGTTCATCAATCAACTTTTGTTGTTCAGAGACTTTGAGAGACATTTCTTCATGTTCTCTCACAATCTGTTGATACAACTCAGTTGATTTAATGTCAACTTCAGATTCAGGAGGATTGGACATTTTGACTTTAGACCTCAACTGTTCATTTTCTCTCAGAGCCATATTGCATACTTCTTGCATTCTGGTGAAATCTTCCAACAACTTTTCAAAGTCAAGATGGATTTCACTAGATTCATGTGTGTTAATTGACAAGTTGGAAGTTGAACATACCTCCTCATCTTCAAGTGCCATTTGACAGTCCTCATCACTGTCACTGTTGGAGAACAGTCCATCATCAGAAGAGTAGACACTCTCCTCACTTGCTGAATCTCCAGCTACCATAGCCTTTCTGTTGTTCAGCCTTTTATCTCTTTTGTTTTGCCTTTCCTTCCTTTCTTTTGCACTGAGGTCAGGACAGTCATACTGAAAATGACCTTTCTTCTGGAAGTTGTAACACACATCCTCATCATCATTCTTCTTACTTGAGGACTCCTTCCTCCTTGATGATGATGGTTCACCTTTGCTGAATTTCTTCCTATCAGCATATCTGTCTTCTTTCTTTTCATCAGAGACTTTGTCCTCTGATTTATGTTCAGGAGAACTGAATCTCCTTCTGGTTCTGTTATCTTGGTAGAACTTCTTGTATCTACCAAATCTGGAGTTGAGCTTCTCAAATCTTCTAGCCATGAGTGCCAGCTCCTCCTTTATTTCAGATTTTGAAACAGACTGAGAGGATCTTTGAGTAATCTTCTTTTCTGTTTCAGCAGCTTTGAAGGCAACACCTTTGTTTGAAGAGGATGGCTCTTCATGCACCTTCTTTCTATTGAGATCAAACTCATATGCTTTGAGTTCAGAGAATACTTGCTGCATTGGCATGTTGTCAAGATTGCTGGTATTTTGCATCATGACAGAGTATATGTCCCACTTGGATGTGAGACTTCTCAATATCTTCAGAGCAACCTCTCTTTTGGCATAGAACTTGCCAAGAGAGTTTATTTCATTCATGATGTCAGTGAACCTGCCATCAAGATGATCAATAGTTTCATTGGCCTCCATAGAGAATTGTTCATATTTTTGGATAGCCACTTGAAGCTTGTTCTCCTTGATCTTTTGGGTACCTTCACACATAAGTGCTAAGGTATCCCAAATCTCTTTAGCTGATGTGCAGTGGTACACTCTCCCCATCACTGCATCTGGAATTGTCTGGTACAATGTGTTCATTGCAATGTAGTTCAGGTTGTGCCTTTTTCTTTCTTCAGCTGTAAGGTCATCTTCATCTTTTGGCAGCAACTCCCTTGGATCAGCTTTTTGAGCATCAGTGAGCTTGGGATTTGCTTTAGTGAATGTGAATGGCCCTCTAGTGATGACTTTAAGCATCTCATCATGCTGGCAAGCAAGATGTGCTCTCATTCTGATCTTCCAGAAATCATAGTTCTCAATTGAGAACATTGGCAGTTTGTGATGAGAAATATGTTTGACTTGGTTTGGACCCATATTGTTGATGGTGTTGACAGCATCTCCTGGAACTGCATTGTTAGCCATTTCAACAAATGTAATATAAGATGAACACAGATAAGTTTTTCAGAAATTTGGATCAGTTCAGTGACCACAGAAAATGTGATTTTGAAAATCAGTTGGATTTTTCAGAAGCAGTGGTCTTTGAACCCCCGCTCTGATACCACTTGTTGGTCCTTGGTGGAGTATAACACAAGTGTATGGGGGGGGGGAATGCACTTGTGTATGCAAATTCTTTTCTTTTTGATAAACTGGTCCTATCAGGCAAGTTGTCTCACAACTGGCCTGAGTGTGAACTTTGATAGATACTTGTCCTACTGATTACTATTAAGTGATCAGTTGGCTAAATATCTAAAAGAGTTGCTAAGTGCGGAATGTGGTTGGCCTTTACTCAAAGAAATACTCCAAGTTGATTTCTGAAAATACAGGTTATCAGGGACTTTGTCCAAAACAAATTTTCTTACTTACTGAGTAAAGAATCTTTGAAATATGATTGAATGGAGTGAAGTTAAGAATGCAGTAAGTTAATGAGACACAAATTTATAGTGGTTCAGAGACTCAAGCTCCTACATCCACTTTCCCTGATTGAACAGGATAATTCCTTCTCAATGGAATTAGCTTGTTTTATAGTGCCAAGGTGCACTGATCAACAACACTCTCTAAGTGTCTTGATCCCTAGGATAACTTGAGTCCTAGTGCTCAATCTCTCTAAGTTAAGGCTGTGTTTCACACTAACAGTCCTTAACTCCTCACTTCTACAACAAACACTCTCTTCACTAAATGAGATAAGGTTTGAGGTTTGGTTCCAACTAATAGAGATATCCTTTACAGTAAGAACGGTGTAAAGGCTTAGGATATCTCAATGCTAAGCTAGGATGTTTACAAAGATTGGCTTAGCTGACTTGAAGTGATTCAGGAAACTTTGGAATTCTAGAGAACAGCTTGGTTTCCTTTTAAAAGCTTGATGATAGTTTGATAGCTTGTAGTTGGATATGAATTCCTTTGATCACTTCTGTATTTATAGGCAATTTGAACAACTAACCGTTGGAGGGATTAGCAATTCAAATATGTCTATTTGCAGCACCATTGAAACGGCTATGAAGCTTGACATCCTTTTATCCACTGTGTAAAAGAGGTCTTCAATGGTTGCTTGAGTGAATGTGTTGACTTCTGACAAATGCGGCTGAGAAGACTTGTGTCAGTTTCCAATTTTGCACAGTGTCCTAGGTTGATTTGTGGCAAACTTTACACACAAATCAACGGTCAGATGGGACAAGCTCCCTGAACATTCCTGCTGCAGTTTTAGAATGTTCCAACATTCATTCAATGCTTCACTCTTTAATGCTCTTAGTCTTTAATGCTTGGTTCAGGCATGATTGGCAATAAATGCTTCATTGTATCTTCTGTAAGCTTTTGACATATAGTTCTCTTGATCATTTGTACTTCAAACTGCCTAGATCTTTTGCATTTATGAGCACAGCTTCAGTATACTTGAACTCTTCAGCCAGGTTGTCCATTTGATCAGTTTGTCTTGAATAGATCAGCAACTTTGTCCTATAGACCTATCAAGCTGCCTAACATTTCAGCTTTGGACAACTATCCTGATTACTAATATCTCATAACATTTCTGAGATTTTATCTTAAGCATACTACACTGTTGGGAATAAAATGAGATATGTTTTGATCTAATACCAAAACCCCCTGAGACATGCCTAAGTCAAATTGATAGTGTTCTAAAAATGTTAGAACACATAATATAAGGCTAGATGAGAAGCTGAAATATTAGGTAGCTCTTAGACAATTAGATGCACAATTTGAGGGGGAACCTATGCTTTGAAGATGATCAAGATCAAGTCCCCTCAAGGCTCAAATTCTGGAACAATCACTTAAGAGCAAGGACAAGTCCAATGAAGATGCTCTGATCAGGAGAGTTGTCCAGAGAAAATATTCATATGGTCTGATCAGGAGAGTTGTCCAAAGAAGCTAACCATATTGCAAGAACAAGCTTACCTAGCTCAAAAGGACAAGACTACTCAAAGGTTTTCATCAGGAGAGTTGTCCAGAGAAGTCAACTCTATGCATAAAGTGCTCTGATGCAAAAAGATTAAATATACTGATCAGGAGAGTTGTCCAGAGGAGTTGTCTCAGCTAAATTGATCAAGATCAAGTGCTCTGAAAGCCTGAGATCAACTATACTGAAGAGTTTGAGACAACCAGTCCCTAAAGGTCTTCAAAGAAATAAGCTAAGACCATACTCAAAAGAAATAAAGGGAAAGAGCCAAGTCATCTGAAGAAGAGCAAGCCAACCATGCTGAAAAGCAAAACTGCTGATAGTGATAAGGAGAGTTGTCCAGATGATAAGGAATGTTGTCCTATCATTGGATCAACCTTCAGAAGCCATGTCCAAGTCCTAACAAGAAGTCAAACATTGGGAAAAGTGCTGCAGAATGAAGACAAAACCGTTACAGCCGTTTATTACCCAAATGAGGACATGTCACTATCAAGAATCTGTCTTCCAGTTTGAAGAACTCAAGGAAGACATTTATAGCAATTTGGGACTGCCTCTCCAACGGGCAAATCCTCCATTTTGTCTATAAATACAGAAGTGTGAAGACCATTTGAATGCACCTCAACGTTGACAAGAATATCCAACAATCCTACAAAGTGCTTTCAAAGCTTTCAAAGACTATCTTAGTCTTCAAACACTTCTTCTAAGCTGAACTAAATTGTATATCCATACACAAGCTTAGAGAGATATCCTATCCTTATACACTGATCTTCATTGTAAAGGATATCTCATTAGTTGGAACCTTACTTCAACCCTTATATCTTTCAAGAGTGAAAGTGAGAAGGTTGTAGTAGTAGAAGTGGTAGGAGCTGACTGTTGAGAGAAGAACAGTTCAGTTCTGAGTTGAGAAGAGGGTACTAGGACTCTAGACATCCTAGGGATCAATTCACCAAGGAGTGGTGTTCTTGATCAAGTGCACCTTGGCACTATAAAACAAGTTAATTCCAAGAGTGAAGGAATTATCCTGTTAAATCAGGGAAAGTGGATGTAGGAGCTTGAGTCTCTGAACCACTATAAACTCTTGTGTTGTTTTGCTTTACAAGTACTTACATTCATCCAACACTGCACACAAAACTGATCTTTCAAAGATACATATTCAAAGACTGTGCAAAACTGATTTGGACAAGTTCCCTGAAGCTTAACTGGACTGTGTTGCATTGACTAAGTGATTTCAGATATTAAAGGAGTCTAAACTTAAAGGGCCAACCACCATTCCGCACATATAACTCCCCTAGATAGTTATTCAACTAAGTACTCAATAGTACTTAGTAGTCTGATTATCTTAGAAGAGTTAATCTTCTTCAGCAGAGCTGTCCAAGACAACCTTGCTGAACTCTGGTTTGATCAAAGTTGAGAAAGAATTGCATACAAGTGTATTCCCCCCCCATACACTTGTTATATACTCCTTTCAGGACCAACAAGTGGTATCAGAGCAGGGGTTCAAAGACCACTGCTTCTGAAAATCCATCTTGATTTTCAAAACTCTCATATTTGTGTGGTCACTGAACTGATCTCTTTCTGAAATCCATCATTTGGTAACTAACTGATTATTTGTGAGATATGGCCAACAACAATGCTGTTCCTCCACCTGCTGTTCAAGGATTAGACAACATGGCCACAAATCCAGTCAATCACATTTCTCATCACAAACTGCCCATGTTTTCAATAGACAATTATGAATTCTGGAAAATTAGAATGAGGGCTCATCTTGCATCTCTTCATACTGACATGTTAAGAGTAATCACAAGAGGACCTTTTGTGTTTACTCAAACTAACCCCAGGGTAACAGATGCACAAAAAGCAGATGTAAGGGAACTGATTCCCAAAGATGAGGATGACTTCACTGCTGATGAAAAGAGGAAAGATAATCTGAAGTATCTTGCCATGAATACTCTTTATCAAACAATTCCAGATGCAATCATGGGAAGAGTCTACCACTGCACAACAGCTAAAGAAATTTGGGATACCCTTGCTGAAATGTGTGAGGGCACTGAAAAAATCAAGGAGAACAAGCTCCAAGTTGCGGTGCAGAAGTTTGAACAATTCTCAATGGAGTCTGAAGAGTCCATTGACAAATTTGCTGGTAGATTCACTGATGTGATGAATGAAATCAACTCATTGGGCAAGGTCTACACCAAGAGAGAGGTTGGATTAAAGATTTTGAGAAGTCTCACTCAAAAGTGGGATGTCTATGCTGTGATGATGCAGAATACCAAAGATCTCTCCACTATGCCCATGCAACAAATATTCTCAGAACTTAAAGCCTATGAGTTTGACCTCAATAGAAGAAAGCCTGTTGAGGAATCTTCAAATCCTACCAAAGGAGTGGCATTCAAAGCCAAAGTTGCTGAACCAGAAATGCAACCCACTCCCAGATCATCAAAGTCAGTCTCTAAGACTGAAATGAAGGAAGAACTAGCCTTGATGGCTAGAAGGTTTGACAAGCTCAACACGAGGTTTGGTAGATACAAGAAATTCTACCAAGACAACAAATTCAGGAGAAGATACAATTCCCCTGAAGTTCAGGCTGAGGACAAAAAGCCTGAAGAGAAAAGATCAGAGGACAAGTCCTCTGATAGGAGAAGATCCAGTAGAGCTGAACCCTCATCATCTAAGAGAAGAGATGAATCCAAGAAGGATAATGATGAAGATCTGTGTTACAACTGCAAAAAGAAAGGGCACTTCCAATATGACTGCCCTGAATTGAGCTCTAAAGAAAGAAGAGAGAGACAAGCTAAAAGAGACAGAAAGTTCACCAATAGAAAGGCCATGATGGCTGGTGAAGAATCTGATAGTGCTGAAATCTTCAACTCTTCTGATGGACTATTCTCCAACAGTGATGATGATGATGATATTTGCAACATGGCTCTTGAGGATGATGAGGTATCCTCTACTTCTAGTTCACCATCATTCATCTCACAAAACACTAGTGAGGTTAACCTGAAACTTTCCTTAGGAAAGTTGATGGAAGATTTCACTAGATTACAAGAATTTCATGATAATTGTGTGAAAGAAAATGAAAGATTGGCTATTGAACTTTCTAAAAACTCTGAGGTAGCTGTTGATGTCAAGTCTACTGAGTTGTATCAACAAGTCTTGAGAAAGCTTGAGGAAGCAAATCTCAGGATAGTTGACCAACAAAAGGAGATTGATGATCAACTTCTCTCTCAGAAGAGAAAAGAATTTGAACTTAAAATTCTAAATGCCAAATTTGAAAATCTCTCACATGAGTATGATATTCTTAAATCAAGTGAAGAGAGCCTGAAATTAAAGATGTCTGCTTTGAACAAATCCTCTAGAGCAATAGAGGAAATTCAAAGTTATCAAAGACCTATGGCTCAAAGAAGTGGATTAGGTTTTGATCCATTTGAATCTTCACCTTGTCTTAGTGTTGCATCCACAAGTAACACTAAGAGAATCTTTGTTAAGTCAGTGGCACAACAAGCTGAAAATAAAGTAATTCAGCCACTGAACAAAGGAAAGGGCAAATTGAATGAAATGCCTACTCAAGTGATTCAGGAGAATAGGCCAAAACCTAAGGAAATGGCCAAGGCTCCTGAACACAAGAGGAATATTGGTCAGCAGAGTAGACCCAATGGCAGGGCAACCCTACTGAACAATGTTCAGAGGAACTATCCAAGGTATAATCAGCCTAGGCCAACTCATCTGAGAAAGCCTCAGCTGAATAGACCTAAGGACAACTATCCTCAAAGGCAGAATAAAATGAGACAACCAAAACCCTTCATGCCAAAGGGTAATGGTCATAAAAATGCCTTTCCTCAAAGACTTCATCAAGCTGCACAAAGAACTCATAAGTTCAGGAAAGTGGTCAACTTCCCTGAAACTTACAGAGTTAACACATTCACACATACTTTCCCAAAGGCATTTAAGGGAAAGACAGTGTATATTGATGCACTAAGAAATCAAATTAGCCATCTTGAATCAATCAGGGTTATTAGGCAAGTTTGGGTTCCAAAAGGTACAGCTAACCTCTCAGGACCCAAAACTCAAAGGGTACCTAAACCTATCTAATTGCAGGTACCACTGGGCCACAAGAAGAGGAGCATGAACAAAAAGACAGCATGGTACCTTGACAGTGGATGCTCAAGGCACATGACTGGAAACAAGGAACTCCTCTCTGATTTTATTGAAAAAGAAGGCCCAAATGTCACCTTTGGAGACAGCTCACAAGCAACAACAAAAGGTTATGGTACTTTGATGATTGGTAACATCAAAGTAACCAATGTATCTTATGTAGCTGGTCTCAAATATAATCTCCTAAGTATCAGTCAATTCTGTGATAAAGATTTTAATGTTGAGTTCTCAAGTGGAAAGTGTCTAATTAAAGATAAAACTCAACAAACCCTATTGACTGGAACTAGGAAGGGAAATGTGTATTTTGCAGACTGGGACAAGTCTACTGATGCTGCATGTTTTATTGCTAAAAGTTCTAGTGAACAAAGTTGGCTATGGCACAAGAGGCTAAATCACCTGAACTTCAAATCTATGAACAAACTTGCTAGAAATGCATTAGTTAAGGGACTACCTAATGAGGTTTTCATTAAAGAACATGTGTGTAAGCCATGTCAAGAAGGAAAACAGATTAAAGCCTCATTTAAGGGAAAACCAGTCATCTCCACTGAAAGGGTACTTGAACTTCTACATATGGATCTGTTTGGACCAATTACCCCTTCAAGCATAAATGGTAGAAAATACACATTAGTGGTAGTAGATGACTTCTCTAGGTTCACATGGGTAGTATTTCTCCTTAATAAGAAGGAAACACAAGTCAAACTACCTGAACTACTCAAGAGATTGTCAAATGAGAAAAGCCTTAGCATTATCAAGATAAGATCTGATAAAGGCACTGAGTTCATTAATTCATACATCAATGAGTACTGCACATCAAATGGAATAGCTCATGAAACTTCAGCAGCTAGAACTCCCCAACAAAATGGAGTTGCAGAAAGAAGGAATAGAACTTTAAAAGAAGCTGCTAGAACTCTAATTGCTGACTCAAATTTACCTAAGAGGTTTTGGGCTGAAGCTATAAACATTGCATGCCATACTCAAAATAGATGTTTGATCACTAAGGGGCAAGGCAAAACCCCCTATGAACTCTGGAAAGGGAGAATGCCTAAAGTGTCATACTTTCATGTATTTGGTTGTAAATGTTTCATTCACAATAATGGGAAAGAACAGTTGAAAGCCTTTGACAGCAAAGCTGATGAGGGAGTATTTCTTGGATACTCTCAAATCAGTAGAGCTTTCAGAGTCTACAACAAGAAAACCCTTATAGTGGAAGAAACACCTCATGTTGTGTTTGATGAGTCTATCTTTGAGATCAGGAATGATCATTTGGAACCTGAAGAAATCACACAGAGGACAACCAGATTAATCCTAAAAGACAAAGACACTGAATTCATAGATGTTGTTCAATCCAATCTACCTGAACACACAATACTGGACAACAATCCTGAAGGCAACCTTCCTGAGACAAATCTCACAGATGGAAATGGTGAACTGAATGAACCAATCCCAGTTCACATCCAGGTAACAACTACCAATGAAGAAGCAGTTCCTGCTGAGGTAGTTAATGGGTCAAATAATCAAGGGGGAACTCAAAATGTTGAAAATGCCAATGTCCCTGACATTGAGGTCAACACCCCTGATTATGATCCTGAATTAGATCCTGCATTAAATTATCCTGAATTCTATGATCTAAATGACTCAACTTCAGTAGAGGACAACTCTACTGAAGAGATCAGAAAAAGAAGGACTTGGTTATCTGACCATCCTACTGATCTAATACTTGGTGACCCAAGTATTGGAGTCAAAACAAGAAGATTCCATGGTGAAAGTGCTCTTTTCTGTTGTTTCTTGTCAGAGCAAGAACCAAGTGATGTTGAGGAAGCACTTCAAGATGCCAATTGGATCACAGCCATGCAGGAAGAACTAAACCAATTCACCAGAAATGAAGTATGGGAGCTGGTGGACAGACCTTCACATCAAGATGTTATTGGAACAAAGTGGGTGTTCAAGAACAAGAAGAATGAAAATGATGTGATTGTCAGAAACAAAGCAAGACTAGTGGCAAAAGGGTACTGCCAACATGAAGGCATTGACTATGATGAGACATTTGCACCTGTGGCAAGGCTAGAAGCAATAAGGCTCTTTCTAGACTATGCAGCTCACAAGAGGTTCAAAGTATACCAAATGGATGTCAAGAGTGCCTTTCTGAATGGAGTCTTGAAAGAAGAAGTCTATGTGGAGCAACCACCAGGTTTTGAAATTGGGAACCAAGTTTACAGACTCAAGAAAGCTCTATATGGACTCAAACAAGCCCCTAGGGCTTGGTATGATACACTGTCACAATTTCTCTTGGATCATGGATTCACCAAGGGAACTGTGGACAGAACTCTCTTCAGAATCTCTGAAGGAGAGGACATCTTGCTTGTCCAAATTTATGTGGATGACATAATCTTTGGATCTCCTAATGAGAAGCTGTGTGAGAAATTCTCCAAGCTCATGCAAAGCAAGTTTGAGATGTCCATGATGGGGTTGATGAACTTCTTTTTGGGTCTACAAGTCAAGCAAACTAAAGAAGGAATCTTCATCAACCAAGCTAAGTACACCAGAGAAATGATCAAAAAGTTTGTGTGTACAACTAGCAAGCCAGTAAGGATCCCAATAAACACAAATTGGAAGATGGATCCTGATGAGAGTGGTATTCCAACCAACTCTACTGAGTATAGAGGAATCATTGGATCACTCCTCTATCTCACTGCCAGCAGACCTGACATCACCTTTGCAGTAGGTGTTTGTGCAAGATTTCAAGCAAATCCTAAGAAAAGCCACCTTGAGGCTGCAAAGAGGATCTTGAGGTACCTCAAAGGCACTGAGAATCTAGGCCTTTGGTACCCTGCTGATGACAATATTGAGCTAACTGGCTACTCAAATGCTGATTATGGAGGATGTAGGATTGACAGAAAGTCCACTTCAGGGACTTGTCAATTCTTAGGAAACAAGCTTATCTCATGGTTCTCCAAGAAGCAGAACACAGTGGCCACTTCCACCACTGAAGCTGAATATGTTGCTGCTGGAAGTTGTTGTGCTCAAATTCTTTGGCTAAGACAACAACTAAGAGACGACAAAGTCAACTCTACTGAAGTGCCAATTTTCTGTGATAACAATAGTGCCATTGCTATATCACAAAATCCTGTCTTGCACACAAGATGCAAGCATGTGGACATCAAGCACCACTTCATTAGAGATCATGTGGAGAAGAAGGATATCAAGCTAGTGAAAATTCACACAGACCATCAAAAAGCTGATATATTAACCAAGCCACTTGCAGAGGCAAGATTTCTGGAGCTATCAGCAGAGTTGGGATTACTTGATCCAGGGAAGTTGGACAAATAAGTCCAAAGAAGCTCATTGATTAAGGGGGAAACAAAATCAAACCTCAGCAGACTTGGTCAAGTCTACTGAAATTCAGAAACATGACCTTACCTCTTCAGGACACTTGTCCACAGATCTTCAGGACACTTGTCCATGTAGGGTCAGATAAGTTGTCCTAACTATCAAACAAATTCCTAGGTTTGATAAGCACCTATTTTTGGTGATCAATACCTATTTCGAAATCTGTCCCATTGAAATACAGTTTTCACCTTTCTGGGATTTAATTTGTCTCCCACCCAAAAGGTCACTTTCCATGCATTAAATGCCAAGATTTAACTCTTGTTTGCATTAAACTTTTTGGGACATGATCTATCTCGAAAAATCCCCAGCCTTAAACAAACATTTAAAACCACCCACGTTTTGAATAAAACAGTTATTTCACTGTTACATTGGTTTTTGACCATTGGATAAAAAATGGACAACTCCCCTGAAATCAATCCTAGCCGTCCATTTTGGATTTCCATTTTTGTTCACCTTTGAATTATCTCAAGACCTTAACAACTCATTGACAAACATTCTTTTTAGAATATTCACAAGTCTTAAGATACCCACAAACACTTCTTCCCCAAGTATTCGAAACCCTAACTCAAAAGTTCTTCAAACTTTCTCATTCTTCATCAAACTTCTCTCTGTCAATTTCAATGGCCCCCAAGGTTAGACCTGAGATGCTTGTTGATTTCTCCAACAAGGATCTAGACCTAGATTTTGCCTATCTTAGCAACAAGAACAATCTTCACTTTGAGCCCATTCTTTCCTTTGAAAGTGAAGATCCTGAGATTACTCCAACCCTAAGATGGTTGAGAAGGGCTGGTCTCCAAAAGTTCTTGGAGGAAAGACCAAGCTCTTGCTTGGAAAGTTACATGGCAGAATTCTTTGCCTTCCTCAAGTGGAGAGGCAAGCCTGAAGATGGTGAAGTATCAACCAGGCTATCCTACACAGCTGAAGGAGAGGAAGAGGAGAGATTCCATAGAGTTAGATTCTCCTCAGAGGATCTGGAAGGAGCCTTTGGATTGCCTTATGAGGGAAGGAATCCAGAAGTGTATGGCACTGGCCATGAAGAGGAAATAGCCCAAGAGTGGTTATTAGTTCCAGGCCCTCTCTCCTCAACTCAAAACAAGAAAACTCTCAAGCCAGAGTTTCTTAATCTCTTTGAGGTAGTTGCTAAGAGCCTCTTAAGCAACACTGGAAGCCTAGAGCAGGTCAGCCAGCCAAGGATCAGAATCATGGCTGCCATTATTGATGCCAGTGATAAGGGCATCAAGTTTGATTGGAGGACCTTCATCATGTCTGAGATGATGAAGGAGAAGGCTAAATTTAAGGTGAAAGCCCACAACAAGGTGGTGCTAGAAGGGAAAATCAAGTATTGCACCAGGGCAAGCTTGTTGATTGAGAGGTTTTCCCACTATTCCCAGATGCAGACCTTTGCAAAGCCCCTCCCAGCCCAAAAGATCCTGTTCAGAAAGCTCAGTAAGAAAACTGAGAAAAGAAGGATGCTACTGGCCAAGCCTGCTGAAGAACAGGAGGAAGAGAAGCCTAAGATGAAAAAGAGAACAAAGGCCAGGGCTGTAAAGACAAGGAAAATGTCTCAGAGAATCTCAGAAGAGAACTCAGATGCTTCAGCTGAGATTGAAGAAGTTGCTAGAGAAGGTGTACAAGTGCCATCTGATCATTCAGAAGAACTCAGGCAAAAGTACAATGAGACTAGGCAAAAGAAGAAGGGTGATAAGAGAATCAGGGAAGTTGTCCCTGAGAAGGAAGGAAGTGGAAGTAGCAGGGCCAGCAAGAGAAGGGCCAAACCTACTGAAAAGGTGTTGGAGCTGCAAGAAGAGAGGTCTCTTCAATTGGCTCTAAGGGAGAGCAGAGCTGAAAGCAGGGCCAAATCTATGTCAAGGACCAATTCATCTGGTTCTGGAACTCCAGAATCCAAAGTCCCTGAAGGTCAACCCATAGAGGCCAACCTCCCTGAAATTCAGTATCTTGAGCCCAACTCCCCTGAAACCCATGTTACCCCTTCCAACCAACCCATTACCCCTGTAAATCTCACTAAGAGATATTCTCCTGAAGGGAATGAACAAAGAAGTGGCATAGATGTGCTTGCTGACTTAGCAGTAGATGAGACAAGACTCCTGTCTCCCCTTGACTCATCCATGCTCAACTACTCAAAACTCTTAGAGCATGCACTTCATGAGCCAACCCCTCTGAGTAAAGCCCCTTCAGATTCATTGCTCTCTAAAGCAACTGAAGACCCTTCTACTGTACCCAACCCATCTGAAGCCAAGATTCCTGAACTTAATCTACCTGAAGCCACAATAGGAGAACCCAGAGCCAACTCCCCTATAACCCAAAGTCCCCATTCAAGTGGAGATGAGGAGGAGTATACTTTTGAAAGTATGCTCAGAGGAGGAGCCAAGGCTACTGTGGACAGTTTGTATCCACAACTTGCTGAATTTCCAAGAATTCAGAAGGCCTTTCATGATTTGAGGATGCTTGTTGATGTGAAAGATAAATCTATAATGGAGATATCACAAGTCATCCAAGATAAAGGTGCAAACTGGTGGCAAATAGAGGAAAACAGATTGCTACACTTTGCTGGAGTTTCAAAGACAAGATTCCTCATTGATGAGGAGGTTTTTGCAAAGTTGGTAGCCAATAAGATTAAAGAGGAGAACGAAAGAAAAGCCAAGGGAATCAAACACCCTGACAGTGGCTCTAATGATGATGATTCCCCTAATGATCCCTCAAACCCTTCAAATCCCAACCCTCCTGAAACCCCTCAAGCCAACCTCCCAGAACCCTTTCAACCCAAGTCTTCTGTAGCAGATAGACTTTCCAAGCCTCCCAAAACCTATCATAGGAAAGGCTCTGTAACTTCAGAGGTGTTGACCAAGGGTGGTAACACAACCAAAGACACATCTGCCAATGAAGGTTCTTCTGAACCCAAGGCACAGCCTACAGATGTTGAGGTTCCTGTACTAGAGGCTAGTTTGATTAAGGCCTATTCAGTGTCAGAAGAGTTGGACATTGATCAGCCCTTAATCATTCAGGATGACTCAGTGGCTGCTGATATGAGCACTGTGATCTCCCCACAACTGCCATCTTTGAACCTTGTTGAAGGTGGAGATGCTGCAGGTTTAGGAGAAGGAGTTGAAAAGGAAAGATTAGTTAAAAAATCAGAGGGAGTTGAGGATGAAAGAGAGGTAGTCATCACTAAGATAGTGAGTGTACCACCATATAAGGGTGGAATAAGTGAGGAAGGACAGGTTATTCTTGAAGTCAAATCTGAACTTCAGGAATCCCTTGGTGAAAGGAGGCCTGATTCCTTGAGTGAGAACATTATTCATGAAGGGAGAAAAGAAAAAGTTGAAAATGAGAAGAAGACTGCTGATGTATCAGAGTCTTATGTAAAAGAGATTGAGGGTGATGAGTGCTTATTTCCTAACTTGTTTGATTTGTCTGATGTTGCAGGTATTTCTCTTGATCAAATTTTTGCAGATGAGTTCTTAACAGATGCACCTATCCAAGTTGACACAGGCTCAGCTCAAGCCTTACTTGGACTGCAATCAGAGAAGTTGGACTCCTTGGCTCATCAAGTCCAATCTGCTCATGCTGAAACTTCAGGAGCATTGAATGAGCAAGGAAGGACTCTAGCATCTGTAGAAATGAGGCTCACTGGCTCTGAAGATGTTGTGCTACCAACTCTTGAGGCAAGAATCAGTGGTGTGGAATCTGGTCTCCAAACCATCTCCACTGAAGTTCAAAGTGCCAAATCAACCATGGCAGCCATCTCAGAGGAGGTCAAGAAAGAGCAAAAGCTGCTGAGAGACAATCACAATGCTAATGTCAAAGCTCTCAGGCTAACTGTTAAACAAGCAATTGGAAAGAAGACAGCACTACAAAAGAGAAGAGCTGAAGAGCAAAGGCTAGCTATGGTCAAAGCTGCCTCAGAAAAGTTTTCCCAAGAAGTGTTGGCCAACATTGCTGAAGGTGCAGTGGCCAACCTCACTGATCTCTTAAAAGCCCAACTGGATGCATCTCTGAAAACAGCCATGGAAGAGGTTGTCCAACAAAAGATGAAGCCTGTTCTAGCTTTCCTTAGCTTGAGCAGTGATAGAATGCAGAATATACATGATGAGAATGTATATTTGTTGGAAGAGATGAAGTCCATAAACCAGGCCCAATCCCTGATGGCCTCAACAATGAGTGACCTCAAGCCCCAGTGTTTTGATGCTGCCAAAAAGGGGGAAAGGGAAAGAGCTAGAGCAAAAGGTGCCTTGGTGATTGGGAGTCCAGTGAAAGGGAAGGACAAAGTCCCTGAAGGAAAAGGAAAAGAGCCAGAAATGCTGAACTTGGAAGATTTGGATGAAGAGGAGCAGTTAGCATTGGCATTGAAAAACTCAATGGCCTCAGCTCAAGAGGAAAGAGTAAGGCTACAGCAAAGACCAGGTGGTGAAGTGTCAGGTTTGGACAAAGATGCTGAAGGTGTCCAAACCAGAGGAAAGATCAAGAAGGCCCAAGGAAAGAAGAGACAAATTGAGAAATTCACTGACTTTCCTAGCAGCCTTGATCTTCCACCTGAATTCAGAATTGATGAAGATGAGCCTACATCAAAGAAAGCCAAAGCTGCTGAAAAGGGCAAATCTTCTGAATCTGGCAAAACTGCTGAAGGTACCAAGTCCACTGAAGACATTGAAGAAATATATGCTGAAGGATTTGGACCTGAACCCAAGAAGAAGACAACTGTTCTAGCCCATGATCCATCAAAGCTGTTTCATGAAGGGTATGGCAAAGACCCTGAAACACAACAGAAACTGGCCATGATGAGGGCCCATGAGAAAATGGATCTGATGGAAGAAGCCAACAGAGCAAGAGATGAAAGGAGAGCAAACTTTCAGAAACCAAGAAGGAGAAGAGCAACATACAGCAAAATGAAGCCTCAGCTTCTAATCCCAATGGACACCAAATATCCACACTTGGATAAATGGGTGCCAATTCAACTGAATGACACATGGGAATAAGCCAAAAGGGAGTTTGTCTATGACTATTATGTCATTGACAGGTGGAATGGAGGAGATGAAAACTCTGCCTTCACTGAGTTCATGCTAGAATACTACAGAGAGTTGTATCAACAACTACTTGCAGCTGCTGACATTGCAAGATTTGAACTCACAGCTCCCAAGCCAATCATATACATGCCTCCAAAGCTTGAAGGATGGATTGACCAAGCAAGAATTCTGAGGGAATTCACTGAGATCCTTAAGCTGAACAAGATGGCTCTTGGACCTAAGGGAACCAACCAAGAAGCCATGGCACTGAAAAGAAGAGTGTGGGCACAGTATGGAATGCTGCCACCTCCTGAGGATGATCTTTGAAATGGCTAAGTCTTCTGACCTTTCTTAATTGATCAACTATGCTGAAATATGGTCAAGATTGCTGATATGGTGTGATATTTTGGTTGCTCTGATCTGATTATGGATTGCTCTGATACAAGATTGGTGCTCTGATACAAGTTTATGCTCTGATATGCTTAGTATTGTTAGAATATAATGCTCTATTGTATTTAGTGTTGATGATTCATGCTTTGATATGTTAAAATTCAACTATCAACATGCCTGTAATGATCTCTTATATGAATGATAGTTGAACTACTTTTGAATCAAGATACACTTATACAAAAATCTCTCTATGCCTATCCTTGAAACCTACTTGCAACAAAAACAGTGAATACACTAACACATTGTCTTTTCAGGAAAATTGATCTTAGTCATGTCTTCTGAAGATATATGTAATAGATGTATACAAGTCACTTTTGCTTAAATTATGTAGGTTTTGGCATCATCAAAAAGGGGGAAATTGTTGGGAATAAAATGAGATATGTTTTGATCTAATACCAAAACCCCCTGAGACATGCCTAAGTCAAATTGATAGTGTTCTAAAAATGTTAGAACACATAGTATAAGGCTAGATGAGAAGCTGAAATATTAGGTAGCTCTTAGACAATTAGATGCACAATTTGAGGGGGAACCTATGCTTTGAAGATGATCAAGATCAAGTCCCCTCAAGGCTCAAATTCTGGAACAATCACTTAAGAGCAAGGACAAGTCCAATGAAGATGCTCTGATCAGGAGAGTTGTCCAGAGAAAATATTCATATGCTCTGATAAGGAGAGTTGTCCAAAGAAGCTAACCATATTGCAAGAACAAGCTTACCTAGCTCAAAAGGACAAGACTACTCAAAGGTTTTCATCAGGAGAGTTGTCCAGAGAAGTCAACTCTATGCATAAAGTGCTCTGATGCAAAAAGATTAAATATACTGATCAGGAGAGTTGTCCAGAGGAGTTGTCTCAGCTAAATTGATCAAGATCAAGTGCTCTGAAAGCCTGAGATCAACTATACTGAAGAGTTTGAGACAACCAGTCCCTAAAGGTCTTCAAAGAAATAAGCTAAGACCATACTCAAAAGAAATAAAGGGAAAGAGCCAAGTCATCTGAAGAAGAGCAAGCCAACCATGCTGAAAAGCAAAACTGCTGATAGTGATAAGGAGAGTTGTCCAGATGATAAGGAATGTTGTCCTATCATTGGATCAACCTTCAGAAGCCATGTCCAAGTCCTAACAAGAAGTCAAACATTGGGAAAAGTGCTGCAGAATGAAGACAAAACTGTTACAGCCGTTTATTACCCAAATGAGGACATGTCACTATCAAGAATCTGTCTTCCAGTTTGAAGAACTCAAGGAAGACATTTATAGCAATTTGGGGCTGCCTCTCCAACGGGCAAATCCTCCATTTTGTCTATAAATACAGAAGTGTGAAGACCATTTGAATGCACCTCAACGTTGACAAGAATATCCAACAATCCTACAAAGTGCTTTCAAAGCTTTCAAAGACTATCTTAGTCTTCAAACACTTCTTCTAAGCTGAACTAAATTGTATATCCATACACAAGCTTAGAGAGATATCCTATCCTTATACACTGATCTTCATTGTAAAGGATATCTCATTAGTTGGAACCTTACTTCAACCCTTATATCTTTCAAGAGTGAAAGTGAGAAGGTTGTAGTAGTAGAAGTGGTAGGAGCTGACTGTTGAGAGAAGAACAGTTCAGTTCTGAGTTGAGAAGAGGGTACTAGGACTCTAGACATCCTAGGGATCAATTCACCAAGGAGTGGTGTTCTTGATCAAGTGCACCTTGGCACTATAAAACAAGTTAATTCCAAGAGTGAAGGAATTATCCTGTTAAATCAGGGAAAGTGGATGTAGGAGCTTGAGTCTCTGAACCACTATAAACTCTTGTGTTGTTTTGCTTTACAAGTACTTACATTCATCCAACACTGCACACAAAACTGATCTTTCAAAGATACATATTCAAAGACTGTGCAAAACTGATTTGGACAAGTTCCCTGAAGCTTAACTGGACTGTGTTGCATTGACTAAGTGATTTCAGATATTAAAGGAGTCTAAACTTAAAGGGCCAACCACCATTCCGCACATATAACTCCCCTAGATAGTTATTCAACTAAGTACTCAATAGTACTTAGTAGTCTGATTATCTTAGAAGAGTTAATCTTCTTCAGCAGAGCTGTCCAAGACAACCTTGCTGAACTCTGGTTTGATCAAAGTTGAGAAAGAATTGCATACAAGTGTATTCCCCCCCCATACACTTGTTATATACTCCTTTCAGGACCAACATACACATTAAGTGTTTTGGGACAACTTGCCTGAACAATAACTTGAGCATATCTCAACTAACTTGTACATCATCAATCAGGGGTTTTGGTATCTAGATCAAAATCATTTTATTCCCAACAATTACTTTTCTGAATTACTATCCTAGAGCAGTTATTTCTTCTATATTCAAGTGTTCTAATTAGTTGGAGACGTCTAGCTGATCGGAATCCATCTTGACAATTGGCGCCGTCTGTGGGAAACCGAAGTAGCTGCAGATCTAAAGATGGGGAATTCTACCAAGTACAACATAGAGAAGTTTACAGGCACTGGAGATTTTGGGCTGTGGAAGGTCAAGATGCAGGCCCTCCTTGAACAGCAAGGATTATTCGAGGCTCTCGAAGAATCCGAAGAGATTGCAGAAGAATCTGCAACAGCTGCGGCTGAAAGGAGCAAGTTGCTCAGGAAAGCTCGAAGCACGATCCTACTCTGCCTTGGAGATAAGGTCTTGAGGGAGGTTGCTAAAGAGAAGTCAGCGAAGGAGGTTTGGGATAAGCTTGAGAAGCTATATATGGTGAAAACTCTTGCTAACCGACTCTATTCGAAGCAGAAGCTGTATGCCTTTAGAATGGGAGATGACAAACCCATTACGGAGCAGCTAGATGAGTTCAACAAGATTCTTGATGATCTGGAGAATTTGGATGTCAAGTTAGAGGAAGAGGATAAGGCTCTGATCTTGTTGAGTGCTCTGCCTAAGTCCTTTGAAATCCTAAAGGACACCATCTTATATGGTAGAAAGGAAGCAATCACATTGGAGGATGTGATCTTGGCTGTCAAGTCCAAGCTGTTACATAACAAAACATCTCAAGGAGATAAAAGTAGCAGTGGGGAAGGATTGGCAATCAAGGGAGGTCAGAAGAAGTCTGTCTCCAAGAAGGGGTCTAGTCAACCCAAAGGAGCTGATAAGGGAAAATCAGCAGTGTCAAATCAAGGGGAAGTAGTGTGCCACCACTGCAACAAACCTGGGCACTTTAAGAGTACTTGTTACAAGTACAAACAGCTTATGAGAAAATCTGGTCCTAAGAACCCTATTGATAAGAATCAAGCAAATCAAACCCAAGATGATAAGGAGCAGAAAGGCTATGAGTCAGCTCAGTCCCTATCCATCACTTCCACTAAAGAGCAGCAAGATTGGATTTTAGATTCAGGGTGTTCTTTCCACATGACTCCAAGAAGAGAGTGGTTTCATGATTTTAAGCATCAGAATGGAGGTTCTGTGTTGTTAGGGAATGATCACACTTGCAAAGTCAGAGGTGAAGGTACAGTACACTTGAAGATGTATGATGGAGTAGTGAGGATTCTCAAGAGGGTCAGGTATGTTCCTGAACTCAAGAGAAATTTGATATCTCTTGGTATGCTGGATTCATTGGGCTATAAATTCCAGTCTGAAGGTGGAGAGCTCAGAGTTTCAAAGGGGAAGCTTACTGTTCTTAAAGGAGAGAGAAGAAATGATCTCTACTTTCTTAAGGGGGGAACAGTTATTGGCAGATCAGATGTGGCAAGGGTGCAAGACAACTCAATGTTGTGGCACAGAAGATTAGGTCATGTAGGAGAGAAGGGCCTACTTGAGCTAAGTAAGCAAGGATTGCTATGTGGTGACAAGATCACAAAGCTGGATTTGTGTGAGCACTGCATTCTTGGGAAATCCAAGAGATTGAAGTTTGGGAAGAGTTCACACTCTACCAAAGGAATTTTGGACTATGTCCATTCAGATTTATGGGGGCCAGCTAGGAATCAGACCAGAAGTGGTGGGAGATACTTCATGTCTATCATAGATGACTACTCAAGAAAGGTATGGATCACTATCCTGAAATCCAAGTCAGAAGCATTTGAAAAATTTAAGGAATGGCTCACTGAGGTGGAGAACATTTCTGGAAAGAATCTAAAGCATTTGAGAACTGATAATGGGCTGGAGTTCATATCAGAAGAGTTCAATGTTTTCTGCAAGAAGAAGGGTATAGTGAGGCACAGAACAGTACCAGGTACACCTCAACAGAATGGAGTAGCTGAGAGAATGAACCAGACTTTGCTTGAGAGAGTTAGGTGCATGTTGAGCAGCTCTGGATTGCCTAAAGTATTTTGGGGAGAAGCAGTGTCAACAGCAGCCTATTTGATAAACAGAAGCCCTTCCTCAGCTGTGCAATTTAAGACCCCAGAAGAGTTATGGTCTGGCCATGCAGCTGAGTACAGTAATTTGAAGGTGTATGGTTGTTCAGCATATGCCCATGTCAAGCAAGATAAGCTTGAGCCTCGAGCCTTGAAATGTGTGTTCGTAGGGTATCCTTCAGGTGTGAAAGGGTATAGGTTGTGGTGCCTAGAAGCTGGAATGCAGAAGTGTATTATCAGCAGAGATGTAACTTTTGATGAGAATAGAATGCCATTGAAAGAGGAGGCAAGCTCTAGTACAGCACACAACAAACCAGATGAGACACAGGTGGAGGTGGAGCATGGTGACATCAGAACACTAACTGAAGATCAGATTGATCCAGATGAGGAGGAGATTACTCATAGTGATACTGAGCTTCATGACTATCAGCTGACTAGGGACAGAACCAGAAGAGAAGTCCACCCACCTCAGAGGTATGGTCAAGCTGACATAGTATCATTTGCATTATGTGCAGCTCTTGAGGTGGAGTCTTTGGAGCCTAAAACTTACACAGAAGCCATAAACTGCCATGACAAAGAGAAGTGGTTAGTTGCTATGGAGGAAGAACTGTTATCTCTGAACAAGAACCAGACTTGGGAGATTGTTGAGAGGCCTAAGAACAAGAAACTTGTTGGGTGTAAGTGGATCTACAAGAAAAAGGTGGAGGCTCAAAGAGGTGGCAAGATTAGGTACAAGGCAAGACTTGTAGCTAAAGGATTTACACAGAAAGAAGGTATTGACTTTAATGAAATCTTCTCACCTGTTGTAAAGCATTGTAGCATCAGAATCTTGTTGGCTATGGTTGCTCAATATGAATTGGAGCTGCATCAGATGGATGTGACCACAACATTTCTTCATGGGACTTTAGATGAGAAGATCTACATGAAAATACCAGAAGGGTTGGACATAGAAGATGGAGGAGACAAAGTGTGCTTACTCAGAAAATCACTCTATGGCCTCAAACAAAGCCCTAGACAATGGTACTTAAGGTTTGATGAGTACATCTGCTCAGCTGGTTTTGCAAGAAGCTTGTATGACAGCTGTGTTTACTTCAGGAGGGTTGGGAGTTCAGTTACCTATCTTCTGCTGTATGTAGATGATATGTTAATAGCTGGGGAGTCTATTAACAGTATCAATCAAGTTAAGGAGATTCTCAAAAGGGAGTTTGAGATGAAAGATCTTGGTGAAGCTAAAGTGATTCTTGGGATGGAGATCAGTAGAGTTGAGGGAGCAATTCAGCTTAGTCAGCCTACCTATCTGAGGAAGGTATTAGAGAGATTCAGGATGAATCAAGCTAAGTCAGTTTCTACACCAATTGGCCAGCATCAGAAGTTATCCAATCAGATGTGTCCCAAGAACAGCCAAGAAAGAGCTCAGATGAGTAAGGTTCCTTATGCCAGTGCAGTAGGGAGTTTAATGTATGCTATGGTGTGTTGTAGACCAGATTTAACTCATGCAATGAGTGTAATCAGCAGATACATGAGTGATCCAGGTTCAAGTCATTGGGAGACAGTTAAGTGGGTCATGAGATATGTTCTAGGATCAGCTGAGAAAGGTCTGAAATTTCAGAAGATATCAGATGAGGGAGAAGCACTTGTGGGATATGTTGATGCCGACTATGCAGCCAATGTAGACACAAGAAAGTCCTTGACAGGGTATGTATTCACCTTATTTGGTACAGCTATATCATGGAGGTCAATACATCAGTCCGTAGTTGCATTATCTACTACAGAATCAGAATATGTAGCCTTGACTGAAGCAGTAAAGGAGAGCATGTGGCTTAGGGGGATCTTGAAGGAGTTTGGTATATCACAAAGAAGTGTGACTGTCTTCTGTGATAACCAAAGTGCAATACATCTTGCAAAGCATCAGGGGTATCATGAGAGAACTAAACATATAGATGTAAAGCTGTACTTTGTAAGAGATATTGTAGAGAAGGGGTCAGTCCAGGTAGTGAAGATTGCTACAGAGGAGAACCCTGCTGATGCGTTCACTAAGGCATTGCCAAAAGAGAAGTTTGGCTTGTGTCTTAGACTTATTGGACTGCATTAATTCCTTTGAGGAGAAGGCTACTGTTCTTGTGGCAGAAGATCAGTAGTGGAGGCTATTCTTTGAGGAGAATAGTGTTGGTGTTTTGTTTTGGTGGAGATTAGTTCGATTATGAGCTAAAGGTGGAGAATTGTGAGTGTTATCTCATAATCTCAAAATCAGCACAGTAAACTACTGAGCTGATAGGATCAGATAAGATGACTTAGGCCTTATCAGATGAGTTGAAGGGTTTCAATCAGATGAGAAGGTGATGCTTAGAGTTCAGCACAGTTGGGATCAGCACAGTAAGATCAGCACAGTACTGGATTAAGATCAGTACTTCAGCAGACTGGACTAAGATCAGTACTTCAGCAGATTGGACTAAGATCAGTACTTCAGCAGATTGGACTAAGATCAGTACTTCAGCAGATTAGACTAAGATCAGTACTTCAGCAGAGTAGATCAGCTCAGTACCAGATCAGCACAGTACCAGATCAGCACAGTACCAGATCAGCACAGTACCAGATCAGCTCAGTACCAGATCAGCACAGTACCAGATCAGCACAGTACTTGGGTCAGCACAGTACCAGGTCAGCACAGTACTTGGGTCAGCACAGTACTTGGTCAGTGCAGTTAAGATCAGCACAGTATGAAGTCTATCAGCAGAGTTAGCTTTTGATCATCAGAGCAGAAGAGTTGGGTATCAGAACACTAAGTAGTGATCTGATCTTTATGAGCAAGTCTTCTGGTTCGAAGTTAGTTAGTTTAACTAACAGTTTTACAGTTACAACAACTTGAGGGCATAACTACCATTTCAGTTGGGCAATAACAGAGCACATGGGTTGTTACAAGCGGTTGCAAACGGTTGATAACTACTCAAAACAGTTCCTAACAGCAGCAACTACCTTTGGTCTTTATATACTCTTGTTTGTGTACATTGTAAAGGTGGACACCTTTTTTGGGAGGAGAGATTTAGTACGTTATTGTATTCTTTGAGTTGTGTGAGTTCACGAGTGAAGTGAGGAAATATCCAATTCCGAGTGAATGAGTGTGTAAACATTCTTTATCAATCAAAGAAGTACTAATCTGGTCCAGTGGATGTAGATCACATTGATCGAACCACTTAAATCCTTGTGTGCTGTTTGTCTCGTTGATTACTTTTCTGAATTACTATCCTAGAGCAGTTATTTCTTCTATATTCAAGTGTTCTAATTAGTTGGAGACGTCTAGCTGATCGGAATCCATCTTGACATGAAGGATGAACCTTGATTGACTCGCATCATTTTACTTTGTCCATCGAAATCAATTTTGAGAATTAAAGCGTACTCCGTTGTTTGTTGAATAAATCGATCAGTTGGTAAATTGCATGTGTCGTTTTGGATGCAGAATCACACCGAAAAATCGTTGGAAACGAAAATGAATCGAAGCTGATTTGAAAGATAAATCGATTGATAGAATCAATTTGATCGATTTTTTTTTGGAAATGCAATGCCTATTTCGGACGGTGATGAAAACAAAACTGAATCGAAAGGTGATTCGAAATATAAGTCGATTGATGGAATCAATTGGATCAAATTTTTTTGGAAAATGCAATGCCTAATTCAGATGGAATTGTTTTGGGGAATTTACTACCTATTTCAGATCGAATATTGATGGAAATGGGAAGATTTGGGGAATGGCATTAAATTCGGAATAAAACATCTTAAAAGTTGGAAATCATAATTGACTTAGTGGTTCCGCAATTTACGAGGGATTTTAAAAATATTTATATGTATTAATGGTTTAAAATCAATTCTTAAGGGCATATTAGGTATCTTAAGTATGAATTTGACTTTAATTGCTTTATTAGAATTTTTTTGTTTTAATTGTAGTAGGGGTATGGATTTTAGCTCCTATTGTTAATAAACTCTTGTTTGTGGATTCTGTAGGATTTTTTTGGACTTTCAAAGTCTGGGGGTATTCAATTCGAATTTTCAAAAGTCTTTAAAAATTCTAAAGTATTCAATACGGATTTTAAAAAGTCTTTAAAAATATATAGGTATTCAACAATTTATAAATTTTAATACTCTACGGATTTTGTTGGATTCTCCTTCAAAAATATAAATAAATTTCACTATCCAAAATCTCTTCTAAAAACTTGAGATTTCAACGGATTCTCTCAGAAAACGAAAGACCAGAAGTAGGGATGGCAATATTGACCCGACCCGCGGGTATCCACCCCACCCCGCAAGCTTTGGGTCAGGTCGGATCCGCCCCGTATTGAGTATGGATCGGATCTGGGTCTTATGTCCAATCCGTGGGTATCCGCCCCGCCCCGAATTAATATATAAATTTTATATAGTATATATATATATTTTTATTGGTAAAATATTATATATATATATATATATATATATGTTGGTCCTGAAAGGAGTATATAACAAGTGTATGGGGGGGGGGGAATACACTTTTATGCAAATTCTTTTCTAACTTGATCAAACCAGAGCTCAGCAAGGTTGTCTTGGACAACTCTGCTGAAGATGATTAACTCTTCTAAGATAATCAAACTACTAAGTACTATTGAGTGCTTAGTTGAATAACTATCTAGGGGAGTTATATGTGCGGAATAGTGGTTGGCCCTTTTAGTTTAGACTCCTTTAGTTTCTGAAATCCCTTAGTCAAATCAACACAGTCCAGTTTCAGGGAACTTGTCCAAATAGGTTTTGCACAGTCTTTGAGTATGTATCCTTTGAAAGATCAGTTTTGTGTGCAGTGTTGAATGTATGAAAGTACTTTGTAAAGCAAAACAACACAAGAGTTTATAGTGGTTCAGAGACTCAAGCTCCTACATCCACTTTCCCTGATTGAACAGGATAATTCCTTCACTCTTGGAATTAACTTGTTTTATAGTGCCAAGGTGCACTTGATCAAGAACACCACTCCTTGGTGAATTGATCCCTAGGATGTCTAGAGTCCTAGTACCCTCTTCTCAACTCAGAACTGAACTGTTCTTCTCTCAACAGTCAGCTCCTACCACTTCTACTACTACAACCTTCTCACTTTCACTCTTGAAAGATATAAGGGTTGAAGTAAGGTTCCAACTAATGATATATCCTTTACAATGAAGATCAGTGTATAAGGATAGGATATCTCTATAAGCTTTGTATGGATATACAATTGAGTTCAGCTTAGAAGAAGTGTATCAAGACTAAGATAGTCTTTGAAAGCTTTGAAAGCACTTTGAAATTCTTCTCAAGGTTAAGGTTGAGGTGCTTAGCTGAGGTTGTAGTTGAATGCTTTCAAATGGTCTTCACACTTCTGTATTTATAGACAAATGAAGGATTTGCCCGTTGGAGAGGCAGCCTCAAAGGTCCATAAACGTCTTCTTTTAGTTCTTCAACTTTGAAGACAATTTCTTGATAGTGACATGTCCTCATTTGGGAAATAAACGACTGTTAAGACTTTGTCTTCATTCTGCAGCACTCTTCCCAATGTCTGACTTTCAGATTCTCTTGTTAGGACTTGGACATGGCTTCTGAAAGCTGTTCCAATGATAGGACAACATTCCTCATCATTTGGACAACTCTTCTTATCACTATCAGCAGTCTTGCTTATCAGCAAGGTTGGCTTGCTCTTCTTCAGATGACTTGGCTCATACCCTTTGTTTCACTTCAAGGTGATTTTAGCATGTTGATTTGTAGTTCTTCAGGGTGTGATTGTCTCTAGTTCTTCAGCATAGTTGACCTCAGGCTTTCAGAGCACTTGATCTTGATTAATTGTGCTGAGACAACTCTTCTGGACAACTCTCCTGATCAGCATAGTTGGTCTTCAAAAGACTTAGTGTTATTTCCAGAGTTTGAGCCTTGAGGGGACTTGTTCTTGATAGACTTCAAATCATATGTTCCCCCTCAACTTGTGCATCTAATCAACTAAGAGCTACCTAACACATTAGCTCCTCATCTAGCCTTTATACTATATGTTCTAACATTTCTAGAACATACTCAGCTTGACTTAGGCATGTCTCAGGGGGTTTTGGTATTAGATCAAAACATATCTCATTTTATTCCCAACAATTTCCCCCTTTTTGATGATGCCAAAACCTATACTTCTATGCAAAAGTGACTTGGCTACACCTATTACATTTTTCTTCAGAAGACATGACTAAGGTCAATTATCCTGAAAAAGCAATGTGTTAGTGTACTCACCATTCATGTTGCACATAGGTTTCATAGATAGGCATAGAGAGATGAGTGTTTCTTGATTCAAAGCAAGTTCAACTATCATTCATTTGAAAATCATTACAGGCATGTTGATAGTTGAAATTAACATATCAGAGCATGAATCATTAACACTAAATACATCAGAGCATTTCACTATAACAATTCAAAGCATATACAGAGCACAATGCTTATATCAGAGCACTCCAGAGCATATCAGAGCAAACAAATTATCATAGCACACCACATCAGCAATCTTGACCATATTTCAGCATAGTTGATCAATCAAGAAAGGTCAGAAGACTTAGCCATTTCAAAGATCATCCTCAGGAGGTGGCACCATCCCATATTGTGCCCACACTCTTCTTTTCAAGGCCATGGCTTCTTGGTTTGTTCCCTTAGGTCCAAGAACCATCTTGTTCAGCTTGAGGATCTCAGTGAATTCTCTCAGGATTTTTGCTTGGTCAATCCATCCATCAGACTTTGGAGGCATGTATATGATTGGCTTGGGGGCTGTGAGTTCAAATCTTGCAATGTCAGCAGCTGCAAGCAATTGTTGATAGAGTTCTCTGTGGTTCTCTATCATGAACTCAGCAAAAGTGGAGTTGGCATCTCTTCCATTCCATCTGTCAATGATATACTGATCATAGACAAACTCCCTCTTTGCTTCCTCCCATGAGTCATTCAGCTGTATTGGCACCCATTTATCCAAGTGAGGATATTTGGTATCCATTGGAATTAGTAGCTGTGGCTTCATCTTGTTATAAGTTGCTCTCTTCCTTCTTGGCTTCTGGAAGTCTGCTCTTCTCTTATCTCTTGCTCTTTGTGCTTCATCCATCAAATCCATCTTTTCTTGGGCCCTCATCATGGCCAGTTTATGTTGGGTTTTAGGGTCTTTGCCAAACCCTTCATGAAATAGCTTTGATGGATCATTAGCTAGGACAGTTATCTTCTTCTTGGGTTCAGGTCCAAATCCTTCAGCAAATAGTTCTTCAACATCTTCAGTGGACTTGGTACCTTCAGCATTTCTGACAGATTCAGAAGACTTGTCTTCTTCAGCATTCTTGGGCTTTTCAGCAGCTTTGGCCTTCTTTGAGATAGGCTCATCATCATCAACTCTGAATTCAGGTGGAAGATCAAGACTGTTGGGAAAATCAGTAAATGTTTCAGCTTGTCTCTTCTTTCCTTTTGCCCTCTTGATTTTTCCTCTAGTTTGGACACCTTCAGCATCTTTGTCCAAACCAGACACTTCACCACCTGGTCTTTGCTGTAACCTCACTCTTTCCTCTTGAGCTGAGGCCATTGAGTTTTTCAAAGCAAGTGCCAATTGCTCCTCTTCATCCAATTCTTCCAAGTTCAGCACTGCTGGCTCCTTTCCCTTCCCTTCAGGGGCTTTGTCTTTCCCTTTCACTGGGCTCCCAATCACTAAGGCACCTTTTGCCCTTGCTCTTTCCCTTTCCCCCTTTTTGGCAGCATCAAAACATTCAGGCTTCAGTTCACTCATAGTAGATGCCAATAAGGACTGGGCTTGGGTGAGAGACTTCATCTCCTACAACAGATATACATTTTCATCATGTATATTTTGCATCCTATCACTGCTCAAGCTGAGGAAAGCTAGAACAGGCTTCATTTTCTGTTGGACAACCTCCTCCATGGTTGTTTTCAGAGATGCATCCAGTTGGGCTTTAAGGAGCTCAGTGAGGTTGGCCACTGCACCTTCAGCAATGTTGGCCAATACCTCTTGGGAAAACTTTTCAGAGGCTGCTTTCACCATGGCTAGCCTTTGCTCTTCAGCTCTTTTCCTCTGCAAGGCTGTCTTCTTGCCAAGAGCTTGCTTGATTGTCAATCTGATAGCTTGAACATTTGTATTATGGTTGTCTCTCAGCATCTTTTGATCCTTCTTGACCTCCTTGGAGATGTTTTCCATACTGACTTTGGCTTTGTGAACTTCAGTGGAAATGGTTTGAAGACCAGATTCCACTCCTTCAATTCTTGCTTCCAATGTGGGTAACACCACATCTTCAGAGCCAGTTAATCTCATTTCAACATAAGTTAGAGTTCTTCCATGCTCATCTAATGCTCCAGAAGTTTCTGCATGAGCTGTTTGAACTTGTTGAGCCAAGGAATCCAACTTCTGTGATTGCATTCCAAGCAAAGCTTGTGCTGATCCAGTGTCAACTTGGATGGGAGCATCTGTCAAGAGATCATCTGCGAATATTTGTTCAAAGCTTATTCCTGCAATATCAGACAAATCAAAAGAGTCAGAAAACACACATTTATCTCCCTCAATTTCTTTTTCATAAGACTCTGATACATCAGCAGTCTTCTCCTCATTTTCAACTATTTCTTTTCTCCCTTCATTAAAAATTTCCTCACTTAAAGGAACAGGCCTCCTCTCATCAAGGGATTCCTGAAGTTCAGATTTGACTTCAGGAATAGCCTGCCCTTCCTCACTTATATCACCCTCATTTGGTTGTACACTCACTATCCTAGTGATCACCACATCTCTCTCATCTACTTCTCCCTCTGGTTTTTCCACTATCATCTCCTTTTCAACTCCTTCACCTAGACCTGCAGCATCTCCTCCTTCAACAAGGTTCAAAGATGGAAGTTGTGGGGAGATCACAGTGCTTATCTCAACAGCCACTGAGTCATCCTGAATGATTAATGGCTGATCAGTGTCCAACTCTCCTGACACTGAATAGGCCTTAACCAAACCAGCCTCTAGAATAGGAACCTCCACATCTTTAGGCTGTGCCTTGGGTTCAGAAGAACCTTCATTGGCAGATGTGTCCTTGGTTGTGTTACCACCCTTGGTCAACACCTCTGAAGATACAGAGCCTTTCCTATGATAGGTTCTAGGGGGGGTTGGAGAGTCTTTCTGAGACACAAAGCTTAGGGAGATTGGCTTGAGGGGTTTCAGGAGGGTTGGGTTTTGATGGGTTTGAGGGATCATCAGGGGAATCATCATCATTAGAGCTACTTTCAGAGTGTTTGATGCCCTTAGCTTTCCTCTCCTTCTCCTCATTAATCTTATCAGCTACCAGCTTTGCAAAAATTTCCTCATCAATGAGAAATCTTGTCTTTGAGACTCCAGCAAAGTGTAGCAATCTGTTCTCCTCTACTTGCCACCAGTTTGCACCCTTATCTTTTACATCAACAAGCATCCTTAAAGCATGGAATGTCTTCTGAATTCTTGGGAATTCAGCAAGTTGTGGATACAAACTGTCCACAGTAGCTTTGGCTCCACCTCTGAGCATACTTTCATAAGTATACTCCTCCTCATCTCCACTTGAATGGGGAATTTGGGTTATAAGGGAGTTTGCTCTGGGTTCTCCTAATGTGGCTTCAGAAAGGTTTAGTTCAGGAATGTTGGCTTCAGAAGGGTTAGGTGCAGTTGAAGGTACTTCAGTTGCTTTTGAGAGCAATGTATCTGAAGGGGCTTTGCTCAGGGGAGTTGGCTCAAAGAGTGCAACTTCTAAAAGTTTTGAATAATTGAGCATAGATGAGTCAAGGGGAGAATGTAATCTTGTCTCATCTACTGCTATATCTGCTAGCACATCTATCCCACTTCTTTGCACACTCCCTTCTGGAGAGTATCTCTTTGTAAGATTGATGGGGGTGATGGGTTGATTGGTTGGGGTTATATGGGTTTCAGGGGAGTTGGGTTCAGGATTCTGAATTTCAGGGATGTTGGCCTCCATTGGTTGACCTTCAGGGACCTTGGATTCTAGAGTACCAGAGCCAGATGAGTTGGTCCTTGATTTGGACTTGGTCCTGCTTTCAGCTCTGCTTTCTCTAAGAGCAAGTTGTAGAGACCTTTCCTCCTGAAGCTCCAATACTTTGTCAGTAGGCTTGGCCCTTCTCTTGCTAGCTCTACTGCATCCACTACCTTCACCATCCTTCTCAGGGACAACCTCCCTGATCCTCTTATCACCCTTTGACTTTTGTCTAGTCTCATTGTATTTTTGTCTCAACTCTTCTGAATGATCAGAAGGCACACTCACTCCCTCTTCAATAACTTCTTCAATTTCAGTTGAAGCTCCTGAGTTCTCCTCTGAGGGGATTTGAGACACTTTCCTTGTCTTCACCACTCTGGCCTTTGTCCTTTTCTTCAATCTTGGCTTTTCCTCCACCTTCTCTTCAGCAGGTTTGGCCAATATCATCCTCCTTTGCTCAGTTTTCTTGCTGAGCTTTCTGAACAGAATCTTTTGGGCTGGGAGGGGCTTTGCAAATGTTTGCATTTGTGAATAATGGGAAAATCTCTCAATCAACAAGCTTGCCCTGGTGCAATACTTGAGTTTCCCTTCTAGTACAACCTTGTTGTGGGCTTTCACCTTGAACTTGGCCTTTTCCTTCATCATCTCAGACATAATGAAGGCCCTCCAATCAAATTTGATGCCTTTGTCACTGGCATCAATAACTGCAGCCATGATTCTGATTCTTGGATGGCGGACTTGCTCCAAGCTTCCAGTATTGCTCAAGAGACTCTTAGAAATTACCTCAAAGAGGTTGAGAAATTTTGGTTTGAGAGTCTTCTTGTTTTGTGTTGAAGAGATGGGACCAGGAACCAAAAGCCATTCTTGTGCTATCTCATCTTCATGATCAGCACCATAGAATTCTGGATTCCTTCCTTCTGAGGGCAATCCAAAGGCTCGTTCAAGATCTTCTGAAGAGAATTTAACTCTATGAAATCTCTCTTCCTCCTCTCCCTCTGCTACATATGAAAGTCTGGTGGAAACTTCACCATCTTCAGGTTTACCTCTCCATTTGAGAAAGGCAAAGAACTCAGCCATGTAGCTTTCCAGACAAGAGCTTGGCCTCTCTTCCATGAACTTTTGAAGACCAGCTCTTCTCAACCATCTCAGGGTTGGAGTAATTTCAGGATCTTCACTTGCAAATGATATGATGGGCTCAAAGTGAAGGCTGTTCTTGTTGCTCAAATATCCAAAATCAAGGTCAAGAGCCTTGTTGGAGAAATCAATGATCATTTCTGGTCTAACTTTGGGAGCCATTTGAGAGTTACAGAAATGGATTTGAGAGAGTTTTGAGAGAGTTTGAAGAAAATGAGCTAGGGTTTCGAATACTTGGGGAAGAAGTGTTTGTGGGGGATCTTAAGACTTGGGGATATTCTAAAAGAATGTTTGTCAATGAGTTGGTGAGGTTTGTGTATTTTCAACGGTTGTAAAAAATGGAAAAATACACTTGGACGGCCAAGATGAATTTCAGGGGAGTTGGCCAGTTTTGATCCAATGGTCAAAAACCAATGTAACAGTGAGTTATTGGCTTTTGAGGAAAGGCTTTCTTATGACCATTACCCTTTGGCATGAAGGGTTTTGGTTGTCTCATTTTATTTTGCCTTTGAGGATAGTTGTCCTTAGGTCTATTCAACTGAGGCTTTCTCAGAAGAGTTGGCCTGGGCTGATTATACCTTGGACAATTCCTCTGAACATTGTTCAGGAGAGTTGTCCTTCCATTGGGTCTACTCTGCTGACCAACATTCCTCTTATGTTCAGGAGCTTTGGCCATTTCCTTAGGTTTTGGCCTAGTCTCCGGAAGCACTTGAGTAGGCAGATCATCTATTTTGCCCTTTCCTTTGTTCAGTGGCTGAATCATTTCATTTTCAGTTTGTGCCACTGACTTAACAAAGATTCTCTTAGTGTTACTTGTGGAAGCAACACTAAGACAAGGTGAAGATTCAAATGGATCAAAACCTAATCCACTTCTTTGAGCCATAGGTCTTTGATAACTCTGAATTCCCTCTATTGCTCTAGAGGATTTCTTCAGAGCAGACATCTTTAATTTCAGGCTCTCTTCACTTGATTTAAGAATGTCATATTAATGTGAGAGGTTTTCAAACTTGGCATTTAGAATTTTAAGTTCAAAATCTTTTCTCTTCTGAGAGAGAAGTTGATCATCAATCTCCTTTTGTTGGTCAACTATCCTGAGATTTGCTTCCTCAAGCTCTCTCAAGACTTGTTGATACAACTCAGTAGACTTGACATCAACAACTGCCTCAGAGTTTTTGGCAAGTTCAATAGCCAACCTTTCATTTTCTCTCACACAATTATCATGAAATTCTTGTAGCATAGTGAAATCTTCCATCAACTTTCTAAGGGAAAGCTTCAGGTTGACCTCACCATTGTTTTGTGAGATGAATGATGGTGAACTAGAAGTAGAGGATACCTCATCATCCTCAAGAGCCATCTTGCAGACATCATCATCATCATCACTGTTGGAGAACAGTCCATCAGAAGAGTTGAAGCTTTCAGCACTATCAGATTCTTCACCAGCCATCATGGCCTTTCTATTGGTGAACTTTCTGTCTCTTTTAACTTGCCTTTCTCTTCTCTCCTTAGAACTCAGTTCAGGGCAGTCATACTGGAAGTGCCCTTTCTTCTTGCAATTATAGCACAGGTCTTCATCATCATCTTTCTTTGATTCTTCTGTTCTTTTTTATGATGAAGGTTCAGCTCTACTGGACCTTCTCCTATCAGAGTACTTGTCCTCTGATCTTTTCTCTTCATGCTTTTTGACTTCAGCCTGGGCTTCAGGAGAGTTGTATCTCCTGAATTTGTTGTCCTGGTAGAATTTCTTGTATCTACCAAACCTTGAGTTTAGCTTTTCAAACCTCCTAGCCATCAAGGCTAGTTCCTCCTTCATTTCAGTCTTGGAGACTGACTTTGATGACCTTGGAGTGGACTGCATTTCTGGTTCAGCAGTTTTGGCTTTGAATGCTACTCCCTTAGTAGGATTTGAAGGTTCCTCAATAGGTTTTCTTCTATTGAGGTCGAACTCATAAGCTTTGAGTTCAGAGAAGATTTGTTGCATGGGCATGGTGGAGAGATCCTTGGTATTCTGCATCATTACAGCATATACATCCCACTTTTGAGTGAGACTTCTCAAGATCTTTAAACCAACTTCTCTCTTGGAGTACACCTTGCCCAATGAGTTGATCTCATTCATCACATCAGTGAATCTACCAGCAAATTTGTCAATGGACTCTTCAGACTCCATTGTGAACTGTTCAAATTTCTGCACTGCCACTTGGAGCTTATTCTCCTTGATTTTCTCAGTGCCCTCACACATTTCTGCAAGAGTATCCCATATCTCTTTGGCAGTTGTGCAGTGGTAGACTCTTCCCATTATAGCATCTGGAATTGTTTGGTAGAGGGTGTTCATGGCAAGATAATTCAGATTATCTTTCCTCTTTTCATCAGCAGTGAAGTCATCCTCATCTTTGGGAATCAGTTCCCTTATGTCTGCTCTTTGAGCCTCTGTGACTCTGGGATTGACAAAGGTGAACACAAAGGGACCTCTTGTGATCACTCTCAACATGTCAGTGTGCAGAGATGCAAAATGAGCCCTCGTTCTGATTTTCCAGAAATCATAGTTGTCTATTGAGAACATGGGCAATTTGTGATGAGAAATGTGGTTGACTGGATTTGTGGCCATGTTGTCCAATCCTTGGACAGCAGGAGGTGGAACAGCAACATTGTTGTTGGCCATATCTCAAGAACACACAGTTAGTCAACAATTGATAGGATATCAGATAGATCAGTTCAGTGACCACACCAAATATGTGATTTTGAAAACCAAGATGGCTTTTCAGAAGCAGTGGTCTTTGAACCCCTGCTCTGATACCACTTGTTGGTCCTGAAAGGAGTATATAACAAGTGTATGGGGGGGGGGGGAATACACTTGTATGCAAATTCTTTTCTAACTTGATCAAACCAGAGCTCAGCAAGGTTGTCTTGGACAACTCTGCTGAAGATGATTAACTCTTCTAAGATAATCAAACTACTAAGTACTATTGAGTGCTTAGTTGAATAACTATCTAGGGGAGTTATATGTGCGGAATAGTGGTTGGCCCTTTTAGTTTAGACTCCTTTAGTTTCTGAAATCCCTTAGTCAAATCGATACAGTCCAGTTTCAGGGAACTTGTCCAAATAGGTTTTGCACAGTCTTTGAGTATGTATCCTTTGAAAGATCAGTTTTGTGTGCAGTGTTGAATGTATGAAAGTACTTTGTAAAGCAAAACAACACAAGAGTTTATAGTGGTTCAGAGACTCAAGCTCCTACATCCACTTTCCCTGATTGAACAGGATAATTCCTTCACTCTTGGAATTAACTTGTTTTATAGTGCCAAGGTGCACTTGATCAAGAACACCACTCCTTGGTAAATTGATCCCTAGGATGTCTAGAGTCCTAGTACCCTCTTCTCAACTCAGAACTGAACTGTTCTTCTCTCAACAGTCAGCTCCTACCACTTCTACTACTACAACCTTCTCACTTTCACTCTTGAAAGATATAAGGGTTGAAGTAAGGTTCCAACTAATGAGATATCCTTTACAATGAAGATCAGTGTATAAGGATAGGATATCTCTCTAAGCTTTGTATGGATATACAATTGAGTTCAGCTTAGAAGAAGTGTATCAAGACTAAGATAGTCTTTGAAAGCTTTGAAAGCACTTTGAAATTCTTCTCAAGGTTAAGGTTGAGGTGCTTAGCTGAGGTTGTAGTTGGATGCTTTCAAATGGTCTTCACACTTCTGTATTTATAGACAAATGAAGGATTTGCCCGTTGGAGAGGCAGCCTCAAAGGTCCATAAATGTCTTCTTTTAGTTCTTCAACTTTGAAGACAGTTTCTTGATAGTGACATGTCCTCATTTGGGAAATAAACGGCTGTTAAGACTTTGTCTTCATTCTGCAACACTCTTCCCAATGTCTGACTTTCAGATTCTCTTGTTAGGACTTGGACATGGCTTCTGAAAGCTGTTCCAATGATAGGACAACATTCCTCATCATTTGGCCAACTCTTCTTATCACTATCAGCAGTCTTGCTTATCAGCAAGGTTGGCTTGCTCTTCTTCAGATGACTTGGCTCATACCCTTTGTTATACTTCAAGGTGATTTTAGCATGTTGATTTGTAGTTCTTCAGGGTGTGATTGTCTCTAGTTCTTCAGCATAGTTGACCTCAGGCTTTCAGAGCACTTGATCTTGATTAATTGTGCTGAGACAACTCTTCTGGACAACTCTCCTGATCAGCATAGTTGGTCTTCAAAATACTTAGTGTTGTTTCCAGAGTTTGAGCCTTGAGGGGACTTGTTCTTGATAGACTTCAAAGCATATGTTCCCCCTCAACTTGTGCATCTAATCAACTAAGAGCTACCTAACACATTAGCTCCTCATCTAGCCTTTATACTATATGTTCTAACATTTCTAGAACATACTCAACTTGACTTAGGCATGTCTCAGGGGGTTTTGGTATTAGATCAAAACATATCTCATTTTATTCCCAACAATATATATATAATTTAAAAAAAAAACTTCATATTAAAAAAAAACTCTTCCTATCAAATCATCAATATCAGAGTTTATGAAAATTTATGTAAATCCATAAAAAAATATATATTCCACAATCCTGTCAAGTCTATGAAAATCCATATAAATCCATAAAAAAAGTCAGTCAAAATTCTTCATGGATTCTATGGATTTTATAAATCCATCTACTTTTTTAAGTCCAAAAAAATCCGATAGAATCCCAATTGAATACACCCACCTTAATCTCGACTCATATAAAAGTTTAAATTTGTATACATGTGTAAAATTAATTAATTTATACAATATATTAATTTTCTAGTATTTTCCTTACTCGTGGATCTAATTATTACACATATCATCTGAAAAGGAGACTAATTGCGCGAATAGACAATTTTATAGAGAATGATGAATGGAAAAGATATTTATCATTGATAAGGGCACTCCTATTTATATTATAATGAGAGGGGTGTGATCCCATCTGATTAGCTAACGTTACGATTTACACTTAATGCTGATTTACCGTTACGATTTACATTAATGATGATTTACCGTTACAATTTACACTTAATGCTGATTTACAAGATATTATCCTTAATATACCCCCTCAAGATGGAGCACTGTCAGTGACACCAATCTTGGACATGAGAAGACGAAGGCGGGGGCGTGAGAGGGGCTTGGTGAGAGCGTCAACTAGTTGATCAGCAGAGGAGACATGAGCAACCCGAAGGAGAGACTTTTGAACCAAGTCCCGAACAAAATGATAGTCAATGGAGATGTGCTTCATACGGGAGTGAAACACAGGGTTCGAGCACAAGTAGGTAGCACCAATGTTATCACAATAGATAGATGGAGTGGTTGTAATTGTAATGTGAAGTTCAGAGAGGAGAGATTTGACCCATTGAACTTCAGCAGCAACGAAAGCAATGGCACGATACTCAGCTTCTGTGGAGGAACGAGCAACGGAGCGTTGTTTCTTGGAGGACCAGGATATTGGGTTGGATCCAAGAAACACAACATAGGCACCAGTGGACGTCCGGTCATCACAGTCGCCAACCCAGTCGGCATCTGTAAAGCAATGAAGGGAGAGTGGTGAGCTACGTCGAAGAGTAATACCTAGAGTCTGAGTGCCATTGAGGTAACACATCAGACGTTTGACAGCCCCCCCGTGGGTTTTAGAGGGGGCATGCATGAATTGTGAGAGCTTGTTGACAGCGAAGGCAATGTCAGGTCTGGTGAACAGGAGATACTGAAGGCTGCTCAGAACCTGACGATAGATAGTGGGATCCGAGGGGCCAGAGGCATTATGAAGAGTTAACGAGGCACCAGGGGCAAGTGGAGTTTGCACAGGCTTGGATTCAAGCATGTTATACTTACCAAGAAGGTCAGTGATGTATTTCTGTTGAACCAGAGTGCAGGACTCGGACGAGCGAAGAACCTCCACCCCAAGAAAGTAGGACAGCGAACCTAGATCCTTGATCGAAAACTTGGATGCTAAAGCAGTAACAATCGTGTCCAGAAAGGAGACGTTGTTCCCAGTGAGAATAAGATCATCCACGTAGACCAGAAAATAGGCAATAGTATCGTTACGGCAGTAGATAAACAGAGACTCGTTAGACTTCGTATGCAAAAAACCCAAGGAGGATAAGAAGTCACGAAGGGCAGCGTACCAAGTCCGTGGTTCCTGTTGGAGACCGTAGATGGATTTCCGAAGCTTGCATACATAAGACGGAAAATTTGCATCAGAGAAACATGGTGGTTGAGACATGTAGACTTCTTTAGAGAGGGAACCATGAAAATATGCATTGTTGACATCGAACTGCCGAAGTGGCCAATCCTTCGTGACAGTAATAGATAGAATAAGGCGAACCGTGGTGGGTTTGACAACCGGACTGAATGTCTCAAAATAATCAATACCAGGTCGTTGATGAAATCCCTTGGCAACTAGTCGAGCCTTAAATGTATCAACAGTGCCATCAGGCTGCTGTTTAATTCTGAACACCCATTTGCACCCAATAAGATTCTGAGAGGTAGTGGAGGGTACGAGATCCCAAGTGCCGTTCTTGAGAAGGGCCGAAAATTCAGTAGACATAGCCTCTCGCCAGCGACTGTCCTGTAGGGCCTGAGAAACAGTACGAGGCTCAATGTCTGAAAGGACAGAGGAAGTAAGAGCATACCTCGAATTAGGCTTGGATATGTTGTCACGTGCCTGAGTGACCATATGATGGCGTGAGGCAGCCGGATCTGGTGAAGGGACACGATGAGGAGACACAGAAGTAGCAGGAGCAGGCGCTGGAGGGAGCTCGGCAAGGGGAGGGATCTCGGTAACAGGGGGAGGCGTGGGGACCGAATTAGTGTTCGGCAGATTCGTGGTAGTCGGAGCTGGAGGGAGCTCGACAAGGAGAGGGATCACTGTAATAGGGGGAGGCGTGGGGACCGAATCGGTGTTCGGTGGGTTCGAGGTAGTCGGAGGTGGGGGGAGGGGTTTTGTGTGGAAAGGGAATTGGTCTTCCACAGACTCGACATGACGAGATGTGTAAAGGCGGTTAGAAGATAGGTCTAGGCAAAGGTAAGCACTTTGGGTTTGAGAGTATCCGATGAACACACAGGGGTGGGAGCGAGGGGCAAGTTTGTGAGAGGTGTAGGGACGAAGCCATGGATAACACAAACATCCAAATACACGGAGTTTGAGGATGTTGGGGCGACAATGAAATAGAGTTTCAAAGGAGGATTTTAGAGAGAGACCAACTTTAGGTAAACGATTAATCACGTAGGTGGCAGCAGCAGGGCAAAGGGCCAATACCAGAGAGGTATGGAGGAATGGTGAAGAAGAGCAAGGACGGTGTCAACGATATGTCGATGACGACGTTCAGAAGCACCATTGTGCTCAGGAGTGTGGGGAGGAGTGGTGAGGTGGGTAATGCCATTGGAGGATAGAAAGGGGCAGAGAGCAATGAATTCTCCACCATTGTCAGTGTAGAGGGTGGTGATTTTGGTTTTTAGGAAGTTTTCGACTAGGGCTTTGTAGGCTATGAAAGTGGGTAGGACATCAGATTTGCGTTTTAACAGATATAACCACACATATTTGGAGAAATGATCAACAAAAATAACATAATATTTGTAACCATCTTTAGACAGAACAGGAGACGTCCAAACATCAGAGAAAATTAATTCTAGGGGCATAGACGAAGATAAAGTAGTGTCGTTGAAGGGTAGTTTGTGACTCTTTATGCATTTACAAGAATCACAAGAGAAGTTTGAACATTTATTAAGGTGTAAACTATGGCTGGACACGACAAAATTCAAAATTTTAGAGGAGGGATGACCTAACCGAGCAAGCCAGATGTGTAGGGAAGGGCGAGCAGCAGAAAAGGCAGTAGGAGAGACGAGTGGAGTGTTTGGCCAGATATAGAGTCCATTAACGCGTGGTCCGTGCACTAGAGTGTCCCCCGTACGTGGATCCTTCACCTGAAAGTCACAATCAGAGAAAGCAATCACCACATTATTCGCAGCACATAGTTGAGATACATAAATTAAATTTCGAGACATATGGGGTACAAGTAAGGTGTTCGGAAAAAGTAAGTAGGATATGTGAGGGAATGTAAGAGTGCCAATATGAGAGATGGCAAGGCGTTTGCCATCACCGACAATGACTCCATCGGTACCATCATATGGAGAGTGGTGGGAAAGGTTGACAAGATTTGTAGTGATGTGGTGTGACGCCCTAGAATCTAAAATCCATTCTGGAGCAGGAGGCGAGGAGGTGGATGTGTACGCTGATGGGTGTGCATAAGTCGGGCGAGCAGCAGTCTGGGTGGCCGAGAGGTTGTAGTCCGGGCAGCGGCGAGCAGAGTGGCCAATAATGCTGCAGAGTTGGCAGTTGCCGAGGTAAGGACGAGCACCTGATGGCGCATGCCCGATGGATGGGGACGAGTGTGGCTGTCGAGGGGCAGGGGCGTTGGGCAATGACATCGCGCGAGCAGTATGAGGCGAGGACTGTGGGCGGTCTATGGATGATGTCGCGCGAGCAGCATGTGGAAAGTATGCGGTCGCCGTGGAGGTGGTGCTGGTGACGGCCATGGGAGCGAGCAGCGGAAGGGGAAAGGGTAGGGGATGATGTAGCGCGATGGCGTGAGGTGGCGGCGCTGATGTGTGCTGCGTGAGGCAGGTTAGGGTTTTGGGATTTGGGCCGGGTCGATTCTGGAGATTACGTAGAAACAAGAAGATTTTACGAAATCTGGAGAAAAATATCGAAGGATTAGGCCACAAAAAATTTGAAAGGATCATAAGAGATGGCGTTAGCAAAAAAATTGCTCTTATACCATATAGAGAATGATGAATGGAAAATATATTTATCATTGATAAGGGCACTCCTATTTATATTACATTGAGAGGGGTGTGATCCCATCCGATTAGCTAACGTTACGATTTACACTTAATGCTGATTTACCGTTACGATTTACACTAATGATGATTTACCGTTACAATTTACACTTAATGCTGATTTACAAGATATTATCCTTAATAAATTTAATATAAGTGAGTTGCTTTCAATGAGATTTGAATTCAGAATATGGATGTGAGCCAATCAAAAACTATGATACCTGAATTTTTTTTAATCTCATCTAAAAGTGAAAATTTATAAAGAAGTGTGTAATTAATTCATTTATATTAATTTTTTAATAATATTATTCAATTAACTTAAACACGCTATCATCCCTTTCTTTTTTGAGTCATCAACTAACTAATTATTAATTTTTTTTAAGACACTAACTATCAATTTTTAAGGTTGTTTATTTAGGGTAAAGCTTCAATCCTTTCCATTTTAGTATTTCTTTCCATTTTAGTATTTTAAGGATCATCAACTCCCAAACAACTTGTTAAATACTCTCTCATCTCTTTAAAATTTATAAATGTTGTTATTTTGTACGTTTCATTGAACTTTTCTTTTTTCGCTTTTGTCAACATCCACTATTTTTTTTTTTAATTATCTCTCTTCCTACATTTTTTATTTTCAACCTCCCTCTCTATTTCTTTTTATATTTCTCTACTTAATATTAATTCACATATAATACTACTCCATATTTTTTTAATCAAGATGAAAAAAATACAAATAAAAGGCTTTGGGAGGAACGCAATTGAAACGTAAACAAATTAAGTTACATGGCATATTTTGAAAATTTCCAGCTCCACCCCAATTATATTAAATCCATATATTTTTGTATGTAAATTCCTTTATGATGTAGGATAAAATAATAATGGACTTAATATATATATTCACTGACCATCAATTTTCAAACAACTTCCCCCACGCCCCGTCCCCATCTTTACCTACTAGGCTAGAATGCTTATATATTTATATTATTTATGAGATGCGATTTTTTTTTTTTTTTTGACGGAAAAAGTAGTGTATTACTAGAGTATCAGAAGTACTACAAAATGTGAGTGATTATATTACAAGATTACGAAATATATATCTTGAGTGCTAATTAACAGCACATCACAAGATATATTATCCTCATAAGTCGGCCCAAGTTCTTTATTTTCAGGTAACTTCTCTATTTTTTTAAAAATTATTTAGAATTTTCTTTTTTATTTGTTATTTTAAAATTCATTTACACATATTTAATTAACATTCTCTAAATTATATACTATTATTTTTGTAATAATTTATATATATATATATTGTATTTTTTATGAAATTTATTAATTAATAGAAATTAAACTTAGAATTTATAATTTATATAACTATTTTAAAAGGACTACAATTGTAATAAATGGACTAAAATGGGACATTATCGATCTCTCATACTAGTACATTCCATTTAAATATCCGTCTCACAATTTTATTGTCTCAAATGTGCTTTGCATCCTGCCTGCAAAACATAACTTATTATATGTCCATCAATTTACTAAGGCACTTGTGTATTCATGAAATTTTTTTCGCATCATTTTTTTGTTAAGGATCGTCTCATGAGGAACCTTTGGCTCAGGAAAAATGTAAAGATTGTGTCTATCACACATTAGACCACCATCATTTTATCTACAGTCTCCTGCTAAGTTTGCTGCTCTCGGGGTGCGTGCCTTCTAAGGGAGTTTAGTAAATACATTCCTATGTGTTAGTTAGTTAACCCTTATAAGGGTAGTTATTTAGTTAAAAAAGATTAGTTAGTTTTACTAATCTTAGCTATATATATTTGATTGAGTTAGTAGTTGTCATTCACTTTTGGTGGTTCATCTTTGTTAATCACAAATACAGTTCTTTCTCTTTTCTATTCTTCTTCTTGATTGTATTCTTCTTAATGGAGAAAGATAATTCATGATTTGATTATCAACATGGTATCAGTTTTCGGTTAATTCCTCGATCCTTCGAAATTTTGCACAAATCGTTGTTTCCCTCTTTTCTAGGGCTACAATTTTTTTTCTTCTTCGCAATTTTCTTTCGCCTGCATCCATGGCTGATAACAATACCTCCACTTCCGGCACCACCACGGCGGTTACCAACACCACATCGCTTGATCCTGCCCTAAATCCCTTTTCCCCTTTGGCGTTGCATCAGAATGCCAATCCTGCTGTGGCGATCGTTCTTGAGCCTCTTGACGGAACGAATTATGTCTCTTGGAGCCACGCCATCAAACGGAGTCTCAGTGTGAAGAACAAAAGTCGTCTCATCGATGGCTCTCTGCCCATTCCCGATGAAGATAAAGAACCGGCCATTTATGCCGCTTGGGTAAGAGCCAACGACCTTGTTCCTATGTGGATCTTAAATTCGATCATACCTGCTATTAAGAGAACCTTAGAGTATTTTTCCATTGTTAAAGATGTATGGGATGAATTAAAGCTTAGGTATGCCTTATCTGATGGCACTAGAGTCTATCACTTAGAAAAATCCTTAAGCTCCATAACTCAAGGTTCTCAATCTCTTGTTAGCTACTATAATCAGTTTAAAGCTTTGTGGGATGAATACCTCAGTTTTAGGCCTCTTCTTAAGTGTTCTTGTGGTGTTATGGAATCTTGTACATGTGATTTGCCTAAACTAATGTCCAACACCCAAGAACAAGACTTTGTAATGAAATTTCTACTTGGTTTGCATGATTCTTATTCCACTATTAAAAGCCAATTTCTGCTTCAATCTCCTTTCCCTCCTTTGTCCAAAATCTATGGCCTTTTACTCCAAGAAGAATCACAGAGGAGTCTTTTACTCACCCCTGAATCCATTCATCTTGAATCTATTGCTATGAATGCCAAGAATGCTAGATTCTATAGAGACAGGAAGAAACCCATCAAATGTGGTCATTGTGATGGCTTGGGCCACACAATTGATAGATGTTTTCACATCATTGGCTTTCTGATACACGCGTTATGCAACACTAAATAAACAACCGAAAGTATACGACGTCTATTGTAGCGTGATAAGCACGAGGTCGATCCCACGAGAAGGTTAAAGCGTAAAAGGGTAGTTTGCTAGTCGAATTCTAAATAGACGTGATCGATAAATTGAGTGGTGTGAATTACTCTAAGATTACCTAACAATGTGTCACTAATAAGTAACGAAGAGTAAATACAAAATCGATCAAATAACATGCAAATCAATAAAACGAACGTAAAATAGGTGAAAACTCAATTAAGAGAAAGTGGGTTCCAAGGCAATTGTAACACCTAGATGTCCGTTTATGAATGTTATCTCGTTTAAATGGCTATTAAGGTTATCTCATATAGGGTGATCACACAAGAAGAATCAATTAATCTCTCGATCTAATTAACTCAAAGGAAAACACAATATAAGTTCGTATCTCTACCTCACAAATATTGTATTACCTAAATTAGCCCCAAAGATCATTCGATTCCCTCTCCGATAATTAATCCTCTCTCGAGCTCATAATAATACCGGGTTGCATGCTTGCATACGATTAAATGGAATAAATCTCTCGATCTTACCCCAATTAACAATGAATTAAGCAAATCATCATGGCCAATAACAACATGCTTGGCAATAGATAATTAAACATGCAAATAAGATACAAACACCAATTAAAGAAAGAAATCAATCATAAACTTCAATCCAAGTATTTACAATGCCTTGAAACCACAAAGTTGTTTAGCTAACTACTAACATAATCAAATTACAAAATCCAAATGAAATAACTAAATAAAAAGGAAAAGAAAGAGAAAGCCTAGTCTAGAATGTGGTAGGGAATGGAATTTGGGAGCTATTGCATCCTTTCTTCCTTGATTTGGTGAAGAATTGAGAGAGAAATGACCAAAACAACTCCAAGTATGTGTAACTATATGTGGATTGGGGGAGAATGTCTTGGATTTCAAGAAAGGGGGCTTATATAGTGTTGGGGAAGGGTTTGGATGGCATATTTGCAAGTTGATCCCTCAAAAATGGAGAAAATACAAGTTTAACACCGAAATTGGGGTGACTCGGCCGAGTTGGGGTCACTCGGCCGAGTGGAACACTTAAAAAGCGTGTAACAACTCTTTCCAGCAGCAACTCGGCCGAGTTGGAGTCACTCGGCCGAGTGGTCTTCAAACTCCAGTGGCTACGACTTTCATCCTTACTCGGCCGAGTTGGCTCACTCGGCCGAGTGCGCAGTGGAATGAAAAGTTGCAGATTCGGCCGAGTAACCTCACTCGGCCGAGGGCGCAGTAGAGCTCAAAGTCTCAGATTCGGCCGAGTTGACTCACTCGGCCGAGTTGTCTCCTCCCCTTCTCGTTTCATGCATAACTTTCACCTCGGGTGTCGGATTGACTCGATTCCTTTGGCTAATCCACTCCGTTTTTCGAGACGAATCCAACCGTGCATTCCTCTTTCCAGTCCGATCACTTGTGGTCTGTGTTTTGCTCCAAATTCCATCGTTTTACCTACAAAATCGACAAAACACAACCTTTCTCTCATTTCGGCTTAAACAATCATATTCCATGCATAATTCAATGAAATACACATCAAAAATGCTTCACATGTACCTCTAAAACGTGTAAATTCCACCCGAATCACTTTCCCCCTGGATGGAAAGGCCCTAGAGTCCCTCCTTCTAAGGCCATCACCAAACCTGCCAGCAACTACCTAAATACTCTCCCTGAGAAGGACCTCTCTAACCCCCTTGTCCATCCTGAGGTATATAACAATTTTGTGAGTTCCTCAAAGCCTCAGATGCCAAGTAGAGACAGGGATCCCTCTCACTCTGTAGCTGCTGCAACCACTGTACACACTGAGGACACTAATCACTCTTCCACTTCTGGTATGGCTTCCCCCCTTTATCCTAATTCTTCATCTCCTACCACTTGGATATTGGACACTGGAGCCACAGATCACATGGTCTTTGATCTTTCCATGTTTTCTACACCTCCCAGTGCTACCAATATCCTAGTGTCTCTTCCCAATAATGATATCTCCACATCCACACACATGGGAAACATCACTATTAATGAACATCTCACTTTGTACAATGTCTTGTATGTACCAGAATTCACTTTCAATCTCTTATCCATTAGCCATTTAACAAGATACTCTAATTGCACTGTTAGTTTTTTGTCCTCACATTGTATTTTGCAGGACAACAAGAGCAAGAAGGTGATTGGTACTGCTGAGCAAGTGAGAGGACTGTATCTTCTTCACACATCTCCTCCATCAGCCTCTACTGCTTTGGAATCTTCTTTTTGTTCTGGTAGTTCTAAGCTTGACACCTGTAAGTTTGATCTATGGCACAATAGACTAGGTCATACTTCTAGAAAATGTTTGCAACATATCCCTGAATTGAATGTAAAAGGCACTACTTTGCATAATAATTGCTACATTTGTCCATTGGCTAAGCAAAAGAAGAAATCTTTTCCTTTAAGCACCTCTACTTCTTCTTATGCATTTCAATTGATTCATTGTGATGTTTGGGGCCCATTTTCTTTATGCTCTGTCACTGGACATAAGTATTTTTTGACCATTGTGGATGATTTCAGTAGATGTACTTGGATTTATCTTTTAAGGGCTAAAAGTGATGTGAAACACTCTCTAGAGAACTTTTATAATATGGTGCTTACCCAATTTTGTACTAAAATTAAGACACTAAGAAGTGATAATGGTTCTGAATTTTTCCTCATTGACTTCTATCATAAGCTAGGAATCATACACCAAACTTCCTGTGTTGAAACTCCCCAACAAAATGGGCTTGTTGAAAGAAAGCACCAACATCTTCTCCAAGTAGCTAGGGCCCTTATGTTCCAGTCATCTCTTCCTTTGAAATATTGGAGTGAAAGTATTAAAACCGTTGCATTTCTCATCAATAGAATCCCATCTTTTATTCTTAACCATAAGTCTCCTTTTGAAATGTTGTATGGGGTGAAGCCTGATTACTCTTTTCTCAGAACTTTTGGTTGTTTATGTTTTGCTAACACTCTTGTATCTCATAGACAAAAGTTTGATCCTAGGGCCACTAAATGTGTGTTCATTGGTTACCCTTTTGGCACCAAAGGTTACAAGCTTTTAGATCTTCAATCTGGAAAATTTATTATTTCTAGAAATGTGAAATTTTTTGAGAATGTTTTTCCTTTTGCTAACATAAACACACAAACTGTTCAACCTCTTCCCATTTCCACTGATGATGATGATAATTCTGACACTGATTCTCCTATGCACATGGAGCTTCTAAATGAAATATCCATTCACTCTGATACTATCCACACTGTACCTACTCCACCCACTTTTGAGGATACTGCTCCTATTCCCACTTCTGTCCCTCCTGTTATAGAGGTTCCACCACCCACAAGACCCTCTAGAACCAAATCACAACCTGCCTATCTTCAGGTTTATGAAACCAACCTCCCTGCATCCATTGATCACTCTAAAACCAATCTTTCCTTTTCTGGGAACCAATATCCCATTCAATCTTTTCTTTCCACTGATAGGTTAGCTTCCAATTATAAAGCATTTACAGCCTCTATCTCTCAACAACAAGAGCCCAACACCTATAAACAAGCTATTTCAGACCAAAATTGGGTCAATTCTATGAAAACTGAACTTGATGCTTTAGAAAAGAATCGAACTTGGACTCTTGTTAATCTTCCTTTGGGAAAACATTGTATAAGTTGTAGATGGGTTTATAAAATCAAGTACAACTCTGATGGTTCTATTGAAAGATATAAGGCAAGGTTGGTTGCTAAAGGCTATACTCAACAAGAGGGCATAGACTATTTTGATACTTTCTCCCCCGTGGCCAAAATTACCACTGTCAGAATTCTTCTTGCTATTGCCACTTCTAAAAATTGGCATGTCTGTTGGGATATGAATCCTAGAACAAGTCCTAAATGATGAATAAAAGATAAAAGATAAAGTTTTGATAAGCCAAAAGAAGACTCGAATGTTTTCTAAGTGTTGACTGATCTAGTCTAGTTAAGTTGAAGTCATCTTGTACAGATCAATAGAATTCAAAAGACAAGTACTAGTTTTAAAAGATAAGTATTATTGAAAGATAAGTACGATTTATAAGTACTTCATATTTGTTATTATGTATATGTTAGATTGTTATTGAGCTATGAATAATTATTGTATTAGAGCTCATGTTTTTTAATGTAATAGATAGATTCTTTGTATAGTTTTATAAGTTGACTAAGCTTTATAACAAGAAGCTTAAAGTAATGTAATAGTCTTGTTAGGATTAGTTGATAAGACTAGATTAGTTCTATGTTGTAAGTCTGAAGAAGTCTACTGCACAAGTTAAGTTGAAGACGCAGTCTACTACTACTACACAAGGCAGGAACGACTTAAACAAGACAGGTCAACTTGAAGTTAGTTGTAGAAACGCGTATTGAAGATACAGATTGAAGAATTAGTTAAGGAATAACTAATTAACTGGAGAAACGCGTGAAAGGATAAGAAGTTTCAGTTAGAAGTTAGTTTTCAAGAAAAGGTTGTTATACAACTGAATGTTCTTGGAAATAGAAGTCTATAAATACCTCATGGTATTGATTCATTAAAGATGACTGACTACTGAAAAGACTACTGAAATATTGATACTGCAAGTATTATTGAAGATTCAAGTGAAGAAATTACTCTCAGAGATTGAAGTTCAGAAAGTGAAGCTACACAAGTCAAGTGAAGAAATCAGAAGGCTACTACTGAACGAAGAGAAGTTTTATTTTCGTTTATTGTTTCAAGTTGCTAGTTACTTGTAAAATAGCTAGTAAGATCGAAGATATATCTGGAGATATAATCGAGAAGATCTAAGTCTTATTTCTTGGGACTTAAAGCTACAAGAACATATTACTCCATTGGACGAGTTAATAAGAATTTCACGACTGGAGTTGTGAGAGTGGATGTAGACAAGTTGTCGAACCACTATAAATCTCGTGTTTGATTTACTTTACTGTTTTGTTTGTTGTTTAATTGATTAATTGTTTAGTTAATTGAATTACATAACTGAACTAGACTAGTTGAACACATAAAACAGAGTTCTCGAATTAAGTTGAGTATAATCTTTAAATTGGGCTCATTGTTAATTTCGTATTCCGCACATTGTAATTCTGATATATCGAAAGATTTTAGAAAAGTCTATTCACCCCCCCTCTAGACATTTTCTTTAGCTTCCCTCGATATTAACTCAACTTAGGGACCTACAATATCCATCAATTAGATGTTAATAATGCTTTCATACATGGTGACTTGATAGAAGAAATATACATGACCCCTCCCCCTGGTTATTGTGCTTCCCATGATAAAAGAGTTTGCAAATTAAACAAGAGTTTATATGGTTTGAAACAAGCTTCTAAGCAATGGTTCACCAAGCTTACTTCTTGTTTACTGTCTTTAGGTTTTTTACAATCTAAGGCTGACACTTCTCTCTTTACTAGACAAGATAAGCATGATTTTACTGCTATACTTTGTTATGTTGATGACCTTATTGTAACTGGCACTAATCTTCATATCATCAACTCTATCAAAAGGTGCTTACATGACAGATTTACTATTAAAGATCTTGGTACCTTAAGATATATTTTAGGTATTGAGATTGCCAGGAATGCCAAGGGAATGACCTTATGCCAAAGGAAATATGCCCTTGATCTTCTACATGATTCTGGATATCTGGGGTGTAAGCCATGTTCTACACCAATGGATTCCACTATAACCTTTGATCCTCAATCTAAGACTCTTCAATATCCAGATCAATATAGAAGATTGATTGGTAAACTTCTTTACTTAACTATTACTAGACCTGGCATCTTTTATGCAGTCCAAACACTGAGCCAATTCATGCAATCACCCACTGAGGCTCACTTAACTGCTGTGCACAGAGTCCTAAGGTACATCAAAGGTAGTCCAGGTACTGGTATTTTCTATCCCAAAGATAATTCCTTTAAACTACATGCCTTTTCTGATTCGGATTGGGCTAGATGCATACAAACTAGAAGGAGCATAACAGGTTATAGCATTTACTTTGGGAATTCTCTAATCTCTTGGAAATCCAAGAAACAATCCACTGTCAGCAGGTCCTCAGCAGAAGCTGAGTATAGAGCTTTGGCCTCAACATCATGTGAGCTTCAATGGATCCACTACATACTGGCAGACTTGAAGATCCAGCATTCCACCCCTTCATCAATGTACACAGATAGCAGGAGTGCTTTTTCAATTGCTCACAACCCTTGTCTTCACCAAAGAACCAAACACATCTCTTTGGACTACCACTTTACAAGAGAAAAGATCCAAGAAGGCCTTCTCCAGCTGATCCACATACCTACTGAGCAAAATCTGGCTGACATGCTCACAAAGCCCATGGCTCCTTCTCTCTTTGGCACACACCTTTCCAAAATGGGCTTGATCAACATCCACTCCCATTTTGAGGGGGGGTCTAAGGGAGTTTAGTAAATACACTCCTATGTGTTAGTTAGTTAGTTAACCCTTATAAGGGTAGTTATTTAGTTAAAACAGATTAGTTAGTTTTACTAATCTTAGCTATATATATTTGATTGAGTTAGTAGTTGTCATTCACTTTTGGTGGTTCATCTTTGTTAATCACAAATACAGTTCTTTCTCTTTTCTATTCTTCTTCTTGATTGTATTCTTCTTAATGGAGAAAGATAATCCATGATTTGATTATCAACATGCCTCCATACGACATCGACATGCTCGTTTTGAATTGGGGCATCCATCGCGCGCCATCGATCTAGATCTTCGGATATCATCTGACAATTTAATTAATTTACCGATTTTAATTACATTCTTCCTTGGTTTTGAAATTTATTCATATTTCTTGCTATGTGTGCAAGTCTTATCTAAACTACATATTAGATCAAAAACTACACAAGCAGCACATGAGTGAAATATCACCTAACAACACTTGTAACTGCCAAAGTTTCTTAGCAATAAAAGATCACCAGTGGCGTGGCTTTGAATTTGATGTGTATAGGAAAAAGGGAACTAATTGGCCCATCTCACTGCTGTAGTGTCTTAATCATTTGAGCTTCATTTCCATCAAAATGCTTCAACTTTACTTGAATTAAATTAGAAAATAAAAATATCAAGATAATTGAAGTCACAAAATAATTAATGAGTTGAAAAGATGCACTAAAATACCAATTTAATTCACAAAAAATATTCAATTAAAGCACAAAAATATTCAATAAACCCGACTCATCAGGAACATAATTTGAATTTCATTAGCGAGAAAATTTCATTTTATATCCTGTAACTTAGGTCTAATTCAATTTATACCCTTTAAGTATTTACTTTTTCGACTTACGTCATTTTTTGTCCAATTTACGTCCTTTCCGTCGATTTTTTTTAAAACTCACCGGAATGTGAGGAATAAATTGGAATTCCGATCAAATATTCAAATTTACGTCCTTTAAGTTTCAAAATTAAAATTTTCTAAAAATCCCATTAAAAATTTAAAAAATTTAAAAAATCTAAAAGTATTATTAAAAATCCAAAAATCTCCTTAAAATTAAAAACTAGGAGTATAAAATGTGTAAAATAAAATTCAAAATATCTCACTAAAATTCCTAAAAATATCACTACTAATTATAAAATGTGTAAAATAAAAATAAAAAATTCTAAAATTTTGAAAATACAAAAATTAAAAATTCTACTATTCAAATAATGAAAAATGTGTAATTTAAAAATTAAGAAATTCAAAATCTCATTAAAATTTCTAAAAACTCTAAAAATCTCATTAATTTAAAAAAAATGTGTAGATTAAAAATTACTAATACTAAAAATCTAATAAGAATTATTAACATTTCATTAAAAATTAGACTTGATTCAAACTCATCTGCCATTAAAGTTTTGCTCGAACTCCTAAAAATTTTGGGTCACATGAGATTTTCCAACTCACCGTCGAGGTTGAGTGGAAGTTCCACACCTTGATTGATTTTGGAACCGTCCCAAATTCATTTTCACGATATTTTTATAAAATTGTGGAATTTTTTATTTTAAACATTTTAAAAAAATTTAATTTATAGATTTTTTTTATGACTTTTTAGATTTTTTTTTAAAATTTTCAGATTTTCAGATTTTTAGAATTGTAGAATTTATAATTTTTTTTTTTAAATTTTAGGTTTTGTTCGGATGCATGAGGGGATTTTATTTGAGGAGGCATTTCAAATGAGAGGATTTAAAAATACATGGATTTCAAATGACATGGTTTTAGTGAGGATTTAAAATCCTCTCAATTTTAACTAAAAATTGGGTGAGGAAAAATCTAAGTATTTGAAATCCATTAATGATCCAAACAAGTGGAGTGGATTTGGATGATGGATTTAAAATCCATCCATCCAAATGGAGCCTTAGATTTTTTATATTTATTTTACACAATTTATAAATTTTTGGTTTTAGATTTTTAGTGAGATTTTCAGAATTTTTAATTTATAATTTTCAAATATAAATGATGTAAATTGGACTATTTGACCGGAATTCTAATTTTCAGATGGAAAGGACGTAAATTGGACCGAAAAGGATGTAAAGTGAAAATGTGAAAACTTAAAGGATATATACTGGATTAGGTCTAAGTTACCGGACATAAAATGAAATTTTCTCTTCATTAGCCGATACACTCCAACTATGTTAGACACACTCCCAAATTAAAAAAAACAAAATTAGTAGATGTACTCCTTCTAAATTATCTAAACTACCTTTTTGTCCTTAAAACTTCGCTTAATAAATAGAGTTTATTAACAATATAAGACAACTCATAAGTCCTATAAACAAAATAAGACAAAAAAATTTAGTAAAACAATTAAGACCAAAACACCTTACAAAATTCCTAATATGCCCTGCATATTATAATTCGAATTCTGCCATTTTTCAACTCTTTCCAAAATTACAGGTTCTCTTTCCTTTTTCGAATTTAAATATAATTTTAATCATTCAATTCAATTAAATTCGTTGATCATCTTTTCGCCTTCATTCGATCAATTCAACGATCGGAACTAGGGAAACTCAATAACATCCCACTCGTTTGCAAATTAATTAATAGACCATCGTCGACTCTTTTTGTTGATCCGCCGATCAATCAATCAACCAAATTGCAATGGAAAAAATGAGTGTGCCGAGGAAGAAGACAAGTGACGTGGCATTAAAGGCCGGGAAGACTCTTGATGAAAAGATTGAGCAAATGGTTCAGATTGATAGGAAGAACGCTTCCCCTGATGTCATGAAGAACAATTTCATAGCTAATCTGATTTTTTTCATCGAGATCTGTTGTTTTTTGGGGTTAGATCGTGTTGGTCCTTGGTGGAGTATAACACAAGTGTATGGGGGGGGGGGAATGCACTTGTGTATGCAAATTCTTTTCTTTTTGACAAATTGGTCTTATCAGGCAAGTTGTCTCACAACTGGCCTGAGTGTGAACTTTGATAGATACTTGTCCTACTGATTACTATTGAGTGATCAGTTGGCTAAATATCTAAAAGAGTTACTTAGTGCGGAATGTGGTTGGCCTTTGACTAAAGAAATACTCCAAGTTAATTTCTGAAAATACAGGTTAGCAGGGACTTTGTCCAAAACAGATTTTCTTACTTACTGAGTTATGAATCTTTAAAATATGTTTGAATGAAGTGAAGTTAAGAATGCAGTAAGTAAATGAGACACAAGTTTATAGTGGTTCAGAGACTCAAGCTCCTACATCCACTTTCCCTGATTGAACAGGATAATTCCTTCTCAATGGAATTAGCTTATTTTATAGTGCCAAGGTGCACTGATCAACAACACTCTCTTAGTGTTTTGATCCATAGGATAACTTGAGTCCTAGTGCTCAATCTCTCTGAGTTAAGACTGTGTTTCACACTAACAGTCCTTAACTCCTCACTTCTACAACAAACTCTCTCTTCACTTAATGAGATAAGGGTTTGAGGTTTGGTTCCAACTAGTAGAGATATCCTTTACAATGGGAACAGATGTAAAGGCTTAGGATATCTCAATGCTAAGCTAGGATGTTTACAAAGATTGGCTTAGCTAACTTGAAGTGATTCAGGAAACTTGAAATTCTAGAGAACAGCTTGGTTTCCTTTTGAAAGCTTGATGATAGTTTGATAGCTTGTAGTTGGATATTGAATCCCTTTGATCACTTCTGTATTTATAGGCAATTTGAACAACTAACCGTTGGAGGGATTAGAAATTCAAATATGTCTATTTGCAGCACCATTGAAACGGCTATGAAGCTTGGCATCCTTTTATCCACTGTGTAAAAGGGGTCTTCAATGGTTGCTTGAATGAATGTGTTGACTTCTGAAGAATACGGCTGAGAAGACTTGTGTCAGTTTCCAATTTTGCACATTGTCCTAGGTTGATTTGTGGCAAACTCTACACTCAACCAACGGTCAGATGGGACAAGCTCCCTGAACATTCCTGCTGCAGTTTAGAATGTTCCAACATTCATTCAATGCTTCACTCTTTAATGCTCTAAGTCTTTACTGCTTGGTTCAGGCATGATTGGCAATAAATGCTTCTTTGAATGTGTCTTCTGTAAGCTTTTGACATTCAATTCTCTTGATCATTTGCATTTCAACTGTCTTGATTTTTGCATTTATGAGCACAGCTTCAGTGTTCTTGATCTCTTCAGCCAGGTTGTCCATTTGATCAGTTTGTCTTGAATAGATCAGCAACTTTGTCCTATAGACCTATCAAGCTGCCTAACATTTCAGCTTTGGACAACTATCCTGAACTCTAAAATCTCACAACATTTCTGAGATTTTAACTTAAGCATTTAACACACTCAAGTGTTCTGAGACAAACTTGCCTGAACAATAACTTGAGCATATCTCAACTAATTTGTACATCATCAATCAGGGGTTTTGGTATCTAGATCAAAATCATTTTATTCCCAACAATGGCTCTTGTGCAAAATTTGCTCACTACACTCACCTCCAAGCTAAGCCAAAGCCTTTTCCAGCTCAAAAGGTGATGTTTAGGAAGCTGTCTTCTAAGACAGAGAAAAGGAAGCAGGATGCAGCTTCTAAGAAAGCAATCACAGTTGTACCAGCAACCAGAGCCTCTCCAAGAAAGAGGAAAGCCCAGCCACCAAAAGCTCAGCCAAAGATGAAGAAAATGAAGAAGATTCTGAATGAATCTTCACCAGAAAGTCAGTCAATAAGTGGAGGAGCCACTTCTGAGGAGATAGAGAAGGTTGCTGAAGAAGGAGTCAACCCTCCTGAAGAAGGTGAAGTATTCAGAGAGATTGTCCCACTGCAACCTGAAACAATCACTGAATTCAGAGACCTTGACCAGCCAACAAGGTATGAAAGAAAAAGAAGAATCATCAAGACTTCTGAGAAGCAGAGGTTGATGGAGAAAGAAAAGAAGAAGAAAGAGTTCTTCAAGGAGATTAGACAGGCCAGCAAGTCCAACTCCAAATCCAAGTCAAAACCCAACAGCCCTGAAGCCAACTCTCCTGATATTCAATCTAGAAGAATATCTCCAAGGCAAGAAGAAGAGGAGTGCAAGACTCCTGAAGATGCACCAATCATTGCCAAGAAAGTGTACTCCCCTGAAGGTGCACCTGATAGATCAGGTATTGATGTGCTGGCAGATTTGGTCAATCTTGAAGATAGACCCTTTTCCCCACTTGATCCAAGACTTCTCTCTTATACCAAACTTCTTGAAACTGCTCTTCAAGAAGGTGATCAAGTTGTTTTCCCACCCATTCCAGCCATTCCAATTACCTCTTCAGGAACAATGCTCTCAAAAGCACCTGAATCCCAACTTGTTTTGACCTCTCCTGAACCCAATCCTTCTGAACCCAACCTACCTGAATCCCAGCCAAGCTTACTTGAATCTCATTCCAACCCTCCTGAATCCCAAACCAACTCTTCTGGAGATGACAGTGGTGAAGAGTATACCTATGAGGGGATGTTGAGGCAGATTGCAAGAGCCAATGTGGATGAATTATATCCAGGATTGAAGACTTATCCCAGGCTGCAACAACAATTCTATGATCTCAGAGCACTTGTTGAGATCAAAGATAGAACTATTGTGGAAATAGCTCAGGCTATTCAGGATAAGGGTGCCAACTGGTGGCAGGTTGAGGAAAATAGGCTGCTACATTTTGCAAATGTAAAGAAGACCAGTGTATTAACCACTGAGGCCCTATTTTGCACCATTGTTCATGAAAAGGTGCTTGCTGAAAGAGAGAGGATAGCACAAGGAATCAAGCATCCTGACAGCCCATCTGATGATGATGATGATGATGATGATGATCACACCAATCCCAATCCCCCTGGTATCAACTCAGCTCAGGTACATTACTTGACTTTTCATTCTGTGAAGGACTCTAATCATTCAGAGGAGTTGACCAAAGATGGTGACTCAGTCCAAGATGCATTGGCCAAGGATGGTTCTTTTGAACCTGAGGCACATCTTGACAATGTTGAGACTTCCATGGGAGAAGCTGGTTTGGCTAGAGCCTCATCAATGTCAGGAAAGTTGGACATTGACCAGCTTTTAGTCATTCAGGATGACTCAGTGGACTTGGGATGCCCAAGCACTGTGATCTCCCAACAACTGCCCTCTGTGGATCCTGTTGAGGATATAAAGGTGTCAGGTTTAGAAATTGATGGAGTTGAAAAGGCTGTGAGTGCTGAAAAATCAGAGGGAGATGATGGTAAGGAGTGTGTGATCACTGGTTCCTTGAGTGCACCACAAATAGAGGGTGAGGAAGTAGAAATATTGGGTGCAGCCCAATATGAGAGTCAGGCTATTCTTCAAGTCAAATCTGAACTTGATGAATCCCTTGGTGAAAGGAGGCCTGATTCTCCAGTGAATGTGAGTCTATCTTTTGAAAATGAAGAAGAAAAGAATATAGTTGAAAATGAGAGAGAAGGTGCTGATGTATCAGACCTTATGGGAGAAAAAGAAATAGAGGGTGACGAGGGAGTTTTTACTAACACTGTCAGTTTTGCAGATTCAGTTGCTGTCACTCTTGAGCAAATTTTTGCAGATGCATCCCTGACAGATATACCAGTTGATGCTGACACTGATCTTGAAGCAGTATCAGCAAATGTGTCCACACTTAACCAGATCTACTTTGAACAAGCCAACACCTCTGAGGCTCACCTTCAGATTGCTACTCAGACTGCATCCATCATTGAAGAGCAGTCAGAGAAGTTGGACACACTGGTCAGGGAAGTTGAGAAGGCTCATGCTACCACTGCTGATACCCTAGATGGCCAAAGCAAGACTCTAGCCTCTGTGGAGATGAGGCTCACAGGGTCAGAAGAAGTGATCTTGCCTACTCTTGATGCAAGAATATGTGGAGTTGAAACTGGACTTCAAACAGTCTCAACTGAAGTGACAAAAGCCAAAGATGCTATGGGTAAATTCACAAGATCTGTGAAGAAAGAGCAGCAGGGTCTCAAAACTTTGTACAAGCACAATGTGAAAGCATTAAGAAAGACAATCAAGGATGCTTTAAGGCAGAGGACAGCAGCCCAGAGAAAGAAGGCAGAAGAGTTGAAAGCTGCAATGGTGAAGGAAGCTGCTGAGAAGTTCACTGTTGAACTCGTGGCCAAAGTGTCTGATCAAGTTGTGGCCAATCTCACTGAACAACTTCAGGCCAAACTTGATCAATCACTGAAAGCCACATTGGATGCCATAGTTTCCCAAAAGATGAATCCAGTTCACACCTTTTTGAGCATGGCAGATGATAAAATGCAAAACATTCATGATGAGAATGTTTACCTACTGCAGGAGTTGAAGTCCCTCACTCATTCCCACTCACATCTCTCTGTCACTATAAGTGACTTGAAGCCCCAGTGTTTTGATAATGCCAAAAAGGGGGAAAGAGAGAGAGCAAGGGCAAAGGGAACCTTGGTAATTGGTGAATCCAAGGGAAAGAAGAAGGTCCCTGAGATTGAGGAGGAAGCAGTAGAAGACATTGGGAAAGGCAAAGGCCCAATGAATGTTGAAAATTTGACTGAGGAAGAGCAGATTCAAATAGCTGTCAAGGAGTCCATGATGTCAGCTATGGAAAGTCAGGCAAGAAAGCTTCAAAGGCCAGGTGGTGAGTCTACAGGACTTGAACCTAAAGAGAAGATTGCTGAAGTAAGGGGGAAGGTGACAAGGTCATCTGAAAGAAAGAGGAAGGAATTGGAAGCCTTCAATGAATTCCCAACCAGCCTGACTTTGCCTTCAGAATTTCAATCTGAAGAATCAACTCCAGCAAGGAAATCAAAGAGAATGAAGAAAGCAGCCCTGATGCCTGCTATTGAAGAAGAAGAAGTTGAAGAGGAAGTACAGGACAAAATGCCTGAAGTTGGTGTGCCCAAACTTGCTGATGATCCCTCTAAATTGTTTGAAGAAGGTTTTGGAAAAGATCCAGAAACCCAAGAGAAGCTAGCTCTTCAGAGAGCTAAAGAGAGGATGGAGCAATTGGTTGAGGCCAACAAGGCAAGGGATGAAAGAAGGGCAAATTTCAAAGCCCCAAGAAGGAGAGCCTCATACAGAAGACTCAAACCTAAAATGCTGCAAAGATGGGACACTCAATACCCTCACCATGATAAGTGGGTTCCAATCTCACTGAATGATGCATGGGAGGAGGCCAAGAGAAGTTTTGTATATGACTTCTATGTCATTGGGAAGTGGCTTGGAGAGAATGAAGATGAAGTCTTTGTCCAGTTCATGTTTGAGAATCATAGGGACCTCTACCAAAAGCTGTTTGCAGCAGCTGATATGGCTAGAGTGGAGTTCAAGGCCCCTGGTCCAATTCTGTACATGCCTCCTAAGTTCAATGGGAACTTGATTGATGAGGGAAAGATTCTGGAGGAGTTCATCAACATCATGAAGATGGAGAAGATGAAGATAGGCCCTAGAGGCTCCAACAAGGATGTTTGGGAGCTGAAGAAAAGGGTCTGGGCTCAATATGGCATTGCTCCCCAAGATGATGGAACTCTCTGATGGATAAGTTTATCCCTTCCCTACTCTTGTTTTTATGATTGCTTATGATGTTGTTATCCTACCTTCCTTGTATCAGTCTTGTTGTCCTTTGATTTTCTGATCTGTAATGCTCTATGATATATAAAAGGACCAATGTTTTTATCAAGAGATAACAACTCATTATCTCAACTAAATCTTACTTGATTTATTGTGCTAACAGTTTCTTTCAGGCAAGTTGACCAGTTCACTCTCCCTGAAGGTAATATTTAGTTTAAGTCAAGGTCCCTTTGTAATAGGTTTTGGCATCATCAAAAAGGGGGAAATTGTTGGGAATAAAATGATTTTGATCTAGATACCAAAACCCCTGATTGATGATGTACAAATTAGTTGAGATATGCTCAAGTTATTGTTCAGGCAAGTTTGTCTCAGAACACTTGAGTGTGTTAAATGCTTAAGTTAAAATCTCAGAAATGTTGTGAGATTTTAGAGTTCAGGATAGTTGTCCAAAGCTGAAATGTTAGGCAGCTTGATAGGTCTATAGGACAAAGTTGTTGATCTATTCAAGACAAACTGATCAAATGGACAACCTGGCTGAAGAGATCAAGAACACTGAAGCTGTGCTCATAAATGCAAAAATCAAGACAGTTGAAATGCAAATGATCAAGAGAATTGAATGTCAAAAGCTTACAGAAGACACATTCAAAGAAGCATTTATTGCCAATCATGCCTGAACCAAGCAGTAAAGACTTAGAGCATTAAAGAGTGAAGCATTGAATGAATGTTGAAACATTCTAAACTGCAGCAGGAATGTTCAGGGAGCTTGTCCCATCTGACCGTTGGTTGAGTGTAGAGTTTGCCACAAATCAACCTAGGACAATGTGCAAAATTGGAAACTGACACAAGTCTTCTCAGCCGTATTCTTCAGAAGTCAACACATTCATTCAAGCAACCATTGAAGACCCCTTTTACACAGTGGATAAAAGGATGCCAAGCTTCATAGCCGTTTCAATGGTGCTGCAAATAGACATATTTGAATTGCTAATCCCTCCAACGGTTAGTTGTTCAAATTGCCTATAAATACAGAAGTGATCAAAGGGATTCAATATCCAACTACAAGCTATCAAACTATCATCAAGCTTTCAAAAGGAAACCAAGCTGTTCTCTGGAATTCCAAGTTTCCTGAATCACTTCAAGTCAGCTAAGCCAATCTTTGTAAACATCCTAGCTTAGCATTGAGATATCCTAAGCCTTTACATATGTTCCCATTGTAAAGGATATCTCTACTAGTTGGAACCAAACCTCAAACCCTTATCTCATTAAGTGAAGAGAGAGTTTGTTGTAGAAGTGAGGAGTTAAGGACTGTTAGTGTGAAACACAGTCTTAACTCAGAGAGATTGAGCACTAGGACTCAAGTTATCCTAGGGATCAAAACACTAAGAGAGTGTTGTTGATCAGTGCACCTTGGCACTATAAAACAAGCTAATTCCATTGAGAAGGAATTATCCTGTTCAATCAGGGAAAGTGGATGTAGGAGCTTGAGTCTCTGAACCACTATAAACTTGTGTCTCATTTACTTACTGCATTCTTAACTTCACTTCATTCAAACATATTTTAAAGATTCATAACTCAGTAGGTAAGAAAATCTGTTTTGGACAAAGTCCCTGATAACCTGTATTTTCAGAAATTAACTTGGAGTATTTCTTTAGTCAAAGGCCAACCACATTCCGCACTAAGTAACTCTTTTAGATATTTAGCCAACTGATCACTCAATAGTAATCAGTAGGACAAGTATCTATCAAAGTTCACACTCAGGCCAGTTGTGAGACAACTTGCCTGATAAGACCAATTTGTCAAAAAGAAAAGAATTTGCATACACAAGTGCATTCCCCCCCCCCCCATACACTTGTGTTATACTCCACCAAGGACCAACAGATCGTTTCTGGCGTGAATTGCCGATTCTAATTCAATGATTTGGCGATTCCTAATCTCTGTAGTTTTTATCCTCGATTCTATTTGGAATTCACGGCGTCTCGAAAGAACTGTTTCATAGGTAATCTGATTTTTTGTTTTTATCGAGATCGGTTGTTTTTTGGGTGCGTGAATGGACCATTCTAATTCATTGATTCTCTGTATTTTTCTTTGAAATTATTTTTCTAACTTGTTTGTATTGAGTTGTGATCGTTCAGTAAGATTTCCCCTTTTTATATTGCAGATTTTTATTGCAATCTAGTGTGAGAAATGCATATTGGCGACCGTAGAGACTTTGCATTTATGAAGAAAGATGGTGGTGGCCAATCACTGCGTCTCCGTCGATCCAGAGTCGATGCCGCGATCTTCGTCTGATTATTAATCGCTTGCGTTTTCGCCTTATTCTACCCCGACGGACTTTTTGTCTCCTCGCTTGCCCTTATATGCAATGCACATATTATATATATGTACCAAACTATGAATATATGCACATTAGTTGCGCATTACATATAAGACTACAGGCCAATCCGACCTTTGTGTTAAAAATTCCAATGAAATTTGAAATAATTTATTCTAATTTTTCAGTACATTAAAGATTTAAAGCACATATTTAATTATCTACATATTTGAGTGTATATGTAATTATCGATTGTATATATAAAAAAACGCATGCATATTTGAAAGTATATGCACTTGTCGGTTGCAAATAAATAAAATATGCATCTCTGCATCTTGCAAAAATATTAGACTTATTCAACAAGTATTTGTTAATACAAGTTGTTCAGCAAATTATTTAAACACTTTTAGAGGTGTATCGAGTAAAATAATTTTTTTGAGTGTATTAATTTTATTAAGTATTTCATAATATAATTTATATTTTAATAAAGATATGGTATGCAAAATAATAAAAATATGAATATTTAACTAATTAAAGTATATTTTCGATTAATAAGAAAATTATTGAATATATAAAAATATAAATGTGGACAGACAGAAAGTATGATCTCGAATTTTAGGAAAGTAATTTGAATTAGAAATTGCGCTATAATTGAGGGATAATCTCTTATCTTTTTAAAATTTAAGAGGTTTGATTTTGCATATTTGACATTAATTAATTTAATGATTTGAAAATTTGAAATTAATGGTAAGACAAGGGTAAATTGGTACAATTATGTATCATTTTGTTTTTAATTGAATCATTATAAATTTTTAGCTTAAATCTTAAAGACTATGGGTGGTTTGTCTTATATTGTTTTTTCCCTAATAAATACACTTCTAACCCCACAAAAACCCTAATCCCTCTTTCTCTCTTTTTCACCTTCTTCCCGGCCGCCTTCTTCATTTTCTTCTTCTGTAAAATTCTTCCACCCAGCCCCCACGCTGCCCTGCCCAAGCCGCCACCCTCCTCCACCGCCTTGCCCAAGCTGTCGCCCGACTCGTCCCCCTCCATCATTCCCCTTATTTCATCTGAAAAAAAAAAAACCACCCACCGCCCTTATCTTAGGCCGCCCCCATGCCAATCCCGCCGCCCAGGGTCGCCCCCATCTCAAGCCGCCCCAGTCCTGCCTCTCTTTTCCTCTTTTTTTTTTTTTATGGTGGAAAAAGAATAAAGTAATTTTTTTATTTTTTTAAAAAAATATTTCGATGAACCAGGTTCGACCAACCGTTTAATTTTTGATCAATTCTTGTCGACCAACTAGGTATTGTCGATTTTTTTAATTATTTTGAGATTTTTTTTTACAAAATTCAATGTAAAAATTATACACTATTGTCGACAATATAATTTAATACAGTATACGATAAAATTAAATTAAATATATATATATTTTTATTGACGTGACACGCAATCATGTATGCGGTGGACACAAAAAATAGTGTTTATCATTCCGGATAAGAGATGTGTACAATAGATTAATGAAACATCCATCAATAGTGCACTTAGCACGCAAATGGTTGATGTCAACTAAATTACAAATATTTTTTTTTTCTTCAACGAGCTCCATGATAAAAATCAGTTGCGTGGCTTGGTACTGAGCGTAGTCCACACAATTTCAAAGTCTAGGGGAAATTTAGAGATTGTGAAAAGAAGCAAGGGAACACACAATAACAAATAAACCAAAGTGGTGTTGTGATGTAATTCCTGCTTCAACACGAAGTAATGGCCAGCGTAGAATGAGATAACCATTGAAACAATGGAGGTTAGGAGGGATATTAATCCCATTAGAAGTTTATACGGCAAGTCCTTGCGGAAATCTTTTAGTTTGAAATTAGAGGTGAGGATGCCAAGAAACATGACAACTGATATCATGGAGGAGCTAAGAGCTATTAGTGATGAGGTCGCAGATACAATGAAAACTCGGTTGTGTTCCAGAGATGGTACACCATTTCCATTGAGGCCACCAGGGACTGTGGCCGACGTGGCGAATGCGACTGTGGCTATGAGGGCCGCCACCACGGAGCACGATTGGGAGGCGTTGGTCAACCACTGACGGCCCTCCTCTATGAGATGTTTGTGGCTTTGTCTGAATATCTCTTGTGGAGTTTCACCAGCAGCGTTCTTGCGGGCAAAAAAGCGAGGTGGCATTGACTTCTTTATGAACTGTATGTACATAAAAAAAAAAAAAAATCAATTGAATATATTAGTATATGATTAATATGCAAATAGTATGGTTTTATTAATTTCAAATTAAAATTTGAAAATATGTCGATCTCATCTAAAATTGGGAACTGGGAGAGGTGTGCATGAACTTAATTCATTTACACTCCCTTCGTCCACCTATAAATTTCCTATTACTTTTTGACACATGAATTAGAAAAAGTGATAAAATAAGAGATACTCCCTCTGTCCTACAATAATTTTAATATGTAGATAGCTAGTCACGCATATTAAAAAAGTGTAATAATGAGTGGAGTTTTGAGGGGTAATTTTGTAAAACTTTATGTATAAAGTAAATAAATGAGTTGACTTTTGTGTATGTGTGGAGAAAAAGTAATGACATTTGTATAAAATTAAGGATACTGTAAGGGTGGAGTTTATAAATAATTTTCCATTTTAAGGGTGTGAAAGTTATTGTTGGTGTGAGAATTATGGTTTGATCACTGTAACATTGGTGAGTGAGAGAACTTGTATATATACTGTGAATTACAAAGGAACAAATTTACATAATTGTTGCACAAGAAATAAATATAAATAAATGTAAATTCCTATATACAAGGAAGGTAGAGATAATCATGGAATTATCCCTTAATATCCCCCGTCAAGCGTTGCGTGGGATGCGGAGAAACGCAAAGCTTGGAACGCAGGAACTCAAACGTCGGGCGAGGAAGACTCTTTGTGAACATGTCTACGAGCTGAAGATGAGATGGCACAAAGTCGGTGAGTAGTTTTCCAGAAGTGACCATTTCTCGGACAAAATGACAGTCAATGTCTATGTGCTTTGCCCGCTTATGGGCGACCGAATTTTGGCTGAGGAAGAGAACACTTCTATTATCAGTTAGAAGTACCGGGCGAGCAGGTGGAAGCTGACGAAGTTCCCGCAGAAGATTCGTCAGCCAGATTATGTCAGCAGCTGTGTTCGCCATTGCCCTATATTCAGATTCACAGCTCGAGCGAGCAACAGTTGGTTGCTTCTTGGAACTCCAAGAGACAAGATTGCCCCCCAAGAAGATAGAATACCCGTAAGTAGAACGACGAGTCTCAAGAAACCGAGCCCAATCAACATCAGAATAGCCCACAATTGATCGATCAGGTCGGCGAGCAAAGGTGAGGCCATAGTGGATCGTCCCTTTGACATATCTTATGATGCGCTTGACCGCAAAAAAGTGGTCAACAGAGAGGGCCTGAAGAAACTGACTTACATGATTTACCGCGAAGGAGAGGTCTGGTCGAGTGATCGTCAGATATTGAAGAGCTCCAACAAGCGAGCGGTAGAGTGTAGGATCTGAGAACGAGGCACCAGTGCTCGTCAAAGATTCACCGGCGACCAATGGTGTGGCAATTGGTTGGGAGTCAGTCAGGGATGCTCGATCGAGGATGTCGCGAGCATACTTGGATTGACCAATAAATAGACCTTCTGGAGGATAAAATATCTCAAGGCCCAAAAAATAGTTCAGGCGACCAAAATCCTCCAGGGCGAACTCCCTGTGCGCCTGCGAGATGAAGCGAGCAAGGAGAAGAGGATCATTGCCGGTGATGATGATGTCGTCCACATAGAGAAGCAAGTAGATAACAAAATTACCTTTATGAAGGTAGAACAACGAGGAGTCGGATTTGCAAGCAAAGTAACTAAGTACGAACAAAAAGGAACTGAACCTTTGAAACCAGGCAAGTGGAGCTTGTCACTGACCATACAATGCCCTTTTGAGACGACAAGCGTGATCCGGGAAGCGAGCATCAACATAGCCAGAAGGTTGGGCCATGAAGACGGGCTTGTCCAAGATACCATTGAGAAACACATTCTTAACATCAAGTTGATGGAGAGGCCAGTTTGACTGAACGACAATGGTGAGGATGATTCGAACAGTCACAGCCTTGACCACTAGACTGAAAGTATGGGAGAAGCCGTCGCCAGGAATTTGAGTGAAGCCCTGTGCGACTAGGCGAGCTTTATGTCGTTCCACCGAGCCATCAGAGTGAAACTTTGTTCGATACACCCATTTGGACCCAACAATATTCACACCAGAAGGGCGAGGAACCAAATCCCAGGTGTGATTATTGCGAAGAGCATCAATTTCTTCCTGCATGGCTGCCAACCAAAGATGAGACTTGGCAGCCGATTTGAACCCCCGTGGTTCAGAGGATAAAGCCAAGGCAGAGACAAGTGCCGAGGAGGTGGAACCAAGAGGATATTTGGGTTTGAAGATACCTGCCTTACTTCGAGTGACCATCTGATGCGAGGAGGTGGATGGAGGAAAAGTGCGAGCAGGCGGCGGTGGTTCGACGACCACCGGGGCGACAATTAGATCTAACTTCGAAGGGCATAGCGAGCAAGGAGCAGGTGGGTCCGGAGGTAACTGATCAGCAGGAGAGGTCGAACAAATAGACTCCAAAAATATCGAAACATCTAACAGTGACATGGGGGACGAGCGATCTGAAGCCGAGAAGGGGAAGCATTGCTCGTCGAAATTGGCATGTCTGGTGACGAACACTTTGTTCGACTCCCAATCAAGACAGCGGAACCCTTTGTGAATGCTGATGTATCCTAAGAAAATGCAAGGGCGACTACGAGGTGCGAGCTTGTGGGAAGCATAATCTCGGAGAAATGGAAAAACCTTGCAGCCAAAGGGCTTGAAGTTTCCATAGTTCGGCGACTCAGAAAAGAGAGCCTGAAACGGAGAGGTGCCACTTAAAATGCTAGAGGGAAGTCGGTTGATGACATAAACAGCTGCCAAAAAAGCGTCGAACCAAAAACGAGCAGGAAGACTGGCATGAAACATCATAGAGAGCACTGTCTCGGTGATATGTCGATGTTTACGCTCGGCCCTGCCATTTTTCTCGGGAGTGTATGGGCAGGATAGTCTATGGAGAACACCATGTGTTCGCAGAAAGGTAGAGACTTTACTATTGACGAACTCCGTCCCTCCATCACTCTGGAATACTTTCATAGAGGTGGAGAAGTGGTTGCAGACAAAGTGTGGAAAGTTTCTAAAATGACCGGAAATTCGCTCTGAGCTCGCATAGGGTATATCCAAGAGAATCGAGAGAAATCATCAACGAACACAACATAATATTTATAACCGTCTGTGGACAAGACAGGTGCAGGACCCCATAAATCACAATGCACTAAATTGAGAACAGACAAATCATGTTTTTCATTGACTTTAAAAGATAATCTCTTGCTCTTGGCTAACTGACAAGAAGAACAAACTCCCGGAGTGGGTAATACAGAAGTAACTGAAATAGCTCCTAGTCTATGCAAAAGTTTCAAAATATCAAATGGGACATGTCCCAATCTTAAGTGCCATAGATCGAAAGAAGCCTTGGCTACAGTGGCTCGAACAGCTGCAACAAAGGCTGGAAGAGAGGAGTCCAACACATATAGTCCTTGCTCACATCTGCCCCGAGCGACTACCTCCCTAGTGTTCCGCTTCTAAATTTGAAATGATTTTTCGGAAAAAAACAACATCAACAACTAGATCAGAGGTTAATTTGCTTATAGACAAAAGATTCTTCGTGATATCGGGCACAACCAACACATCACGAAGGTGAAATATACTAGAAATAGAGCGAGAACCAATATGTGAGATAGGTAAAGTAGAACCGTTACCAACAATCACATATCCATTACCAGAGTAGGGCGAGCATGAGTCCAGGTCGGAAGAGCGAGCTGTCATGTGCACCGAAGCCCCTGAGTCAACATACCAATCAGAGGTGGGTGGCGGTTCTAGTGAGCAGGCAGAGTGAAAGGCATGTGCTAGATGAGCCGAAGAGTGGTCGGGCGGGCGAGCATATGATGGGGCAGCAGAGTGTGCGAGTGGAGGAGCATAACGATTAGGGCATTTGTCTGCATAGTGTTCGCCTCGACAAATTTGGCAGCGAGGAGCATAAGACCGATGGTCACCACAACCAGAGCCAAGACGACCACCTCAAAAAGAGGACGAAGGGTTGTTGCGATGAGTGGTCTGGCCACGAGGATGCGACGAGGAGTTAGAGTTTGAGCGAGGGCGACCATGAGCAACAAAAGCAGCCTGAGGTGGAGCAGTGTCAGGGGGCTTGTTCATGATTTCGAAGGCTGTGGCCTGGTGAAGTAGATCCCGAAAAGGTGGAACCGGGGTCATGGAGTGTTGGAGAAGCCCCCAAAGTGAGGACCCAAGCCACGAAGGAACTAGTGAGACTTGTCTGAGTCATCGACGGGCTTACCGATAGCGGCCAGTTAGTCGCAAATGAGTATGAATTTACGGTCGTAGTCAAAAACAGACATATCGTTACGTTTGAGAAGAAGGAGTTCCTCACGGAGTTGAGTAGTGCGAGATTGAGTAGAGTGGCTGAAGGCAGCCTCAAGGGCGATCCAAGCATCCCGAGATGTGTCACAGTCGATCACTTCGGAGAGGGATTCCTCGGTGAGGGAGGAGAGGAGAAGGCTAAGGACTTTCTGATCCTTAGCACGCCAGACGGTGTAGGCCGGATTTACGGCGTTGTTGACTCTGGTAGGAGGGGCGACAGTGGTGCCATCAACAAAGCCGAACAGATCGGCACAATGCAACATCGGAAGAACCTGCTTCTTCCACAAAAGAAAATTTGCGGAGGTCAGTTTGACCGTGACCATATGGATTAAGACATTCATGGGGATTGTGGAATCGACCATTGGAATGTGGATCGAGGGGGACAAGCTCGATTATGATGAGGAGACGAGGGGGACTGGCTCTTCGGAGAGGGGAAGGGGCTGCCGTGAGGGCGGGGGGAGAAAAGAATTTAGGATCGATAGAAGGCTGATACCATGTGAGAATTAGGGTTTGATCACCGTAACGTTGGTGAGTGAGAGAACTTGTATATATACTGTGAATTACAAAGGAATAGATTTACATAATTAATTGTTGCACAAGAAACATAATTGTTGTACAAGAAATAAATACAAATAAATGTAAATTCATATATACAAGGAAGGTAGAGATAATCATGGAATTATCCCTTAATAGTGGGACGTCCTGAAAATGAAAGTGGGACGGAGAGAGTAGTATAATACAAGTGATGTGATTGAGAGAGAGAGAGAAGAAGATAAAGAGAAAAAGTAAGATATAAAGTGAAGTGCATGAATACAAATTTAAAAGATGTTTTTGTCAAAAAAGAGTATGGAAAGCTTATAGGTGGATGGACCAAAATGGCAAAATGAGAAGCTTATAAACGGACGAAGGGAATATATTCTTGGGATATAATTTTTTCTGGTCATTTAACTTTACGGAATGAAATCACATGTTCCAATTTTGGAGTTCCACATTTTATTCAATGCACTATATGAATGATTGACTACACGTATTAAAGATCCAGCAGCTAGGGTGGATCACCCGTGGAACAGATGAATCGAACTAGTAACTTTCTGCCTTTTTTAAAATATATGATTTCGAAAAAGGTAGACATATGAATCTAGTTCCAATTATTTTTTATTTGTATCAAATTTGTCTCAAAGTTGTCGGAATCCAGCAGCTAGGGTGGATCACCCGTGGAACAGATGAATCGAACTAGTAACTTTCTGCCTTTTTTAAAATATATGATTTCGAAAAAGGTAGACATATGAATCTAGTTCCAATTATTTTTTATTTGTATCAAATTTGTCTCAAAGTTGTCGGAATCCTAGAAACGGCATTTTTTGGTCAATGAAATTGACCGTCCACGTGTGCACATGACCCAAAATGACGTCGTTCCGAAGATTTTATCAACTTTTGGACAAAATTGATACATATAAAAAATAATTGAGACAAAATTCGTGCATTATATTTTTTGGGACCATTTAAAAAAAATGAAAAGGTACAGGACTAAAAAAGATTCCAACTCATATATAGATTCTCTGATACAACTGAAATTTTGCAATGGATGCATGTCACATACCTTATACCACTTGATTTCCATATGCATGTGCAAAGCAGCACCTGGGATGCGCCAAAATTGTTGTCCAGGTTTGAGATTTGAAGCAATGTGCAACAAACTATTCCCACCTTCATCCACCCGTCCAAATATGATTTTCTTGGAATCCCAATGAGTAATTAGGTATTCGTACAATCGAGTGTGTCTATGTTCCACAGCTAACATAACTATGTTTTTCTTTGCAGCGTTTACGTCGAGGATGGCCTCTGGGTTAACATCAAGAATGCACGATACCATCTCCGATATTCCGTGCTCTGCAGCGATGAATATAATCGATTCCTAGCTCTTCCTGCACTTCACATATATTACTTTTATATTTAATTAGGAATTGCTGTATTATGGGCTCGCGTTTACTTGGTAGGTTTAGAGGAATATATATATAGGTGTACGTAAAAACATCACACACCTAACCTATATATCCTTTTAAGTCCACTAAGCAAATTAATGAGCCATAAGTACTACTAGATACCCGATTGTGTGCAGGAACAAGTTGATTCATCACCTCCACTGACCATAAGCATCTTGTCTTTATATACTTGAGACGTCCATATTCTTTATATGCTACTCGATCATAATATATAAGAAGCTAATTATTCACCCCTGGCCTCATGGGTTCTTTCACCTATATATATATATTATTCCCCAATCCGGATTTCTTTAATGTGTCCAACTTATTGGGCTAAAATTCCTCTGTTCGTATTTCATTGGGGCATGTTCCACCCTCCTGGATCTTTAACACGTGTCGCCCGGATATTGATTATTTTTTAATATGACACGTGTCAATCATCCATATAGTGAAATAAAATGTGGAACATGTAATTCCAAAGCAAAACATGACATATTTCTACAATTCAATTATATGAGCTCATGCAGTATCGGTCGACCCAAAGCACGTGTAAAGGATATAAACATGTATTGCTTCCTTTTGTAACTACTTTAGTGGTTAGTTAGTAACTACTTAGTCTATAAATATAGATTAGGTCTTTTGTATTTCTTATGCATTTTTAGCATTGTAACACTCCATATATGAAATACCTTTTGTTTTGTATTTCCTTCTTTACAATTATTAGATGAGTGCGTGAGGATAAGTCCTCCCGTCTAAACAAGTCTAATTATTGATCCAACGGAATGAGTTTAGATCGGATCAAGAGTGCATGAAAGACGAAATCCGAGCCGGGATGGATTAATTTTGCCCTCATCAAGTATATATATTGATCCCCAAACCTAGGCTAGCTTACTTCAAAATATTAATGTGTTATATGGTGTTGTTGGAAAAGAATTAATTAATGGTAAGTTGGACGCATGGAAGAAATCCAGATAGTGGAAATGTATTTGATCGAAATAGGGAATCGTAAACGTACCAGAAGTATACTTAAGTGCAAAATGAAGTGCAATCAACAGTAATGCGAGAGCATAGAAGATCAAACTAAAAGCAACCGCAACTGGTAAAATCATCAAAATCCATAATATTCCCACTACACCTGTGCATAGCTTATGGTATATATTCAACTTCTGCACTTCCTCTTCGTACCAAAATTCTGCATAATGATATTAATTAGTATAATAATATAAAAATAGAAAATCAATTATATATCAATCCCTTTCTTAATAATTCTCTACTCTATCTTGCATGCTTCACCTTAAATAAGTCTAAATCAATATGATATATATACAAATTTATACTCTCCCCGTGAATTTTTTGTATGCAAATTAAGAAAAGTGACTTAGGTAAAAAGTACGTCAAATAAAAATAATAATGTTGTGAGGGTATTAATTTTGTATGTTATTTTCATATTGAGAGTGTTCAATTTAATTTTCGGACCGATCGAAAAAAAAATGTGTGCAAATTAATTACTCCCTAATTCAAATAATAATTTTCACATGCACTTTTCTTTTCGCAACGATAACTTTTCACACTTTTAAAATGAAAACATTTTTGTAAATTTCATCTCACGATATCCAAAGTTTTACCCAAAATGTCATTACTTTATAGTCGATCAACACACACAAGTACTTTATACATTATATTTACAAAATTAATCATCAAAATCTAACTCATTATTAAACTTCCTTAATTAATATGCATGTTATCTACATATGAAAGTTATTATGAAATATAATTGTCAGAAATAAATTATATTAATTCCCTAAAAAAACAATGAATTGAAACTGTCGATCAAAATTAAGCTAAATGTTTTTCGAAGCATATATACCTAGAAGCGAATGAGATGCAAACTCTTTAAAGATAATATCCCATGGACGGAAATGGGGATCCCAACTGGGTTCCGGATCTGGAGCTTTTACAAGACCCGATATTTCTGCAAGCTTTCGAACACGAACCCCTTGCAAAAAAGTATGTATTAATCAATTTAATTAATTATTTGATTGGTGTGTAATTATAAGGAAATTAATATATGAATTAATTATCCACCTATCTACATGTTCGAACTTTTTATATGTTGCAAAAGTCAACGCCTAGGCTCGCCTATGCGCTAGTCCCGGATCTACCGTCCGCCTAGTGATTTTTGATTGAACCCTTATATTTTTTTTAAGGACTTTCTGGTGTCAAAGTTCGATCGATCGTTCAAACACATTTTTTCAAGTAGAATCAACACTCAGTGTAAAACACGTGGCGTCTCCATGATGTATAACATTTTTTTGATAAAGTTCTATCGTTCGAGGGGTGAAACTACATTTTTATATTTTTCAGCATTATTTTTACAAGTTTTAATTTTTTCAGGGACTTCTATGCAATTTTCTTCTATTGTTAAATTATGGTCCGTATTTATTACTTAAATTTTTACAGATAAAATATAAAAAAAAAATTATTTTAGACGGCCGACTAGGCAATGTCAATCCGTCCGACTACCGATTTTCGACTGTACAACCTTACTTTTTATATGTGGCGATCTTTTAGAAATTTATAAGTATGGAATTGAAGAAGCTTACATCGATAAAAAAGTTTATGAATGCCAAAGAGGTGAGTTCCACTTTGGAAAACAGAAGGTTTGGTTGCCAGGAGATGCAGCGGCGATAACCCCTCTTCGTTCACCTCGTGCACTATTTCTGGATACTCACTAATAATGATATACGCTAGATCTGTGTAGATAATTGAAGTATAAGTTAATTCTTATTTGATCAACATTTTTTTGTGTTTCATTTGGAATTTCTACCACGGTGTCATCCTCGTTACTCGTTAGGATAGAAGTCAATTTAGTTCCATAACTTTTAATTTTTTTTGAAATGGTCCAAAAAAAAAGGTTTAATGTTTCAATGTAGTTCCTTTTTTTGCAATTTATTCTGTCATTGTTCCAAAAAAGTTAAATGTATCAATTTAGTCCAATTGCAATTTTTTCTGTTTTAATCCCAAAAAGCTAAATCTAATTGCGAAAAAATGGGACTAAATTGGTACATTTAACTTTTTGGGACCTAAACTAAATAAATTGCAAAAAAAAAAGACTAAATTGGTACAATTAACTTTTTTTGGACCATTTCAAAAAAGGTAGAAAGTTATGAGACGGCTTCTATATATCCCATAAATCGTTGATCAGTTTTCAACATGACACGCGTCAAATTAAACAAATTAATAGATGTATAGGGTAGGTAGCTCACCAAAATGCTCTTCAAAAATAGCAGAATGAAGAATAGAGTCTCCATTAGTATTGGAATACCTGCCATATATAAGCCATCCTGTCTCTTTACATAAATGGTAGAGATAAAGAAAAGCTTCGGTCTTGCCACTTGAGACAGCGGAGAAGAGCGGAGTCTCCCCGGATTCGTTGCGTATTCCGACGAGGCTGACGTCTTTTTCTGCAATAAGTTTGCAGAGATAGGTATTCCCGAGCTTGGCCGCCAGATGGAGAGCCGTGTCCCCGTGCTCGTTGCTGATTGCCAGCGTATCTGTTAAGGCCGCGGTAACCATTTTTTCCGCAAAACGGTTCCACTCGTCCGAAATGGCTACATGGAGCGCCGTGTCCCCAGTCCTACTGATCTTCAGCTGCCGTACCTCTGGATGGTCCACGTATGCATCAATTACATCGCGCAACTTTCCGCGCACCATCGACTCCACTAGTTCTTTCTTCTTATTTTCGTCCAAGGTAACCATCCTAGCTAGCTACCTACCTAAGTGTGATTGAAAATTAACTTAAAACCAATATGCATGCATCTGCCTCCACCACTTGACAACAATTGTCCCTACATTTCATAATAATTGATCAGGTTATTCACATTTCAAACTTAGTTGTAAATTAAAAATGAATATTAAATGTTGAGGGAGTTAGTAATATTTAAAACAAAAACTTGTGGAACCCGGTTTCACATATGAAACGAATTTCCTTTAGCATATTATATGACTCTTGAATTTATGGAGCTATGGTGAATTATAATTTTTTTTTACCGCTCAAGAACAGAATGCATGACTAACACGATTAATTAAGTGGGATTCAACTTCTCACAATTTCAAAATTAATTTGATTTAAGTTACTCTCTACTGTTTCTTAAAAGTTTGTGATGAATTCAGGCACACAGTTTTTTTTTTTTTTTAAAATGTTGATGGATAATTTAGTAAACATTTATACATAAAATAATAAAGAAATTGGTTATTTTAAATGTACGATGAACCCAAAAGTAATGACATGATAAATGATAAATATAAATACTCCCTCCGTCCCAATTTAGATTAGACATTTGTAAAAAATGGATGCCCCAATTTAAATTGGACATTTCCTTATTTGACAATAAAACATCTTTTTACTTTAAACTACACCCTTCAATCATCTTAAAATTACATCACATGTCATTACTTTATTACTCACAACATGTTACTACTCCCTCCGTCCCGGGATAATTTGCATAGTTTGATCGGCACGTTGTTTAAGAAAAGTGGATTTAGTGATTGATGATGTAAGATAAAGTAGGGGTATTTTAGTTAATTTGATGATGTATAAAGTGGATTTGATGATGTGTAAAGTGAAATGTATGGAAAAAATGAGTGGCAAATTTGAAAATAAAATGATGTTGTGAGGTTATTCATTTTATGGGGTATTTCCATATAAAGAGTGTGTAAGTAATTTTGGGACGTCCCAATCAGAGGCGGACCTATGAAGTGACATGGGGGTACAACTGTACCCCCAAACTTTTTTTTTACTATATACTCCCTCCGTCTGCCTATAAGTGTTACGTTACTTTTTGGCACAAAGATTAAAAAAAGTGATTAAATAATAGATATAGTACAAGTGATGTGATTGAGAGAGGAGAGAGATAGAGAGAAAAAGTAAGATATAAAGTGAAGTGTAAGAAAAAATACTTACCAAAAAGGGTATGGGAAGCTTATAGGCGGACGGACCAAAATGGTAAAATGGGAAGCTTATAGGCGGACGTAGGGAGTATTTATATATGAAAATATTATATATATATATATATATATATATAAACTGTATATGTATCGTGTATCCGTAATATGTGCATAACAGTTGATAGAAATTAAAAGGCCCAAAATAATTAGTTATTAGCCCAAAACCCATTGAAGTTGTGAAGTTTGGGCTGATTCCCAATAAATAATCCCACCAATACACTTTTAATTAAATTAAAAAAAAATGCTTTAGTTTTCAAATTTCAGCAGAATTGTTACCCCTCCTTCACGAATACTCTTTCTGGCTTGAACGTCTCGTGGCTGTATGGCCATTGATAGTGAATTTACTGAGGTAAAAAAAATACTTATTTATTTTATCAATTTTAAATTATAATATTATTTTATTAAATTTCTAAGTTATTTAATTGATATTGATGCTAAAAATAATTAGAATTTGTTTAATTGTTTATATTTTACAATTGTGTATTTGATGTGTGTTCTTTTTTTATAGATTTGTAAAAGTTTAGTGTAATATGTAATTGTATTCTCGTTTTGTATAGTTTAATTAGAAAAAAATTAAAGGCCATGAGAAAACAATTCGATTTTCGACAATTTATGCTTAAAAAATTGAAATCTCAAGGAACTTCTTGCTCTTCAACGGGAGATAATGAGCCTCATTCTAATGTTAGTGAGTTTCCTTCTTCTAGGGATTTTATTTATACTTTATGAAATTATCTATTGATCGTACCCCCAATTTTAAATTCTTGGGTCCGGTCCCAATAAGAAAAGTGTGCAAGTAATCACGGGACGGAGGGAGTATTATTTACTACTCCGTAGTTTATTACTCAAAAGATTTCCATACCCTCTACTTTATCCCCTTTAATACTAATAAATAACTCTCACATTAAATTACGCATAAATAATAAATGCTCAATTTAAATATGGACGGAGGGAGCTAGTACATATATTGTGAGGAATAATATTATTTTAAAGTGTGTATACTTTTATCAAATAAACTAAAAAATAGTATTAAAACTTTTATGAAAACAAAGGGGTATATGTTTTGAAATTGCCCTTTTCATTTTTTCACTTTAACCATTTTCTTTAATCATTTCTTCCGTTAGGTACGGGCGATTATCAGAGGAAGAAAAAGGAATCTTACGACAAAGAGCAAGATGACGAATGTGACAACAATTTTTTACATATAATTCAAGATCGTGGTCATGTGTTATTGGAAGGATTCGATATTTTCACGATATTTGTAAAAAAATTGAAAATATCTATAAATATCGATATGCAATAATAATATCGAAAGATTATCCAAAAAAAAAATGAAAAAATATCGATAAATTTTAAAAAAAAATGTCCTATGAAATAACCAGAGACGGACCCATTGAGGGCCCGGGGTCAATGGCCCCCACCAATTTTTTTTATATATATATTGTATATTTTTTTCAGTAATTATTTATACTATCATTTTTTTATGTTTTAAGATTACTTTCAAACTTTAAATATAAAAATAATTCACAAAATAGATACATTTACTATATCATTTTATTTTTAAAATTGTTATTAATTTTAGATCCACATTTTCTCTTATTAATACACTTCACTAAAAAAAATGTTAGACCTCACAAATCTATTTTATACTTTATTAATCATCCAAAATGATTCTCACTTATTTGATCTCACAATCCACTAAATTTACATTTCTTAAAAAGTGAGTCAATCAAGATATACAAATCACTACGGGACGAGGGAGTATATGTTAAGTTCTACATTGAACTAGTAGTGACTAATTAATGTCTAAGCGGATCGGAGTTGTATCTAAAATTTTAACAATATTTCACTATTATAGACTAAAACAATCAAAATTATTTTCTTTTAAAAAATAAAAATAAAATCGTTAAATTTAAATTAATGAAATGAAATATATTGAAAATTTTATAAATTTTTTTTTTGTATATATAAGTATTCTGTTTTTGTATTAATGTAAATTGGACTTTTCAATAAGTAATTTTTGGGTCAACCACTAGAAATAACATTGTATAATATATTTTATATAAATTCATCAAGCATGTAAATATGTTTAAATTGTTTTATTAAATTTATATATTAAAAGTTTGTTATTAAATTATCACAATATTTAAAATTATCGCGATATACATCAATCGATATTTTCTATAATATAAGGTATCAATATTTTCAACCTTGAATACGGGCAATTATCAAGGGGAAGAAAAATTCCCTGTCAAAAAAAAAAAAAAAAAGAGGATGAAAAAGGAATCTTATGACGAGAGTGAGAGGATGAATGAGACAAGATTTTTTTTACATATAATTCAAGACTCCATTTCCGTTTTAAATATTTAAATATGGCTGTCACTCACATCTCTGACTTGTTGAGATTGTTTAATTAGCTTAAACGTACTACTCTCCTGTCTGTTTTTTTTTTTTTTTGAGTCACCAGCTAACTGTTTTTTAAATTTTTTTGGGGTAAAGCTTATTCCTTTCCATTTTAATATTATTAAAGATCATCAACTTTCAAACAACCACTACAAAAAACGCGCGCTACAGGGACGGACCAATGCCGACGGATTTTAATCCGTCAGCATTTCCGACGGATATGCTGACGGAATGCTGACGGATTGAAAAGTCAACGTCAATGCTGACGGATATCCGTTCCGTCAGCATTTTCCCTCGGTAAATGCTGACGGATATCCGTTCCGTCAGCATTTTCCCTCGGTAAATGCTGACGGATATCCGTTCCGTCAGCATTTACCGAGGGAAAATGCTGACGGAATTTTGAAATATGTTTGTCGACGGATAATCCGTCGGCATCTGACCCGTTGAATTCGCACCGCCTCGTTTTCCAAAAAGGTAACGGTTCCCATTAATAGTGGGCGGTTACCGAGGGATATGCCGACGGAAAATCCGTCGGCAAATATTTTTTTTTTATTATATAAGGGCCTCAAATCAATTAGTTCATTTTAGAAAAAAAAAAAAAAAAGGGGGCGTGCGCGTGAGTGAGGATTCGGTGGGGAAGACGAAGACGAGGACGAGGCTATTGAAGCAAATTTCTTCGATTACATTGATACGGTACGTTTTCTTAATTAGTTTTATTACTTAATTTTAATACTTATATATGTTTATGCATGGATATATGTAAATATGAATAATTTAATGTTGATTTGCATGTTATATTGATTTAGTTAGTTGTTAAAATATTATGATCATGTTAGTATGTACGTTAGTTAATTTAATTTGTTGATTAAGAATAATTTTGATAGATCGAGTAGGTTTTTAAGGTTAATTAATTAATTAATTGTTATATGTATACATTAATTAATTGTTATATAGTTAATTACTAGTTTAATTTAATGGTGTAATTTTGATATAGAATATTTTTAATGTAGGTAGTGCATGTTTCAATCAATTGTTTAAATTAGAAAATTATTATTTTAATTAGTTTTAGGTTTGTTAATTTAGGAATATATATGTTCAATTTTTTATCATTGATTAAGTTAGGTAGAAAAATAATAATTAAATTAGGTTATTGTTGATTAAATTAGGAATATGTTGATTAATTAAATTAGGAATATGCTATATTAGTAAAAAAATTAAATTAGGAATATGTTCATTAAATTGATAATTAGAAAACTCCAATTAGAAAAGTATTATTTTAATTATGTTTAGATTTTTTAATTTAGGAATATATTAATTTAGAAATATTTTTAATGTAGGTGATGCATGTTTCAATCAATTGTTTAAATTATTAGTTAATTAGATGGTTCGACGGTGGTATCACGTTGTAATTAGGTTATATATATATTGTTTTGATTTAAATTAGGAATATGTTGATTAAATTAGGAATATGATATATTAGTAAAAAATTTAAATTAGCAATATGTTCATTAAATTGATAATTAGTAAAATTATGTATTTTTTATTGATTGAAACAGATGAGTGAACAAGTACCGAATCAGGGTTCGGGTTCACGTCGTAGGTCGTCACTTTGGTCACGTGCAAGGAGGTCTCGGGATGAATCAGTTCCTGTGACGGCTCCTCCTCCTCCTCCTGTGGCAGTGTCGCCGCCGCCGCCGACTACGATGTCGGTTGGTTCGTCATCCTCTTCTCGTCAGCATCCTGTTCGAGGCAAAAGGAAAGTCATTGACATCGTTTCGGGAGCGTAAGTCAATAATTCTAATGTTTGATGAGATTCAATAACGATTAACTTTATTTATTTATTTATAATATGTTGGTTTATAAATTTGTTAATAATTTTACAGGTTGGTGCCCGGTAATGAGGTGTCCAGGATGTGCACAAAATCCTTTAAGGATTGCAAGATTTCTAAGGGTGCTATCACTTGGTCGAAGGTGCCACAATCTAAAAAGGATGATTATTTCGAGGAGTTCCAGGTATATAATTACAATATTTAAAGTTTATTAAATAACTAATTATTCATATTATTTGATAAATATGTTGAATATTTATTTGTATAGAAAAAGGCCTGTTGGGATACGACGATCTACTCGGACGCCGCTATTTAAGAGAAGTGGTACAATCTTTGTTCTACTCGGTACACGAACACGATGTACGACTGGAGAAAGGCCTGGCGTGATGAAGACAAAAATCTTGATCTGGGGAAAGACGAGGATGGTGTTGACCTGTGGGAGTCGTTGGTTGAGAAGTGGATGGACCAGGATTACCAAGACAAGTGTGACAAAGCTCGGGCCAACCGCAGAACCGACGTTGGAGGCGGGATGGCAGTGCATCGGGGGGGAGCTCGGTCCGTCCTCGAGCAATCACTTGCTCTCGTAAGTTTTATTTAATTATTTAAAAATTAAATAATTATAGTTAATTATTTTATATTAGTTATCTAAATGAATTTGTATATGTTTATTTGATACGTAATAGGAGCGGGAGACTGGACGTCCCCACACCCACTTGGATCGGCTGAGCCTTCTTCATCCGTTTAATGTCGATACACAGACGTCCACCTACGGGCGCACTACTGACCTCCACGTAAGTTTAATTAAATTTATGTATTAATTACATTATATATATATATATAGATAATTAAATTAATTTTAATTTTTTAATTATGTAGTTGAGCGTCCGACAGAGGATTGAAGAGGCTGAGACGCAAGCCACCGCCACGACTACTGCTGAATCCGGAAGCAGCGGTACCCCTCCGGTTGTTGACGTGGACCAGTGTTACCTTGACGTTGCCCCGACCTCCAAGGGAAGGGTCCTTGGCCTTGGTGGGATGAGCAGCGCCGTGAGGACACCAAGTGGTCGGTCGGCCCGGAGTGCATCGCAGCCGTCCGTATCCTCCACTGCCGTCCCGGATCCGAACGTCATGGCAACGTTCGAGAACTACTTCCGCCTCTGGAGTACCAATGCGGGTCGGACGTTGGGGATGTCTGCTGAGCAGATCGAGGCCATCTATCAACAGACGATGGGGCAACCACCGCCAGCTCCAGCTCCTGCTCCAGATCAAGCTGCAGGTCAAGATGCAGGTCAGGCCGACGGTGGCAACGTCAACTTGAATGATGGTATGGATGAATATTTTAACTTTCCCGGCACTGACAACTATCCTGGCAACTATCCTGGCAACTATCCTGGCAACTATCCTGGTTGAACAATTTGAACAATTTAATTTTGTGTTGAACTAATTTATTTTTTTGTTGAACTTATTTAATTTTCTGTTGAACTTATTTATCTTTATGTATATATTTATGTTTATGTTGAAAAATATGTTGAACTATATATTGCAGTTTATTTGTGTAGTTTATTGGTGTATAGATGAAAATAGGGTGCATTCATTTGTTTCATTGAGTACAAAATAATCTCATTTAGAGTGCATTCTAGATATAGATTTAAACCACTTGAAGAGTGCATTTTAGTACAAATTAAAATAGCCTCATATAGAGTGCATTATACATATATTTAACCAAACCACTTGAAGGTGGTAGATGCACCATGACAACTAGCACAATCAAAATGATTTTGTTCACTTTGATTAAATCCTTGATTTCTTCAGCCAAATTCTTGATCCCTGTAACCAATTTCTTCATCTCTTGAGTCATTTTCTTCATGTCTTCAGTTTCTTGGTCACTTTGATTAGATTCTTGATTCTTGTCAACAACACACTTTTCTAAAGTGTCAGCCCATACAAAGAAACCACATCCACCGCCATCACTTTGGGAGTCAGGACAATTATGAAATATCCTCCCTTTACTTCTAGGTTGTTTAGAAGCATATGTACGACATGCCTTTCCACAATAACAAACAAGGCCTTGCTGAAATCGAATAGAAGATGAAGAAGACATGATATTTCTTTGCAAAATAGAAAAAATCGAATATGGTGTGTGTGAGCTTTGTGTTGTTGCTATATATACAAAAAATTGAATTAATTAATAAAAAAAAAAAATAATAACACGCCAAATGCCGACGGAATTAAGTTTCCGTCGGAATTCACCATTTGATAAATGCCGACGGATACTCCGTCGGGATTTATCTTGACCGACGGAAATTTGGGCGGGTGAAATGCCGACGGATTTAAGTTTCCGTCGGAATTCACCATTTGATAAATGCCGACGGATTATCCGTCGGCATTTATCTTGACCGACGGAAATTTGGGCGGGTGAAATGCCGACGGAAAGATAAGTCCGTCGGCATATCCGTCGGGAAATGTTTCCCCAAAACTTTCTTTTTTTCCACTTCACTTTCGTATTGCAAATTTACACCAAAACTTTCTACTGCCTAATTTTCCACTTCACGCTCGGGTATTCAAAAACATCAAATTACGGTACATTTTCTACCATTTTTAATTTACTCTATATATAAAATTCAATATAATGTAATTACATGTGTTATATATATAATAAGTTTTGTTTGAATTTATTATAAGTTTAGTTTAGTAATGTGTCGCTCCACTTAAATGTTTAGCAGATGGATTTGCCTGACCGTCGTTGGATGTATTGTACTCCTAGAATGATTAGAGGAAATGTGAATGTGGAATTTTATAATGAACTCGTGTTATTTGTTGAATTTGCAAAAAGCCAGCCACATTACATGAGTGGAAATTGCATTAGGTGTCCGTGTAATGCTAAGAAATGTCAGAATAAGCAATATAAAGAGATTGATGAGGTCCTAGTGCATATTGTGAAGAATGGTTTCGTTGATAATTATTATAATTGGACTAGTCATGGCGAAACACGTTGGCCTTATAGATTTGATGAAGTGTTTTACTATTACACTACTGGAATCTATCAACTTGAAGCAAATTTCGATCATGTTGGCACTAGTAACGAGGTAGAACAACGGTTTGGGGACGAAGAACAACAGTTTGGGGACGAAGAACAACATTTTGGTGACGAAGAACAACAGTTTGGGGACGAAGAACAACAGTTTGGGGACGAAGAACAACAGTTTGGGGACGAAGAACCGAATATGTATCAAACAATGATCAGGGAAGCTGGCTTTTCAAACATGGAAGAGGAGCCGACGAATGAGGCATTTCGGTTTTATGAGATGCTCAAATTAGTCGAAGAAGATTTATATCCGGGTTGTGAATCTCACTCACAGTTGTCATTTAATGCACGACTCATGAACATTAAGACCGAGAACAAGCTTTCTAACAGGGCATATGAGCAAGTGACACAGTTATGCAGTGAAATTTGTCCTCAAAATAATAAGGTGCCTACGACGTTTCATCAAAGCAAACAAATGTTGAAGAATGTTGGTTTGCCGGTTGAGAAGATTGATTGTTGTGTGAATGGTTGCATGTTATATTGGGGTGACGAAGATAGCAGTCTGAATATGTGTAGATTGTGTGGCCATCCCCGGTACAAAGAGGCACGTCGAAAGGGACCTGGTGGTCAATCGAAGAAGACAAAGAAGAAAGTGCCATATAAGAAGATGTACTACCTTCCTATCATTCCCCGTTTGATGAGATTATATCAATCAAGTGCCACTGCACAACACATGACGTGGCATGCTACAGATTCCTCTTCGGCTGAGTCGAGGGAGATGCGACATCCGGCAGACTCAGAGGCCTGGAAACATCTTGACAACGTGTTTCCAAATTTTGGTTGTGAACCGAGGAATGTGAGATTAGGTTTGTGTACTGATGGTTTTGCACCGTTTGGGATGCATGGGAAGCAGTATTCTTTGTGGTCGGTGATACTGACTCCATATAATCTTCCTCCGTGGATGTGCATGAAACCTCAAACAATGTTTCTGACTGTATTGGTGCCTGGACCAACGAATCCAAAGGACAAACTGGATGTTTATCTCCAACCTCTTATAAAAGACTTCATCTTCTTATGGGAGAATGGAGTCCAAACATACGATGTTTTTAGAAAGCAGAACTTCACGATGTGTGCTGCTCTTTTATGGACCATTAGCGACTTTCCTGCATATGGTATGTTGTCCGGGTGGAGTACGGCCGGAAAGAAAGCATGTCCGTATTGTATGGAGAATACTGAAGCTTTCAGTCTCCCGGTGAGTAAAAAAGTTTCATGGTTCGATAATCACCGTAGGTTCTTACCTCAAGGTCACCCGTTTCGAAGAAATAAGAAGAACTTCGTAAAAAACAGAGCAGTCACAAACAATCGACCTCCACTACGAGATGGTATTTTATACATTTATTTAATAATCGAGTACTAAACGTATATTTATCTATTGCTTTTAGTGTCACTTATAATTTACTCTCCGTACAGGACGTAGGTTGTTATATGAGGTTCAAGTGACGGGGTTGAAAAAAAGTATTGAGGAAAATGCAGCGGAACACAACAGAGGAATTGAGGGTGGTTGGAACAAAAGGAGTATTTTTTGGGACTTACCATACTGGAGTTCACTATTGATACGACACAATTTGGATGTGATGCACATTGAAAAGAATGTGTTTGACAATGTGTTCCACACAATCATGAACACGGAAGGCAAGACGAAAGACACTCCAAAGTCTCGGGAGGATTTGGACACTCTTTGTCGCCGTCCAGAGTTGAAAAAGGATGAGCGTACAGGTAAATTTCCAAAGGCTAGCTACACACTGGATAAGCCACAAAAACAAAGATTGTGTAGGTGGATAAAGGAGTTGAACTTTCCGGACGGCTACGTGTCGAACTTGAGTCGATGCGTAGACACAACAACGGGTAAGGTTGCAAGGATGAAGAGTCATGATTGTCATGTATTTATGCAACGCTTGATACCGATTGCGTTCCGAGAACTTCTTCCTCTCAATGTGTGGAGGGCTATCACTGAATTAAGTCTATTTTTTAGAGATTTAACGGCTACAACGATCACGATCGATGATATGATTCGTTTAGATGAAGACATTCCAGTGATTTTGTGTAAGTTGGAACAAATTTTTCCACCTAGCTTCTTTAACTCGATGGAACACTTACCCGTTCACTTAGCGTATGAAGCGAGAATTTGTGGTCCGGTGCAATACAGGTGGATGTACCCATTTGAAAGGTAAAATCTTACTTTTTTTATTTCATTACAATTACACATGCATTCATATAAGTTTTATATATATATATATATGTGTGTGTGTGTATATCAGGTATCTCCACAACTTGAAACGCAATGCTAAACAAAAGGCAAACGTTGAAGCATCGATTGTGAATGCTTATTTGAATGAAGAGGTTGGCATGTTTTGTTCTTATTACTTTGAAGACCACGTCAACACAAAGTTAAGAAGTGCTCCACGTAACTTCGGTGGTACATCCGCTGACGATATCAGTGAAGAGGTCGATGGAATGCTCTCCATATTCAAGTCTAAGGGACGGCCAATAGGAAAACCCACTGAACGATATTGGGAGACGAACTCGGAGGCGGAAATAGCACAAACGTATGTGTTGTTGAATTGTGATGAAGTTCAGCCATACATTGAGTAAGTATTTCATATATAAATCGTCTATTTAAATACCACTTCATTTATGTCATTTAATATTAACCAAGTTTTTGAATGTTGTGAATTAGGATGTACACTCAAGAACTACGACGAGCAGAACCAAACATCTCAGATGCATATATAGATGCTCGTATTCAACGTGAATTTTCCCGATGGTTCGAACGTTATGTGAGTACCATTTAATTAATTATGTTTTACGTAAATAAATTAATATTTATTTTAATTAATTTTAAATTGAGCCGTATAGGGACGGGATAACGCTCTAGACAGTCGATTCTTACGAGATCTCAGCAAGGGACCACTACGTCGTGTAAAGACTTACAACGGTTATATTGTGAAGGGCTACAGATTTCATACGTCTGGGTATGCATCGACAAAGGCAACTACCAACAGTGGCGTCTGCGTTAGCAGTGCGAATTACAATGCAGATGCAAGTGATTACTTTGGGGTGTTACGGGAAGTCGTCGAAGTAGAATATCCAGGATATCCAACAAAGACTGTAGTGTTGTTCAAGTGTCATTGGTTTGATTCAGGCCATCTAGGAACAAGAATTCACCCGGAGTACAAGCTCGTTGATGTTAGTTCGAAAAGGGCGTATGTTGGGGATGATCCATTTGTATTTGCCCATCAAGTATCTCAAGTATACTACTGCACATATCCGGGAGCTCCACGTGGTTATGAATGGCACGCTGTTTGCAAAGTAAAGGCAAGGTCAATGGTAGAAGTCCCTAAAAAGGACAAAAATACTGAAGATGAATCTCCATTTCAAGCAGAACAAATAGAGACTCCAACTGAAGTCTTTACGGGAGATTTCAATCTTTCTGTACCCTTGACGGTTGCAAATTAATCCCCAATTAATCGAAATTGAAGGTGAAGAGGAGGGGGATGAAGAAGAGGATGAAGATGAGGATGAAGGGGAGAATGAAGAGGAGAATGAAGAGGAGAATGAAGAAGATGAGGATGAGGAGGAGGAGGAGGAGGATGAGGATGAGGATGAGGAAGATGATGATGAGGAGGAGGAGGAGGATAGGGACGAAGAGGAGGATGAAGACGATGAAAATTAATTCAATTAATGTAATGTATTTATTTCTTATTTTATAAAAGTTATTTAATTATTTATCATTTAGGTACAAATTATAAAAATTAAATTTACTATAAATATAAGTCACAACCAATATATATATTAATATATGTGGAAGAAATTAATTTTGTGATTTTTTTAAAAAATATTTTGGTAATTTAGTAGGTCTAGTATATAGAAAAAATTGAATTATTTAAAAAAATAAATAAAAAAAATCGCCAAAATGCTGACGGAATTCACTTTCCGTCGGTATTTACTTTTTGAACAATAATCCGTCGGTATTTACCCTTATATAAAACCTAGGGTTTTCTTTCAGAAATCTCATCTCTCCCACCTCGCCTCCCTCCACCTCCTCGCCTCCCTCGCCCAGCAACGCCGCCGCCGCCGCCTCCTCCCCCACCCAAACCTCTGTATCCACCTTCTCCCCCCACTCCTACTCCCTCCTTCCTCCCCACGCCTCCTCCCTCTTTCACAAGTAGGATTTTTTTTTCGGCAAATGGCCGTCGCCTCTCTCGCACAGTGGCGGCGCCTCCTCCTCCTCCCCTCCGCCGTCCTCTCTCCGCGTCGTAAACCGCCGTCCTCCCCTTTTCTCTGCCATGGTACGCTTTCATTTTACCGGTTTATCCAAGTCAATTTACCGGTTTCATACCGGGTACGCAATTCTTCTTACCACCAAGAAATTGATTCCAATGATTGTACGATTTGATGATGATGAAGGCTATTTTATTATATTACTATTTGTATTCGAATTTCAACTATGATTTTCTGCATTTCTTAACTTAAATATTTAATATATATATTTAATAAGGTTGTTGGTGTTCTCTAAAATTAGGCTTTTAGTAATTTTGTTTTGAGATTTAATATTGTGCGACATGTATATGGATGTGTGTGCTCTGCATGTTTTATGTTGTTTCATCATTCTTAATTTGTCCTCTTTTCACTTGGATTTTCTACTTTGCGTTTTCTTTTCCTTGTTTTCTTGCTGGATTATAGACGCTACAAAAATACTTAATAATTAAGCGTTGATGCATGTGAATGTGAATGCTCTCCATATTCAAAAATGTCTTTGTTAATTTGGATTGCCCCCTCTATTTGTTATAGATTCTAGTGTAGTATATGTAATTTATTGGTTTGTGTTAGTGGTAATTTTGACAAACCAATGCCAATTAATTGTCCCCTCTATTGTATCCATGCATTATATTTCGACAAACCAATGCCAATTAATTGTGGTCGGAAAATGAAATTCTGGTCGGGGCCTCCCCGGCCACCCATATTTTTTTTATTAATATTTTATTTTACTGACGGATAATCCGTCGGTAAAATGCCAACGGATAATCCGTCGGTCAAATGCCGACGGATATTCCGTCGGTATGTGAATTTCGAAATCATAATTTTTTTATTCATTTTTTTATTTTACTGACGGATATTCCCTCGGTAAATTGCCGACGGATATTCCGTCGGCATATGACCGACGGAAATTCCGTCGGCATGTGAATTTCGAAATCAATATTTATTCAAAAATTAATTTCTTTTATAATTATTTTAATTCATTCTAATTTATTTTATAATTATTTTAATCCATTCTTTCCGACGGAATTACCGACGGAATGTTGACCCGGTTTGTTAAACGGGTTGCCCGAAATACCGACGGAAGATCCCTCGGTAAATCCGTCGGCAATTCCGACGGAATATCCGTCAGCAAATCCGTCGGAAATCCCGACGGAATGCAAAAATCCGTCGGTAAAAAATACTGACGACGAAAAAGGGGACGGCCGACTTTCCGTCGGTAACATCGGCGGCCGACGGAAATTCCGTCGGTAAATCCGTCTCTAAAACGCCCTTTTTTTGTAGTGAACTTGTGAAATATTAAATTGAACAAATTAACGTTTATTTTTGTGGTGGTTAGATACAGCCATACAAGCCGCGGTGGCATATGCTATTTCTATTGATCGATGTAGAATAAAAATAATAATGGACTTAAATTACTCCTTCAAATCCGTCCCTCACAATATACAAATATTTACATTTCATGTCATTATTTACTCAATTTAACTATTTTATTTATTTTATATATAAAAATTTATAAAATTATCCCTCCACACTCTAATTATTATACTTTTTTAATAAATTTTGTGTCCAAAAAGTACCGCAAACTTTTCAGTGATGCAAGAAATATCTACCACTAATTCACCGGATGCACGTATATATACTTTTGTTTTGGTGTTCTGAATTTTTTATTTCATTTTTATTAGAAATAATAATTAGAAAAGATAATGTTACACACTTATACTTAATAATAAAATTATATATTTATATTTTGTCAATTTCATATACTATATGTTTAGAGGTTGTATACTCTCGTTATGCACTCGTCAAATGTCATCATATGAAGACATTGTGAATAGGACGAAGACAACTGACATTTAGCGAAGAAAACATTATGAAGATCGCCCAGGGGTGCCATATTGATGCGCCATCTCGCCATCCTCTTGACCACCCTCAGATCGGCCACGATGACAAACATGTCATCGGCCCCGTCAACGGGAAAATTATTTTTTAGCACCGCAATTTAGGGAGGGTTTGCAAAAATAGGACTGCAATTTTATGGGCTGGAAATTAAAATTAGACCCCCAACATTTAATTTTCCCGCAATTTCAGGCCAAATTTGTCTGATCCACCAAATTTCGGGCTGATTTTGCACGTGAAAGTCAATGAGGTCCATTTTTTCGGGTCGAACTTTGGAAGGTAGCAAAAAGAGCACCGCAACTTTTTATTTTATGCAATTTCAGGCCCAATATAAATATAAATATATAATTTTTAAACCCTATTCCCTTACTCAATTAGATCCATATTGTCTCATGTCTTATATTATTTTACATATTTTCTCATAAAATTTTGAATCGAATAGTTTGAATATGAATCAATTTTGAATTTAATACTAGAAAGAAAAATGGTGAAAAGAAGCAAGGAAACACACAATAACAAATAAACCAAAGTGGTGTTGTGATGTAATTCCTGCTTGAACACGAAGTAATGGCCAGCGTAGAAGGAGATAAACATCGACACAATGGAGGTTAGGAGGGACACTAGCCCTAATAGAAGTTTATACGACAAGTCCTTGTGGAAATCTTTGAGGTGAGGATGCCAAGAAACATGACGACTGATATCATGGAGGAGCTGAAGGTTATTAGTGATGAAGTCACAACAAATACAATGAAAACTCGGTTGTGTTCCAGAGATGCATGGTACGCCATTTCCATTGAGGCAAATAGGGACGGTGGCAGACGTGGCTAGAGATGTTTATCGGGCTGGCCCTAGCCCTATAGGGTCAGCCCTACAGGGCTACGGGCTAAACGGGTTAGGGCCTTAACCGGTTCATATTTAACGGGCCTACAATTGTTGGGACCTAACCCTAACCCAAGCGGGCCACGGGCTAAACGGGCCACTAACGGGCTACAATAAATTTTTTTTCTTTTAAAATTAAAGGTCTCAATTTGCACGTCCAACAAACAAATAAAATAGAAAAATACATAATTAGTTAATGACCCGTAAATGAGAAAACAAAAGTATAATTTAAACACAATTTTAGAACTCGTTGGTCCTCAATATGACCAAATAAACCTAAACAAATATCATAATCTAATAAAAAATAGTAATAATGACTAATAGATGGTAATGAACTTCTTAATGCTTATAATTATGGTTATGGGTCTAATGACCCAAAATTTGTTTTAGGTTATTTATTAAAAAAAAAAAAAAAAAAGGTAACAACTCGGGCTTGCGGGTTGGCCCTGTAGCCCTGCGGGCTGGCCCGTTTTAGCCCACGGGCTAACCGGTCCGGGTCAAAAAAGCCCGGTTTTAAACGGGCCTATAATTCATGAACCCTAACCCTGTATTTTTCAGGGTTAAACGGGCCAGCCCGGTTAGCCCGGCCCGGATAAACATCTCTAGACGTGGCGAAGGCGACAGTGGCTATAAGGGCCGCCACCACGGAGCACGATTGGGAGGCGTTGGTCAGCCACTGACGACCCTCCTCTATCATATGTTGGTAGCTTTATCGGAATATCTCTTGTGGAGTTTGACCAGCAATATTGTGGCAGGCAAAAAGCGAGGTGGCATTGACTTCTCTATGAACTGCATTAATTATGTGTACATAAACAAAATTAAGTGGATTGTAATTATAACCAGGGGCGAACCCAGGATTGGTATTGAGGGGGGGCAATTTTATATGTTCGTTAATAAAATTTAAATATTTTATATTTATATATTTCCTTGTTAAATATCTAAAACTCTATAAATATTTCAAACTCTATAATGTGATTTTGCTACTTGTGTTGTGAACTTATTAACACAAGAAAAAGAAACTTAACTAGTAAAAAATAAATTATAATCACTAATTCACATCATAAAATATAAGCAATTGAAATGAGACCCACCTATGGTGCAATTTTAACGTGGTTCTAAAGGTTGATATTCAATTGAATAATTGATAATATTTATTAAAAATACACTCAATTGTATATAAAAAATTATCAATAAAAATATATATATATATGTCTTTTTAAAAAATTACTCCCTCTGTCCCAGGGAAAACTACCCAACTTTCCTTTTTCGTCCGTCCCAGAGAAAGCTACCCATTCCTTTTTTGATAACTATTCTCCCTCACAATTCATTATATTTTTCTCTCTCTCAATCACATCACCTCTAATACATCTACTTATTATATTGATATTTCTTAACCTCCGTGCCCGGAGCTCATGGGGAGCTTTCCCTGGAACGGAGGGAGTATTAACTTGTAAAACTAAAATATAAGAAATTAAAGTATATTTTAATATATTAGTATTTAGATAAGAGCTCGTTACTTAAAAAGTGGAGAACAGTCTAAGTAATAATCCAACTAATAATTAAGAAATAAATTTATTTATAATAAAATTAATTAATTTAATAATTAATACCTATAATATATATTAAAAAAAAAAAAGTTGAGGGGGGCCATGGCCACCCCCATGGTGTGCCTAGGTCCGCCCCTGATTATAACTGACAATTCAGGCCGCTCGATCTAGCCCAGCTCATCGGGCCAAACAATGTTCATGGGTTGGATTAGACCGACTGATGAATCGAGCCTATAAAACGGGAATCCAGTCTAGCCTTTGTCTAATATAGGGGGCCAACCCAACCCATGACTATTTTTTAAAAATATATTACTAGCAAAAATTATACTCCCTACATCCATTAAAATTAGTCTCATTTGCCTTATATTCTTTGTCCACAAAATGTAGTCTCATACCCTTTATGGAAACTATCACCCCTCAACCATCACTTAATTACTTAAATTGCCATCAACTTTATTCACAAACAATCACTTTATTCACAATGGACCCCATGTACAATACCCTACAATACTCTTACTTTATCTACTTTATCTATATTTTTCTTAAAACATGTGTCCCACTCCAATGGAACTACATTTCATGGACGGGGTAGTATATAAAAAACTTATTGTCACCACATATAATATTTATTTATACAAATGATTCTAACTTACTAATATAGTAAGTATGCAAAATTCATAAACCATCATAATCATTATGACATTATAATACAAAAAAGGCCAAATAAAATTATAAACAACTTAGAAAGTTTAAACTTCAAAGTTAAAATAGAATTAAAAACTAAATAATATTTAAGCTTAGTGCCTAAAATCATCCATCATCATCCATCAACATCAATCATAATATTAGAATCAGCTAAAGAAAATAAAAAATGATCGGGCCCAATCGGGCAGCCCACGGCCCACCGAGCCAAATTTATTTGAGGCCATTAGGCCCCTTGGACCAGTTGGTCACGTTAAATCAACTTTTTTTTTTTTTGTCTATATTTTTTTTTTAATTAGTTCAATCCATACTACAAATTTTATGGCTCTAATATATATAACTTTTGGAGAAAATAATTTTGGTCGAATCCAACTTTAGTCGTGTAATTTTGTATTTTATTCAATTTTAGTTCTGACATTATCAATTTTAGTCCTATAATTTGAGTAGAATTCAGTTTTAGTCCTGTAATTTTGCATTTTCTCAATATTAATCCTGTAAAATTGGAGAGAAAAAATATTCATTACAGTAACTTTTACATTTCTTGAAAAGCGTCCCAAAAATATAGAAAATTAATTTATGTCCCATAATTTCTTCAATTGATTATTTTACATCTAATTTTCGTCTCCTTACGTACAATAATGAGAATTTTATTTATTTACGCCTTGTAACTTTAACATTTATTTAAAAACGTAAAAAAATAAAAAAAGGACATGTCACATCATTTCGTAACTTGGTTAATTTATGTCATTTTTCTTTATTGTACAAATTGTAAATAGTGACTTCTAATTATTTTTTCATGCTATACAAGTCAAGTTCTACGTTACAATTTATGTCGGTTATCCATAATTTTTATGTGCACGTGAAAAAAACTTGAGTGAGACAATACCGTTTTGGTGTCTCCAACAAAAATTGAACGTGAATTAATGAATTTACAAAATTTATGGGATGTAAATTTTTTTTTTATCTTTTTGGGACGTTTTTAAAAAGGGTGAAAGTTACGGGTAGTAAATAAAAAAAAAAAATTCTCTCAAAATTGATATGATCAGGACTAAAATTGGGAAAGTAAAAGCTACAGGACTAAAAAAATTGATAAATTTAGGATTATAATTGAAAAATAAAAGTTACATGACTAAAATTGATATTGTCAGAATTAAAATTGAAAAAAAAGAAGTTATAAAACTAAAGTTGAACTCAACCTGACCTAAGTTACAAGATTAAAATTGATATTTTCTCATAACTTTTGTGTTCTGAATTTTTTATTTTATTTTTATTGAAAAGAATAAAATTAAAAAGATTTTGTCAATTTCATTTTATTTTAGTTTAATTAACCCCTCTCCATTATCCCGATGCGACTTGAATTCATGACGGCAATACATAAATATAATTTAAAAAAAAATATATATATGAATTATTAGCATTGTCTGAAAAAAAACATTTAATTCAATATGTTGTCAAAGCATAATCGATTAATATAATTTAAAAAAAATAATATATATGAATTATTAGCATTGTCTGGAAAAAAACATTTAATTCTTGTCAAAGCATAACCGATTATTTAAATTAATGTAATTTAATTACGGTATTTAAAAAAAAAATCCAACAACATTAACATATGGGTAGGGTTGGTGTACACTCAAATACATCATGCACCTGAGTTGACCTTGACCTTGACCGGCCAACGCTTTTTTTTTTAACTTACACTTTTCAATAATATTTTTAACTATATTAACTTACACTTTTTGCTAATGTTTTATTAAATTTTTAGTTATATGGTGTTGCACTTTTTAATTGTTGATTGACTTTTTTTTTTTTTTTTTTGATGTTGTACTTTTCAATAATATTTTCATTTATATTGATTTACATTTTTTGGTAATGTTATATTGCATCTTTTAGTTATACGGTGTTGCACTTTTCAATTGTAGTGTCTTACACTTTACAATAATATTTTCATTTATAGTGACTTACACTTTTTAGTAATAATAACTTACACTTTACAGTAATACCGTGTTGCATTTTTCAGTTATAATAACTTACACTTTTCAGTTATAATAACTTACACTTTTCAGTTATAATAACTTACACTTTTCATTAATATAACTTATATTTTTCAGTTATAATAACTTACACTTTTCAATTATTATAACTTACATTTTTCATTTAAAACGATGTTGCACTTTTCAATATATTAACATAAACTTTTCAGAAAAAAAAAAGTCAATATTTGACCGGTTAAGATCAACTCAAGTACCTGGTGTGCTTAGTGCATACAAGACTTTGGCTTAACATACACGTTATAAAAATGACAATCATACTATATAAACCCAATAAATTGAACATAACTTAAAAATAATACAAAGTAATTAATACAATATTTAGATAATTTTATTTGTACTCAGAGATTAAATTCAAAAGGTAATAGGAGCATTGATTTAAAAGAGTATGTTAAAATATGAGATATTTAGATAATATAAATAAGCATTTTTGAAAAAAAATATCAATTTTAGTCCTATAACTTAGATCGAGTTCATTTTTAATTCTGTAACTTTACACTTTCTGAATTTTAGTCTTGACAGTATCAATTTTTTAGTCCTGTAAGGTAGAGTCCAATTTTAGTCATATGACTTTACACTTTCTCAATTTTAGTTATGTAACTTTGCACTAAAATTGATACTTTCAGGACTAAAATTGAGAAAGTGTAATATTGTATAACTAAAGTTGGACTCAATCTAAATTACAGGATTAAAATTGACATTTTCTCAACAATGTTTATTTATATGAGAGGGTGGTGAACTCAATCCTTTCAAACTAACGCACGGGGCAAAATTTGCATAAAAAAGACCCCTTTAAAACATAGGAATCAAAAGTGATTTGAACAAATTCTTATAGGATTAAAAGTGTAAATTTTCCATTTTAAAATTGAGAGGGTGATGAACTCAATCCTCTGAGTGAACACAACAATAACGGGGCAAATAACCGTGGCAAATACTACTTATGATGCCCAACAAAGATAAATATGTTATATATATTATGTTCGGTCAAATAGTCTGCGTAGTCAAAGTCATTGAGCCTAGTCAGCAAGGTCAAAGACGAACAACCAATAAGAGGCGAGCAAGTAATTAAGGTCAACAAGTCAAATAAATCCACGTGGCTGCGAGAAGAAATAAAGCCGATGGCGAGCATTATATTCTATGGTCGCCTAATCATGAAGAATTAGAGGTATTAGTGAGGTAATTTGTATTATCCAAGTCAAGATGATCGACAATGATGAAGATGACGAGCAACATCATCTTGAAAAAGAAGAAGTCTTGAAAACCCAAGAGTGTAGTTAAAATGAGAAGATCTCAAGTCTAGATGCTCGCCACATACCCAGGTTAGGGCAAGAACGACCAGAAGTCGATATAATCAAGCAACAACGATCAAGCAGTTATGGAATTCATCACGGGAGCACACGGATGATCGGCGACGAGCATCATATAGGATGAGATTTGTAATGGCTAATTACAGAGACACTTAATGCAAAGTAAATGCATTAAATGCATAGAATGATCACATTTAGGGCAACTGTATTTCCATTAATAGGTGTATTAATGTCATGCAAATTGTAACCTAAGTATATAATGCCTTGGAAGGCTTAATAACATTCATTCGAAACTTTTCCAAGAAATCAATACACTTTTGCTTAGCTTCTTCCTTATGTTTTCTTCAAACTTTCCTCAAGAACAAACCCTAAATTCAAGAGTCACTACAAAAAACGCGGAGTTTGCCGACGGAAGGCTACCGACGGAATCCATTCTGTCGGTCGGACCGACGGATCGCCGACAGAATTCTCGAATCGACTGACTCCCGACGGAATACAAGATCCGTCGGGACCGGCCGACGGACTTCCCGACGGAATTTAGTTCCGCAGCCAAACGGTGTCGTTTCGCCTTGCTTGCCGACGGATTTTTTCCGTCGGTCGTTCAAATTTCGACTGCCGACGGAAATATCCGTCGGTAGCCGACCCGCTTTGACTGACACATTAATATTCGCGTGCTACCGACGGAAATATCCGTCGGTAGCCGCACCGCTTTGACTGACTAATAAATATTCGTGTGCTACCGACGGAAATATCCGTCGGTAGCCAAATTTTTTTTTTTATATAAGAACTGCCGAAGAGAGGCAGTTCTTCCCCATAAGGGAAATCTTTTTTTTGCTTTCGTCCCCCTCTCCCTGTTCGTCTCCTGTTCGTGGATTTTCTTGTGCGTGGTGCGTGGATTGATCGAGAAAGGGCATAACGATTATCTACTCCAATTTTCTTCAATTTAAACGGTACGTTTTATAAATTCTTAATTAATTTTAATTAAGTTATTGTATTATAAATTGCATGTTTATAATTATTATAAAACTGTTATTGAATTATTATAAATTGCATGTTAGTTCGTATAAAATTTCATGTACGTAGTTGATGAATATATATGTATAATTAATTCAAATATATGTTAGTACGTGGATTATATGTTTTTTATTGGTTAATTGTAATTAAAAATTGCATGTTAGTTCAAATATATAATGTAGTTCTTGTTAGTTCGTTTTGATAATTAAACTAGGTTATTATTGTTGATTAAATTAGTAATTATTCTTATAATTAAACTAGGTTATTATTGTTGATTAAATTAGTAATTATTCTTATAAGTAGGGGTGTTGTACGGTATGATTAATATAATAATTATTGTTATTGTTTAAATTAAGTCATTATTAATTAGTTTGGTAAATTATTTATTTCATTAGTAACGTGATTTTGTTATTGATTAAATTAGGAAATTATTGACTTAAATTACTAAAATGTTATTAATTAAATTAGGAAATTATTGATTTCATTACTATATTAATTATTGATTAATTTATTATACTTTTAAATTTTATTTATTAAAATAGATGAGTCAAGATGCTAGTGGGGCCTCAGGATCTCGACGTAGGAGAACCTCACTTAGGCCTGTTGAGCCTGCTACGTTGACGTCGTCGGCATCCGTTCCACAGCATTCGCCGCCGTCATCTCAGTCGTCGGCAGCTCGTCGACATCCCACGCGTGCCCGAGAAACCAGACTGAGAATATGGATTGAAGATAATGTACAGTAAGTAATTAATTAAATAATTTTAAGGTTTAACAATATTTAATAGCATCAATTTTTGTACGTTTTTTAATTTATAATGTGTTTATTTCTTAATATATATATAATGTCACAGCTTACTTCCTGGTAATGAGATATCGAAGATTTGCACTGAGGTGATTACTCAGTGCAAGATTGCTGCGAATGCCTACTCTTGGCTGAAGGTGCCGCAGACGAAAAAGGATGAATACTGGGAGGAATTTCAGGTATTTGAGTGCATTCAATTAAATATTAATAAACAATTTATTATATATATTATTTGATAAATATGCTGATCGAATATGTGCAGAAACATGCTTATTGGCATAGGGAGTTTTTTTCGGACAACGATATCCACAGGCTCTGGGTATCTTCATGTCAGTCTAGGTATAATGAGATTATGTACACCTGGAGGACTGCTTGGCGTAGTCGTGGCGTGGAGCAGACGACGTTGGGGGAGGACGATGGAGTCGACGTGTGGAACACGTTGACCACGTATTGGAGTAGCCCGGAGTACGTGCGGAAGTGTGCAACTGCTCGAGCCAACCGTAGAAGTGATGTGGGAGGTGGGATGTCAAGGCATCGGGGGGGGGGCCCGATCCGCGTATGAGCACTCAATTGCTCTAGTAAGTGTTCACTAAATTTATTTCAATTATTTATATTATAATATTATATAAAATAATTTTTTATGCTCATTTGGTACAAAATAGGAGCGGGATCTTGGGCGTGAACCCACTCACGTGGATCGGTTGAACGTTCTTCATCCGTTTGATCGAGATTCGCAGACGTCCACATATGGACGCACTACTGAGCTTCACGTAAGTTTAATTAAATTGTGATGTGTTTTTTAATATTTAATTAATTAAATGTATTGAACTATGTATTAATTTAATATTTTTGTAATTATGTAGTTGAATGTGAACCGGAGGATTGCAGAGGCGACGACACAGGCTTCTGCTGATGAAGCCGGGCCCAGCGCCGCCCCTCCGCCTGATCTTAACCGGATTTACCTGGAGGAGGCCCCGGCTGATCGAGGACGGGTCCTTGGCCTTGGCCGGATGAGCCGCTCAGTGAGAGCTGCGTCGTCCAGTTCGTCCCAGCGTGCATCGCAGGCCTCTGTATCCTCCACTGCTGCTCCTCCGGACCCGAACATTGTCAACTGGATGAACCACTACTTCCGACAGATGGCTGACACTATGGGTCGATCGTTGGGGATGCCTCAGGATCAAATAGATACATGCTTTGAACAGGCGATGAGCGTCCCCCCTCCTCCGCCTTTCGCTGCTCCGGTTGGTCCATTTCCCCCTCCGCCTTTCGATGCTCCGGTTGGTGGTTCAGTTCCCCCTTTCAATGCTCCAGATCAAAATCCAGATGCAGCCGCAGACGACGGCTTGGATGATTTCATTGGTGATGATGACTTTTTTGTACCGTATAGGGGTTGATGTTTGAACTATTTATTTTTCTGTCGAACTATTTATTTTTCTGTCGAACTATTTATTTTTCTGTCGAACTATTTATTATTCTGTTGGACATATTTATTTCGGTTGATGCTTGTTTGTCAATGAATTGTTTATTTATGTTATTGTTTTTAATTTATACATAATACATAATTTTTCGTTAGATTTTGGTATAAAGTAAAGTATTTTTTAATTTTTTTTTTCGATTTTTTTTTTATTCCGCCAATGTTACCGACGGAAATAAAAACTCCGTCGGTAGTGTCTGCCGACGGATATTCCGTCGGCCAAGTACTCGACCGACGGAATTTTGGGCGGCAACATACCGACGGAATTTCAGAATCCGTCGGTAGATTCAAAATGTACGCACCGACGGAATTTCAAAATCCGTCGGTAGCGCGTAATATTTACATAAAGTTTCTTCCCCTTTCTCACTCAGTCGAAAAAAATCGTGGAAATTGTAAAAATTGTATGAGAGCAAGCAAATTTCGGTACGTTTTCCTTTTTTACTTGGTTAAATTTTGTAGTTTAGTTGTGCATTTTATATTGTTATAGTTTAATTAGTTGTGCATTTTATATATTTGTAGTTTAGTTGTGTATTTTAATTGTGCATTTTATATATGTGTAGTTTAGTTTAGTTGTGCATTTTTCTGGATGTTTGTAAGAATTTTATGTTAAATGTTTAACAGATGGATTTGCCGGATCGTCGATGGATGTATGAAACTCCTAGGTTCATTTTAGGAAATGTGAATAGTGAATTTTACAATGAACTTGTGTCATTTGTTGAATTTGCAAAGCTCCACCCACATTACATGCATGGGGATTGTATCAAGTGTCCGTGTAATGCCAAAAAATGTCAGAATAAAATATTTAAGTCGATTGATGAGGTTTTGGTACATGTTCTGAAGAATGGTTTCACTGTTAATTATTATAATTGGACATTTCACGGCGAAGTACGTTGGCCTTATAACTTTGATCAAGTTTTATACTATTACACTGCTGGTATCTATGAAAGACAAATATATGGTAATCATGCCGGCACGAGTACTGAACAACAATTTGGTGGGGAACAACAGTTCGGTGGGGAACAACAGTTTGGTGGGGAAGAACAACTTGGGGAGGGAGAACCCAATATGTATCAAACAATGATAATGGAAGCCGGTTTTTCAAATGTAGAAGAGGAGCCGACGGATGAAGCATTTCGGTTTTATGAAATGCTCAAATTTCTCGATCAAGATTTGTATCCGGGTTGTGATTCACACTCTCAACTGTCATTTAATGCCCGACTTATGGCTATCAAGACCGAGAACAAGCTTTCTAACAGGGCATATGAGCAAATGACACAATTATGCAGTGAGATCTGCCCTCCTGAGAATAAGGTGCCTACAACGTATCATCAAAGCAAGCAAATGCTGAAAAATATGGGATTGCCGGTCGAGAAGATTGATTGTTGTATAAACGGTTGCATGTTATATTGGGGTGATGAAGATAGCAATCTGAACATGTGTAGGATGTGTGGTCATCCTCGTTACAAAGAGCCACGTCGGAAGGGGCCCGCTGGTCAATCGAAGCCGTCGAAGAAGAAAGTGGCACACAAGAAGATGTATTATCTTCCAATCATTCCTCGTTTAATGAGATTGTATCAATCTACTGCCACAGCACAACACATGACGTGGCATGCAACAGATTCGTCTTCGACCGAGTCTAGGGAGATGCGACATCCGGCGGACTCGGAGGCCTGGAAACACCTTGACAACGTGTATCCCAATTTTTCCTCTGAACCGAGGAATGTGAGGCTAGGTTTGTGTACTGATGGTTTTGCACCGTTTGGGAGCTTTGGAAAGCAGTATTCGTTGTGGCCGGTGATTCTGACTCCGTATAATCTTCCTTCGTGGATGTGCTTGAAACCTCAAACAATGTTTCTAACTGTATTGGTGCCAGGTCCGTCGAATCCAAAAGATAAGCTTGACGTTTATCTCCAGCCTCTTATAAAAGACCTGATCTTTTTATGGGAAAGTGGTGTCCAAACGTATGATGTGTTCAGAAAACAGAATTTCACGATGCGTGCTGCTTTATTGTGGACCATTAGCGATTTTCCTGCATATTCTATGTTGTCTGGATGGAAAACGGCTGGTTTTCAAGCATGTCCGTATTGTATGGATTTTTCTGAAGCTTTCAGTCTTGAGAAGAGTAGGAAAGTTACATGGTTCGATAATCACCGAAAGTTCTTACCTCGAGATCATCCATTTAGAAGGAATAAGAACAACTTCTTGAAGAACAGAACAGTTACAATCAATCGACCGCCCATTCGAAACGGTACGTATTTTAATTAATTATACAATTATTTGATCTAGTATAATGTTATACGTATATGTTTTATTAATTTCTTCTAGTATAATGTTACCGTACAGGACATACGTTGTTACATGAGATTCAGTGGACGGGTTTGAAAAAATCTACTGAGGAAAATGCAGCTGAACACAACGGTCGAATCCCAGGTGGATGGAATAAAATGAGTATTTTTTGGGATTTGCCATACTGGAGTTCACTATTGATCCGACACAATTTGGACGTGATGCACATTGAGAAGAATGTGTTTGATAATGTGTTCCACACAATGATGAACACAGAAGGCAAGACGAAAGATACTCCAAAGTCCCGGGAAGAGCTGAACATTTATTGTCGTCGTCAAGAGTTGGAAAAGGATCCCAGTACAGGTAAATATCCGAAGGCTTGCTACACACTGGACAAGCCACAGAAACAACAACTGTGTCGTTGGATTCACGAGTTGAATTTTCCAGACAACTACGTGTCAAACTTGAGTCGATGCGCAGACATAAACAGGGGTAAGGTTTCAGGGATGAAGAGTCACGATTGTCATGTTTTTATGCAGCGCTTGATACCGATTGCGTTCCAAGACGTTGTTCCTCTCAATGTGTGGAGGGCTATCACTGAATTAAGTCTTTTTTTTAGAGATTTAACATCTTCAACGATCAAGATCGATGATATGATTCGTTTGGAGCAAGATATTCCAGTGATTTTGTGTAAGTTGGAACAAATTTTTCCACCTAGCTTCTTCAACTCCATGGAACACTTACCCGTTCATTTAGCGTATGAAGCCAGAATTTGTGGTCCAGTGCAGTACAGGTGGATGTACCCATTTGAAAGGTAAACTCTTACATTTTTCATTTTTTATATATACTACATGCATGCATGTTCACTGAATTAAAATATATGTTTTTTTATTATAAATCAGATATCTCCACAACTTGAAACGCAATGCTAAACAAAAGGCAAATGTGGAAGCATCGATTGTTAATGCATATTTGAATGAAGAGGTTGGCATGTTTTGTTCTTATTATTTTGAAGACCATGTCAACACTCGGTTGAGAAGTGAACCACGTAACTACGGTGGTAGAGATACAGACAATATCGGTGAAGAGGTTGATGGAATGCTGTCTATATTCAAGTCTAAGGGACGATCAATAGGAAAATTCACTGAACGAGAGTGGGAGTCGAACAGAGAGGCAGAAATAGCACAAACGTATGTGTTATTGAATTGTGATGAAGTTCAGCCTTACATTGAGTAAGTATTTCATATTTTTATCATTACTTCATTTATGTAATTTAATATTAATTGTGATTGGATGTTGTGAATTAGGATGTATACTCAAGAACTAAGACGAACAGAACAAAACATCTCAGATACAGATATAGATGCTCGTCTTCAACGTGATTTTGCCCGATGGTTCCAACGTTGTGTGAGTACCATTTCCTTAAATTTTACGTAAATAAATATGATTCATAATTAATGTTAATTATTTGAACTGTATAGGGACGGTCAAACGATTTTGGGAATCGATTCTTAAAGGATCTCAGCAAAGGACCACTACGTCGTGTAAAGACTTACAACGACTATATTGTGAAGGGCTACAGATTTCATACATCTGAGTATGCATCGAGAAAAGCGACTACCAACAGTGGTGTTTGCGTTAGCAGTGCAAACTACAATGCAGATGCAAGTGACTACTATGGGGTGTTGCACGAAGTCGTTGAAGTAGAATATCCGGGATATCCAACAAAGACTGTAGTGTTGTTCAAGTGTCATTGGTTTGATTCAGGCCCTTCAGGAACAAGGATTCATCCGGAGTACAAACTCGTCGATGTTAATCCGAAAAGGAGCTATATCGGGAATGATCCATTTGTATTTGCCCATCAAGTATCTCAAGTATACTACTGCAAGTATCCAGTACGATCATCACGTAGTAAAATTGAATGGCACGCTGTTTGCAAAGTAAAGGCAAGATCAATGGTAGAAGTCCCTACAAAGGACAAGAGTGATGAAGATGATTCTCCGTTTCAAACGGAACAAATAGAGGCTAGAACTGAAGTCTTTACGGGAGATTTGAATATCCACGTAGACTTGACGGCTGGAAATTCACAATTGATCGAAATTGAAAACGATAATGGAAATGAGGAAGATGATGAAAATGAAGAGGAAGAGGAGGAGGAGGAGGAGGAGGAAGATGAGACAAATAATGAAAATGTAGATGAAGAAGATGAAGAGGAAGAAGATGAAGAATAAATTATATAATGTAAGCTAATTATTTTATTAGATGTACAATTTAAAAATATTTATTTATCATTAAGTTACAACTAAAAATTGTGAAAAGAAATTATTTTTTTGATTTTTTTAAAAATATAATTCGCAAAAAAATGAATATTTTAGTAAAAAAAATGAATATTTTAGTATTTAAAAATATATAAATTATATTACAAATTTAATTATTTAATTTATGTGAATGAAATTAATTTTATGAAATTTTTTTAAAAATAATTAGCAAAAAAATGAATTTTTTACTAAAAAAATATTAGTATTTTAGTTAAAATATGAATATTTTAGTATTTTAAAATATATAAATTATAAAAATATAAATTATAGATTTCAAATTTAATTATTTGATATATTTGAAAGAAATTAATTTTGTGAATTTTAAAAAAAAAATGGGTCGAAAATGAGTACATATACAATTAATACTACAATTACGAACAAGTAACACATCTGTCCGAGTGGTAGGCGCCCTTCACTAGGCGCCCACACACCCGGGTTCGATTCCTAGCAAGGCCAGAATAATATATGGTGGCCTTAATAACAGTTCGCGGGTCGGGGGTCGGGTCGGTGACACGGGTCAATTAATTTTTTTTTTTTTTGGGTTGACTTGCCGACGGATAATTCCGTCGGCACTACCGACGGAACCCCCGACGGACACCGACTGAATATAATCCCGAATTTAAAAAATATAAAATCTAGATCCGTCGGCAGTTCCGTCGGCACGTACCGACGGAATTACCGACAGAAGCCGACGGATATATTTTTCTTAAAAAAATGCTAAAATTAAATATCCGTCGGTAAGTCCGTCGGTACTACCGACGGACGGACCGACGGAATTGTCGACAGATATCAGACCCGGTTTCGAAACGGGTCATTCGGACTACCGACGGAATGAGATCCGTCGGCAGACTCGACAGATTTATTCCGTCGGGAATCCGTCGGGACTACCGACGGAAAAAAAAATTCCGTCGGTAACCCGTACCGACGAGTCTAGAGCCGACTGAATTATTCCGTCGGTAATTCCGTCGGGAAACCACGCCTACCGACGACAATTCCGTCGGTAGGTCCGTCGGTAAATCGCTCGTTTTTTGTAGTGAGTTCATCAAGAACTTCTTTGGTCATCTTTCAATCCGTAAAAAACTACTTATAAATAAATGATATTGTTTGTTAACGTTTGATCAATACATTCCGAAATCGGTACAACAAAATACATAATCAAAGAATTTAGAGTTCTTATATATACCTGTCCTAGAGGTCTCAATACTTGTTGGTCTTTGCATCATGAAAGTATTCCGATCAAATTGCCATGGACGGGAAGGTGGCAAGCGTCCATGGGCACCACATCACAAAACATATCATCCACTTAAGTCGACTCAAGTTTATCTGAATGTGCACACACTTTGCAATGTTCAACTATATAGCTCATCTTTTTTGTAAAATTACTAGTACTTGTCTGATTAAAAATTACTTCCTCCGTCCCAGAATTACTTGCATAGTTTGATCGGCACGTTATTTAAGAAAAGTGGATTTAGTGGTTGATGATGTAAGATAAATGAGGGGTATTTTAGGTAATTTGATAATGTGTAAAGTGGGTTTAATGATGTGTAAAGTGAAATGTATGGAAAAAAGGAGTGACAAATTTGAAAATAAAATGATGTTGTGAGGTTATTAATTTTGTGGGGTATTTCCATATTAAGAGTGTGCAAATAATTTTGGGATGTCCTAATAAGGAAAGTGTGCAAGTAATCACGGGACGGAGGGAGTATTAATTATCCTTCTGTATATTTATATGGAAAAGAATCCTGAAACTAGATTAAGGCTCAATTCCAACAAATTGCATTGGCAGATGAACGGGAAAAAAAAAAAAAAAAAAAGAGTATAACAACCACTTTTATTCTGGCGAGTTATGTGTTGTAGACCTTCAAGTCTCAAACAATAGACATTCCCATAAAATCATTTTGATGAAACACCAAATTAAATTACATAATAAGATTAGGATAATTATCTTTGCAGTGCCTCCACAACTTGAGACAAATGCGTATGTTGATGCCTCCGACTCGGATCACAAACTTCTCTAGCATGCTGGCTGGTTTTAACAACAGCTTAAGAAACCAGAATTTTGAGCTATCAAAGGGGGGTGAAGTCAGTATCTCAACTGCCTTTAATTGATGCAGAATCGAGATTTGCTTCTTCAAACTCCGTATACTTCACTGTTGGCTTCGGAAAACATACATTTCCAATGACTAGCATCTTCAGATTAGGAAAAATCACAAGAAAATCCATCCATCATGGCACCCAATGTAATGGTACAAAAATCAAAATTTCTGCGAGTACTTCTTCTTCTTCTGCGACCGACATAACACCTGGTATGAAAGATTAATTAGATAGATTTCGTTCAAAATACTAAGCAATCTTCTTTGAAATTAAGGACAAAATCAAGTAGACAACAACGTACATATATATGCAAGTAAAATTTCAAAGAAACTTAAACCTCAAAACACCAATATGAGAGAGTAACGTGTTGGATAGTGGACAAAATCTGGCACAACATGTCTACATACAAGTTAAGGCAGAACGTCAAAACCTGATCACAATTTCAAATTTCTGAATCTTGGAACCTTTCCACAACGTCAGAACCTGGTTAACATAGTGTTTTAATTTCATAGAGAGAAATCATCACCGAAATTAAGGCAGGGTCCACAAATTTTAGAGAGAAAGGTTGTGAAAACAACATCTAGTTCTCATAGGCAATAGCGAGAGAATCGAGTGAATTAACTCCAGGGGTAACTCGATCCACGATTCTAACAATTGAATCGCCACTCAAAAACTCAAGAGTATCTGATAAACAAATTCGATCGAGCAATAATAAGGCGATAGCAAACCCTAATTAGACTCTTGGGTTCCCCTTCTCACATCTTTTATAATTCCAACTTTTCTTTGGTATCTATTCAATTTTATAATTCCCAACTTTTTTTTATTCAATTTTATAATTTTTCTTTCTTAAAAGTAAAATATTACTCTTAGCGGGTGTTTATCGGATTTTTGAAATCCCCATTAATAGTAATATGGTTGTTTCTTTTGGGTTTTGGAATAGTGAAGGATTTAGTCTTTTGGGTTTTGGAATAGTGAAGGATTTAACTTTATGTCAAATCAAGTTGTAAGATTTAATGAGTTTGTATTATTATATTATTTTTTGATGAGATTATAATGATTAGTTAAGTATGTAATTATTAATGTATTATATTATTGTATTATTATATTATTATAGTATTATTATATTATTGTTGAGAAATAATATAATGATTGAAGTAATATTATATAGATATAACTTTATGTCAAATCAATATGTTGGATAGAGGTGGATTTTGAAAACCTATTTTTAAATCTCAAAGTAAAACGGGTTTTGGATCGATCTTGAAATCCAAAACCTGGTTTTTAAAACCAAAAGTAAACATACCCTTAGTGCTTATTTGCTAATTGATATATACAAAGGTGGGTTAGATGTTTAAACCTACCCAAACTCATGTTTGCTTGAATTTTTTTATAACTTTTCTACCCGAATTTAAAATAGGATCTGAGTTTTGTAAACTTCATTTTATAGGTTATGAACGAGTTATGACTTATGAGAACCCACCTTCCCCATGAGTTGTGTAGACGTGCCTCACAACCCACTTATAAAATTCTTCATTTATGCGTATACCCTCCCAAGAAGTCCATGACTGTCGCGTTTGTCATCGGAGCTTTATCGGCGCCGCCATCACGAAACCTCCGGCTCCATTGTCTCCGTGCATATTTCTACCCCTCTTTCTATATCTCCTTTTGCGAGCGGTTTCGTGGCCACCGTTGCTAGTGTCTTCGTCGCCTTCTAACTACATAATAAACAAATGCCTTTTTTGCAAATGGTAGAAGCCGAAGCAGATGCATTTTTTACAAATGATCTTTCTCGATTTCAAGATCTGAAAAATTAAAATTTTCATTCATTCGAACTTATTCATTCAGAAATCGAATAGAAATTTTGAGTTTATTTAACATACGAGAAAAAAATTATTTACGTCCCGTAACTTTTAGCTTTTTTTTAAAAACGTCCCAAAATAGTTAAAATTTTAATTTACGTCCCATAGCTTTTTCAATTGTTTAATTTACGTCCAATTTTCGCCGGAGTTATTAAAATTCGTCGGAAATCCCCAAATTTATGTAAATGGGACGTAAATTGACCAATTAAAGAAGTTATGTGATATGGACAAAATGTGTCGTCCTGTGAGAAAATGACACGTGGCATCCAGATAAGTTATATCCGATGAGGTTTGGATATGATTACATAATTATTCCTTTACTTATATCGAATATAATAATGACTATCATTGGTATATTGATAATAAACACTTGAGATAATGGATTGGGTTTAGTTCAGGCCCAAACCCACAGAGATCGAGACCACTGGGCTAGATAAATATGAGAATCGGCCCTAAGATGAACAGGTCATAAGTCTTCCACCTTTTTAGGGGAATTGTTGGGCTTGGGCCCATATTTTCGGAGTTCAAACCTGGAGGTTCTTGAGGACCTCCAGGTCCTGGAGATCTAAATCGCGGAACTTGCGCATCAAGCATGGACCCCACATCGTGGGTAAGGGGTGTGTGAAGACATCACACATATCCCGCTTTTCTCAGAGCTCGGACGAGCTAGTGGAGGCAGATTTGGCCTTGGACAAGCCCACTACTGTGGCAGTTGAGATAAAGAGGGGAAGTGGACAACCCTTCCCCAAAGGTACTATTTATACGCCCCTTCGCGGGCTATTTGAGATATCTAATTACATCAACAGAATCCTAATATTCGGATACACTTATCCACCGGAAAGTTCCCTGACATAAGGTGCGCGATTATTAATCGTTGTGCGTTCTTTTTTTACGCATCAACTAGCGCCGTCTGTGGGAATCTTGAGCTAAGGCTTGAGAGATTCAATTATTGATTATGGGAGGCGAACGAGATACTTCCCAACAAACGAAAGAGAGGAGAGGGGCGCCTCCGCCCCCGGCTCCGACTGAAACTGGAACCTGAACGGGGGAAGGAATTCCCCCACCAGCATCGTTGGTAGGTCTGTCCGCAAATCGAGGAAAAGGTCCTGCTTCCGCACCTTTTCCGCCTAACATTACAACAGTCCTTGCCACCGGTGGGAGTACGCCTGCAGAACTGGCTCCGTCCCCCACACTTGTAGGGTCTCAAACTTTGCCAGAAGGGGCTGGAGACACTGCACCGTTTCTGTCGGGAGATGTTGCTGGCACATCTGGCACGTCCCGAGACGAGCCGAGAGTCCGAGCACCCCCTGCTGCTGTAGGTGCTGAGATGATGATTGTGACCACCGAGCAACTAAATGCCCTGGTCGCATGAGCCATGGAGAGGATGATGGCCTCCCAAGAAATACCAGTTCCACTTGTATTCCCGTGAGATGTAGATGCTGAAGGTCCTCGAGGACCTGGAGTCTCTCAAATCCCTTCAAGAGATATTGGAGGCCAGAGAGAGAGGGAAGAGAAAGTTCCGTCTCAGACAGAACGAAGTGTTCCTGCCCGGAATGAAAAAAGGGAACAGAACCCCAACGTGGGGCGAGCTGAAGCCCCAGAGATCGAAGAGAGTATTGACGACATCTACCCAGGTGCTGTGAGTGACCAGCTGCATGCCTTGTAGAAAGAGTTGAAGGCCATGAGGAAACACATGACAAACCACGTAAGTAAACCTATCCCTACTACTGGCTGTCAGTTTTTCGATGAGATATTACATGATGAACTGCCATCTAATTTCAAATCCTTGAATTTTTAATACGATGGAACGGCGGACCCTTACGAACTCCTCGTGAGGTTCGAGAACACAACCCTCTTACACCGGTATGGAGAGGGTGTGAAATGCAGAGTTTTCTTGACAACTCTAGCGAAAACAGCACAACAATGGTTCACCCAGCTAGAACCAGGCGCAATCAGTTCGTGGGCGGAATTCATTGAACTCTTTTTGCACCAGTTCGCTAGCGCAAGAAGACAACCTCGTGCTACTTTGACCCTGTTCAACCTTAGGCAAGGAGAGAGTGAAAGCCTAAGAGCCTTTCTGAAAAGGTTCAACTAGGCTGCCTTAGAGGTGCCAGCTGCCTCACAAGAGGTCAAGATTAACGCCCTGATCAACGGGCTGAGAGACGGAGACCTATTTTCTTCGTTGGCAAAGAAACCAGTGCAGACCTTTGACGAGTTGCTGCACCGAGCTGAGAAATACCTCATCCCAGAGGAGGTAAGGACCGCTAAAAGGTTAGAAGAGAAATTATCTGGGTGAGAAAACCAGAGACTCAATAGCAAAGAGAGGCAACCCAGAATCGTCCAAGAAAACTAGAGTTTTTGGAACTGCTGGAGGACCTGGAGGATCGAGATCCAAACCCAGGTTCGAGAGATATACGCCCCTGAAGCTTGAACCTACCGAAGTGCTCGAAGTAGCGGGAGATCATCCCGAGATGAAATATCCCCCTTCACGAGATAAAGGGCCTCGGAGGGCCAGATCTGATAAATATTGTCGTTTCCATAATGATTATGGACATGACACGAATAACTTCTTTCATCTGAGAGATGAAATCGAAAGATTGATCCAGGCGGGTCATTTGAAAGAATTCGTCTACCGAGATAGACAAGGCCCTCGAGGGCGGAAGAGGAAAGAGTTTGAACGGAGGCATGACGATAAAGAAAAGGAACCTCGAGCCAATGCAGAGGATCAACCTCTTCAACCCCAGAAACGAGTTTTGATCCAGATGATCATGGGGGGTCCTGTTGACGGAGACTCCTTTAGACAAATGAAACAAAGTGTTCGAACCCTGAGGGACGAACATCCGAAATGAGATAAGGAGGTGGGGCATGTGAAGACTACCCCCGACATTAAATTTGGTCTTGAAGATGCATGAGAAACTCAGGTACATCACAACGATTCCTTGATGATAACGGCAGATATCGCAGGTTATGATGTAGCTCGAGTATTTGTGGACACCGGAAGCTCGGCGGACATAATGTTCCTCGAGTGTTTCAGAAAGATGGACCTGAACGCGAAACTGAAGCCCGTCGAGATATCTCTCTATAGATTTACTGGAGGGGCTATCCGGCCTTTAGGATCAGTGACGTTGCAGGTAGGACTGGGAGATGCCCCAGCTAGACGAGTAATGATGGTCGACTTCCTCATTGTGGACTTCTCGTCTTCATACAATGTGATAATGGGAAGACCCAGCTTGAACTTATTCCAGGCTATCGTGTCAACCTTCCATATGAAGATGAAGTTCCCGGCACCTAGAGGTACTGGAGAAGTTCGAAGTGATCAATACCAGGCCTGCAAATGCTACATGGAGTCTGTCAGGATGGCTGATAAGGCCGTAACCCGAGATTTATACTTTTAAAATCATGTAAATGAGTTGCTCACCTTTTCATCAATGACCGCCAACTCTGTATACAACACAACTTTTACTTTTAATCTCTATAATTCCTGGTGTGAAAAAATATAATTAAGCCAGAGAGAAATTTAAGAAAACTGGAAATTAAAATAATCGTCAAAATAAAAGGAGAGGGAGGAGAGAAAACTGAAGAAATAAATGAAGAAAAGTTTAAAATAATACAAAAAAAACTGTAAGGAACGAAAAAAGAGAAAAATTGAGAGAGGGAGAGGAGAAAACTGAAACAAAAAGGGAGAGAGTGGGAGAGGAGAAAACAGAAACAATTATTTAAAAAAAAATTATAAATTTTGTGTAAATAAATTGTGATTTGAAAAATTTATTACAGAACGGAGTATATACTTTTAAAATCCTGTAAATGAGTTGCTCACCTTTTCATCATGACCGCCAACTCTTACTATTTTTACTTTTAATCTCCATAATTTCTGGTGTGAAAAAATATAATTAAGCTGAGAGAAATTTATACTTTTAAAATCATGTAAATGAGTTGCTCACCTCAATGACCGCCAACTCTGTATACATCACAACTTTTACTTTTAATCTCCATAATTCCTGGTGTGAAAAATATAATTAAGCTAGAGAGAAATTTAAGAAAATTGGAAATTAAAATAATCGTCAAAATAAAAGGAGATGGAGGAGAGAAAACTGAAGAAATAATTGAAGAAAAGTTTAAAAGAATACAAAAAAATTTGTAAAGAACGAAAAAAGAGAAAAATTGAGAGAGAGGTAGAGGAGAAAACTGAAACAAAAAGGGAGAGAGTGGGAGATGAGAAAACAGAAACAATTATTTAAGAAAAAATATAAATTTTGTGTAAATAAATTGTGATTTGAAAATTTTATTACAGAACAGAGTACATACTTTTAAAATCCTGTAAATGAGTTGCTCACCTTTTCATCAATGACCGCCAACTCTTTGTTTACGTACGATTTTTACTTTTAATCTCCATAATTTCTGGTGTGAAAAAATATAATTAAGGATCGAGAGAAATTTATACTTTTAAAATCATGTAAATGAGTTATTCACCTTTTCATCAATGACCGTCAACTCTCTGTATACAACACAATTTTTACTTTTAATCTCCATAATTCCTGGTGTGAAAAAATATAATTAAGTAGAGAGAAATTTAAGAAAACTGTAAATAAAAATAAAGGAGATGGAGGAGAGAAAACTGAAAAAATAATTGAAGATGGGAGAAAAATTTAAGGAAATTTTAAAAAATAAATTTTAATGAGAGTGGAAGAGGAGAGAATTAAAAGAAAATGAGAGAATTAAAAGAAAAAAACTGTCGAGAAAAAAAGGGAGAAAACTGTAAAAGAATAAAGAGAAAAGGGGGAGAGAGAGAGAGGAAAAAAAAATCTAAGAAAATTAGAAAAATAGAAAGACACAAGTAGGACAAAAAAATTCAGAAATAGTAACTAAGAGTAGATGTGGACGAAAAGAGTATTAACTTTCATATGAATTTGAATTACCATCGCCTATATTACTTAAAGAAAATTTATTTTGTTTACGTGGATTACTCCACAATAATTTTGTTGAGATGTATTGTATGTAGGAGTGTTAAAAACCGGACCGGAAAAGAGATTGGAACCGGACCGGACCGGTTACATTCCGGTCCGGAAATTTTGGATTCCGATCTTTTGGTCCGGACCGGTTTGGACCAAAATTTTTTTTTTTTTATATTTTTTACTAATACACTCTCAATTATTTTTCAAAACCAAGTAATTGGTGAAAATGTGTTGAGATCTATTACATTTTTTGCAAATATATAATATAACAAACAAATTTAATTTAATTTTAGGGTCAAAAGATAATTAATAATAATGTAAATAAAATTCACATTGACGTAATGAAGAGCAAACACTTTAATTTTCATACACAAATTCATCAATCTTGTTCTTGCTTCCATAAAAAAAAAAATTAATTTTTTTAAAAAAAAAAAAATCCGGTCCAAACCCGAACCGGATTAATTCCGGTCCGATCTCCGGTCCGACCTTTAGTACACATTCCGGTCCCGGTCCGATCCGATTTTGGACCGGTGCACACCCCTAATTGTATGGGTGTAAAATATATGTTCAAGATTATGTTTAATTTTAACTCAAAAATGGAAACTTTGCTTATTCTTTTATGGGACCTTCTATATGTAGTCAGGGTGTCGTAACGTGTCGTAATGACTACCGTAGTCAGTTAATCTAAACCATTAAAAATCTAATCTAAAGGTTTAGATTTGATGACCTGTTACCTTTTGTAAATTTTACTATATGTATTGTCGTAATGTGTCGTAATGTGTCATAAATTTGTATTTTCTATTAAATTAAATTAATTAAAATATATTATTGTAAATTTACATTTTTATCCATATACAATAAAATAATTTATTACAACAATCATCTACACCCGCTAATTTTATGAGTTCACCCCAAATCATTTTTTACCATAGTTATCTGCACCCATTCATTTTATGAGTTCATCCAAATCATTTTTTACCATAGTTATCTGCACCCATTCATTTTATGAGTTCACCCCCAAATCATTTCTTTTTTACAACGGTTATCTACACCCACTCATTTTATGAGTTCACCCCCAAATTATATTTTTACCAAAGTTATCTGCACCTGCTCATTTTATGAGTTCACCCCCAAATTATTTTTATACCACAATTATCTGCACCCGCTCATTTTAAGAGTTCACCCCAAATTTTTTTTTTTTTTAAAAATAATTACATTTAAAAGACTATATTATTTTTTTATTAATTAACACAAAATATAATAAAATCAACCCTAATTTATACATTTACAATCTACAACAGAGTCATTGCCGAGTTACCGTCGATTCACCACCAAATCACTCATATTTTTAGAAAAAAAAAATAGTAAAAACATAATTAAAAAAAACTATCGAGATTAGGCGCAAATTTCAATTTTTTTTCTTTTTAATTTTTCTTCCCATTTTCAATTTTTATTCCAAACTTTTTATTTCTTCGTTTTTTTTGTTTCCTACTTTATTTTCATTAGTATATTTTTTAGTTTTAATACAAAATAATATTATATGTATGATTTTATTATAATCCCTCCGTCACAGTGAAAGCTCCTCATGAGTTTCAGACACAGAGGTTAAAAAATATGATATAATAAGTGGATGTATGAGAGGTGATGTGATTGAGAGAGAGAAGAATATAATGAAATGTGAGAGAGAATAGTTTGGCAAAAAAGGAATGAGTAACTTTCATTGGGACAAACGAATAAGGAAAGTTGGGTAGCTTTCAATAGGAAGGAGGGAGTAGTCGTTAATACAACAAGTAATAACCAGTAATACCATAAACAGTAATCAGTAATACCATTAACAATAATTAGTAATACAACAAACATTAATCAGTAATACCATTAATATTAATCAATAAAATTTTATACAATAACAAATAATTTCACACATCTAATTATATTCAATAATACAAAAAATAATTATTATTAATACCATGAACAGTAAGTAGTAATACCATGAACATTGAATAGTAATATCTCATACAATAACAAATAATTCCACAAATCTAATTATATTCAATAATACCAAAAACAATTATCAGTAATACCATAAACAATAATATGTAATAACATAAAAATAATAATAATCGGTAATAAATAATTTCACATAATCAGTAATACCACAATTAATAATCATTAATATTAATTCAATAGTGTATTAACAGTAATACCGCAATCAATAACTAGTAATACCAGTATCAATAATACCAATAACAATAATACCATAAAAAAAAGTAGAGAGAGTGCAGATCGGGGTGTACTAAAGAAAATAGAGGGTGCACATTATCAAGCACAATTGAAGGAAACCCTAGCCCAATGGGAGGGCACCCTAGGTTAGTAGTCGTCGCTTGGGATTTCATCAGCAAGGTCACCGGCTCCAAGTGTCGTCCGGTCAGAGATCCATCAGCAACATACTCACAGTCCTCCGTCGGGCCGTCGTCAGCCGGATGAAGAGGCTGCGCAAGAGCAGGGTGAAGAAGACGGATGAAGCAATGTAGCTTCGATTTGGACAGAGATGAACGACGAGAGAGAGGCAGCGTCGATCCGAGTGTTGCAGACGAGCGCCGTTGATGTAGGAGAAGCTCCTGGATCGCGAACGCAAGGGAGATTGATCGAAGCAGTCGCGTCGGTGGTCGAAATGAGGAGAGGATTTCGGCCGCCATGGATCGTGGCCGAGATGGAAGATTATGTCGATTATTATGGAAGTGAAGAATCGTGATTGCGATTCGAGGAGGGGTCTCAGGCTTCAGCAGCTGAGACCGAAGCGCCGCCGTCGCCGTCGAGGGGGTGGTCGGGCATGGTGGTGGCTGGGTCACCCGCCGACATGCATGGATTTTCGGCAGGTCCTTTACTCATCAAATTAAAATTTAGGTGCACCGCCGACTGACTTTAATAAAATTATACCTATAATATTATTTTGTATTAAAATGTAAAAAATACACATGCAAAAAATGGAAAAGAAAGACAGGAAAATTTAAAAAGGAAAAGAACAAAAAATAAGGAAATAAAAAATTTGAAAAAAAAATTGAAAATGGGAAGAAAAAAGAAAAAGAGGAGGGGGAAGAAAAATTATAAAGAAAAAAATTGAGATTTGTGGCTAATTTCGATAGTTTTTTATTAATTGTATTTTTACGCTTTTGTTTTTAAAATATGGGTGATTTGGTGGTGAATTGATTTTTTAGAGTTTATTTTATTATATTTTGTGTAAATAATAAAAGGATAATATAGTCTTTTAAATGTGATTATTTTTTAAAAAATATTTTGGGGTGCACTCATAAAATGTGCGAGTGCAGATAACCGTGGTAAAACAATAATTTGGGGGTGAACTCATAAAATGAGCGAGTGCAGATAATTGTGGTAAAAAATAATTTGGGGGTGAACTCATAGAATGAGCGGATGTAGATAACTGTTGTAAAAAAGAAAGGATTTGGGGGTGAACTCATTAAATGAGCGGGTGCAGATAATTGTTGTAAAAATATGATTAGGGGGTGAATTCATTAAATTAACGGGTGCAGATAATTGTAGTAAAAATATGATTAGGGGGTGCACTCATTAAATTAGTGGGTGCAGGTAAAATATAAATAAAATTTAAAAAGAATGGTAATATAGTAAATAACAAAATATAATTTAAAGAATGCTAAAAATAATGAAACCTGTATAACAGGTAGCAGGTCGTTTTTACGGCTACGACGCCACATGGCGCGATTCGACAAAGTGACTGCGTAGTCACTTTGTAAAATGTGACTACCGTAAGAATTGCCCTTCTTTTATAAGTATTTTTCTAAAAGTTTTATGGATTTTCTTAGGATAGTCCAGGTGTCGCCTGAACTATTAATAATTCGGATGTCAAATTGCATCGCTCTGTGTCGCCCTAACTTGATACCTGTTGCCTTATTTTAATATTTTAAAATAATTATTTAAATTTTATTTTATTATTTATTATTTTATCCTTTATTAAAATTAATAATAATAATATTTATATTAGATTTTTTTTAACAGAATTAAATTATTATTTTATTTATATTTTATCTACCCCTTCTCATTTAATTAGTTCACCCTCAAATTATTTTTTTACTACGGTTATCTGTATCCGCTAATTTTATGAGTTCACCCCAAATCATTTTTTAACCATGGTTATCTGCAATCGCTCATTTTATAAGTTCACCCCAAAATTATTTTTTACCACGGTTATCTGTACCTGCTCATTTTATAAGTTCACCCCAAAAGATTTTTTTAAAAAATAATTACATTTTAAGGACTATATTATCCTTTTATTAATTTACACAAAATATAATAAAATCAACCCTAATTTGTAGGTTGATACTCGGGTACATGCAAGATACCGGTACACACCAATTTTAATTTTAATTTTTTATTTATATTTTACGTACACCCACTCATTTAATGAGTTCACCCAAAATTATTTTTTACTACGGTTATCTGCACCCGTTCTTTTTATGAGTTCACCCCCAAATCATTTTTTTTATCACGGTTATGTGCACCCCGCTCATTTTATGATTTCACCCCTAAATTATTATTTTTTACCACGTTTATCTACACCCCTCATTTTATGAGTTCACCCCAAAATATTTTTAAAAAAATAATTACATTTAAAAAACTATATTATCCTTTTATTAATTTACACAAAATATAATAAAATCAACCTTAATTTGTATATTTACAATCTGTAGTCGAGTCATTACCGAGTTACCATCGATTCACCATCAGGTCACCTATATTTTTAGAAAAAAAAATCTTAAAACATAATTAAAAAAAAAAAACTATCGAAATTAGGCACAAATCTTGATTTTTTTTCTTTCTAAGTTTTCTTCCCCTTCCTCTTTTTCTCCCATTTTCGGTTTTTATTCCAAACTTTTAATTTCTTCGTTTTTTTTCCTTTACCTTTTTTTTTTTCCATTTTTTCATGTGTATTTTTTTAAATCTTAATACAAAATAATATTATATGTATGATTTTATTATAGTCGTTAATACAATAAGTAATAACGAGTAATACCATAAATAGTAATCAGTAGTTAGTACGAATAAACACTTATCTTATTCAAAGTGTGATGGTCTCATAGCGACACTGTTCATAAATTAGTAGAAATAAACACTTATTTTTTCCAAAGTGTTAAAACGTCATTCTCAAACTATGTTTTGGAAAGTATAATTTTGGTGAAATCAGAATAAAAAAAACTTTAGAAAATGTGAATGGAACTATAGAAAAACGTAATGCTCAGACCATCGATTAGTTCTAAAAAATATGTGTCCATATAATGTTGCTTACGAACATTGACCTAAAGTCCGATTTGTATAATGTAACTATACTGATTGTTACCAGATTTGAAAATTACATTATTGAGGACACGTTTTTATTTTGGAAGGAATGTCAGTAATAAAGTTTTTATTCTGAGAATAATATTGAGTGTTTCGATGACACGGCTCCCATAAAATTTTGAATAAGATAATTTTTTATTCTATTGTCTTTTGCAATGACGATAAATAAAAGTTAAAGGTTAGTCTCTTTTCATGGTAGGTGTGTAGTGTGTACCTTCTGAAACATGTCCATGCATAAACAATTGTATGTTGCAGCCTCTAGAATTAAGAATTGATTGAATTTTTTTTATCTAGATTCAAATGAATAACAAATTTATAAATTTATACTATTGAGTACATGTTTCAAATATTTTTTTAATTGATAAATTAAACTTAAAATATATTATAAATTTATTTGAATTCCTTACGGGCACTAACGGTTCTACGTTGCCCATTGTGACATTGTCCCTCCTTTACGTCAAAGAAAGAAGAAATTGTGATCGGGAGCAAACCGAGTAAGTGGAGACTTTTTGGACCAACAATGTTAGCCCATTTAATTAAAAGTAGAGAATGTTTTGGGCTATCATTTAATTAAAAGTGGGCAACCCAATTGTTTTATCAAAGAAAATAATTAAATTGACCAGCCCATTTCTTGAATTGTGCGTGAGCAATAACAAAAAATAATAATAATAGAATGTTCTTTCAACAATTACAACTAAAAAATACATCAATTTTTCAAAATAATCTCATTTTCATGTTGAGCCCCCTAAAATATTATAAAACGTGCTGAAATTTTATAATGAATGAACAAAATATTCCTCAAAATTATTCCACACAATTGATGTCTTTTGCCTTTTTTTTTAATGATCATTGTCATTTTTATCTTAGGTATTATTAGATGAAGTTGTGTCTATCATTCTCATGTTGAAAGACATATCAAATATACATTAAAAATAAAATTAATAAATATCAGAATCTAACTAAATTCATAAATTTCAAATAAATCTCATAAATCAATAATAGAAATCATACAAATTTTATATGAATGACAATTTAGATTTGAGAATACTTCGTTAATGTGATTGTCTAAAAAAAAAAAACAGAGTATAAAAGAAAAACAGAAAAAAATCAAAAGTTCAATCAGATGAATGTTCAATATCACATAAAAAAACTAGTAATAGATTACAGATTATCAACCATTTGAGAATACTCCTTTTTAGGCGTACTAATAATATCATGATTCAACTAAGAATGAACAAAAAAATAAAAAATATAAATATAAATCACATAATGTTAACTTGGATTAAAAAAAATAATATCCTTTTTATGAGCGTGTTTGGGATTGAAATGGAATTTTGTAGGTTTTCTGATTTTTAACCCAAACGAATCTGTTTTTGTTAGATTATAAAGTATCTTTACTTATTTTTTCTGATCATAAACATATCAATTATGATCATAAATGGTAACAACTAGTGTAGAACTCTGAATTGAGAAAAGTCGCATACGGAAACATTTCATTTTGTATTTCTGAATTCAAATGTGATTAAAAAGGAATTACAATTGAATGAATTACTTAAAACTAAGCTGCGTAATTTATACTTAAAAACTGAATAAACCAACTTCTAAGTAACTAACTAACTGTAAGTAACCTACTAATAACAAAACTAACTTAAAGCTGTATAAGCAGTCAACCACTTTCAACCAATTTTGGATGAGTCTTGACACCCCCTCAAAATGGGAATGGGAATGAATATTTAGAAGTCCCATTTTGGCCTTGATGTGCTGAAAAACTGTTGGAGGCAAAGGCTTTGTCAGTATATCTGCAATATTTTGTTCTGTTGGGATTTGAATGAGCTTTAGTACTCCATGTTGGATCTACTCTCTTGTGTAGTGGTAGTCAATTTGTATATGTTTTGTCTTCTCATGAAGAATAGGATTATGGGCAATGCAAAATGCTGATCTGCTGTCAGTATATATATTAGAGTAGGTTGTGAATGATTGATCTTTAGATCTCGAAGGATGTAAAGAATCCATTGCACTTCAAAGGCCGTGGAGCTCATTGCCCTGTATTCAGCCTCAGTGGAAGACTTGCTGACTGTTCCTTGCTTCTTAGACTTCCAAGATATTAGTGAATTGCCCAAGTAGACAGCATAACCAGTGATGCTCCTTCTCGTTTCTTCGCACCTTCCCCAATCAGAATCTGTAAAAACTTGCACTTTTAAAGTATTTTGTGAGTTATAAAAAAGTTCTTGCCCTATGGTTGATTTTATATATCTCAACACTCTATGGACAACATGTAAATGAGCCTCATTAGGCTTGCTCATGAATTGAGATAAGGTCTGTATTGGATATGAAAGATCAGGCCTTGTGATAGTGAGATATAAAAAATTTTCTACAATTTTCCTATAGTGGGATGGATCTTTTAGTAATGGAGCATCATTTTTAGTGAAACTTTGTTTAGAGTCATAGGTGTAATACAAGGTTTACTACCAAGATAGCCACAATCATTTAATAAGTCCAATGCATATTTCCTTTGACAAAGTTGCATCCCTTTGGTGCTTTTGGCTACCTCTATGCCTAATATGTATTTTAGGGTACCAAGATCTTTTATTGTGTATTGATTATGCAAAAAGGTCTTTAACTCTTTGAATTTCTGTCAAATTATTACCAGTCAATATTATATCATCAACATAACATAATAATACGGTGAAAGAAGTAGAAGTTTCCCTAGTGAACAAAGATGTATCAGCTTTAGACTGATTGTATCCAATAGTGATTAAAGATTCAGACAACTTGCTGAACCACTGCCTAGAGGCTTGTTTCAAGCCATATATACTTTTATGAAGCTTACAGACTCTCTTATCATTGTCTTTACAATAACCAGGAGGAGGAAGCATGTAAACCTCCTCAAGAAGGTCACCATGTAAAAAAGCATTATTTACATCACACTGATGTATAAACCAACCTTTAGTAATTGCAACACAAAGTAAAATTCTAACAGTGGTTATCTTAGCTACAGGAGAAAAAGTATCAAAATAATCAATACCTTCTTGTTGGGTGTAACCCTTTGCAACTAGCCTAGCCTTGTATCTTTCTATATTTCCATCAGGTTTATATTTCACTTTAAACACCCATTTACACCCAATGCAATGCTTATTATTTGGTAAAGATACAAGAGACCAAGTATTAGTGTTTTCTAAGGCTTGAATCTCTTCCGCCATGGCCTTTTTCCAATTTTTATTCATAGCAGCCTGTTTATAGGTTTTAGGTAATTGGATTTGTGAAATAGAGGCAGTAAAAGCTTTATGTGAAGCTGAAAGTTTATCAGTAGACAAAAAAATCAGAAATAGGATATTTAAATAACATGTTTGCAGTTTTATTATGATCAATAGATGGTGGTAAATTTGTCTCATAAATATCTAGATATGCAGGAGGTTGTTTTGATCTAGAAGATCTTCTAAGCATTAAATTTGAACCCATTCCAGTCTCGTTTTCAGTTTGATTATTGTCAGCATTTATAATAGGAGGTTGTATGTTTTCATTGAATTCCTCTATTAATTCTTCATGAGCATCATCCTCGAAATTGTTAATGGAACTATGATTATCATGAATAGGTTGATCATTATGATGGATATCATGAATAGTCTGAATATTATTCTGTATATGAGAATTAAACATCATCATCCTCATCCTCATTTGTATCTTCATTGACTTGTGCAAATGGATTAAAAGATTGTTTTAAGAAAAAAGTTGAGAAAAGGAAGAGGCTACACAAGCTCACCCCATGCTCTTTCACTATAATTACGCGACGACACACAACATTAAGGCTACACAAGCAAACTAGTCCTGTGGTTCGATAATTTAATCGGACACTTACATTTACTACGAGGACCCTCTTATACTTGAGAGGTGAGTATTGAAAAAATACTTCACCCCCCTAAGATAAATCTCTCAAATTCGTTTCTGCATCAATTAAAGGCAGTTGAGATAAATACTTCACCCCCCCTTGATAGCTCAAAATTTTGGTTTCTTGAGTTGTTGTTAAAACAAGCTAGCATGCTAGAGAAGTTAGTGATCCGAGTAGGAGACTCCGACTCACATCAACATTTGTCTCAAGTTGCAGAGATCTTTCCCAACTGCAGAGGTGATTATAGAAATGTCTATTGTTTAAGAGTTGAAGCTCTACTTTTCATCTCTTATAATTGTTTCGAATATATCCTTGGTTTTGGCTTTAATATTAGCATTACTTAATTATGATTAATATATATGCTGATTTATTTGTAGTACTCATTTTTAGATGCTTCATTTGTTGTTTAGTAATCTATTTGCTCTTTAATCAGATCTACAAATTGTCTAAATTTCAATATTATTGTTGAGGCATTGATATTTTTTTAGGAGATTTGCCAAAGTTTAGTGAGCTTAGAGTGGTTTTCCATAATTTGGTTGGCATTTCTGGATTTGATCCGATCTAGGTTGAAGATCTTTGTCTAATGATCTTGTTCATGATCTTTCAACCCATTTTTAAACAATTACATTGATAAGTGCAATGTGAATTTATAAATTTATGTGAGATTGACACACCCAAAAAAAATAAAAAAATCCCTATTAGTGATAGAGGGATAGGGGATAATATAATAATGGCCGCTACTAAACAGATCCTCAATCTTATGGTACACACAACACACTTCAATTACTATACACTTGTTTTTTTTGCCCGTGCGATTCACATGTCTTTCTTAGATTTTTTTTTTTTTTTTTTAAATTGTCAGCTCATCACAATTATAAACTTGTACAGACTTGACTATAAATCCAAGTCAATAGGAAATTGATTCACGTATTATGCAACACTAAAATACACGACCGCAAGTATACGGCGTCTATCGTAGTGTGATAAGTACGAGGTCGATCCCACGCGGAGGTGTATAGTATAAAAGTGAAGTTTGTTGACGAAATTCTAAATAGACGTGATCGATTAAGTGAAGATGGTGAATTACTCTAACATTGTCTACCAAATGTCACGAGTAAACAATTAAACGAGTAATATAAAAATCGATCAACAATCATGCAAACCAAAGAAACGAGGGAAATACGGTTAAAACTCAAAGAAAGAAAGGGAGGTTTCAAGGCATATGTCACACTAATGGGTCAATTTATGATCAAAAGCCTAATTAAGTGGTGTTGTGTTGATTACTATAGGGTTGATCACGAAATAATGAATTAAAAGTTCCTTCGATCCAATTAATCCAAGAGAAGTATCACACAAACTAGTATCTCTACCTAGCATGCATAATAAACCTAAAAAAGGGTCCTAAGATCATCTAATACCCTCCCAATAATTGATCCTCTCTCAAGATCACAATAATATTGGGTCGAATGCTTAAATACGATTAATGAAAAAGATTTCTCAATCCAATTTCAATTAATAATAAATCAAACACATTATCATGGCCATTGACAACATGTCTTGCAATGAAAGTTAAGCATTCAAATAGGAATAGCATCACAACCACCAAATAAACAAGAAATTAATTTATAAACATCATCCAAAGTATAAACATAGCCCTAGAACCAAAAGTGTTCTAGCCAAGAACTAACATAATCAAATTAACAAAATCCAAAGAAATAGCTAAATAAAAATAGAGAGAAAGAGAAATCTTAGTATAAAATGTGGTGGAGAATGAAAATTCCAAGCTATTGGTGCCTCTCTTGCTTGGATTGATGAAAAATTGAAGAAGATATGACCAAATCACCTCCAAGTGTGTGTTTGTATGTGTGGAATTTTAAGAATTGGGGGAAGGTACATTTGATTTTAAGAATGAGGGCTTATATAGTGTTGGGGTAGGGCTTGAGAATGAAAATTACACTTAAGTCCTTGGAAATTGGACAAAATATGCAAAAACCACCGAGAGCAGGGGTGACTCGGCCGAGTTGGGGTGCATTCCAGTGTTCCAAGTTCGCTCAGCAACTCGGCCGAGTTGGGGTGCATTACAGTGTTTCAATGCAAATCACACATGCAAATTAATATGTAGTGATATCTCTTTATCAAAGTGCTTTCTCAATGAAGGTCATAGGCTCATTATTGCAATTCACATTCATGAATCAAAGAATGCACAAACACACAACACATTGTGAATGAGAAATATAATCCAAATGCTCAAGTCCTCTACTCACATGACAAAGTGTTTCTCTCAAACACACAAACAAATTGAGGATATTAATGCACTCATCAACCAAGTTATGTTATGCAATCACCATAAGCTTGCCCACATTTGACTTTCTACACCATTCAAGTGTTTAACAATGTGATCAATAGGGCTTAATCAAGGATTTAACATTGGCTTTTTGGACAAGGTATGATGAATTTGGGAATTGTGACTCTTCTAGTGGAGGACAAAGCTTGTTGTTTTACAATGTGTGCTTTCACTTTCAAAGCTTACAAACTCCATTCTCACTTTTCATTTTCCTTTCTTTTTCAAGCATTCATCACCTCATCTTTTGAAATATTTTTTTTTTCAAACTTTTGGGGCTCTTTGTCCCTCTTTTCTTTTCCATTGATTTTTTTTTTCATCTTTTTTTTTTTTCAACTTTTCCAATTTCTCCTTTCACCAAAGATATTTAAGCACATGTTTATCCACTTTGTCTTTTATCCCCCACTAGATGTAGGTATCAAAGGCTAAAAAGGCTAAGTGGTTAACATTGTAGTTTGCCAAGAAAATGAAGAATTAAGCTCAAAGGGCTAACTACGGAAGATTACTTCGGTTTTAGGAAATTTTGGCTAAGTGACTCTTTAGAACAAGATGGCCTATATCATATCACAAAGTTTCACACAATCATGCTTTCAAACAAGAACTTGGGCAAGTTCTAGGATCACTAGCAATAACTTAATCCACTCTCAAATGAACTAAACCGGATTACGTGTTCGATTTAGGGCTCAAGTCTCACCGGTTTATTCAATAGAACTCTCACATTCATCAAATGTTCCCAAACAACAACACATCATGCATCCATGCTATCAAAGATCAACAAATATGAACACAACATGATATTACTATCCATCACCAATCATGCATACATTCAAAGCAAATAGACATCACCACAACTACTCAACCATGGATTCCAATGATTATTCATGCTCACATTTCACCATAAATACACTACCCAACATATAATCAATACCAACTCAAACAATATAAGCATATGAAAGCCAAGTGTGCGCCGGTGTAAAATATACACAAACGAAATGACAAAACGGTGCAAAGGGTGACAACTAGTAGAATAATAAAAAAAAAAAAAACTCCCCCAAACTTAGAATTTTACTATGTATAAATTCTAAGTTTGGGGCTACAAGTTGTTACCTCCCTCCTTGCACATCCAATGATCTTCAAAGATCACCATTGCAACACTTGCTTCCCTTCTCCAAAATTGGTTTTGCTTCCTTCTTCATTCTTCAAGCTATAATGTCCAAATTGCTTCTCATCCTCACCTACAAAAGAAACTAAGCTATCAAAACTACTAAAGCAATAAAAACATGAAAGCAATAAAACCTTGGGTTGCCTCCCAAGAAGCGCTATTTTTAACGTCCTATGCCGGACGGTTCTTCCTTGAGATGATTATCAAGTCACCCCATTGTCATCCTTTTTCTTGAACTTCTTTCCCAATGCAAATTTCTTAAGTCCATCAAAACATCCACTAGCTAGCCCATCCGGCTCAATCATGTCATAGGAAGTTGATGCCTCATTCAAACCCAAACTTGCACAAGTAGCTTTTCTTGATTTTGGGGAGTTTTTAAAGAAAACTCCCCCAAACTTGGCCTTCTTGTCTATCTTCAAATCTTTGTCTTTCACCTTGGGGTTCTCTCTCACAAAATTTATCTTGGGCTCTTCTTCCATCTTCTCTTTCATGGGCATTGGAAAGTGATCTTCCTTGGAATACCCATACTTTTCATTCTCATCATCCCGGAATTTGGCATTTCTTTGAATGTCAAACACAACTATCTCTTGGTTCATTCGAAGCTCCAACTCTCCATTCCTCACATCAATTATGGCCCCTCCGGTTGCTAAAAATTGTCTTCCCAATATCAATGAGATGTTTTTGTCCTCCTCCATATCCAAAACCACAAAGTCTACCGGAAAGATAAACTTGTCGATTTTGACTAATACATCCTCCGCTATACCCAAAGGGTATGTCATAGACCTATCCGTCAATTGGAGGTTCATTGTAGTTGGTGTGATCTCTCCTAAACCAAGGGTCTTAAAAATGGATAAAGGCATAAGGTTTATACTAGCTCCCGAATCACATAATGCTCTAAATGTACCTCCATCTCCAATGACACATGACAAAGTGAAGGATCCGAGGTCCCTACACTTTGGAGGTAGCTGATTCGGGTGGAATTTACACGTTTTAGGGGCACATGTGAGGTGTATTTTTATGTGGATTTCATTGAATTATGCATCGAATGTGATTGTTTAAGCCGAAATGAGAGAAAGGTTGTGTTTTGTCGGTTTTGTAGGAAATACGATGAAATTTGGAGCAAAACACCAACCATACTTTACTGGATCAGGAAGAGTAGTGCACGGTTGGATTCGTCTCGAAAAACGGAGTAAATTAGCCAAAGGAATCGAGTCAATCCGACACCCGAGAAGAAAGTTATGCATGAAACGAGAAGGGGAGGAGGCAACTCGGCCGAGTGAGTCAACTCGGCCGAATCTGGAACTTTGGACATCACTGCGCACTCGGCCGAGTGACTCAACTCGGCCGAATCTGCGATTTTGCACATTACTGTGCACTCGGCCGAGTAACCCTAAATCGGCCGAGTCTCGGCTGGAAAAAGTTGCTACACGCTTTTTAAGTGCTCCACTCGGCCGAGTGACCCCAACTCGGCCGAGTCACCCCAATTTCGGTGCCAAACTTGTATTTTCTCCATTTTTGAGGGATCAACTTGCAATTATACCATCCAAACCCTACCCAAACACTATATAAACTCCCTTTATTGAAATTCAAGCCATTCACCCCCAAATTCCTCAATTCCACACATACTTTCACACACTTCAAGGTGATTTGGCCATTCTCTCTCAATTCTTCATCAATTCAAGGAAGGAAGGATGCAATAGCTTGCAAATTTCATTCTCTACCACAATCTAGACTAAGCTTCCTTGTTCTCTTTCTTTTTATTTCATTATTTCATTTGGATTTTGTAATTTCATTATGTTAGTAGTTAGCTAAACACTTTGTGGTTCTAAGGCATTGTAGAGACTTGGATTGAAGTTTATGAGTAATTTCTTGCTTTAATTGGTGTTTATCTCTTATTTGCATGTTTAATTATCCATTGTAAAGCATGTTGTTAGTGGCCATGATGATTTGCTTGATTCATTGTTAATTGGGGTAGTATCGAGAGATTTATTCCATTTAATCGTATGCGAACATGCAACCCGTTATTATTATGATCTCGAGAGAGGATTAATTATCGGAGAGGGAATTGAATGATCTTAGGAGCTATTTTAGGCGGTGTAATGTTGGTGATGTAGAGATACGAGCTTACGTTGCATGCGTTTTTTTTTTTTTTTGGATTAATTTGTATCGAGAGATCGATTAGTTCTTCTTGTGTGATCACCCTATATGAGATAACCTTAATGGCCATTTAAACGAGATAACATTCATAAACGGACGTCTAAGTACTATACTTGCCTTGGAACCCACCTTCTTTCTTTGCATCTTCACCCACTTTACCTTCGTTTTATTGATTTGCATGATATTTGATCGATTTTGTATTTACTCTTTTCATTGTTTGCTAGTGACAATTTGATAGATAATCTAGGGTAATTCACAACTTTCAAGTTATCGATCACGTCTACTTAGAACTCAATTAACAAACTACCCTTTTACGCTTAACCTCCTTGTGGGATCGACCTCGTGCTTATCACGCTACAATAGACGTCGTATACTTGCGGTTGTTTATTTAGTGTTGCATATCACGTGAATCAGTAGCTTAGCTTGAATTATGGAGCTACATTGTTCGGTTAAGTGCACCGTCTCATACGCCTCCATTTCCCTCTTGTTTGACATTATTTCCTTCAAGAATTTGAAGTAATGTGGTATTTGTTCAAGAGCTTCGGCGAAAGGGATATTGATATGGAGCTTCTTGAACATCTCCGCAAACTTGGCAAACTTGCTATCCAAGCTCTTCTTCTTCATCCTTTGAGGATATGGGAGAGGCACTACATTCTTGCCTTTGTTTTGTGGAGGGATTGCCTCCTCACTCTTCTTCTCCCCTTCTTTCTCTGCTTGATTCTCTTTCACTTGGCCATCTCCTTTGTCAACACCCTCGGGTGCCATTGCCTCTTCCTCCTCTAATGGCATTTTGGGCCCTTCGTAGCTTGTCCCACTTCTTAACTTTATGGCCTTGCATTGCTCCTTGAGATTTAGCTCCGTGTTAGAGGGGAATTGCCCCGGAATGTGTTGCTTTCCAATGATGTTAGCAAGTTGGCCCACTTGCTTCTCCATGGCTTTCATATGGGTAGTCACATCCTTGATCATTTCACCTTGCTCATCATGTCTTTGCCATGTAACTCTTTGTCTCTCCCATGAATGCACCAAACATCTCTTCTAAGGATAGCTTTGGTGAAGGTTCAACGATCATTCCATCTCTCACGTTGAAATTCGGTGGTGGTTGGATGGCATTCCTTGGATTGGCATATGAAAAGTTCTCATGTTGCCTCAAACCGGGATGATAATTGTTCGGAGAAGTCTCACGGTTTTACCTTTCGTTCCAACTCCTTTCTCTAAAATGTCTATCTCTTTGATTGTTCATGTAGTGGGCCTCTTCGTATTGCTCATCACTTGGTCCCACTAAAGCTTTAGTCGTCATTAGAGATATCAACTTGTCCACCTTGTTGGATAGTTTAGCATTCTCCTCTGAATCTTGAGTTGAAGCAACCCTTCGGTTTTGTCTTCTTTCGGATGGCCATTGATGTCCATTATTTGCCATCTCTTCCAAAAGAACATAACCTTCCTCCATTGTCTTTCCCAACAACGATCCTCCACCGGCCGAAGCATCCACCATCCCTCTTGTACGGTGGTCCATTCTGTTGTAGAAGTAGCATATTAATTGATCTCTTGAAAAACCGTGTTGTGGGCAACTTCTAATGAGTTCTTTGAAGTGCTCCCATGCTTCGGCCAATGACTCATCATCGTTTTGCCTAAATGAGGATATCTCCCCTCGGATTTGGATAGTCTTGCTCGGAGGGAAATACTTCATTAGGAATGCATCAACAAGGTCGGCCCAATTTTCAATGGTCCTCAAATCAAGAGAGAGATACCATTGCTTTGCTCGGTCCCAGAGTGAGAAGGGGAAAAGTTGCAAACAGATGTAGTCTTGAGGAACACGGTTGATCTTAACCGTTCCACTTATCTCGAGGAATTGAGACAAGTGGAGGTTAGGATCCTCCTTGGAAAGCCCACCAAATTGGTTGTTTTGGACCATGACTATCAAAGCCGGCTTGAGTTCGAAGTTGTGTGCATCCACGGGTTCCCGACCCGCTCCTCCATACGGACTTGGAATAGGACGGAAGTGGTCTCTCAAGACTCTTTGTGGTTCCTCATCCTCCCTTGGCCTTCCATCTCTTTCCACACTAACATCTTCTCCAACTCTCCGGTGAAAGTTGTCCCTTAACACTCTTTGAGGTCGGTTACCTCAATTCCCATTCGGTTCCTCAACTCCTTCCACTCCTTGATTCTCAACTTCCTCCTCGACCTCTTCAATGATTGGATTCCCTCTTCTATTCATAGTTTCTAACTCACTTCTTCTCCTTTCGGCGTTCCTTCTTCGACAATTGGCTTCGATCTCCGGGTCTAAAGGTAACACTTCTTGTTGGTTCCTCCTAGATCGTGTGATCATAAACCATATCTATCAAAAGATCAAACGAGATTGAGAATTTCAAGTAAGATCAAAGTAACAAACACAAATATTTTTGGATTTTTTGCAAATAAGGAAAGCAAGTAAAATGTCTAGACTGAAATTCTATCAACCTAAACTCTAGAACTACAAAACCTCCCCGGCAGCGGCGCCATAAACTTGATTCACGTATTATGCAACACTAAAATACACGACCGCAAGTATACGGCGTCTATCGTAGTGTGATAAGTACGAGGTCGATCCCACGAGGAGGTGTAGTATAAAAGTGAAATTTGTTGACGAAATTCTAAATAGACGTGATCGATTAAGTGAAGATGGTGAATTACTCTAAGATTGCCTACCAAATGTCACAAGTAAACAATTAAACGAGTAATATAAAAATCGATCAACAATCATGCAAACCAAAGAAACGAGAGAAATACGGTTAAAACTCAAAGAAAGAAAGGGAGGTTCCAAGGCATATGTCACACTAAGGGGTCAATTTATGATCAAAAGCCTAATTAAGTGGTGTTGTGTTGATTACTATAGGGTTGATCACGAAATAATGAATTAAAAGTTCTTTCGATCCAATTAATCCAAGAGAAGTATCACACAAACTAGTATCTCTACCTAGCAATAAACCTAAAAAAGGGTCCTAAGATCATCTAATACCCTCCCAATAATTGATCCTCTCTCAAACTCACAATAATATTGGGTCGAATGCTTAAATACGATTAATGAAAAAGATTTCTCAATCCAATTTCAATTAATAATAAATCAAACACATTATCATGGCCATTGACAACATGTCTTGCAATGAAAGTTAAGCATTCAAATAGGAATAGCAACACAACCACCAAATAAACAAGAAATTAATTCATAAACATCATCCAAAGTATAAACATAGCCCTAAAACCAAAAGTGTTCTAGCCAAGAACTAACATAATCAAATTAACAAAATTCAAAGAAATAGCTAAATAAAAAGAGAGAGAAAGAAAAATCTTAATCTAAAATGTGGTGGAAAATGAAAATTCTAAGCTATTGGTGCCTCCCTTGCTTGGATTGATGAAAAATTGAAGAAGATATGACCAAATCACCTCCAAGTGTGTGTTTGTATGTGTGGAATTTTAAGAATTGGGGGAAGGTACATTTGGTTTTAAGAATGAGGGCTTATATAGTGTTGGGGTAGGGCTTGGGAATGAAAATTGCACTTAAGTCCTTGGAAATTGGACAAAATATGCAAAAACCACCGAGAGCAGGGGTGACTCTGCCGAGTGGGACAACTTGGCCGAGTTGGGGTGCATTCCAGTGTTCCAAGTTCGCCCAGCAACTCGGCCGAGTGGTCCCACTCGGCCGAGTGACAAAATCATTCCAGATTCTGTCCTCGGTCGGACTTGGCCGAGTTGGGTAACTCAGCCGAGTTGCACTCTGAATTTGTTTCGTGCATAACTTTTGCTTCCGACCTCCAATCGACTTGATTCTTTTGGCCATTCCACTCCGTTTTTCGAGACGAACCCAACGGTGCAATCAATGAAATCCACATCAAAATATGCTCCAAAGTATGGTTGGTTTTTTGCTCCGAATTCCATCGTATTTCCTACAAAATCGACAAAACACAACCTTTCCCTCATTTTGGCTCAACTTATCATAATCAATGCACAAATCAATGAAATCCACATCAAAATATGCTTCACGCGTGCCTCTAAAATGTGTAAATTCCACCCGAATCAGAAATGTCTCTACAACCTAATGCACGAAACCCTTAACATCTTCTTGACCATTGACATTTTGGCGAGGAGAGTCTCTCTGGAATATATCTATATGCATTGTGTTGTTCAAGTAGGTCTCTACAATCTAATTCAAGAAACTCTTTAACACCTTCTCTGACAAAGATTCGGGAATCAGTCACATTAAAAAAAAAAAAAAAAACCAACATGAAACCCGAATCTATAATTTTAGAATAAATTTAAAACTATTGATATAAAATGTGTGTTATTTAATTAGCAGAGTAATCAATCAACATGGTTGATCACTACAACAATGTACCCACTATAAATATTTTTCAATTGACAATAGAAAGAATTGAACTCAAACAGATCGATTAGCATAAAAAAATCAAAATCTAACAATCCATTTAGATTAGCATACACACATGTTACTTCTGAGAGTAGGCTATTTTTAGGCAGCAGTTTGACAACCTTCATCTTAAGAACCACCTGCCTAAAAAATCCCAAGAAAACAATTGAACATCTCAGGAATAAGATTTCTAAACAAAATCAATTGTTGGATAGGTTAAAGAGCTTTTTTTACTGGAGGGTCATCATCTTCAATGTCGGAATCGTCACTACTTGACCCAGCTTTCTTCGGGGTAGCAACAACATGGACCTTTTTAGGTACAACTACAGGTGATTTCTTTGCTACAACAACATCCTAATCAGAGTTTTTTTCATCATTAATTTAATCATCACTTGGTTCCTCTTTCTTTTTGGGAGATGCATTGCAGGTGTCTTCTTAGGTGCAGAAGCAGCTTCCTCTAAACCACTATTGGAGATATGAAGATCAATTAGACGCCTGGCCTACTCTCATAAGTGTGGCCCACTTTACGAGAGTAGGGAGAGTGGTTGATGTGGACAAAATGTGTCGTCCTATGAGAAAATGACACGTGGCGTCCGGATGAGTTATATCCAATGAGGTTTAGATATGATTATACCATTAGTCATTTACTTATATAGATTATTATGATGACCATCATTGATGTATTGATAATGGACACTTGAGATGATGAATTGGGCCTAGTTTAGGCCCAAACCCATAGGCGATGTTTGTTTTGGGATTGACCAATCCGGATTTGGATTGGCCCAATCTAATTTATGGAGATAACACGTGGACAAATTACCCATCAATTATGTTAGTATAAATTTAGTGTTATTTATTGTTTTTTTTTTACCATTTAAATTATTTTCACTATTTAATGTGTATTTTAACTCTTATCTTCACTATTTAATAGATTGAGTGAGAATAACATTTAACTCCTCGAAATCGGAATAATATTTACAGCTATTGATGTGTTCACTTAAATTTTAATTACACTTGCAAAGTTTAAGGACATGACCTAAAAGTATAATCAATCGAAAATTGTTATAGATCAACGATAATTTACATAATTTAAATCGAATGAAATTAATGCCTAAACTTATCAGTGTGTAACCATCTTAAGATAATTAGTGTGAATGGATGAATTATTGCAAATGTTCATGAACTTGATGAAATTGTTGCAGATGTCCTCAAAACCTTCAAAAATCTTCATTTGAATATGAAGAAATCTTGAAAGTCTTCATAAATCTTCGAGTGAATTTGATGATATTTTGAAAACCTTCATAAATCTTCAAGTGAATCTGATGAAATCTTTAAAACCTTCACAAATTTTCGAGTGAATATTATGAAATTTTCAAACCTTGACAAACAAAAATAAAAATCAATAATTAAACTACACCTATACCAAAAAAAAACAAACATGCATAATATATAATTGTTGATTAATACATAAGAAAAGAAAAATAAAAAAATCAATCATAACGGGAGTACATTAGAAACATTCAAAAAAAAAAAAAGAGAGAAAGTGTGAAAAATTCCTAAAAAATTATGTAAACATTGAATAAATTGTAACATTGAGTGGTTGAAATGAAAGAAAGAGATTGAGGTTTATATAGGAGTAAGAAATAAGAATTAAGGGTGGAAATTAAAACTTAAAATGAAGGGTTGAGATTAGAACATAAAATTAAAATGAATAAGAGTTAGAGATTTTGAAATTGAGAGATTTGGTGAAGAGAGAGGTTAAATAGATTAATGAGATTGTGACATGTGTCACTAATAGGTTTCTAAATATATGATACTAGTGTAAGACCCGCGTTTTACGCGGGTAGAAATAAATTAATCTCAAAAAAAAAATCTTTAAAACATGTATATATAGATTTGTAAATTTATTATTAAGAGATAAAAAATGAAATGTTGTAGCAATATAAATTACATCTTTTTATATATATATATATATGATGCGTCGAAAAAGAACGCCTTTAGATATCAGTCGTTCCTCTACGAGCACTGCTAATCACGAATCAAATCACTCATTTTATCCTTGGCTATCTTCAAGTAAATCTCCTTGGGAATCCGAAAATGACCTGCAAAAGTACGCTGGAGGGGGGCTCCGGCGTAGAAGCTCCGACGCTCAAGTCAGAATCGGCCGTAGGAGAAATCAAAGAGGAATTCCCCTGTATTTCTAGGGAAATTCTGGCGAATACAGTGGTGTTTCTTCTTAATTCAGTGTGTATTTCATAAGAGTGTGTATATTATGTAAAAAACGTACCTTAGAATATGGAAATAACCTACTTATATACCTGACCCCTCTCTCTGGAGAGGGAAAGACTCGTTCTCCCTATATTCTCGGCCCATTCCTGTAAATCCGGTCCCCAAGTCCCTAAGGAATCGGTTTATCTCTCTGAAGACTTGGTTCCTCAATGTATCATCCCCTATCTTCATGGAATGACCCATTCCTTTGACTTAGTTAAGAAAGATTAATTGACATCACGCGTTTCCCTTTGGGCCCTATCCTTAAGCCCAAAGGATATTATCCTTCCAATGTGGGCCAAAGGCCCAACCAATCTTATTTCTCTTTAGAAGCCTAGGGGTGTATTAATCCAATCCTTCAAGCTCATTGACCTAATTGAGATTACTATAATTCATCTCGTTTCCACGTGTCGACTTTTCCAGGAGCGACATATTTATCTACATCAACCACTCCCCCCTACTCTCGTAAAATACCTCAAATTTATGAGAGTAGGAAAAAACAAGATGAATTAACCTGAACACCTCTTCGTACAGATCATCGCCATCTTTCCTTCAATACTCTCTTCCATTCCTGAATACACCCAAGTTCAAGTTTCACAGAGTGTATCATGTCGCCCTGGGAAATTATATCCCTCTCTGAAACCCTCGAGCCCTAGGGAGCTCCAAACTCTTTGAAATTTCCCCACTTCAGGGATATTAGGTGTTATGGCTCGTACTCTGAACCTTAAGGACTCTTAAGTGGCTAACACTTATCACTCAGAAACTCTCAGCCATATCCTGGCTCAATATGGTTTAGATCTCAAACCTCTCGAACTCTTTAAATGATTTACACTTCTCAAAATCTCCAGCCATACCTTGGCTAGTCCAATCAAGGTGGTTCATACACTGAACCTCAAAATCTCATAAGTGTTTCTCATTTACAATCTCATGAGTCTAGTCGCGCGATCTTAAATCGAAACAGTTCATCTCTTTGAATCTCAGAATTGTGAGGGGCTCTCTAATTCCCCTCGGCCTCACTCTCCGATCGTAAGAAACTTTAATCCTGCTTTTATACCTCTGAGTTTTTCTTTGGACGCCTAGGGTCCTATATCCCTAGTTTTGAAAACCTCTTCTAACTCTGGATGTCATCTATTTCCCTCAAACCTCGAGGGATATAATGGGTAGAGCTTCTTCTTTAATCATTTTGGGAACTGGACACCTGTTGGGTCATAGAATTACAAACACCATTTCCTGTTTCATATCAAGGACTCTCGCAAATATATCAGGAGTTGGGTTCATATCAAGAACCCACGCAAATATCCCTCGTCTTGAATGTTTTTCGACTTTCCGTGTTTTATCTCATCTCTTCTTACAGCTTACAATACCTGCATATTATCTCCTTGCATGCATGTATATATATATATATTTCTCTTTCTTCATAAGCATGTCATATATTATATCTTTAGATATTAGACATATCATGCGTTGTCTATTCAGCTTTTCTTAGCTGTGCTTCATTGCATGTTTCTAGTATCTTCTTGACACGTAAAGGCTCTAAAGCTCATAGAGAAATCTTAAATAAGAATATAGGGTTTATGTTTCTGTACTTACTTGGTGACTTGATAATGCTTCTAGTTTCTCTCTTAGAGTTAGAGTTTTTAGGGATTATACTCTCCCAAAAGTTAGAATTCGTAAGGATTATACTCTCCCCTAAGTTGTTCATACTCGTAAGAGTTGTTTATACTCGTAAGAGTTGTTTATACTCGTGAGAGTTGTTTATACTCGTAAGAGTTATTTATACTCGTGAGAGTTGTTTATACTCGTGAGAGTTGTTTATACTCGTGAGAGTTGTTTATACTCGTGAGAGTTCTTAGGGATTATACTCTCCCTAAAGTTAGAATGTTTAGGGATTATACTCTCCCAAAAGTTAGAATATTTTAGGGATTATACTCTCCCTGAAGTTGGAATGTTTAGGAATTATACTCTCCCAAAAGTTAGAATGTTTAGGGATTATACTCTCCCAAAAGTTAGAATTCGTAGGGATTATACTCTCCCCTAAGTTGTTTATACTCGTGAGAGTTGTTTATACTCGTGAGAGTTGTTTATACTCGTGAGAGTTCTTAAGGATTATTGGCAGGTTAATTATATCTTCCGCTACCATACCCCCTACTCCCCCTAGCTTTAGAGGCTGTCGTGGATAGAAACTTTAGGAATTGTTCCTAGGCATTTTCTATTCAAATCTTTATGAGCTGGTGTAAGTCTCTTTATCTTGCAATATCTCTATCATGTTATGTTTTAGTTTCCAAAACACATTCGTTATTTCAGCACTCATTATGCGGACCCCTAACGGTTATCTCATGCAAAGAATCTCAGGAATATCTCAAAACATCATATCTTATTAAATTCACAAACAATAAATGCAAATCATACCTGACTCATGCCAACCGCCCTACCCCCTCTACCGAGAGGGTAAAATTACCCATCGAATTTCTCAGAGACTCGGCGTCCCTCAACTGTTCCCACGTGTACTCTTATCTCTGATATACCTCAGGGTCTTGGATACTCAACTCAAGTTTAGGGAGCTCCTAAAGGGAAACTCCTTCATTATGTTCTAGTTCAGCTTAAGAGTGACATGTAAATCTCCAGGCTTACTCGTATATCAGTCTCAAATCAATCCTGTAAAAATACACCAAAAAGGGCTTCCTACATAGGCTCTCCAGTGCTCGGATAAGCGTCATAAGCATCAATTATATAGTTCAAACATGAAATAACCAAATAATGTAAATAAAGTCTCCTTTGATCTCAAACCTGAGACCTGGACCCCCTCTAGGACCTCCTATCATGGCAAGACGATTAATTTCTCTAATCTCCAATCTCAGAAGGGGATCAACTTCTTAACCTCTTATTTGTGGAACTCTAGGTGATCCCTGTATAACTGACCTTCCAGGGTGCAGTATTTCAGCCTTAAGGCTCGGGCCTCTCGGGACAGTGGAGCCCCTGGGTCTTTGTTCAGCTCTGTGAGGATTTCTCTCCAGTCTCCTCCAATCATCTCCATCCTTCCATCAACTCTAGTTTTCGGACTTATCATTTCGGTTACTTAGGGCTATTGACCCTTAAGTACTTCAAAATGCTCAAATCATGTTTCATCACTTTAAAAGAATCATCTCATGCAATATTAAAAATTCATTATCTTTTCAAAAATAAAGCTTCATAGCATCGAACAAACAAATCAAATCAACTTCCACTCTAAAAATCATAAATAAAGTGGATCATGCTCACTCAAATAATCTCTTCAAATGAAAATTACAATGAATATTCAATTCTCCACGTTTCATCATAAATGAGTATTTCTAGTACATGCAAGCTTCAAGGTCCTAAACGAGGACATAACTCAAGACATATCATTGTTTAAAGATCAAAAGGTAAGAAGTAGCACTTTTCATTTTTTGATCTCAAGGACCTGAATAAGCTCAATCTATAATTTGAAATCATATCTAAAGTATAGAAACATGTCAATCATACACAATTTGAAAATAGTTATGCTAGCTTTCGTTTCGAGAACCATAGTCATCATCAATTCTCCTACATAAAGTAGTCATAGAACTCAACATATGAATCACCTACTCATGCTTCTAAGATTTCAAGTAATTCTCAATTCCCATATCATTTATAAAACATCTACATAAATCAATCGTGTAAGCTTAAGGGGACCCTTCTTAATTCAACGGAAAAGAGTAGCCTCGTATCATATATGTCAATCTCTTAAAGACTTGCTCATAATAATATCTACAAGAATTAACACTTGTACTAACCAGTGGTACTAATGTACTCAGCATATCTCTGCTAGCCCTCACGGACCTGGGCTCTTAGGTTCTGGCCAATTCATGTTCATATCTCTGGTAGCCCTCATGGACTGGAATACTTCATATCTTTGCCAGCCCTGGGGGACTGGAATACTCCATATCGCTGCCAGCCCTCGGGGACTGGAATACTCTATATCTCTGCCAGCTCTCGGGGACCTGAATACTCTATATCTCTGCCAGCCCTCGGGGACCTGAATACTCTATATCTCTGCCAGCACTCGGGGACCTGAATATCCCTCCAGAACCTCTTGCGTTTTCAGCACTCCCAGAGTTCTTAAGGGTTTCTGGGCTGGATCTCCTCAAAATTTCTCGAAACAAAAAGGTTAAATAACAATTTGTACCAAGATTTAGTACGTGTTTTGTCAATATTCTAATGCTCATTCAATAAAAGGTGTATTCTCGTGCGAATCTTTCCACATATACAATACGTCTCATATTTTCGCAACATATTGATTGAAACGATTAACATCCACGCTAAACTAAATAGATTAAAATCATTCTCCACAACATCTTAGTTAAGGAGTAGTCATTTATGCAAATCACAACATATAATAGTTTATCATGGTTCTATCTATCACAGGTAAATTATTCTTCTCACTCAAATTCATCACATCGACGAGTCTCATTCAAGTATCAGATTAGTATAAATCAATTAGCCAAGACAATGCATGCTACCTCATATATCACATTTTTCAACATAATAGTCAGAAAATGATTGTTGATGCAAATATTATCACAATCACTTTTTATCAGACTACACACATGTTCTCATTATAGACTTATATTTCTTATACAAACTAATTTTTCAGAAGTACTTAACACTAGATCATCAACAAAAACGTCGTTCAAGTGATATTTCAATCTCAATTTACATAAAGAGTGCAGAGATACCTCCCTTAAGTTATCAAATACTCGAAAAGACTTGTGAGATTCCAGGTATATGTTCATCAAACCCTCGAAAAGACTTGTGAGATTCAGGTATATGTTCAGGTCATTTCTGACCTACAACCTCAGTCGCCCTCGGGAAGGCTATAGGGGCTGGAGCGCCCTGGACAACCATCACCTTCTCCCTGGATCGTGTTATTATAACATTCAGTTGTTCAGTAGTCAATACCAGCAATTCTGAACCTGTAGCTGCTGGAGGTATCTCCCTGCTAGGTCCACTCCCGAGGGCTCAAGACATGTCACCCTCAGTAGATATAGGAGTGTCTAGAGTCTCTTCCCTCATATTCTGGACTTCTATTGGCGGATTTTCCCTGAAGGAACGAACGCAAGTCATTTTCCCGAACTTTCAACCAAATACTTCGGAGGGGGAGGAAGGAAAATAGGTAGTGGAGTTCTTCCTCCCACTGGAATTCCAAATTCAGGTCGTATAGGGGAGGAAAATATATTCTTTCCCTCTTTAGTAGTTCGTCTAACAAGCTCATGTTCACCTCCAATAGTTAGGAAATAAATCTCACGTCTTAGATCTAGTTTCCCACAGACGGCGCCAGTTGATGCGTCGAAAAAGAACGCCTTTAGATATCAGTCGTTCCTCTACGAGCACTGCTAATCACGAATCAAATCACTCGTTTTATCCTTGGCAATCTTCAAGTAAATCTCCTTGGGAATCCGAAAATGACCTGCAAAAGTACGCCGGAGGGGGGCTCCGGCGTAGAAGCTCCGAAGCTCAAGTCAGAATCGGCCGTAGGAGAAATCAAAGAGGAATTGCCCTGTATTTCTAGGGAAATTCCGGCGAATACAGTGGTGTTTCTTCTTAATTAAGTGTGTATTTCATAAGAGTGTGTATATTATGTAAAAAACGTACCTTAGAATATGGAAATAACCTACTTATATACCTGGCCCCTCTCTCCGGAGAGGGAAAGTCTCGTTCCCCCTATATTCTCGGCCCATTCCTGTAAATCCGGCCCCCAAGTCCCTGAGGAATCGGTCTATCTCCCTGAAGACTTGGTTCCTCAACGTATCATCCCCTATCTTCATGGAATGACCCCTTCCTTTGACTTAGTTAAGAAAGATTAATTGACATCACACGTTCCCCTTTGGGCCCTATCCTTAAGCCCAAAAGGATATTATCCTTCCAATGTGGGCCAAAGGCCCAACCAATCTTATTTCTCTTTAGAAGCCTAGGGGTGTATTAATCCAATCCTTCAAGCTCATTGACCTAATTGAGATTATTATAATTCATCCCGTTTCCACGTGTCGACTTTTCCAGGAGCGACATATTTATCTACATCAATATATATATGTATAATAGAATAGAGAATTACAACGTACAATTTTATTTATAAAAGAAATTAATATAAGAAATTACAAATTATGTAAACATTCTTGTAGATAACATATATATTTGTTGTACGTTTATATATTTTTCTATTTTTAAAGAATTATCAATTCACTCTTACCCTTAACTCTTAACTCTGCAACATACAAATATATGTTCATGTATGATTTATGAATACAGATTTCGAAAGGTAAATACTTACTCTGAAAAGAAATTAACATTGAATATAGTAATAGTCTTAATAACTCTTTTATCTTAAATTTATTACACTAATTAATTATTCCTACAATCACAATTCACAATATTATAAAAACTAAAATTTAATAATAAAATAAAGTTAACAAATACAGTAATTAAATGTGCACAATTCACTATTGAAATTAATAATATAAGTAATAAATTCCGATAAGGAATTAATTTTTGTCAATTGAATTTTTTTTTTTTTTTATCAGTAAAATGAAAATTTATTTCAAATGAATTTCGACTGTAAGACATAACCAAATTATTCATCTCAAAAGATTGCAACTATAATATCGCTATATATATACAGAAAAAGAATAACTCAGTTATCAACTTCATTCTAAAGTATTGTATATAGGGATAATTTCTCCACTCAAAAGATATGTTATTATGCATGGGATGGGCTCCGTAATTCATCCCCACAACCTGCTTTTTTTATTTCTTCAACAACATTCTCTATCCCAAATTAAAGTTTGTGTTACTGAATATTGCCGAATTCCTCCATTTCCAAACCACCCAAACTGATGCAGCCGGAAGCACGATACACACACGTAAATCCGTTGATTCTACGAATACTCGAAATATACGTAAACGAGATTAAAAATGATAATCCATTGATTCAAAATGAATACTGAAAGAACACAAATAAAACACGTCAAAAGGGATAAAACCCAATATTTTTCTATTCAATCAACTCCCTTTACGTCAAAAGGGATAAAACCCAATATTTTTCTATTCAATCAACTCCCTTTACAATGTTCTTGAAACTCGTATTTATAATAGATAAACTAGGGTTTTAGGCGTGTAAGTCCTAAAAGCTCGGCCCACTAATAATTAATCAAAACCTAAACAAAGCTCTAACACTATCTAAAAATATAAATAATACTAAATAATTAAAATACAATCTTATCTCCATCATTCTCTCCCTCCTCGAAAAGATTCGTCCTCAAATCTGCATGAATCTTATCTCTAGCAGTATAAAAAAAACACTACGGGATCATCATCAGAGAAAGCAAAATTAATTAACGCCTCAGGAAATTTGACGTCCTCAAATCTGCATGAATCTTATCTCTAGCAGCATAAGCAAATGTTGGCGGCGGTTGGCACAAAAATGCTTGTTCTAGAGTTGTGATAGAGGAGGAATAGCGTCGAAATTTGGTTGGATCTGTGGTGGGATGTGTTGTTTAATGGTGGTGGTAGTTGTTGATGAAAATCGTGGACTGAATCTGTTGGTTGTGTAGAGATGTGAAACTGGTGGAATGAGTTTCTGGAACGGGGGGCGGCACTGTGGCGGTGGCGACAAGGGCTGCCAAAACTGGAGATGGTGGTGGCGCTGGCGTTTCCAGTGTGGCAAGTTCGTCCCGTTGGCTGTAGTTGTCGAAAATTCCATCGACGGTGGCGGCCAATTGAGACCAAAGAAAATCAAATTTCTCCTCCGTATCGTAATTTTGCTTCATCGTTGATAAACGATAAACCCCACGGAATCGTTATGGCTCTGATACCAACTGATGCAAGCGAAAGCACGATACACACACGTAAATCCGTTGAACGAGATTAAAAGTGATAATCCATTGATTCAAAAATGAATACTGGAAGAACACAAATAAAACACGTCAAAAGGGATAAAACTCAATATTTTTCTATTCAATCAACTCCCTTTAGAATGTTCTTGAGACTCGTATTTATAATAGATAAACTAGGGTTTTAGGCGTGTAAGCCCTAAAAGCCCGACCCACTAATAATTAATCTAAACCTAAACAAAGCTCTAACACTATATAAATAATACTAAATAATTAAAATACAGTCTTATCTCCGTCACAAACAATGCAAACTCACATATGGATGATAAAAATGCAAATCCCTCTTACCGTGAATCAATCTTATGATGTAGAAAATTCTCATTTGTCTTTTGAGAGTACAACAGATTCAAAATACAAATTTAAGTAAATCGAATAAAATTAGTGTATCCCAAAAAATCTCTAATTAAACGCACTCTGTTAATTCTTCTTCGGTCTCGAACCGACATAAATAGTCATTAAATCGTCATTGGGTATTAGTAACACATTTAAATATTTTTAAATACTCCCTTCGTCCCAATTTTGTTTCGTCATTTATTGTATACATGTAGTTTAATGTAAAAGTTTTTTATTAAAAGAATGTGATAATTTGAGATTCCTTTATATATTTACAATCAATATTAATATGTAAATAATTGTAATTTAACAGTTATTTAAATTATACTGTATTGATATTTAAGATTACCCTAAATTAATGTAAAACTGATTGATTATTTCAATCTAATTACTATTCATAAGGAAATGGCGTTACTAATTTGTATAAATGATATGTAAGATTTTAAAATATTTAATGCGAATCGGAGTAATAATTTCTCAATTTTTAAATACACATATGTAACCGCCCATGTTTTAATTTATAACGGTTAAACTGTGTAAGTGATTTGATTTCATAAAGTTATATAATTAGCTTCTATTAAAAAATTAATTTAATTAAGTTTCAGTAAGGTTAGAAAAGTATCAATATATACTGTAGCTAGTTTGGTAAAAAGTAATTTACCTTACAAAAAATAAATTCAATTATATTGGGCAATTGATATTAATGTTTGACTTTGATTTTGCAAAGTAAATAAATTCAAAACTAATTAATTTTGGAATGAGATCAAATCTATGCAAACATTAAGTCAATATATTAATTATAGAATTTTATGTTAGGTAAAATTGTAATTTCGTACATTGGCCAATATAGTCTTTTTTTATGTTAGGTAAAATTATATTTTGTGTAAATTAATAAAAGGATAATATAGTCTTTTTTTAAATGTAATTATTTTTTAAAAAATATTTTGGGGTGAACTCATAAAATGAGGGGTGTAGATAACTATGGTAAAAAAATAATTTGGGGGTGAACCCGTAAAATGAGCAGGTGTAGATAACGGCGATAAAAAATTATTCGGGGTGAACTCATAAAATGAGTGGGTGCAGATAACTGTGGTAAAAAAATAATTTGTGAATAAACTTGTAAAATGAGCGGTGCAGATAACCGTGATAAAATAAATTATTCGGAAGTGAACTCATAAAATGAGTGTAATAAAAAATGTTTTTTTGGGTGAACTCATTAAATGATCGGGTGCAAATAAAATATAAATAAATAATTAAAATTGGTGTGTATCGGTCAAGTATCACCTTAAATATATATAATAAATTTAAAATTAGATTATTATTTCTTAAAACTAAAAAATATAATTTTGGAACGATTAATGATATGAGAATTAAAATAAAGATTATATATTATTATTAACTTTTTTTTATTGTATTAATTATGTGAGGATAAATTTGTAATTTTATAATTATGTATTTAAAATTATTAAAATTAATTTAAAAGTGCAATAGGACGACAAAAAAATGATAATTTGTGCAATGCAAGACGATGAATTCTGCGATGCCAAGTGCAACAGGTAGCAAGGTCATCAAATATAAGTATAAAAATCAGATTAATGGACTGTTGATAGTTTGGGCGACACCTTGACTATCCTTAGAAGACCCCAACAGAGAAAGGAAGAAAACTATATAAAAAAAAAAGGGGAGATAGAGGAAAGAACTAAAAAAATATTTTAAAAAAATATATGTATAAAGAATAAAGAAAACAATTATTTAAAAAAACTGAATAAAGAAAACTACTCAAGAAAAAAAACGGAGAAAGAGGAGAGAGAAAAATGGAGAAAGAGGAGAGAGAAAAATGGAGATTCTAAGGGTAGATATTTATTTATGTAAACAGAAAATATTTTTTTATGTATTTTTATTATTATATTTTCGTATAATACAATCCAAGTAAAACGGACAGTTTTTTTTTTAATTTACCTGAACTTTGGCTCATAAATTCATAAATTTGAAATGCTGAGAAAGAATGAAAACTGTGAGAAGCGCCAAAAGGGGGAACCGAAGAGTCTAATTAGGGTTTGTGCATTTGTGTCCGTATAATGTGTTGATTTCATAATTTAAACTACTAATTTCAATCCGGTAAGTGGTAACCTTGCTATCCCCTGATTATTCATTACCTTTGCGTCGGTTTTTTTCATAATTTGTTTTTGTTATTGCTCGAATTTGTTTATCAGATACTCTTGAATTTGTTAGAAGTATGGATGATTACGAGATGGAAGAATCAAACAGGGGTGAACTCGTGGATCGACTCAGTGAGTTACCCCTGGCGTTAATTCACTCCATTCTCTCATTCATGCCTATGAGAGATGTTGTTTTTACAACCTTTCTCTCTAAAAGTTGGAGAAACTTGTGGACCACCGTCCCCTGCCTTAATTTCCGTGAAGATTACTATGAGAAAAATTTTGTTGACCGGGTTCTGACGTTGTGGAAAGGTATCAAGATTCTGAAATTTGAAATTGAAATCCACCCTCACTTTTATATATCATCCGCTGGTGATATGGATTTGTGGTTACAATTTGCTGTGGAAAATAGAGTGGAAGAATTGAATATTGATTTGAGTTGTGAAATACAGGAGAATCAGCATTGGTTAGATGCAGAAATCTCTGTGATGAATTGTATGCAGGAAGATGTATACTGGGTTCCACAGTGCTTGTACTCGTGTTCGTCGATAACAAAATTGAAGATTGGGTGTTGTAATCTAGGAAATTATGGATCTCCTTCGTGGAATCAACTCAAGAGTTTAACCATTCATGTATTTTGCTTCAGTGAAAGTTCGATAAACTCGATTCTATCTGGTAGCCCTAGCTTGGAAGTCTTTGAGTTGTGCTTTATGGAAAACAATGAGGACTTGAATATCCTGTCTACAAGTTTAAAAAGACTCAAGATCCATAAGTGGTTATTTCGCGACTACACCCATCCATCAGACAGTACAGTGCTGAGAATCTGTTGTCCAAATCTTGAAACATTGGAAATTTTGGGAGCTCTGTTTTCTGAGTGTTTGTTTACAGATGTCTCGTCTATAACGGATGCAACTATTGGGTTTCGTGATTCACGTCGTTATAGTACATGGCATGGGTTGGGGGATAAAGTGCTTGGTGACATGTTGAGGAAGATTTTCTCAACTATCCAACACGTTGAAAAAGTCACACTGTCTTCTTGGTGTGTTGAGGTATAGTTTCTTCTCAATACTTACATGTTAAGTATCATAGAATTGTTTGAAATTTTACTTGAATTTTTTATCCATTACCTTGCATATATGATGATAAAGTCACATAATCAAATTGCTGTTGTCTACTGGAGAGTATGCATTAGATCACATATTTTGTCCTTAATTTCAAAGATATTCTTCTTCATGGGAATTACTAATAATATTTCTAGAGCTAATGCCTATTGCCTTTTATTTTCTTGATTTTCATACCAGGCGTTTGGTGGGTCGAAGAAGAAACACTTGGTTTCACCATTACAGAATGTCAAGTTTTTAAAACTTGATTTTTGTACGTTGAAATTGGGTGACATGGTGGATTTCCTTGGGATTTTTCCTAATTTGAAGATGTTAGTCATTGGATATTTAAGTTTTCCTAAGCCACCAGAGATGTATACGGAGTTTGAAGCAAATCTCCCGAATTCATTTCTGCATCAGTTAAAGGCAGTTGAGATAACTTCATCCCTCTTTGATAGCTCAGATTTCTGGTTTTTTGAGTTGTTGTTAAAACGCAACAGCATGCTAGAAAAGTTAGTGATCCAAGTCAAAGACATCGACTCAAATCAACATGAGCAGATGTCTGAAGTTGCGGTGGCATTGCAGAGCATGCCAAGAACTTCGCCAACTGCAAAGGTGATTCTCAAAACAACTTGATCGATCCATCTCCACAATGGATCTTTTAATTGTTTTCTTAGTTACTACTTTTGCACATAATTAAGTTGAATATTCAATAATATGATCTTAAGTTGTTTCTTCTTTACATTTTCATGTTTTTGTTACATTTGGAAATTATGGTCTTGACATTCTTGCTTTCGTGCATTGCCATTCAGACATCGGGTTCCCCGGCCCCATTGTATAATACTCTCAATGTCTAATTCCATTATTCTTATTTTTCGATATTCAGCTCGAGAACCACTAATTTGGGGCCAATAGAATTGTTTGTACCTTAGGTTTTGAACCAGAAATTTTAAAAGAAACACTTTAAGTTTCAAATCTACCCCACCAGATCAAACCCTTCGAGTTTCATCATGTCCTCAATTAATTTATTTTATGTATAAATTAATTAATACTCCATACTCATTAAAACTCGTACTTGAAAAAGGGTGGGGCTAATAACACCCCATAAAATGTTATACACACCCCAAATGTTAAACACACCCCATTAAAATTTAAAATTCAATTTTAATTACTATACACACCCCAATTATTTCCTATTTACCCTCCAATTCTCATAATTAATAAAAATGAACTAAATCTTTAAAAACATATAAAATTAAAATTTAATTAACAGAAAAAATAATAATAATACAATAAAATTACATGTAAACCTTAAAAATATTTTAAAAAACTCAGCTAAATTTTAAAAATAATTTCTGATACTTTTAATTACGTGTTAACGTTGAAATGGAACAAATCAATTAAAATATCAAGAAAATAAAAAAAAATGAAAATAATAATAATTAAAACTAAATAAAATCTGAAAAATAAATAAAATAAAATAAGGATTAACGTTTTTTTTAAATTAAATAAAATAATAAAGAAAAATCAACTCAATATTAAATTAAAAAATAAAATCTTTAAAAATAAAGTAAAACGAAATATTTTATTTTATTTTATTTATCATTATTCGAATTTTTTTTTATTTTAATTAATTATTTTTTACGATTTATTAAAAAAATTACGAATTTATTTATTTTTAATTGATTTTTGAATTTTTTATTTGAATAATTTATTTATTTTCTTTTTAAAAAAAATACTCGGAGGGTTTAATTTTTTCAGATTATTTTTAAAAAATATTTGATTTATTTAAATGAATTATTTTTTAAGATTTTATTAATCTTTTAAAATACTTTTCAAATTTTAATTACATTTTTAAAATTTTTTCAATTTTTTATAAAAAAATTGTCTTTAATTTGTATAAGGGTTACTTAGTCATTTTACAATTATCTATTTTTATTTTTAAATTGATGGGGTGTATATAACATGTTTTGGGGTGTTAGTAGTGGTACCCCTTGAAAAAATGAGTATAGTAGTAAATGTGGACGGAAAGGATTATTAACTTTCATATGAATTTGAATTACCATCTCCTATATTTTTAATAGAGAGTTTATTTTGTTTACGTGTCGTTTGTTGATTAAGTATGGTAATGTGTAATATTAATTAAAATTGCGCTTATTCTTTTATAATTATTTTTTTAAAAGTTTTATTGAATTATTAAAACTTAAATTGAAAGGTTTGACGGGTGTAATATTAATTAAAATTGTTTATTTTCATGATTTATTAATAATTGCTTAAAATATGATATTTATTCAATTAACTTAAAATTGCTGGTGAAATACATTTATTACTCAGTATAATATTGTGGAAAAAATTTTACTCCTACTTTAGACCCGTAATTATGGGGTGGCAATTTAGGAAAATATTTTTGGCAAAAATGTCAATGGGTATTTTTACCCATTTTTTTTTTTTTTTTGGAACTAAACTTGTATTAGGGGCAAATTAAACAATAAACTCCAATTGAGAAGGTCACAAAATTTGTAAACTTGACCCAATTATGAAGGATCCCGTGCCAAAGGGAATTCCTTGCAAACTCATGTGCCAATTTATTAACATTTCGTGGAACACTTCTTCATTAATTTTACCGACTTTTCTAAAGTTAATTTTTTCGTATAAAACAAACTGTAATACTATATATGGATCTAGTATCCAAATTCTTTTTTTCTCAATTAATTAATATTTTATTAATTATCGTAATTAATGTTATGTCTTAAAAAAAAATATAAATAATAAAAATTAATTATCTGTAATTAATGTTATGTCTTAATTATAGATAATAACAATTAATTAATTAATTAAAGTATGCACATGTACTCTTGGTGGCCAAACTTTTAGTGGATCAAAATATACTGAACGCTTATGTATAATCTCCCAATACACACATTATTACTCTATGTCATCATTAATAATTTTAAGGAAGCCACTACTGACACCCCAATAAATGTTAATCAGACGCCAATTGTTAATCCCACACCAATAAAATTTTAAAATAAATTTATATTACTAAACCTACCCCATTTTTTCCTATTATAACCTTCCACCTCTTTTTCCCTTTCATCTCTTTCTCTCCCTCATCAACGTCCAGGAGAAGAAGAAAAAAACGCAGGTTGATATAGCTCCAGCAACGTCAATGGCACCCATCGGCGACAATAACGTCCAAAGGCGAAGCGCAAGAGCTGCGACGGCAGCGGCGTGGGTGCCATAACATTCAACGGCGGAGCGCAAGAACTGCGACCGGCAATGGCCGAGGACGTCTTTTGTGAAGAGATTGACATATATGGTTCAAAACGGCGGCGGCTTTACGACTCACGGTTGAAATTTCTAAATTTCTATTCAATTCAACTACATAAACACATGGTAAAAAACTGAATTGAAAAGATTGGAGGAAGAGCAATAGAGTAATTCACCGGCGACGGCACAACAGTGTCGCACTGCCAAGTTTTGGTGACTAATCTGAGTTTTGTTCATAAATTATGGGATTTGCATATTTTAAAACAAAAAGTTTGGTGTAGATAAACATTTTAAAGTGTGTTTATAATTATTATTATTTTTAGAATTTTAAAAGACAACTTAGTCATTATACATATATCTAATTTAGTCTTAAAAAGTTTGAAGTGTGATTAACACTTTTTGGAGTGTTAAGTAGTGGTTCCCTAATTTTAAACGGTAAAAAAATCAATAATTTCTACCACTAATTTCTTCACCCATTACCGCCATTATGTTAAGTATTTTTAATTTCTTCAACTAATTTTTCAGAAATTAATTTAATCAACACATTGAAAATTAATTTAATTTTCCCTAGTATAAGTGTACACCATTAAAATTAATTTAATCAACACATTAAAAAATCAATTTAATCATCCCTAAGTATAATTGTACACTATTAAAATTAATTTAATTAACACATTAAAAATTAATTTAATCATCCCTAAGTATAATTGTACATCATTGAAAATTAATTTAATCACCCCTAAGTATAAGTATACACTATTTGAAATTAATTTAATAAACACATTGAAAATTAATTTAATATTCCCTAAGTATAAGTGTACACTATTGAAAATTAATTTAATCGACACATTGAAAATTAATTTAATCTTTTCTAAGTATAAAGTACACTATTCAAAATTAATTTAATGAAGCCTAAGTAAACCAACTATAATTTCTTTATGACAAGTAAGTAAATCATTAGGGTGGAGGATCTTCTATATATTTGAATTAAAGGTATATTAGTTATTTTAGCGAAACCTAATACAAATTCAAGTAAAATAGGCAGTCTTTTAATTTACCTTTTTTACCTCAACTTTAGACCCGTAATTATGGGGTGGCAATTAATTTAGGAAAATATATTAATATTGACAAAAATGTCAATAATTAAAAACCATTGGTCAATGGGTATTTTTACCAACTTTTCTAAAGTTTTTTTCTTATAATTATCAATTTAAAATAGGCAGTTTTTAAATTTACCTTTTTTACCTCAACTTGAATTTGATAAATTTGAATACTATATATATATGGTGAGAAAGAATGAAAACTGCGGCAAAGGGGAGCGAGTCCAATTAGGGTTTGTGCCTTTCTTCGATCTGTCCCTATAATTAATTTAATTACTGGTTCATTCATTACCTTTGCGTTGATATATAGTTTTCATAATTTGTTTATCAGATACTCTTGAATTTTGAGTGGCGATTCAATTGTTAGAAAGTATGGAAGAACCAGAGGAAGTCGTGGATCGACTCAGTGAGTTACCCCTGGAGTTAATTCACTCCATTCTCTCATTTTTGCCTATGAAAGATGTTGTTCTTACATCCTTTCTCTGGGAAAATTGCATTTTTAGTCCTGTAAGAATATGTTCATATCACTTTTGGTCCTGAAATTCAAAAGTGGTCCTATTTTATGCAATATTGGTCATGTAAGTTAAATTTCGGATGGAATCCGTTAGTTTAATGATAATATTAAAAATAAATTAGTTATATACAATAAAATACATTATTAAATTGTAAATAAAGTAAAAAAAAATATATAGAACTAGCCCTATACCCGCGTAAAACGCGGAATCGATTTATTAAAATAATACTAACATTAAATATTATATTAGGATCGATTTATTAAAATAATAACTTTAAATACTATATTAATTTTTATATAATCTTAAACTTTTTATTATTCTAATATATTTATAACATATACATTTTTACAAATTTGAATCTATATTATAATATTTTTTTAATATATTAATAACATATGCATTAATAAAATTATAATTTTAATCGTAAAATTAAGAAAATATTTTTAATAAGTAAGAAAATTATAAAATAATTTTATTAATAAAAAAATATATAAAATTACAAATTTCTAAAAACTTCACAACATTTATAGTATGATGGCATGATTTTCCACAATGACAAAATACAACTAAATAGGAAACCGTACTTCTACAAAATTAAGGGGATGTTTATTTTGGGATTTTGAGGGTTTCAAAATCTAGTAGATTTTGAAATTTTAATGACTTATATGTTTTGTGTTTGTTTTGAAATTTAAGTTGGATATGATTTAACTTTATAGTAGAGAAGTATAAGTCTTTATATAGGTTATTATAAGGTATATATATAGAGTTATATTTATACGGTAAACTTTTATAGGGTTTATAGTTATTTGTAAGGTAAGATTTTAAAATTCTAAATTTAAATTATAAAGTAGAAAATGGGTGAAATTTTTTATTCCAAAACAAACATTCCTTTAAAGAAAAAGTTTTTAATTTTCCCGTCTAAGTCGGTATACATCTCTAATCCATTTTTTTTTAGGGCTATCTCTCTTCATATTTATTGGACACTTCAATTAACTAATCAAACTTTGTTGGAAGATTTTATATTTTCTTTATTAACAATTAACTTTTCTAATTAAAGTTTTTTAAATTATTCTACAATATGACAATAACTAAAAATTCTCTAAAATCTTACACAATACTCTATATATCTTAAAAAGTTTTTAAAATTATTTTAGAATAGTATATAAGAACATACATATAGTTTCTTTGCTACATCATTGCATATTGGAATGTATTTTTGTATTAAAATAAAATAAGTAATTTATAATTTAAATTATACATACCTCTAAGTGACCCGTACTTAGAATAGAATAGATATGTATCTTTGTATCATACAGGCCGTATGTTAGATATCTTGGATAGAATAGATTCAAGTCGGATAAAAATTTATAATTAAATTTATTATGAAATAATATAAAATAAAATAATTCATATATAATTATGGCGTTGTAGTCAATTGAGAAGAGAATAAAGTATCTTTTATAAAATAAAATAATTCATAATTCAAATTATAATTCATAATTCATAATTCAAAATTTTCGATTTGAATAGAGTTCTATTAAGAATAGAATTTATTGATTTATATGGATTTTGATAGATTTGAATAAATTGTGGAATATACATTTTTTTTATTATTGATTTACATATATTTTCATAAATTCCGATATTCATGCGGAGAGTTTTTTTTTAAAATTATATATATATATATAAAGTTTATATATTAATTCGGGTTGGGTCGGATACCCGCGGGGTCGGACATAAGATCCAAACCCGACTCATACCCAATATACGTACGGGCAGATCCTATATGTATCTTTGTATCATACAGCCCGTTAAATTTATTATGAAATAATATAAAATAAAATAATTCATATATAATTTAAATTATGGCGGATGTAGTCAATTGAGAGAAGAGAATAAAGTATCTTGTATAAAATAAAATAATTCATAATTCAATTCATAATTCATAATTCAAACGTCTTTTTCGATTTGAATAGAGTTCTATTAAGAATAGAATTTATTGATTTATATGGATTTTGATAGACTTGAATGAATTGTGGAATATACATTTTTTTTTATTGATCTACATATATTTTCATAAGCTTCGATATTCATGCGAAGAGTTTTTTTTAAAAAAAATTAATATTATATATATATATATACTATATAAAGTTTATATATTAATTCGGGTCGGGTCGGATGGGTACCCGCGGAGAGAAAAATATAGGGCGTGAAAATATAACAAAATATTAAAAATGATATGAAAAAATTAATCATATGAAATTTGAATTTCAATATTGACATTCGAACATTTGAATATTTGAATAGAGCGTGGAAATATAACAAAATATTAAAAAAGATATGAAAACATTAATCATATGAAATTTGTTGACATTCGAACATTTGAAAATCATTAAACACATCTACTACGTAAATATATAATAAAAATTCATGTAAAACAAAATATAATTATTGATTAGAGAAAATTGGATATTGTAATTTACATGGAGATGTAAATTACTAAGAGATTATAAGATTTTGGTGTACGTGGCACGCAAGGCTCACTGTTTTGAAAGAAGCAACAAAATAGACAAAATCATAATCCAAAAAAAAACAGAGAGACCTTTCAGATATTCAAATTCAATGCACATAAATGGAGCGAGACCGATTTTTTTTTTTCAAAATCTGAATAATCGGAAAATTTCGATCCAAATAAAATTATAGAAAGAAGAATTCAACAGTAATGAGTTCTCCTAAAAAAATTTGCCAAAAATCATCCTAATTTTACATTAATGGATAATTTAATGATAATTTCTACAAAAAAAAAAAAAAATTATAATCAACACGTAAATGAAAATTTTGCAAATAAAACGAAAACATTGAAAAAATTATGCAAAACTAAAGCGTTGATATTGATTAGAGAAAAAAAATCTACAAAACAAAAAACTATAGATTAGAGAAAAATCTGTAAAACGAAACACTGATATTTGATTAGAGAAAAAAATAATGCAAAACGAAAACATTGATATTGATTAGAGATTAGAGAAAAATCTGTAAAACGAAACACTGATATTTGATTAGAGAAAAAAATAATGCAAAACGAAAACATTGATATTGATTAGAGAAAAAAAATCTACAAAACAAAAAATAACATATTGATTAGAGAAAATTTTGAAAAACGAAAAAGTTAATATTGATTAGAGAAAAAAATTATGCAAAATGAAAACAATATATTGATGGGAGAGAACAAAATTCTGCAAAACAAAAAAAAATAATATATTGATTAGAGAAAATTCTGCAAAACTTTAGAGAGAACAAAATTTGGCAAAACAAAAAATAATATATATATTAATTAGATAAAATTCTGCAAAAAAAAAAATAATTTAAAGAGAAACTTTAAAAGAAACCAAAAAAAAATGGAGAGAAAAATATCATCAAATGTAAATGTAAGATGACAAAAAATAATTAATTAAAAACAAAGACAGAGAAAGAAAAAAAAAATTAAGAAGCAGTAAATAAAAATAATGGTAGAAATGGAGAAAAAAGGTGAGAGAACACAAAAAAGTAATTGAAGAAAAGTTTAAAATCTATCCTATACATTCATTCAAGAAGTGGTTGTAGATGTTCCGAGAGTAGAAATTTAATGTCAAGCTAAAACATCATAGTCTCATATAGACTTACAGAAGCAAACAAATGGTTTATGCTTATACTTTATATAATTGGAATTATAATTTAAATGTACGATAATTAAGGTAGAAAGTTGAGAAAAATTAATGATAAACTTAAATTTGAATATTCAAAACTTTAAATTGAATATTCAAAATTGAATTTATTAATAGGATTTTTTTTTAAAATCCTTCGTTGCAAATCTATTTAATTTAATATAAATTATAAATTAATAATTATAATTAAAAATTTTGAGATTAAAATAAAAAAAATAGATTTTTTTAATCAGAATGGCTGAAAATGCGGGTAGAGGGATAGAATTGTGACACGTGTCCCATTATATTCTCACACAAATATAGAGTATTAAGATAAGATAAGATTTGGAATAATTTGAAAATACAAAAAGAAATTATGTAGAATTTGAAAAATATTTATAGAATTGGAATATAATTCAAAAATACTAAACTAAATATTTCAAACCAAATAATAATTCAATTATGTAAATTTTAAAATTACTCTATATAATTTTTGAATAAAAATCTATTAAAACTAAAACTAAAAATAAAGAAAATTTATGTAAAATCTGTGTTTGAATATAATTTGAAGATACAAGATATAATTCATATAAAATCTGAATGTCAAATATAATTCAAAAACATTAATTATAAATATTTAAAATGCAAATTTAGAAAAAAATCAAATTAAAAACGAGTAAATATTTAGAAAAAAATCAAATAAAAAATATTAGTTATAAATATATAAAATGTAAACTGCATATATTATATATATATATACAGTAGGTATATGTATATATCTCCCCGGTCACCTGCTCTTCTTCTCGTGGACGAGCGTTTCCATCCCACCCCAATCCCCTTCACCTGGCCCCATTATATTTCTCGCCAACACCTTGCCGCCACCCGTAACCACACCTCAACACCACCGCCACCACCATTAACCCCATATTCTTCTAAGATCGCTTGAAAATTCCGGCAATTCTAATACGGTCACGAAACTCGTAGAGGCTAACCCCTCTAGCCTCGTGTCAGTGTTAGGAATCAAAGCCCCTTGTCAATTTTAAATTTCGTTCCCTCCTTCATCTTCAATTTGAGAAGTTTCGTTGTAATTTATTTTTTTGCAGATTTTTACTATTTTCTTAACTGTTTTTCTGATTTTTAACTAGTGTCGTGGTGTGACATTGTATGGTTCTTCCGGCAACGGGGTGTGGGGCGTGGCTGAGGGTGGTAATGAGATTTGAGATATTTGTGCGATGTTGGAGGAACAATCCATGGCTCGTGAGTGTGTGTGTTTTTTCTTGCGTTTTGGGAATTTCTGGTGAGTGGAGTTGGTGGATTGACGGGCTTGGGACAATGTATATGCGGAGTAGCTGTGTGTGATTGGGATCACTGGATAATTCTGCCGAGAGGGAGACTCGCCGGAAATTTTTTACTTCGTAATTAAACTTTTATATTGTAATTATAATTTTTTTAATTGAGTTTAATTAAAAGAAAATGCAGTTGACTGTCATCTTTTCCGTTGTCATCTTTTCCGTTAGAAGTTAATAGACTAATCCTACAGGATCAAAAGTGTAGTAAAAAGGACCAAAAGTGATATGGACATATTCTTACAGGACTAAAAGTGCAATTTTCCCCCTTTCTCTCTAAAAGTTGGAAAAACTTGTGGGTCACCGTCCCCTGCCTTAACTTTGTTGATGCTTACTATACAAAAAACTTTATTAACCGGGTTCTGACGTTGTGGAAAGGTACCAAGATTCTGAAATTTGAAATTAAAATAGAAATTGAAATCCAGCGTCACTTTAATAATGATATAGATTCGTGGTTACAATTTGCTGTGGAAAAGGAAGTGGAAGAATTGAATATTGATTTGAGGTATGATATAGAGGAGGAAGATGTATACTGGGTTCCACAGTGCTTGTACTCATGTTCATCTATAACAAAACTACGGATTGTGGGTTGTAATCTAGGAAATTATGAATCTCCTTGGTGGAATCAACTCAAGAGTTTAACCATTCATGTATTTTGCCTCAGTCAAAGTTCGATAAACTCGATTCTATCTGGTATTCCTCGGTTGGAAGTGTTTGAGTTGTGCCTTTTGGAACACTATGAGGACTTGAATATCCTGTCTACAAGTTTAAAAAAACTCAAGATTGACAACGCTCGCCCGTCAGCCATTACAGTGCTGAGAATCTGTTGTCCAAATCTTGAAACATTGAAAATTTCAGGAGCTTTGTATTCTGAGTGTTTGTTTAAAGATGTCTCGTCTTTAACTGATGCAACTATTGGGTTTTATGATTCACTGCCTGGGTTTGGGGATAAAGTGCTTGAAGAAGAGATGTTGTGGCAGATTTTGTCAACTCTCCAACATGTTGAAAAAGTCACACTGTCTTCTTGGTGTGTTGAGGTATATATAGTTAGTTTCTTCTCAAAATATGTACATGTTAGAATTGTTTGAAATTTTACTTGAATCAAATTTGCATGTGGTTATATGCTTTCTTTGTCACTTGAGTATGCATTAGCTCACATATACAGTACTATTCTTCATGCATGGGAATTACTAATAATATTTCCTTTTATTTTCATTCCAGGCCTTTGGTGGGTCGAAGAAGAAACACCTGGTTTCACCATTACAGAATGTCAAGTTTTTAAAACTTGATTGTTGTACGTTGAAATTTGTCGACATGGTGAATTTCCTTGGGATTTTTCCTAATCTGAAGATGTTAGTCACTGGATATGGATATTTAAGTTTTCCGAATCCACCAATGAAGAATATGGAGTATGAAGCAAATCTCTCGAATTCGTTTCTGCATCAATTAAAGGCAGTTGAGATAATGACTTCATCCCCCTCTTTTGATAGCCCAAAATTCTGGTTTCTTAAGCTGTTGTTAAAACGAGCCAGCATGCTAGAGAAGTTAGTGATCCGAGTCAGGAATGTCGTCTACTCACATCAACATAAGCATTTGTCTCAAGTTGCGGAGGTACTGCAGGGATATTTCCCAACTGCAGAGGTGATTTTGAAAACAGCATGATCGACAACATCCGTATCCCGATCTTCATGTAAGCTTAATATGATCTTGAGATATCATATTAATTATCACAAGTACTATTTTTGTTGGATGGTGTTGGTCTGTTTCCGAAATGTCTATTGTTTTAAGAGTTGAAGCTCTACTTTTCATCTCTTATAATTGTTTCGAATATGCTTGGTTTTGGCTTTAATATTAGCATTACTTAATTATGTAATTATGATTAATATATATACATGCTGATTTATTTGTAGTACTCATTAGACGCTTCATTTGTTGTTTAGTAATCTATTTGCTCTTTAATCATATCTACAAATTGTTTAAATTTCAAATGACTTCATCATATTATTATTGAGGCATTGATATTTTTTAAGGGGATTTAATTTGCAAAAGTTTAGTGAACTTAGAGTGGTTTTCCATAATTTGGTTGGTATTTCTGGATTTGATCCGATCTAGGTTGAAGATCTTTGTCTAATGATCATGTTCAGTGATTTAATTTGCAACCCTTTTTTAAAAAATTACATAGATGAGTGCAATGTGAATTTATAAATTTATTATAAATTATATTATTATTATTATTTTAATAAGATTTTATATAATTTATTATTTTAAAATATATTTGATGATAATTAAAGTTTTGGATAATTCATGTCATGTTCAACAATATCGACAATTGAAAAGACAATCTTGCATAAGTTCAGATTGAATAAAAGATTGTGTTGTCATTTGTGTATGCATAAGTTCATAATGAATAAGAGAATGTGTTGTCATTTATGTATGGTTGTAATATGCTAGGGGTGTTTTTATAGATAAATGAGAGCATTGAACTGTTATATCCAAAATGTTTTTATAGATAAATGAGAGCATTGAACTGTTATATCCAAAATTATATCAATTGTATTTGAGTTCTTGTCTAATAATGTTTTCGTACATGTGCACGAGGTATGCAGGTATAGTAGCTTGCATTTTAAAATGCTTATAAAATTATAAAAAGTAAACATAAAAATGTTGGAGCAGGACATAGAAAATTAATCGGAGAATAAAACAATGAAATTGAAATTAAGAGAGTTATGATGAAATATTATTGAGTATACAAAATTATTTTGTTAGGAGAACAAAATCACGTTCATAGTATATATATATAGCATATAAGAACATAGATTAAATTCTGGTCTAATTAAAATGAGTGCAAATTGATTGAAATGTTTTAATTTGTTTAAAATTATTGAATTCGTAAATATTATAAGTGAGTAATTCAAAATGTAAGTATTATGAAATAATGTACATAGAGTAAATAACATTGGTAGTGTCGGTTTGCCTTCGTCATCAAGGGCAAGTATTTTTAATCCACGTCAATGGGCAAGTATTTTTAATCCACATCAATGTACTCCACCCATTTATTTCAATTATGCTCCTTAACGTTGTTGAAGTTTTGCATTCGAGTTCTTTTATAGCAAAATGATAAATATTCTACTGAATATGAGAATAAGAAGAACAATTGAATCAGGTCAATGTTTCCTGCATACCAATTATTCAAGAAATACACTTTTGTTAAAGATTTCGATCAAATAGTCCCTGAACAATTAGAAAATGAAATTTCAAATTCATTGACTAACTTATGAACACATGCACAAACACAGTAAATAGCCTTGCCAAGAAAAGTTTTGTCAGAAATACAAAAGACTCACTGACTAACTTATATACACATACACAAACACAGTAAAAATCTTCCTGAGGAAAAAAAGCCATGGTCATATTGTAATTAGGAAAAAAAAATTGATCTAATAAATTAAGATATCATCAGCCTTTGAGGATGAGTAAACTTGTATACATTTATTACATTTCTTACAATATTCTCTTTCTCCCGATCAGCTTTAGAATTCAACCTTTGCATATCAAAAAATGTATAATCTAATCCTCTGGAATAATTTGAAATTTCATTTTCCTACTCTTTCATTTAGAAATAAATTAATCTATTTATTTTTTTGTAAATTCAAAATCACTGTACATACCTAAGTACCTCTTTGCGCTCCAGCATTGATATTTCCAATTTCTTGGAAGCAGATGTTGCATAAATAAATAAAACGAATTAGGGTTCGGAGCATAAAATTGAATTATGCAAAAAAAAAAAAGGGAAAATGAAGAATAAAATATGAGTACTGAAATAATTAAACAGAACCTGGAACAAAATGTGAATTGCCGCAATATGGGTGGGTGAAAGAATTGAATTATGCAAAAAAAAAAAAAAAAGGCGGTGATATAGATAAATTTTTCATATGATAACCGTCCACAAGAAGAGTAAAATATATGAACATAAAAAGAATTGAAGCAATGATGAGTACTGATAATACAGTCGACAAAACACATTTAGCAACAAGACAATAAAATAGGAAATCAGAAATGGACAGAGAATTAAGAAGACGATTTCAACCATATCTGTGATGAGCAATGTCTAAGAAGAATATTGATAAGACATGCGTTAGAAATTTGAAAAAAAAGAAAAAGAAACTAAATCATAAAATCTAAGGTAATATGATCCAGAATTAGTATTTAAGGATAGATAGAGAATGCATACAGAAGAATTTAATACCTTTCATGATATAGAGAACCAAGAAGCTGCATAAGTTGAAGAATTATGCTCTGTTTTGTGGCTCCTGAAGATGGCATTTGGCTTTTTGCTTTCGATTTTTTATTGTAATTCTTCGGATTTTGGGTATTCCTCATATCCAAAATTAATAATATTTTTTTAGTTTAAAAAAAAAAAATCATACCAGAACATAGACAGACACAGGCGTCTCAGTGGTAATGAGTTAGGAAAAGAGAAATCAAAGAGATCAGGAGTGATACACAAAAGCCACAACGATAATGGATTAGAGAGAGAGAAATCAATGAGAAAAAATGAGAAACAGAAACGAAAATAAAAAGAAACTGTAAAAAAAAAAAAAAAATTGTCAGAATTGTACGGAGAGAACAATTACAGAAAAAAAAAGTAAAAAGAGGAAAAAAAGAAAAAAAATTAGAAATTCTATAAAATTAAGAAAATAGAAATGGTAGGAAAGTAGAATGCACGTAAGAGAGAATAGATTTTGAATTAGTAGTTAAGGGTAAATGTGAGATTGACACATAAAAAAAAAACTTTATTAGCTTTTCAAATGTGCTGAGCTTGAACCAGCCCACCCCACCATAAAACATACAGGTTGGACTTAGCTCTTCTCAGCCCGCTAGAGGAGGGCCTGTAGGGACCGCCCCGTTTGGACCGTGGGTTGGGGGTGGACCAGGCCGCCTTTTTATTTTTTAAATAAAAAATATTAATATTATAATTATAATTAGTTTAATATTATAGAAAAATAATAAAATTATAGTCACGGTTTTTAGACTTATTCAACATCTCAGAATCGAGCTGCTTTATGCAATTAACAACCAACATTTAGAAGCAAAAAACAGTCAAGCACAACAAGTCTTTGTATCGCATTACAAATTTTTCGCTGTTTGCGCCGCTTGTTTTAGTTCCAACGTCAAACGTATTTTGGAAATGAAGATGATGAATTTAATAAATATTTTTTAAAAAAAGGCACAAGTTATATACAGTATACACCTCCAACTTTGTAAAGTATACTCCCCCGATTTATGTAATCCCCTCAATGTATCAAATGTTAGATGTACTCCCCCTCAAATTACCGAAAATACCCTTGTTCCATTTTTTTCTTATTTCCTTATATCTTCTTCCCAAATTTTTAAAAACCCTAAAAACTAACTTCCTCTTCCCCCAACACAAAACCGTCGCCCCTGCCCAGTCTCGGCGTCGTCGCCTCCGCTAGCATCGCCCAGCCTCCTCCTCCCTCTGCCGAGCACCGCCACCCCCTTTGCAGCGGCGACCCCTCCTTTTTTTTTCCCTTTATAACAAACCCCAGTTAAAAAATTCTATCTCTGGTCCTTCTTTGATCTAAAAAGATCGTGTGGCCGCCTTCATACGTGCTGGGATTTTCCCAAAGGACTATGTTCTTAAGGTTCCTCATGAGAAAGAGATACCCAATTTCACTAATCCTCCTACCTTAACTTTCTGGGAAGCCCAACTCAAGGCCGGTATCCATTTTCCTATTTGCCCTTACCTTTCTGAGATTTCTACATACCTCAAGGTGCCTTTTAATCAATTTACCCCCAACGCCATCTGAGCTATGATAGAGTTCTATATTCTAGTCAAAGGGAATGACGGAGAACTCTCGGCCCAACTTTTCCTTACTCAGTATTCGTGTAAATTATTAGATGGTTTTTTCTACCTTTGTGGACGTAGTTCTAGGACCGGTAGATTCTTACAGAAACTCCACGAGGGAAGTGAAGAGTGGAGAGACTATTATTTCTTCGTTACTAACCCCTCAACCTGGGATTTCCCTCACTATCGGTGGGTTTATGAGAACCCTAAAGTACGTTACCCTTCTCTCTCTGCTTATTTTCAGCATGACCTATCCGTCATGATGAGAAACCTCAATGATCATGTTGAGGCTATGGGGTTCTTTGACATAATGGGTATTTGCAAGAACCCTCGAGCCCTTTCTCATTTTGGGTTTGGTTCTCAAGACTACTCCTTAGGGTCGGGCGATGGTAATACCATCCTTCACACGTTTTATTCGTTGCACATTTCATTATGCTTTTTGCAACTCTAAACTCTGTTTTCATCTTTTGCAGTTATGAGTTGGTTAACACAAATCTCCATGGACGCCGCCCCACTAGCAATGGTCAACAAACCTCCTGTTCCTACTCTTGAGAGCTCCTCGAAAGCTCCCGTCCCATCGGACCCTGGGATGCCTGCTCCAGGCTTGGTTGCTAAGCGGACCAGATCATCCACTAGTAAAGTGGCTTTCGATTCAGGGCTTCCTGATTTAGGGACTTCGAAAAAGAAGAAGGTAAAGGGTAAACGGGCTAGCACTCCCTCAGACGCTATTGATTTGGACTCGCCTTGTCCTGCCGGCACTGGGCATCTCTCCAATTTCATTTATCGCCATCTCCCTTGATTCGGGTGGAATTTACACACTTTAGAGGCACATGTGAAGTGTATTTTGATGTGGATTTCATTGAAATATGGATTGATTATGATGATTTGAGCCAAAATGAGGGAAAGGTTGTGTTTTGTCGATTTTGTAGGAAATACGATGGAATTTGGAGCAAAACACCAACCATACTTTACCGGACCAGGAAGAGGAGTGCACCGTTGGGTTCGTCTCGAAAAACGGAGTGGAATAGCCAAAAGAATCAAGTCAATCGGACACCCGAGGTGAAAGATATGCACGAAACGGGAAAGGATCGAGGACGAGCAAGGGCACGGCCGAGCTCATTTCTCGGCCGAGCCACTTTTCAGGCCAAAATCAAGGCCACGCCCGAGACGAGCGCACGGAATAGAGCAGCCCGTGACAGAAAAATTGAGGCCATGATGGAGCACGGCCGAGCACCCTTCTCGGCCGAGCTCGAGCGATTTTTAAAATCAAAGCGCCACGGTCGAGCATTCTTCTCGGCCGAGCACTCTTCTCGGATGAGCATCTGTCCAAGCGAAAATCAAAGGCCTCGGTCGAGCACCCTCCTCGAAATAGAGCAGGCCGAAACAGGTTTTTGGGCCATGGATATGGCACGGTCGAGCACCATTCTCGGCCGAGCCCGAGAAATTCCATCATACACACATCTCGGCCGAGCACATGCCACGGCCGAGCCCCTTCCGTCCCCTGTTCCACACGCCACGACCGAGCTACCTTCTCGGCCGAGCACTCCCCAGTTCGCCATCATGCTGAGCACGACCGAGCTCCATCCAAGCCTACCCCCATTTTCGGTGCTTTTCACCTATTTAGGCCATTTTTTAGGGACCAACTTGCAAATTGTGCATCCAAACCCTACCCCAACACTATATAAGCCCCAATTCTTGAAATCGAATGTACTCTCGCCCAATTCCTCAAATTCCACACATAGTAACACACAATTGAAGGTGATTTAGCCATATCTTCTTCATTTCTCCATCAATACATGCAAGGGAGGCACCAATAGCTTGGAATTTTCATTCTCTACCACATTCTAGACTAAGCTTTCTATTTATCTTTCTTTCTTTTTATTTAGTTATTTCATTTGATTGTGTTTATTTGATTATGTTGTTGATTAGCTAGAACACTTTTGATTCTAGAGCCTTGTAAATACTCTTGTTGAAGTTTATGAATTAATGTTTTGCTTATTTGGTGTTTGTGTGGCTTAATTCTATTTGGATGCTTGATTTTCCTTGAAAAGCATGTCATTAGTGTACAACGGTGATATGTTAATCTTAGTTAATTGAATTAGGTTGAGAAATCTATTTTGATTAATTGATTGCAAGCATTTGACCTGATTTTATTGTGAGATTGAAAGATGATCAATGATTAGGAAGATGTGTGATGATCCTAGGAGCTTGATTGGGTTCTATTGTGCAATTTAGGTAGATATACTAAGTTGTGTGATATTTCCTTTGGATTATTTGGATTGAAGAAAATTTTAATTCATTATTATGTGATCAATCTTATAGACAAAGCATGAACACCACTTAAGTAGATAATTAATCATAGATGGATTCATTAGTATTTCATGTGCTTTAGGACCTACTTTCTCAAACTTGAGTTTTCATTCGTTTCCATCTCGTTTTCTTGATTTGCATGTTCATTGATCGATTTTACATTACTCTTTATTGCTTATTTGTGACAATTGGTAGGCAATCTTAGGGTAATTCACTATTTTACTTAATCGATCGCGTCTATTTAGAATTCCGTCAATAAAATAAACTTCACTTTTATACTATACCTCCTCGTCGGATCGACCTCGTACTTACTTCGCTACAATATACACCGTATACTTGCGGTCGTGTATTTTAGAGTTGCTAAATACGTGAATCATCCCTCCAGCCACTCTCTAGTCTCTTGGAGGGTTGACTACGGAGGAAAAGATGGTGCGGGCAGCGTACGATTTCTCTCAGTTATCCTTCTATTCTTCACGATTTTGGGGTCACGAAAATACTAAGAATGGTTAGAAAACGTGAAGGACATTATAGATATGTAAGTTAATTTTTTCCTTTTTTAAGTTTTGAAATGTATACATGCAAGACTAGGTTTTCATTTTCTGATAACATTTTAATGTTTCTTGCATATTTTGTGGCAGTTTAAGACTTATAATGAGATGAAGATGTTGTTTAGTTGTGTCGGTGCATCAAAATGTGTACATTTTTATCGTTTAAACATGTCGACACTAGTGTGCCGACGGAAAGCATTTCGGTCGACGAGACGAACTCGACTGTAATATTTTCCATCAGCAACACATTGTTGAAGGACGTGGTCGATAAGTTAATATCGATAACATATTTTTTATATTAACTTGTCGACGAGAATGATATTGGTCGATAGGTATGTGTTGACCGGGATGAATGTGGTCGATCTGTAACAGTCTAAACTAAATTTTAAATTTCATTTTTTCAGAATTTGGCGAACGATGAAGATAACCACCCGCAATATGTTGTTGAGGATACAAACTCATTCGTTAATGGGACTGAATTTCAGTCCGAAGAGGCAAAGAACCGTGAATATGGTGAGTTTGCTTCACAAAATGAAGATGAGGCTCCATGTGAAGAAGAGGAGGCTCCATGTAATGATATGGTGATGGATTATACAAATGTCTTCACCAATGTAAATTACTTTGTTAGTCGGGAAGACTTTCAAGAGTGGGTATGTGTTGTATTTGTACAAAACAACATGGTGATTATTGTTAAGTGTACCGATAACGGGACTAGGAAGAAGAAGGCACATGTTTTGCTATCATGTGAACGAGGTGGAGTTTATCATCAATTCAAGGGGAGGGGCGGGTTGTGGTGGAAGAAGGGTAACTTCTTCTTGAGGTGGCGGAGGGGCAAGTTGTTCCTGATGTGGAAGAAGAGCAGCTCCTTCTTGTTGCTTGTGGAGATCGACGTTTTTATTCTTATTCGACGTCGTTGGTCTAATTCTCTTCTTGAGACTGCAAGCAACAAATACATAGTTCAAAATCTGTAACGTGCACATTTCGACATTGTATTGTCGATGAGGTGTATTTCAGTCAACATTAAGTAGTCGACCAACATTTATCTCAACGACAAAATGCTGTCGACCAATGATTCGGGTGGAATTTACACGTTTTAGGAGCACATGTGAAGCATGTTTTGATGTGGATTTCATTGAATTATGCATTGAATATGATTGTTTAAGCCGAAATGAGAGAAATGTTGTGTTTTGTCGATTTTGTAGGAAATACGAGGGAATTTGGAGCAAAACACCAACCATACTTTACTGGATCAGGAAGAGGAGTGCACCGTTGAATTCGTCTCGAAAAACGGAGTGGAATGAAAAAAAGAATCGAGTCAATCGGAGGTCGGAAGCTCGAGATATGAAGAGACGAAAAAGCATGCCCGGGTAGAATCGACCCGGGCGGGTCAAAACCACCCGGGCAAGGGCAGATTTTCATCACTTTCGTATTTGGCCCGGGTGAAACCCACCCGGCCGGGTGGATTCCACCCGGGCAAGGCAACATTTCCAAGAGGTTCGAATTTTGGCCGGGTGGCATGCCCGGGTGGGAGCCACCCGGCCGGGTCACATCAATTTCGGGGTGTTTTGGCCATTTTCTCCATTTTCGAGGGACCTAAGTGCAAATTTCGTCCAAGACTTCTACCCCAACTATAAATAGCTCCAATTTGAGTTTTAGAAGGGAGTCTTACTCCTTTTCCAAGCATTTTCTCACACACAAACACATAGTTGTAGGTGTTCTTCATTTTTAGTTTAATTTCTTCAATAGATTAGATAGAATAGTGGTTTTTACTTCAAATCAAGCTACGATTATCATCGGGCATCGTCTATTACATCTTTTTGTAGCTAAATTCGCATGATCAAGGTGATATTACTCTATTTTGCAATTCAATTTGGTATTTTCTTAATTTCTTCAATCTCTTGTTATTTTATTATGAGTTTGATGTTATTTGTTGTTGTAGCCATGAGATTCTCTTCTAGAACCATGGGCTAATCCTCAATTGCCTTGGGTGTGGATGTTTTGATGAGAATTTAGTGTAATTGTGAATTAATTGCATGATTAGCTTATAATTTGGGTTTTTATGTTTCTAGAGTTGTACTTTGATTGATTCATTTGGTTGATCAACCCTATTAGCAAGCATGTTCGATTATGTTTATTGTAACGAGAGTTGGGTAGCATGATTGGGAGTGTGAGTGTGAGCTTTGATCAATTGAATAGAAGTTAATTAGTAATTAGCTCACCTGAGAGGGGTGTTAATGGCTAGACCGACAACCTTAGACACTAAACGAGTAGAGGTCGTCTAGGAGTTTGGTGAGAGGGCGTTTCATAAGCATTAGTAACCGTGTTGAAAAGTGCTTATGAAACACTATCTTAGGGGCTTATGGTATTTGGTTAGATCCTATAATTGCTAATCAATGCACGATGTTTACCTATGCCTTTCGAGGGGGTTTGCACACTTATGTGATAGCCTTTAGCTTGACCCAAATTTATCGTAAAATCATGTAATTGGTTCACTAGTTCACTTAATTGCTCACAAAACGGAAACACCCGAGGCAATACACTTCTCTTGCACTTTCAATCGAAAGTTAGATAGCTTGTTATTTCTTATTACTAGTTCTCATCACTTTAGTTAATTTAGTTTAATATTCTTTGTGCTTATTCCCGAAAATCCAAACATAATCATTTAGTTACTATAATAGCATGATAACTTGCAACTTTAGGGACTCATTCTCACTCAATTAAGTCCTTGGAACGAAATTTTACTTGGTATACTTATCTTACTACTAACGAACCCATACGCTTGTGGGGATCGTATAGTTGTAAAAAGTGCAAAAATTCGATACAAGTCAACCAATATATTTTCAATCGACGTACTAGTGTCGATGGAAATCATTTCAATCGACTAACTAGTGTCGATCGAAACGGCTTCCATCGAGCCTGGTTCGTCGAATCGGCATATACGTATTTCTAAACAATGTATCTTCCATCACATTTTCTTACTCCTTCTAACAACACCCAACCCATTTATTCGAACAACATCAACGAAATCATAACAAATCATACTATAAACCCGTTCTAAAATAAAAACATTCAAAATCATAGTTAATGTTCAATACTAAAAAAACTATTATAACACAAAGAATATAAATATACAACACAAAGAATAAACCCAATAGATGCATAACTACTACAAAAAACTCATGCCTATACAACTCACGATACCTTGAGCATTTTGGGATGGGTCCATTGTCGAACTGTCGCCCTATGCTATGTGAATTGTGTGTGCAATTTCTCATCACCTACCTTGAAATTCCAACCGTCCCATTTAAATGGCTGGAAGAAGCAATTTAAACTCACCTCCAACTCTCTCTATTTCGAAAAATTCATCTCCCTCTCTCATAAACCCACTCGAAACACTTGAAGCAATGGCTTCCCAACAATAAAATTCCCCAAATGTTGAATCGAATGTCCACACAACTCCATCAACACCCCAAACCGCTCCTATCCCACATGCAACTTCTTCTCCAACTACCCACATTCCACTGGATTCGACCATTGAGCAAACCAGGCTGTCACGGATGTCTCTAACTCTCTGCGAACCACCGGTCATCTTCTTGTGATGACTTTTAGTGATATCTTTGTAGACATTTCGAGCTATCTTACTTCTCAAACCGCTTAAACTGCTGCTACAACCGAAAACCCCAAATCACCAAACCCTACTGCTGAAGTAGAGACCCTTGTCTCGAATACTAAAAATGTTGAGGCTGTTGCTGAGGATAATGCCTATGCATCCGATTCTGAGGATGTCGAGATGGGCCCTTGCTTCTGATAGTGGTAAGACAAATTCTTCAATCTCTGTTTCTGGTGAATCTGCCCATGTTTCTTTTAAGAAGAAAGTTGAGAAAATGAGGGTAAAATGCAATTATGGTCCCAAGAGAATTTCTGCTCACAAAAATGGTCCCATTTTGAGCAAAAAAGGTCCCGCGAGATTTTTCCGTCAAAACCTAACGAAATTGTGAGCGTGTGGCACACACGCCGTTAAGATAAAAAATGGGAAAATGCATATTTGGTCCCAAGAGATCTGGAAAATAAAAATTTGGTCCCAAAAGATTCGTGCTCACGAAAATGGTCCCACGAGATTTTACCTTTTAAAACAAAATCTTAAAATGCTCCAAAATCACCTCTAATCCTAAAAAAAGCCTTAAAAAATTTCCCCAAAATAAAACCACACAAATCCAACTTGAAAATTCAAAAAATATTGAAGTTGAAACACTCATTAAGCATTCACAAATCGCAAACCCTCACTTAAATTCCTCAAATTGAAGCACACAAATCGCATTCACTGAAATTACACGTCAATTATTTTTTTTCCTCAGTTGGGGCTGGTGGTGTGTGACGGTGATAACCATGGGTTCGGAGTGTGTTATTGCTTGAATTAAAATTTTCAATTTTGAGATATATTCAATTTTTTTAAAACTAAATCTAGCGATTTAATTTTTAAAGGATAATTATTTTGTTTGAAAGTGCTTAATATGTAAAATGAATTTTTGGAAGATTGAGTTCCGATTTTATGTCTATGACGAGGACAAGAGCAATGTTAATGATAGATATACGTATACATTTTTTTTTAGTATCTTTATTTTAAAATTTTGATGGAATTAATTTGAATTCTTCAAAATTTATGTTATAAAAACTATTGGATATTTTTAAAAAATCTATATGATAAATTTTATGATTTTATAAATAAAAAAATAATATTTTCAAATTTTAATTATTTTAATTATTTAATTGGACAGATTTTACATAAAATGTTAATTGGTTTGAAATTTATAATTTTTCTTAATTTTTAAATTTGATATAAATTATTATATATATGTTTTTTTCAAATTTACACAAATTATTATTTGATTTGAAAAAATCTGCAATATTGTGTCATTTTTTCTCTCTTTTTTTTTTTTGTTTTGGGACCATTTTTGCAATATCACTTAACGGAAACCATTAAGTATTTAACGGTTGAGACCATTTTTGTAAAAAAATAGGACCAAAAAAGAACGTGGGACCAAAATTGTTTTTGAAAGAATCTCTTGGGACCAAACTTGCATTTTACCCAGAAAAGGAAGAGGAGTCCAGTTCAAAGGAGGAGGTCTGGAAGAGTCAATTATTAGATTATATTTTGACGCATGATTAGTGCAATGAGAGTTGGTTAGTCTTGATAGATTGTATAATCGTGGGTTGGGAATCGAGTAGATTGAGTTAATATTGGGTTATCGCAACGAGAGTTTGGTAATTTTCATTAGAACCCCATTAATCTACATTAATTACTTGAGTGTGAATTTGGGTAATTAGTGAGGAGATCATAGGAGTTGGGTTTCTAGTATTCAAGTGGAAAAGCATGATTAGGGATTAAATTAGTATAGCTTAGGTAGAATCCTCTAATTGTGTGATTACCCAGGTAAGAACGAATCTATCCTTCCTCCCGATCTTAGGTGCTTTATTATCTATATTTTTAGTGATTGCTCTTATCATACATCAACCAATGAATTAAACGTCCAAGTTAAGCTTTAATCGATTTCCACATAATGAAGAACACCCGAACACTACTTCTCATCATTTGATCTTGATCATCATTTTACTTGCTTTTCTTAGACAGTATTTATCTTGTTATTTTTGCATTTAGTTTTAATAGCTCACCCCATGCTCTTTCACTATAATTACGCGACGACACACAACATTAAGGCTACACAAGTAAACTAGTCTTGTGGTTCGATAATTTAACCGGGCACTTACATTTACTACGAGGACCCTCTTATACTTGAGAGGTGAGTATTGAAAAATACGTGTCACTTCCCAAATCTCGCTCTGAACGGACCTCAGATCCACACCCAAGATCCCCTTCACCCTAACCTCACTAAACATCCTTGCCCCGTTGCTCAGCCACCCCCCCACACCTCCCTAGCCTTTGCCAATACACCCCACCCAATCAACATACCTCCTCGGGTAAGCAAGTCAAAGAAGAAACAGGGGAATAAAAGAGAGATCAAGCAACTAGAATCCGAGAAATGGCGTGTATTTGCTAAAGGGCTCGAATCGGAGGAAGATAGACAAGCAAATATGAAGGAACCAAAAGCCTCAAGAGGTTATGCTTACTAAGATACATTTTCTCCCCAATTGGACACGACTACCGAGGTCACAAGAATGTGGAGCTTAGAGAAAAAATTGGGTATGACGCCCAAATCCTCTGATACTCAAGTAATCCAAAGCCTCGTGAAGCTTGAGAAACAAAAACACCACATCGGCACCAAGACAGAAGAAGTTAGAGAGGTAAGTGATTAATGAAGATCCTTTCACTAAATACGAGAGGCTTGGGGAGTAAAATAAAAAAAAAAGAAGTCTGAAATCTTATAAAGGGCTAGAGAGTAGATATGTGTTGCATCCAAGAGTCTAAAATAGAAAATGTCGATGAATTAACTTGTCGGGTAATCTGGGGCAATGACAAAATGGAATGGACGGCGAGTGGGGCGACAAGAAGATCGGGAGGAATTATCACCTTGTGGAATCCAGAGGTATTTACACGTATAAGTTCTTGGCATATGATAGGGAGTGTGGTAATCAATGGATTATGGGGATCAGAGAGAGTTCCTTGCTGTATTGTTAATGTCTACGCCCTATGCTCTCAACCTGAGAAGGTCGATCTGTGGGATCGCATCCAGTTAATTATAAACCAAACCTAGGGGCTTGCATATAGAGCTATTATTCGAGTCGAGTATTTGAGGTTCGAGCTCGACTCGAGCTCTTATCGAGCCGAGCCGAGCCGAGCTCGGCTCGATAGCATTACCGAGTTAAAAATTGAGCTCGACTCGACTTGTTAACGACTCTAACGAGCTTAACGAGCCTATTGAGTCGAGCTGAGCCTAATGGATTTTTTTACCAAAAATTAGTTATCGAGCCTAACAAGTCGAGCTCGAGCCGACTCGTTAGTAAATCGAGTATCTAACGAGCTTGAGCTCGGCTCATTAAGCTAAATGAGTCGACCCTTATCGAATAACAACACTACTTGCATATGTGTCATTGGCGATTTCAATACAATACGTTGTGCTGTAGAAAGGGACGGGAGAGGCTTAAACACGAATCATAGAGACATAGCGGTTTTTGATAGATTCATCAACTCTACGAACCTTGTGGACCTTCCATTGCACGGGAGACAGTATACTTGGTATAAAACGGATGGGACTAGCAAGAGCCGCATCGTTAGAGCTCCACTGAACCAAAATTGGTTGAACCAATGGCCAAGTGCACACCTAAAGGGCCTGAGACGATCAATATCCGACCACTGCCCTATATTGGTGGAAACTAAAGTCAAGGACTGGGGTCCCAAGCCATTCTGGTGCCTCAATGCCTGGCTAACTCACCCGGATTTCAAACAATTTGTTACTGATAAATGGGGGGGGGGGGGGGAATACCAAATACAAGGTTGGGGAGGTTTCAAACTGAAAGAGAAATTGAAGTTCCTCAAATCAGACCTGAAGGACTGGAACAAGCGAATATTTTGTTGCATTGAAAGGAATATTGAAATACAGAGGGAGGAGATACGGAAGTGGGATGTCATCGACGAGACATTTCGGTTGGAGGAGGCAGAAGTGATCGAATGAAATAAAATAACTGCAATTCTGCTGAGGGAACTTAAAAGGAAGATCTCAATGGGTGGAAGGATCACTCTACTCAACTCGGTTCTCTCTGCTCTCCCTACTTACTATATGTCCTTCTACCGGTTACCAAAACAAATTGTGAGTAATATTGTGAGTTTACAACGCAATTTCCTTTGGGGGGTGGGGCTGAACATAAAAAAAACAGCATGGGTAGAGTGGAAAAAGATATGCAATATGAAACACATGGAAGGGCTAGGGGTGAGAAACATATATATATATATATTCAATAAGACGTTGTTAGGAAAATGGGGGTGGAGATTTGTAAGAGAAAAGTGCAGTCTTTGGGTTCGGGTATTAGCATCTAAATATGGGAATAATTGGGGAGAGGGTTACGATAAACTACCAACGGATTCGAGTGGGAGGGTTTCTTTATGGTGGAGGGACATTTTGAAAACAATAGAGGGGGGTGAGGGGGGCTGGTTTGCTGAAAACCTTGAGAGGGTACTTGGGGATGGGAAGAACGTCTTTTTTTGGGAAGAAGATTGGACAGGGGAGGGTATTCTAAAAGACAGCTTTAAACGACTTTTCCACATAAATCTGGATAAGGGTAAGAGAGTGGGAGATATGGGTTTATGGGAGCTAGGCCAGGGGATGAGTGGAGTTGGTCTTGGAGATGGAGAAGACCCTTGCTAAATAGGGAATTGACATCTTTCAATAGTCTCTTAGCTATTGTGAACAAGTTTCAACTTAGACAGGGCATCGAGGACGCGTGGAAGTGGAGATTATCGTCGACGGGCTGCTTTTCTACAAAGGAAACTTACTCCTTTATCCTCAACCAAGACGGCGGAGCCCAGGCAGAAATCGAGAAACTTAACAGATTCAAACAATCTGGAATAATTTCGCACCAACAAAGATGATCACACATGTTTGGAGGCTTCTTTGGGGTCGCTTGCCAACAAGCGATAACCTGCGTAGACGCAATATTCTCAATACAAATGATGAGTTAAGGTGCGTTTTCTGTAATACACAAGTGGAAACTGAGAGGCACATTTTCTTTGAATGTTCATACTCTCACGAAATCTGGATGAAGCGTTTAGCGTGGTTAAGAATGGAAAGAAAAATGTTATATGTATTTGGCTAGGTGTAGTGTGGCTCATTTGGAAATGGAGAAATGCTATATTATTTAAGAATGAGATACTCTCTATACCAAAATTCATGGAGGAACGAGATTGTGGAGTTGGTTCGTGGTGAAATATCACCTACGGAGTACCTTCGCCTTTAGGGATTGGTTAGAAAGTCCAGCCGCATGCGGAGGATAAACGGAAGTTCGAAAGACTTATAGTGCTGTAATGCTTAAATTATTTATTTTTATTTGCTCATCACTTTTTGTACTCCAACTCTTATGGGTATTTCTTGTGCCCTCTCCTTAATAAAACTACTTATGTTGACTGATCAAAAAAAAAAAAAATAACGTTAGCAAATAAGAATAGAAGACTTTGATTTAAATAAAAATATTGAAACTTGTTTTGTTTAATTATTGTTTACCTTGAACAAAACAAATAAGAAGATAAAAAGAAGTGTCAAATTTTAATATTTAATTCAAAAATAATACTTCAATAATATATTTAAATTAAGGATATATTAGTCATTTTAGCAACCTAATACAAATCCAAGTAAAATAGGGAGTTTTTTAATTTACCTTTTTTACCTTTGTTTTGTGGGAAAGCTTTCCGCTTTTTCTGATTTTTCCAGAAAAAATAAATCTGGTTGGTGGGTAGATGGAAGATTTGATTTTCTGATTTTTACACGGTTAAATGAAAGATTAGATATTAAAAAATTAAAATATATTTTAATGGATAAGATTTATTTTAAATTATCTTTTAAAATATATTAATAAGAATAAGAATGATGTGGATGAAGACGCAAAGTGACACCTAAAAAACCGAATGTTGGTTACTCAATATGATCTACTCCCTCCGTCCGCCTATAAGTTTCACATTTTACCATTTTGGTCTGTCCGCCTATAAGCTTCCCATACCTTTTTTGGTAAGTACTTTTTCTTACACTTCACTTTATATCTTACTTTTTCTCTGTATCTCTCTCCTCTCTCAATCACATCACTTGTACTATATCTAATTAAAATAATTAATATTTATTTTTCAAAATTTTATGAAATATTAAAATTAAAATAATCGGAATATATAATTATTTATTATGTATCCGAAAATTAGATAATTAATATTGTTGATAAATTAAAATAAGAAATGAAAGAAAATGAGGTGGGCCCCCCAAAAACCTACTTTTTGGGTTTATTGTTGGGGGAGGAGTTTGGTTTTGGAGGTTGGAGTTTTTTGCTTTTGAGGTGGCGCACATGTGGCAAGGAAAAACTTACTTTTTGGGGTTTATGATTGGGGAGGGCCTTAGTTTAAATAATAAAACTTAAGTAAGAATAAAGGCATTCATCCAATGCAAAAAAGTAAAAGGTAGCATTATTTACTTACTTGGTCTCGGGGCTTGTTTAATTTTAGGAGTTAGATGTAGTTCACCTTCACCTCCCTCGTGCCTCAAGATCTGTGATGCTTGCAAAGTACTCTTGTAATCCTTGCAAAAATTCTAGACTCGATTCATATCTTCTTGAAATCCAGCCCCCGTTCGGGTGTTTCTGGAGCTTCTAGAGCCAGTAGTTTTGAGCATACTCTCTTGAGCTGGTGCTTTTCTTAGGTCTCATATCTCTCGAGATTTTTAGGTCGAAGTGTACTTCACTTCTATCCTCGTTTCAGTGTCTTAGCCTCCAATCTCCTGGATATCAAAATATAGAAATCAAAAGTAATATAAATTTACTTGTTACCTCGGTATCCATATCCAGGATGGCACAAATCTCGTGTATATCTGCAGTTCCTTGAGTGGGTTGAGGTTTGATCAGCTTCAACACGTCGGGTCTAACGATATATAATTCAATTTGTGGACGTCTAGTGATGTGGAGAATCCTTCTTCAACGCATTAATTGGGTCTAGTGACCTGGAGTTTAATTTTGTGAACATTCATCCTCTTGATCAGGGAGGTGGAGCGGTTCAATGGGCTTACATCGAACATCCATCAACCTTTCGTCAAAGGCATGGTGATGTCCCTGCCATTTTCGGGGCTTGTTATCGAACATACATCCATCTGGGTTACGGAGGAGGAGTGGTTCGACCCCAGTTTAGTGGTGGCTTTAATCGAACATCCATCAACCTTTCGTAAAAGGCATGGTGATGTCCTTGCCAATTTCGGGGTTAGTTATCGAACATCCATCCATCTGGGTTGCGGAGGAGGAGTGGTCCGACCCCAGTTTAGTGGTGGCTTTAATCGAACATCCATCAACCTTTCGTCAAAGGCATGGTGTTGTCCTTGCCAATTTCGGGGCTTGTTATCGAACATCCATCCATCTGGATTGCAGATGAGGAGTGGTTCGACCCCAATAAATTTTAGCGCTCTTCAAGTCCACCTCACCTTCTCATGAGAAGTGTGCCACCGATGAACTTCTCCTGTCAACAAAGGTAAACCAAAAAGAGAAAAGACCTTCAATACAGGCTTTCAAGCGCTTAGGTGAGGGTTATAAACATTAATAATGTAATTCAAATGTGAAATAATCAGAAGATGTGAATTAAGTCTCCTTTGATCTCGAACCTCAAACCTGGACCTTCTCCAGGACCTTTAGTCTCACACTCTTTAAGGATGTTAACCCTCGCTGGTAGTCGCTTAAACGTATCCCTGGAAAACTCTCAATGCAGGGGCAACTAATCTGGGTTGTAGCTCAAAGAACATGCTCAACAAAAAGCATCAATAGCATAACAATATACATAACTTGTTAAAGTAATTATTCACGCAAGAAAGATAGATCATGTTTTAGTGGATTATCATAGAATTATGCTCACGTCCTCGTGAGCTCTTAAATTCTTCCCGGATCTCAACTCGGGAATACCAAACTATGGATGTTTCATGGCGAGTTATATGCTTCTCAGTCATGACTGGTGGCGGATATGTGTTTCCACCTCCGTTCTCTAACCCGGGTGCTGTGGTACTGGATTTCCAGCCTCTAGACGAATCCTCTCTCCAGGTTCTCCACGCCTCATATGTATCATCCATCTTTTCTGAGGGGGTTCCAACTTGGATGGGCTCAATTTTTAAAAGTCGATCTCTAGGCTGACCCAAAAGGTCTTGCAGGATCTGAACAAGCTCAATCTGAAAGCTAAAATCATATCTAGAATATCGAGACGTGTAAACCATACATAGTTCAAAGATAAGTATGTCAGTCTCATATTTTAAAAGCATGGGTTATCCTTGATTCTCAATCAAGGGTGCTAAAGTATATAGTAATCACATAATCTCAACCATGTAAGTCTCCTACTCATGCTTTCTAGAAATTATCGAGTCATATCTAGCATCATATTTAGAGCATCTAGACAAAATGATCATGCAACAAAACGATCATGTAGACTTAAGAGGGTCATACTTAATTAAATGAGAACTGAATATGAATCACATATATCGATCTTATGAAGTCATTCTCACAACGATATCAAATTAATGAAAACCATAATTCATTCATGTCAAACTCGTACTCATGGTAAGATTAAATTCATGCAAATCATAACTCAAATATATCAGACTCATTATGACATGCTCTCGATAAAATCAAATGAACTGACCTCTTTAGGTTTACCCAATAATGTACTAACCGGTAGTACCAATGTACTCATCGTTCGGGGACCGGCCTCGATTAATAGGTTAAGTGTTATGGTCCAGCTACTTGGTTGGTTCTCCATGACTCCGCTTTCTTTTCTGTAATTCTGCTCTCTCGAGCTCTTCTAGCACCTCTAGGTTCTCAAGCTAATTCCTCTAAGTTTCCACATCGATCAACATTCTATCATTGATAACTTGATCCCTTAAGGAATCCACGTCCCTCATTCATCCTTATGCATGTCTGCTTCTGATATACTCAGGGACTTGGACCTTTAGGTCCTGGCTACTCAGTGCTCTTACCTCTGGTAGACCTCAAGGTCCTCGATATTTGTCCTATTCATCACAGCCTTCGTAATCAATAAATCCTTGATTCGCGATGAACCCCTTTGGGCCTACGCATACACCACCCCTAAATCATGCCTGCAAAAGTGCACCAAAGAAAGGACCTCCAACGCAGGCTCTCAAATGCTCAGGTAATAATCGCAAACATCAATTATGCAACTTAAATATGAAATAATTTCAGAAACATAGGTCAAATAATTTATTAACCATAAACCTCAAACACAAATCAGCTCTAGGATCTCGGTCTCCACTCCCAGTAGCTCTAGTAGTCTTTCAGGTCTTAAGCTTTAATGATGTGGATCAGCTTCTTTAACCTTCGCATCATGTCTAATCAGCAACATTCATCCCAATTGTATCTTTTCAGAGCAGTCATGGGAAGTTCTTAACACAGGAACACCTAATTCTACCACATCTCAAACAAAAACCTCAAACAATATTCTCAATAGAATAGTAACGTCAGTAACTTGTCAGAGTAATAATCCTTGTAAAATCAAAATAAGAAAGATAAGTCGTATTTCAGGAGATTATAATTCATTACGCTCATATCCTTACGAGTTGCGAAACCCTTCATGGATATTAGTTCAGGAATATCAGACTATGGATGTGTCGTAGATGAGCTATCTGCTCCTCGGTCATAATCGATGGTTGATATGCGCCTCCTCCTCCTACGCAGGGATCCACTTATGGGGTTGAGTTGGAGGGCGCTCCTCCTTTATACTCTGATCGATGTACTATGGAACTGGATCTCCAGCTTTTGGACGGATCATCATCTCCAGATTCTCCATGCATCATCCATCTTTTCTGAGGAGGGTAGCCTTAATTATCGTCCTGGGATGCCTCCTCCTTCTCTATCTGCTCGTCCTCCATCTCTTTCCTCTTCTGCCCTCGAGGGCTTCGATCAGCTCCACGAGTAAGTTCTTCTAGATGTCCAGCCAGAATCATTCTCTCGATCTCATTTCTCAAGTGATAACACTGGTTTGTGTTATCTCCGTATTCATTATGGAAACGACAAAACTTGACTGGTTTAGGCTTTACAAGCCTCCTAAGTTTAGTGTATGGGAATTTAATCTCCGGATGATCTTCAATGGCCTCAAGCACCTCGGCAGGATCGAGCCTTAGAGGTGTGTATCTCTCATATCCTCCTCGAGGTCCTGATCTTCTCTTCTCAGCACTCTTGGGCGGATTAGGGTTGGGTTTCTTCAACGCACGTTCTTTCTTCTTCTCCTCGAGCAAAGACTTGATCTCAACTCTTTCACCCTCTCTCACCTCTTCTTGACCAACATATCTTTCATCTTTGTGCAGCAGCTCATCAAGGGTCTACACGGGTTCCATCAGTAGAATAGTGAACACATCTTCTTTTCTGAATTTATTATCTCTTGCTCCTCTTCGACCAATCTCTACAGCCTACGTCACAACTCCAGCAAGCTGCTCCTTGGTAAGAAGAATTGACTCTAAACTCATAAAGAGGTTGTTGAACCCCATTCTTCAAATTCTCCATAGATCTTGGCGTAGTAACACTAGTCGGTATAATCAGTGGAAGGTTTACCATCGTTACACCACCATTTCCTGTTGGAATCATAGGGGGAACAGGTACAACCTTTGTGCACTTTCCATTCTTGTAATTGATAATATTTTTCTCGTTTCTCAGCCTTATTTAGGTATGGTGGAAACCAAATCTCGAACGAACAGAATAAAGACCTCACGTCTTAACTCAATTTTCCCACAGACGGCGCCAGTTGATGTGTCAAAAAAGGACACACAACGAAATGACAAAACCAACCTCGATCTACCGGTAAGGGAATGTACCAAAACAGTGTCGTACAAAGTTTCCTTGTAGCCGGCGTTGCTCCAGTACCTGCAAAGCACGCCGGAGGGATCTCCGACGCGGGGACTCCGACGCTCAAGTCAGATTACTGGTGATCTCCGAAATAATGTGTGGTCGGAGAACAGTCGAACAAAGGTAAGACCGTTCTCCACAGTAGTGTACAAATGTACAGATATCAGAATACGTAATGTATATTTCAGATATAAGTTATCATAATTCAGATAATAATTCTTCTGTAAATAATCTTATGATTAGTAATCTTAATAATCTATATCCTTAAAATAATTAGTAAATGCGTATTTAAAGAATACCTTGGGGGAAGGGTTATCCACTTCCCCAATTCTTTCAACGGCCACTTCTCCAATTCTCTCAACTACTTAGGTAGTGGGCTTGAGTCCAAGTAATAGGCCAAGTAATTTTCAGTCAAAGGCTCATCTGCCTCAATCAGCTCACCCGAGCTCCGAGAAAGGCGGAAATGGGTGAATTCCTCAGGTACATTTTGTTATCTGCATTGTGGGATCCAACTAATTACGCGAATCTCGTATTTCAAACCTCTAGCTCCTTCAGGTGCTCGAGCTCTTGCAGGCACCACAAAATATTGCCCAAAAGGCAACAGATTTTAGTAAGGGCAGTGGGCCGTTGTCAATTGGCAACGGATTTGGCAACGGACTGAAAAAAGGCGATGGGGTGGGTGCCCTTGCCTTTTGGCAACGGATAAGGCAACGGGAGTGGGCCACCTTATGAAAAGGCGACGGATTATAACGCCCTTGCCTTTTGGTTATAGATGTGTCTTCCTTGACTGTTGCAACTATTGGGTTTTATGATTCACTTGATTTTGGCATATGGCAAAGGCTGGGGCATAAAGTTGTTCAAGACATGTTGTGGCAGATTTTGTCGACAATCCAACACGTTGAAAAAGTCACTCTGTCATTTTCGTATTTTGAGGTTTAAGTTTCTTCTCAATATCTACATGTTAAGTATCATGAATTGTTTGAAATTTTACTTGAATTTTACCCATTAACTTGCATATATGTTGATAAAGTCACATAATCCAATTGTTGTTGTCTACTTGAGTATGCATTAGCTCACAGATTTTGTCCTTAATTTCAAAGAAGATTGCTTTTTATTTTCGGGTTTCTTAGTATTTCGAACGAAATCTATCTCATTAATCTTTCATACCAGGTGTTATGTCGGTCGCAGAAAAAGTACACGCTTTCACCTTTACAGAATGTCAGGTTTCTAAAATTTGATTTCTATACTATTACATTGGGTGCCATGATGGATTTCCTTGGGCTTTTTCCTAATCTGAAGATGTTAGTCATTGGATTTCGGAAGCCACCAGTGAAGTATACTGAGTTTGAAGAAAATCTCTCGAATTCGTTTCTGCATCAATTAAAGGCAGTTGAGATAATGACTTCATCCCCCTTTGATAGCTCAAAATTCTGGTTTCTTGACTTGTTGTTAAAACGAGCTAGAATGCTAGAGAAGTTAGTCATCCGGTCAGAGATGTCGTCGACTCACATCAACATAAGCATTTGTCTCAAGTTGCGGAGGCACTGCAGATTTTTTTTCCCAACTGCAGAGGTGATTTTGAAAACAATATTATAGAAATGTCTATTGTTTTAAGAGTTGAAGCTCTATTTTTCATCTCTTATAATTGTTTCGAATATATGCTTGGTTTTGGCTATAATATTAGCATTACTTAATTATGTAATTATGATTAATATAGTTGTTGATTTATTTGCAAGGATGAAAAAATTGGGAAATTTCACCGAAATATCAGCGAAATTTCGAATTTTTGGACTCTCCGATATCGATATGCACCGGAACGAGATATCTTCCAAAATATCGGTAAAATATCAGGAAATATCGGTATCGGTTATGTTTAGTACAAATTTTCCTTGATATCGCCGACATATCGGCGAAAAATAAAAAAATGTCAGAAAAAAATCGGTAATATCGGTTTGAATTGTTTTGTTCCTTTTTTTCAGAGTTTTAATTGTTATGTTCCTTTTTTTCAGAATAAGCAAGTATCTTGTGGCTTATCTATCATTTTTGTATTAATTTTCTAGTGTGAAATAATTATGAACATATATTGTATCGCTTTAGACTGGTTTTGTATTTTTTACAAATATGTTTGTCATAAAAAATCATTTTTTAGTGATTTTAGGCTAAATTTATGTATTAATGTTAGTTATAATATTTTCTAAAATTTCATCTTAAATTTTCATCATTTTAATAAGATTTTCGTCAATTTTCTATATTTTACCGATATCGATATTCGATATCGATATTTCCATCGATATATCCGTAAATTTAAGGTACTGATATTTCCACCGATATCAATATTTTCATCCTTTTTTACAACACGCATTGCATACTAACAACAAACAATGCATATACCGAGTGAATGATACATATTTGCATACCGTAATTTTAACATATATATTGACAAATAAAAAATTACCAATTCGAATAGTCAAGAGAATTAACATTTGTCCCTACTAGGAGTGTAAGTGAGTCGAACCAACTCGTGAGCTACTCGTGCTCGACTCGGAAAAAGATCAAAATCGACTCGAAGTTAATCGAGTCGAGTTTCGAGCTACTCGAGTAACTATCGAGTTCGAGCTCATAAATACTCGATTCGAAAGGCTCGCGAGCCTAATCGAGCTTGAACAATATTTATTATTTTACCATTAAAATATAATTTATATTTATATATAATTAATCGAGCCGAGTCGAGCTCGAGTTTATTTTAGAAAAAATATATTTTACAATTAATTTAAAATATTATACAGTTAATCAAGTCGAGCTCGAGTTTCTTATCGAGTTGAGCTTGATCTTCAAAATTTTAGTCTCGATCGAGTCAAGTCAAGTTTTGAGCTTCGAGTATAACAATCGAGTTGAATTTCGAGCTCAGCACTACTCGGCTCGTTTACACCCCTAGTCCCTATTATAAAAAACAGTCTTCGGATCTAGTCTAATAATTGATGGGAAATTCTCAAATGCACCATGTGCACCAAAACAGGTTTGGTGCACATACTTTTGTCCTTATCCTCATATTCTAACTTATTATCCCTTTTTCTCTACTTATGGTTATAATTCTATTTTTTTTCTATTAATTAATTAATTAATTAATAAATTACAGTCCTTTCAAACTTTTTTTTTAGTTTTTTTTTTCGTTTTTTTATTAGTTTTTTTTCGTTTTTTTTTTCCTCCTTTTTTTTTTTGTTTTTTTTTTTTCGTTACTCATCTCCACTTTTCAATAATAATAGTTGCTACTTTTCATTAATAAAATTTCCACTTTTCACTAGTAACAGTTACCACTATTCAGTAACAAAATTTCCACTTTTCACTAATAATAATTACCACTTTTCAGTAACAAAATTTCCACTTTTCAATAATAATAGTTACCACTTGTTGGGAATAAAATGAGCTATGTTTTGATTGAATTCCAAAAAACCCCTAAGACATGCCTAAGTCAATGAAAAATATGTTCTAAGAATGTTAGAACATATAGATTATAGGCTAGATGAGAAGCTGAAATGTTAGGCAGCTCTTAGACAATTAGATGCACAATTTGAGGGGGAACCTATGCTTTGAAGATGATCAAGATCAAGTCTCCCCAAGGCTCAAATTCTGGAACAAAGAGTAAGGACACTCTATGAAATCTAAGATGCTCTTATCAGGAGAGTTGTCCAGAGAAAGTATTCTTAAAGCTCTGATCAGGAGAGTTGTCCAAAGAAGCTAGCCATATGCAAGAAAAAACCTACCTAGCTCAAAAGGACAAGACTACTCAAAGGTTTTGGTCAGGAGAGTTGTCCAGATAAGCCAACTCTAAAGTATAAAGTGCTCTGATGCAAAAAGACCAATCATGCTGATCAGGAGAGTTGTCCAGAGGAGTTGTCTCAGCTAAGTTGACCAAGATCAAGTGCTCTGAAAGCCTAAGATCAACTATGCTGAAGAGATTGAGACAACCAGTCCCTAAAGGTCCTCAAAGGAATGAGCTAAGACCATACACAAGAGAAATAAAGGGAAAGAGCCAAGTCATCTGAAGAAGAGCAAGCCAACCATGCTGAAAAGCAAAACTGTTGATAATGATAAGGAGAGTTGTCCAGATGATAAGGAATGTTGTCCTATCATTGGATCAACCTTCAGAAGCCATGTCCAAGTCCTAACAAGAAGTCAAACATTGGGAAAAGTGCTGCAGAATGAAGACAAAACTGTTACAGCCGTTTATTACCCAAATGAGGACATGTCACTATCAAGAATCTGTCTTCCAGTTTGAAGAACTCAAGGAAGACATTTATAGCAATTTGGGGCTGCCTCTCCAACGGGCAAATCCTCCATTTTGTCTATAAATACAGAAGTGTGAAGACCATTTGAAAGCATCCAACTGACCTCAACAAGCACCTCAACCTTGACAAGAATATCCAACTATCCTACAAGTTGACAAGTGCTCTTAAGCTTTCAAAGAGACTATCTTAGTCTTTATACACTTCTTCTAAGCTGAACCCAATTGTATATTCATACACAAGCTTAGAGAGATATCCTATCCTTATACACTGATCATCATTGTAAAGGATATCTCATTAGTTGGAACCTTACTTCAATCCTCATATCTTTCAAGAGTGAAAGTGAGAAGGTTGTAGTAGTAGAAGTGGTAGGAACTGACTGTTGAGAGAAGAACAGTTCAGTTCTGAGTTGAGAAGAGGGTACTAGGACTCTAGACATCCTAGGGATCAATTCACCAAGGAGTGGTGTTCTTGATCAAGTGCACCTTGGCACTATAAAACAAGTTAATTCCAAGAGTGAAGGAATTATCCTGTTAAATCAGGGAAAGTGGATGTAGGAGCTTGAGTCTCTGAACCACTATAAACTCTTGTGTTGATTTACTTTACAAGTACTTACATTCACTCAACACTGCACACAAAACTGATCTTTCAAAGATACACATTCAAAGACTGTGCAAAACTGTTTTGGACAACTTCCCTGAAGCTTAACTGGACTGTTTTACATTGACTAAGTGATTTCAGAAATTAAAGGAGTCTAAACTTAAAGGGCCAACCACTATTCCGCACATATAACTCCCCTAGATAGTTATTCAACTAAGTACTCAATAGTACTTAGTGGATTGATTATCTTAGAAGAGTTAATCACCTTCAGCAGAGTTGTCCAAGACAACATTGCTGAGTTCTGGTTTGATCAAAGTTCAAAAAGAATTGCATACAAGTGTATTCCCCCCCCCCCATACACTTGTTATCTACTCCTTTCAGGACCAACAAGTGGTATCAGAGCAGGGGTTCAAAGACCACTGCTTCTGAAAATCCATCTTGATTTTCAAAACTCACATATTTGGTGTGGTCACTGAACTGATCTCTATCTGAAATCCATTACTTGTTGATTGATTGATTCTTATTGAGATATGGCCAACAACAATGCTGTTCCTCCACCTGCTGTTCAAGGATTAGACAACATGGCCACAAATCCAGTCAATCATATTTCTCATCACAAACTGCCCATGTTTTCAATAGACAATTATGATTTCTGGAAAATTAGAATGAGGGCTCATCTTGCATCTCTTCATACTGATATGCTTAGAGTAATCACAAGAGGACCTTTTGTGTTTACTCAAACTAACCCCAGATTGACAGATGAGCAAAGAGCAGATATAAGGGAATTGATTCCCAAAGATGAGGATGACTTCACTGCTGATGAAAAGAGGAAAGATAATTTGAATTATCTTGCCATGAACACCCTCTATCAAACAATTCCAGATGCAGTTATGGGTAGAGTCTACCACTGCACCACAGCTAAAGAAATTTGGGATACCCTTGCTGAAATGTGTGAGGGCACTGAAAAAATCAAGGAGAACAAGCTCCAAGTTGCTGTGCAGAAGTTTGAACAATTCTCAATGGAGACTGATGAGTCCATTGACAAATTTGCTGGTAGATTCACTGATGTGATGAATGAGATTAATTCACTGGGCAAGGTCTACACCAAGAGAGAGGTTGGACTGAAAATCCTAAGGAGTCTCACTCAAAAGTGGGATGTCTATGCTGTAATGATGCAGAATACCAAAGATCTCTCCACTATGCCCATGCAACAAATATTCTCAGAACTTAAAGCCTATGAGTTTGATCTCAATAGAAGAAAGCCTGTTGAGGAACCTTCAAATCCTACTAAGGGAGTGGCATTCAAAGCCAAAGTTGCTGAACCAGAAATGCAGCCCACTCCCAGATCATCAAAGTCAGTCTCTAAGACTGAAATGAAGGAAGAACTAGCCTTGATGGCTAGAAGGTTTGACAAGCTCAACACAAGGTTTGGTAGATACAAGAAATTCTACCAAGACAACAAATTCAGGAGAAGATACAATTCCCCTGAAGATCAGGCTGAGGACAAAAAGCCTGAAGAGAGAAGATCAGAGGACAAGTCCTCTGATAGGAGAAGATCCAGTAGAGCTGAACCTTCATCATCTAAGAGAAGAGATGAATCCAAGAAGGATGATGATGAAGATCTGTGTTACAACTGCAAAAAGAAAGGGCACTTCCAATATGACTGCCCTGAACTAAGCTCTAAAGAAAGAAGAGAAAGACAAGCAAAAAGAGACAGAAAATTCACCAATAGAAAAGCCATGATGGCTGGTGAAGAATCTGATAGTGCTGAAAGTTTCAACTCTTCTGATGGATTGTTCTCCAACAGTGATGATGATGATGATGTCTGCAACATGGCTCTTGAGGATGATGAGGTATCCTCTACTTCTAGTTCACCATCATTTATCTCACAGAACACTAGTGAGGTTAACCTGAAACTTTCCTTGGGAAAGTTGATGGAAGATTTCACTAGATTACAAGAATTTCATGACAATTGTGTGAGAGAAAATGAAAGACTAGCTACTGAACTCACCAAGAACTCTGAGGTAGCTGTTGATGTCAAGTCTACTGAGTTGTATCAACAAGTCTTGAGAAAGCTTGAGGAAGCAAATCTCAGGATAGTTGACCAACAAAAGGAGATTGATGATTAACTTCTCTCTCAGAAAAGAAAAGAATTTGAACTTAAAATTCTAAATGCCAAATTTGAAAATCTCTCACATGAGTATGATATTCTTAAATCAAGTGAAGAGAGCCTGAAATTAAAGATGTCTGCTTTGAACAAATCCTCTAGAGCAATAGAGGAAATTCAAAGTTATCAAAGACCTATGGCTCAAAGAAGTGGATTAGGTTTTGATCCATTTGAATCTTCACCTTGTCTTAGTGTTGCATCTACAAGTAACACTAAGAGAATCTTTGTTAAGTCAGTGGCACAACAAGCTGAAAATGAAGTAATTCAGCCACTGAACAAAGGAAAGGACAAATTGAATGAAATGCCTACTCAAGTGATTCAGGAGAATAGGCCAAAACCTAAGGAAATGGCCAAAGCTCCTGAGCACAAGAGGAATATTGGTCAGCAGAGTAGACCCAATGGAAGGGCAACTCTCCTGAACAATGTTCAGAGGAATTATCCAAGGTATAATCAGCCTAGGCCAACTCATCTGAGAAAGCCTCAGCTGAATAGACCTAAAGAAAACCATCCTTTAAGGCAGAATAAAATGAGACAACCAAAACCCTTCATGCCAAAGGGTAATGGTCATAAAAAGGCCTTTCCTCAAAGATTTCATCAAGCTGCACAAAGAACTCATAAGTTCAGAAGAGTGATCAACTCCTCTGAAACTTACAGAGTTAACACATTCACACATACTTTCCCAAAGGCATTTAAGGGAAAGACAGTGTATGTTGATGCACTAGGAAAACAACTTAGCCACCTTGAATCAATCAGGGTTATTAGGCAAGTTTGGGTTCCCAAAGGTACAGCTAACCTCTCAGGACCCAAAACTCAAAGGGTACCTAAACCTATCTAATTGCAGGTACCAATGGGCCACAAGAAGAGGAGCATGAACAAAAAGACAGCATGGTACCTTGACAGTGGATGCTCAAGGCACATGACTGGAAACAAGGAACTCCTCTCTGATTTTATTGAAAAAGAAGGCCCAAATGTCACCTTTGGAGACAGCTCACAAGCAACAACAAAAGGTTATGGTACTTTGATGATTGGTAACATCAAAGTAACCAAAGTATCTTATGTAGCTGGTCTCAAATATAATCTCCTGAGTATCAGTCAATTCTGTGATAAAGATTTTAATGTTGAGTTCTCAAGTGGAAAGTGTCTAATTAAAGATAAAACTCAACAAACCCTATTGACTGGAACTAGGAAGGGAAATGTGTATTTTGTAGACTGGGACAAGTCTACTGATGCTGCATGTTTCATTGCTAAAAGTTCTAGTGAACAAAGTTGGCTATGGCACAAGAGGCTAAACCACCTGAACTTCAAATCTATGAATAAACTTGCTAGAAATGCATTAGTTAAAGGACTACCTAATGAGGTTTTCATTAAGGAACATGTGTGTAAACCATGTCAAGAAGGAAAACAGATTAAAGCCTCATTCAAAGGAAAACCAGTCATTTCCACTGAAAGGGTACTTGAACTTCTACATATGGATCTATTTGGACCAATCACCCCTTCAAGCATAAATGGTAGAAAATACACATTAGTGGTAGTAGATGACTTCTCTAGGTTCACATGGGTAGTATTTCTCCTTAATAAGAAGGAAACACAAGTCAAACTACCTGAACTTCTCAAGAGATTGTCAAATGAGAAAAGCCTTAGTATTATCAAGATAAGATCTGATAAAGGCACTGAGTTCATTAATTCATACATCAATGAGTACTGCACATCAAATGGAATAGCTCATGAAACCTCAGCAGCTAGAACTCCCCAACAAAATGGAGTTGCAGAAAGAAGGAATAGAACCTTAAAAGAAGCTGCTAGAACTCTAATTGCTGATTCAAATCTACCTAAGAGGTTTTGGGCTGAAGCTATAAACACTGCATGCCATACTCAAAATAGATGTTTGATCACTAAGGGGCAAGGCAAAACCCCCTATGAACTCTGGAAAGGAAGAATGCCTAAAGTGTCATACTTTCATATATTTGGTTGTAAATGTTTCATTCACAATAATGGGAAAGAACAGTTGAAAGCTTTTGACAGCAAAGCTGATGAGGGAGTATTTCTTGGATACTCTCAAATCAGTAGAGCTTTCAGAGTCTACAACAAGAAATCCCTTATAGTGGAAGAAACACCTCATGTTGTGTTTGATGAATCTATCTTTGAGATCAGGAATGATCAGTTGGAACCTGAAGAAATCACACAGAGGACAACCAGATTAAGCCTAAAAGACAAAGACACTGAACTCATAGAAATTGTCCCAATCAACCTACCAGAACATACAACATTGGACAACCATCCTGAAGGCAACCTTCCTGAGACAAATCCCACTGATGGAAATGATGAACTGAATGATCCAATCCCAGTTCACATCCAGGTAACAACTACCAATGAAGAAGCAGCTCCTGCTGAGGTAGTTAATGGGTCAAATAATCAAGGGGGAACTCAAAATGTTGAAAATGCCAATGTCCCTGACATTGAGGACAACACCCCTGATTATGATCCTGAATTAGATCCTGCATTAAATTATCCTGAATTCTATGATCAAATTGACTCACCTTCAGTAGAGGACAACTCTACTGAAGAGATCAGGAAAAGAAGGACCTGGTTATCTGACCATCCTACTGACCTGATACTTGGTGATCCAAGTATAGGAGTCAGAACCAGAAAGTTTCATGGTGAAAGTGCTATGTTCTGTTGTTTCTTGTCAGAACAGGAACCAAAAGATATTGAGGAAGCACTTCAAGATGCCAATTGGATCACAGCCATGCAGGAAGAACTGAACCAATTCACCAGAAATGAAGTATGGGAGCTGGTGGACAGACCCTCACATCAAAATGTTATTGGAACAAAGTGGGTGTTCAAGAACAAGAAAAATGAAAATGATGTGATTGTCAGAAACAAAGCAAGACTAGTGGCAAAAGGGTATTGCCAACATGAAGGCATTGACTACGATGAGACATTTGCACCTGTGGCAAGGCTAGAAGCAATAAGGCTCTTTCTAGCCTATGCAGCCCACAAGAGGTTCAAAGTATACCAAATGGATGTCAAGAGTGCCTTTCTGAATGGAGTCTTGAAAGAAGAAGTCTATGTGGAGCAACCACCAGGGTTTGAAATTGGAAACCAAGTTTACAGACTCAAGAAAGCCCTATATGGACTCAAACAAGCCCCTAGGGCTTGGTATGATACACTGTCACAATTCCTCTTGGAACATGGATTCACCAAGGGAACTGTGGACAGAACTCTCTTCAGAATCTCTGAAGGAGAGGACATCTTGCTTGTCCAAATTTATGTGGATGACATAATTTTTGGATCCCCTAATGAGAAGCTATGTGAGAAATTCTCCAAGCTCATGCAAAGCAAGTTTGAGATGTCCATGATGGGGTTGATGAACTTCTTTTTTGGGTCTACAAGTCAAGCAATCTAAAGAAGGAATCTTCATCAACCAAGCTAAGTACACAAGAGAAATGATCAAAAAGTTTGGGTGTACAACCAGCAAGCCAGTAAGGATCCCTATGAACACAAATTGGAAGATGGATCCTGATGATAGTGGTATTCCAACCAACTCTACTGAGTATAGAGGAATAATTGGTTCACTCCTCTATCTCACTGCCAGCAGACCTGATATCACCTTTGCAGTAGGTGTTTGTGCAAGATTTCAAGCAAATCCCAAGAAAAGCCACCTTGAGGCTGCAAAGAGGATTTTGAGGTATCTCAAAGGCACTGAGAATCTAGGCCTTTGGTACCCTGCTGATGACAATATTGAGCTAACTGGCTACTCAGATGCTGATTATGGAGGATGTAGGATTGACAGGAAGTCCACTTCAGGGACTTGTCAATTCTTGGGCAACAAGCTTATTTCATGGTTCTCCAAGAAGCAGAACACAGTGGCCACTTCCACCACTTAAGCTGAATATGTTGCTGCTGGAAGTTGTTGTGCTCAAATTCTTTGGCTAAGTCAACAACTCAGAGACTACAAAGTCAACTCTACTGAAGTGCCAATTTTCTGTGATAACAATAGTGCCATTGCTATATCACAAAATCCTGTCTTACACACAAGATGCAAGCATGTGGACATCAAGCACCACTTCATTAGAGATCATGTGGAGAAGAAGGATATCAAGCTAATGAAAATTCACACAGACCATCAAAAAGCTGATATATTAACCAAGCCACTTGCAGAGGCAAGATTTCTGGAGCTATCAGCAGAGTTGGGATTACTTGATCCAGGGAAGTTGGACAAATAAGTCCAAAGAAGCTCATTGATTAAGGGGGAAACAAACTCAAGCTTCAGCAGACTTGGTCAAGTCTACTGAAATTCAGAAACATAACCTTACCTCTTCAGGACACTTGTCCACAGTTCTTCAGGATACTTGTCCATGTAGGGTCAGATAAGTTGTCCTAGCTATCAAACCAAATCTTGGTATGATAAGCACCTATTTTTGGTGATCAAAACCCATTTCGAAATCTGTCCCATTGAAATACAGTTTTCACCTTTTTGGGATTTAATTTGTCTCCCACCCAAAAGGTCACTTTCCATGCATTAAATGCCAAGATTTAACTCTTGTTTGCATTAAACTTTTTGGGACATGATCTATCTCGAAAAATCCCCAGCCTTAAACAAACATTTAAAACCACCCACGTTTTGAATAAAACAGTTATTTCACTGTTACATTGGTTTTTGACCATTGGATCAAAAATGGACAACTCCCCTGAAATCAATCCTAGCCGTCCATTTTGGATTTCCATTTTTGCTCACCTTTGAATTGTATCAAGACCTTACCAACTCATTGACAAACATTCTTTTTAGAATATTCACAAGTCTTAAGATATCCACAAACACTTCTTCCCCAAGTATTCGAAACCCTAACTCAAAAGTTCTTCAAACTCTCTCATTCTTCATCAAACCTTTTTCTGCAATTTTCAATGGCCCCCAAGGTTAGACCTGAGATGCTTGTAGATTTCTCCAACAAAGATCTAGACCTAGATTTTGGCTATCTAAGCAACAAGAACAATCTTCACTTCGAGCCAATTATCTCTTTTGAAAGTGAAGATCCTGAGGTTACTCCAACCCTGAGATGGTTGAGAAGGGCTGGTCTCCAAAAGTTCTTGGAAGAAAGACCAAGCTCTTGCCTGGAAAGCTATATGGCAGAATTCTTTGCCTTCCTCAAGTGGAGAGGCAAGCCTGAAGATGGTGAAGTATCAACCAGGCTATCCTACACAGCTGAAGGAGAGGAAGAGGAGAGATTCCATAGAGTTAGATTCTCCTCAGAGGATCTGGAAGGAGCCTTTGGATTGCCTCATGAGGGTAGGAATCCAGAAGTATATGGCACTGGACATGAAGAGGAAATAGCCCAAGAGTGGTTATTAGTTCCAGGCCCTCTCTCCTCAACTCAAAACAAGAAAACTCTCAAGCCAGAGTTTCTAAATCTTTTTGAGGTAGTTGCAAAGAGCCTCCTAAGCAACACTGGAAGCCTAGAGCAGGTCAGCCAGCCAAGGATCAGAATCATGGCTGCCATTATTGATGCCAGTGATAAGGGCATCAAGTTTGATTGGAGGACCTTCATCATGTCTGAGATGATGAAGGAGAAGGCTAAATTTAAGGTGAAAGCCCACAATAAGGTGGTGCTAGAAGGGAAAATCAAGTATTGCACCAGGGCAAGCTTGTTGATTGAGAGGTTTTCCCACTATTCCCAGATGCAGACCTTTGCAAAGCCCCTCCCAGCCCAAAAGATCCTGTTCAGAAAGCTCAGTAAGAAAACTGAGAAAAAAAGGATGCTATTGGCCAAGCCTGCTGAAGAACAGAAGGAAGAGAAGCCTAAGATGAAAAAGAGAACAAAGGCCAGGGCTGTCAAGACAAGGAAAATGTCTCAGAGAATCTCAGAAGAGAATTCAGATGCTTCAGCTGAGATTGAAGAAGTTGCTAGAGAAGGTGTACAAGTGCCATCTGATCATTCAGAAGAACTCAGACAAAAGTACAATGAGACTAGACAAAAGTCTAAGGGTGATAAGAGAATCAGGGAAGTTGTCCCTGAGAAGGAAGGAAGTGGAAGTAGCAGGGCCAGCAAGAGAAGAGCCAAACCTACTGAAAAGGTGTTGGAGCTGCAAGAAGAGAGGTCTCTTCAATTGGCTCTAAGGGAGAGCAGAGCTGAAAGCAGGGCCAAATCCATGTCAAGGACCAATTCATCTGGTTCTGGAACTCCAGAATCCAAAGTCCCTGAAGGTCAACCCATAGAGGCCAACCTCCCTGAAATTCAGTATCTTGGGCCCAACTCCCCTGAAACCTATGTCACCCCTTCCAACCAACCCATTACCCCTGTAAATCTCACTAAGAGATATTCTCCTGAAGGAAATGTGCAAAGAAGTGGCATAGATGTGCTTGCTGACTTAGCAGTAGATGAGACAAGACTCCTGTCTCCCCTTGACTCATCCATGCTGAATTATTCAAAACTCTTAGAGCATGCACTCAATGAGCCAACCCCCTTGAGTAAAGCCCCTTCAGACCCATTGCTCTCAAAAGCAACTGAAGATCCTTCTACTGCACCCAACCCTTCCGAAGCCAACATCCCTGAACTTAATCTGCCTGAAGCCTTGATAGGAGAACCCAGAGCCAACTCCCCTATAACCCAAAGTCCCCATTCAAGTGGAGATGAGGAGGAGCATACCTATGAAAGTATGCTCAGAGGAGGAGCCAAGGCTACTGTGGACAGTTTGTATCCACAACTTGCTGAATTTCCAAGAATTCAGAAGGCCTTTCAAGATTTAAGGATGCTTGTTGATGTGAAAGACAAATCCTTGATGGAGATATCACAAGTCATCCAAGATAAGGGTGCAAACTGGTGGCAGATAGAGGAGAACAGATTGCTACACTTTGCTGGAGTTTCAAAGACAAGATTCCTCATAGATGAGGAGATTTTTGCAAAGTTGGTAGCTGATAAGATTGAAGAGGAGAAAGAAAGAAAAGCCAAGGGAATCAAACACCCTGACAGTGGTTCTAATGATGATGATTCCCCTGATGATCCCTCAAACCCTTCAAATCCCAACCCTCCTGAAACCCTTCAAGCCAACCTCCCTGAACCCTTTCAACCCAAGTCTTCTGTAGCAGATAGACTTTCCAATCCTCCCAAAACCTATCATAGGAAAGGCTCTGTAACTTCAGAGGTGTTGACCAAGGGTGGTAACACAACCAAAGATACATCTGCCAATGAAGGTTCCTCTGAACCCAAGGCACAGCCTAAAGATGTTGAGGTTCCTGTATTAGAGGCTAGTTTGATTAAGGCCTATTCAGTGTCAGAAGAGTTGGACATTGATCAGCCCTTAATCATTCAGGATGACTCAGTGGCTGCTGATATAAGCACTGTGATCTCCCCACAACTGCCATCTTTGAACCTTGTTGAAGGTGGAGATGCTGCAGGTTTAGGAGAAGGAGTTGAAAAGGAGAGCATAGTTGAAAAATCAGAGGGAGTCATGGATGAAAGAGAGGTAGTCATCACTAAGATAGTGAGTGTACCAACATATGAGGGTGGAATAAGTGAGGAAGGACAGGTTATTCTTGAAGTCAAATCTGAACTTCAGGAATCCCTTGGTGAAAGGAGGCCTGATTCCTTGAGTGAGAACATTATCCATGAAGGGAGAAAAGAACAAGTTGAAAATGAGAAGAAGACTGCTGATGTATCAGAGTCTTATGTAAAAGAAATTGAGGGTGATGAGTGCTTATTTCCTAACTTGTTTGATTTATCTGATGTTGCAGGTATTTCTCTTGACCAAATTTTTGCAGATGAGTTCCTCACAGATGCACCTATCCAAGTTGATACAGGCTCAGCTCAAGCCTTACTTGGCATGCAATCAGAGAAGTTGGACTCCTTGGCTCATCAAGTCCAATCTGCTCATACTGAAACTTCAGGAGCATTGAATGAGCAAGGAAGGACTCTAGCATCTGTAGAAATGAGGCTCACTGGCTCTGAAGATGTTGTGCTACCAACCCTTGAGGCAAGAATCAGTGGTGTGGAATCTGGTCTTCAAACCATCTCCACTGAAGTTCAAAGTGCCAAATCTACCATGGAAGCCATCTCAGAGGAGGTCAAGAAAGAACAGAGGTTGCTGAGAGATAATCACAATGCAAATGTCAAAGCTCTCAGGCTCACTGTCAAGCAAGCTCTTGGAAAGAAGACAGTACTACAAAAGAGAAGAGCTGAAGAGCAAAGGCTAGCTATGGTCAAAGCTGCCTCAGAAAAATTTTCCCAAGAAGTGTTGGCCAACATTGCTGAAGGTGCAGTGGCCAACCTCACTGAGCTCTTAAAAGCCCAACTGGATGCATCTCTGAAAACAGCCATGGAAGGGGTTGTCCAACAAAAGATGAAGCCTGTTCTAGCTTTCCTTAGCTTGAGCAGTGACAGAATGCAGAATATACATGATGAAAATGTATATTTGTTGGAAGAGATGAAGTCCCTAAACCAGGCCCAATCCCTGATGGCCTCAACAATGAGTGACCTAAAGCCCCAGTGCTTTGATGCTGCCAAAAAGGGGGAAAGGGAAAGAGCTAGAGCAAAAGGTGCCTTGGTGATTGGGAGTCCAGTGAAAGGGAAGGACAAAGTCCCTGAAGGAAAGGGAAAAGAGCCAGAAATGCTGAATTTGGAAGATTTGGATGAAGAGGAGCAGTTAGCATTGGCATTGAAGAACTCAATGGCCTCAGCTCAAGAAGAAAGGGCAAGGAAACAGCAAAGACCAGGTGGTGAAGTGTCAGGTTTGGACAAAGATGCTGAAGGTGTCCAAACCAGAGGAAAAATCAAGAAGGCCCAAGGAAAGAAGAGACAAATTGAGAAATTCACTGACTTTCCTAGCAGCCTTGATCTTCCACCTGAATTCAGAATTGATGAGGATGAGCCTACATCAAAGAAAGCCAAAACTGCTGAAGAGGACAAATCTTCTGAATCTGGAAAAACTGCTGAAGGTGCCAAATCAACTGAAGAGACTGAAGAGTTATTTGCTGAAGGATTTGGATCTGAACCTAAGAAGAAGACAACTGTTCTAGCCCATGATCCATCAAAGCTGTTTCATGAAGGGTATGGCAAAGACCCTGAAACACAACAGAAACTGGCCATGATGAGGGCCCATGAGAAAATTGATCTGATGGAAGAAGCCAACAGAGCAAGAGATGAAAGGAGAGCAAACTTTCAGAAACCAAGAAGGAGAAGAGCAACTTACAGCAAGATGAAGCCTCAGCTTCTAATCCCAATGGACACCAAATATCCACACTTGGATAAATGGGTGCCAATTCAACTGAATGACACATGGGAAGAAGCCAAAAGGGAGTTTGTCTATGACTTTTATGTCATTGACAGATGGAATGGAGGAGATGCAAACTCTGCCTTCACTGAGTTCATGCTAGAATACTACAGAGAGTTGTATCAACAACTACTTGCAGCTGCTGACATTGCAAGACTTGAACTCACAGCTCCCAATCCAATCATATACATGCCTCCAAAGCTTGAAGGATGGATTGACCAAGCAAGAATTCTGAGGGAATTCACTGAGATCCTTAAGCTGAACAAGATGGTTCTTGGACCTAAGGGAACCAACCAAGAAGCCATGGCACTGAAAAGAAGAGTGTGGGCACAGTATGGAATGCTGCCACCTCCTGAGGATGATCTTTGAAATGGCTAAGTCTTCTGACCTTACTTGAATGATCAACTATGCTGAAATATGGTCAAGTTTGCTGATGTGTTAATCTGGTTGCTCTGATCTGTTAAAGATTGCTCTGATACAAGTTCTGTGCTCTGATGCTGAAAATATCATTTTGAATTATTGTAATAAAGTGCTCTGATATGCTTAAGTGTTATTGATTCATGCTCTGATATGTTAATTTCAACTATCAACATGCCTGTAATGATTTTTGAATGAATGATAGTTGAACTTATTTTGAATCAAGAAACTCAAATCTCTCTATGCCTATCTTAAAACCTACTTGCAACAAAAACAGTGAATACACTAACACATTACCTTTCAGGAATATTGACCTCAGTCATGTCTTCTGAAGATACATGTAATAGGTATAGACAAGTCACTTTTGCTTAAAATTGTATAGGTTTTGGCATCATCAAAAAGGGGGAAATTGTTGGGAATAAAATGAGCTATGTTTTGATTGAATTCCAAAAACCCCCTGAGACATGCCTAAGTCAATGAAAAATATGTTCTAAGAATGTTAGAACATATAGATTATAGGCTAGATGAGAAGCTGAAATGTTAGGCAGCTCTTAGACAATTAGATGCACAATTTGAGGGGGAACCTATGCTTTGAAGATGATCAAGATCAAGTCTCCCCAAGGCTCAAATTCTGGAACAAAGAGTAAGGACACTCTATGAAATCTAAGATGCTCTTATCAGGAGAGTTGTCTAGAGAAAGTATTCTTAAAGCTCTGATCAGGAGAGTTGTCCAAAGAAGCTAGCCATATGCAAGAACAAACCTACCTAGCTCAAAAGGACAAGACTACTCAAAGGTTTTGGTCAGGAGAGTTGTCCAGATAAGCCAACTCTAAAGTATAAAGTGCTCTGATGCAAAAAGACCAATCATGCTGATCAGGAGAGTTGTCCAGAGGAGTTGTCTCAGCTAAGTTGACCAAGATCAAGTGCTCTGAAAGCCTAAGATCAACTATGCTGAAGAGATTGAGACAACCAGTCCCTAAAGGTCCTCAAAGGAATGAGCTAAGACCATACACAAGAGAAATAAAGGGAAAGAGCCAAGTCATCTGAAGAAGAGCAAGCCAACCATGCTGAAAAGCAAAACTGTTGATAATGATAAGGAGAGTTGTCCAGATGATAAGGAATGTTGTCCTATCATTGGATCAACCTTCAGAAGCCATGTCCAAGTCCTAACAAGAAGTCAAACATTGGGAAAAGTGCTGCAGAATGAAGACAAAACTGTTACAGCCGTTTATTACCCAAATGAGGACATGTCACTATCAAGAATCTGTCTTCCAGTTTGAAGAACTCAAGGAAGACATTTATAGCAATTTGGGGCTGCCTCTCCAACGGGCAAATCCTCCATTTTGTCTATAAATACAGAAGTGTGAAGACCATTTGAAAGCATCCAACTGACCTCAACAAGCACCTCAACCTTGACAAGAATATCCAACTATCCTACAAGTTGACAAGTGCTCTTAAGCTTTCAAAGAGACTATCTTAGTCTTTATACACTTCTTCTAAGCTGAACCCAATTGTATATTCATACACAAGCTTAGAGAGATATCCTATCCTTATACACTGATCATCATTGTAAAGGATATCTCATTAGTTGGAACCTTACTTCAATCCTCATATCTTTCAAGAGTGAAAGTGAGAAGGTTGTAGTAGTAGAAGTGGTAGGAACTGACTGTTGAGAGAAGAACAGTTCAGTTCTGAGTTGAGAAGAGGGTACTAGGACTCTAGACATCCTAGGGATCAATTCACCAAGGAGTGGTGTTCTTGATCAAGTGCACCTTGGCACTATAAAACAAGTTAATTCCAAGAGTGAAGGAATTATCCTGTTAAATCAGGGAAAGTGGATGTAGGAGCTTGAGTCTCTGAACCACTATAAACTCTTGTGTTGATTTACTTTACAAGTACTTACATTCACTCAACACTGCACACAAAACTGATCTTTCAAAGATACACATTCAAAGACTGTGCAAAACTGTTTTGGACAACTTCCCTGAAGCTTAACTGGACTGTTTTACATTGACTAAGTGATTTCAGAAATTAAAGGAGTCTAAACTTAAAGGGCCAACCACTATTCCGCACATATAACTCCCCTAGATAGTTATTCAACTAAGTACTCAATAGTACTTAGTGGATTGATTATCTTAGAAGAGTTAATCACCTTCAGCAGAGTTGTCCAAGACAACCTTGCTGAGTTCTGGTTTGATCAAAGTTCAAAAAGAATTGCATACAAGTGTATTCCCCCCCCCATACACTTGTTATCTACTCCTTTCAGGACCAACACCACTTTTCAGTAACAAAATTCCCACTTTTCAATAATAAGAATTACACTTTTCAGTTAAAATATCTACCACTTTTCAGTAACAAAATTTCCACTTTTCAATAATAAGAATTACACTTTTCAGTTAAAATATCTATCACTTTTCACTAATAAAAATTACATTTTTAAGTTAAAATATCTACCACTTTTCAATAATAAGAATTACACTTTTCAGTTAAAATATCTACCACTTTTCAATAATAAGAATTACACTTTTCAGTTAAAATATTTATCACTTTTCAATAATAAAAATTACATTTTTAAGTTAAAACATCTACCACTTTTCAATAATAAGAATTACACTTTTCAGTTCAAATATCTACCACTTTTCAATAATAAGAATAACATTTTTTCAATTTTAATAATAATTTTAACTGTACAATTTATAATTAAATATACCCGTTTTAATTAATTAATTAATAAAGTAATGAAAAGTGGTAAATATTTTAACTGAAAAATGTAGTTTTTATTATTGAAAGTGGTAGATATTTGAACTGAAAAGTGTAATTCTTATTATTGAAAAGTGGTAGATATTTGAACTGAAAAGTGTAATTCTTATTATTGAAAAGTGGTAGATATTTTAACTTAAAAATGTAATTTTTATTATTGAAAAGTGATAAATATTTTAACTGAAAAATGTAATTCTTATTATTGAAAAGTAGAAATTTTGTTACTGAAAAGTGGTAGATATTTTAACTGAAAAATGTAATTTTTATTATTGAAAAGTGGTAGATATTTTAACTGAAAAGTGTAATTCTTATTATTGAAAAGTGGTAACTATTATTATTGAAAAGTGGAAATTTTGTTACTGAATAGTGGTAATGTTATTAGTGAAAAGTGGAAATTTTATTAATGAAAAGTAGGGACTATTATTATTGAAAAGTGAGTAATTATTAAGTGAGTAATTATTGAAAAGTGGAAGTGAGTAACGAAAAAAAAAAGAAAAAAAAAACAGAAAAGAAAATGAAAAAATAAACAAGTTTGAAAAAAAAAATCGAAAAAAAAAACAGAAAAAAAAACGAAAAAAAAAAAGAAAAAAAAATAAAAAAAATGAAAAAAAAACAAGTTTAAAAAGGATTTGAACCTGATCTCAAGCTTAAAAAGGGTATTTATAACCACTAGAACATTCATTATTTAATTATTTATATTTATCTTTATAAATAGATATAGGATTGGCCTGTGCATTAGTGTGCACGTGCACACTGTGCACAGGAGACTAACTCATAATTGATTAGTCACTCTCGCACATTTCACACAATAACGAATTCGTATAATAGAACGCTCAGATTCCACAAGTCAAATGCATAAAAAAAACTAATAGAAGAATAGGGAAGACGTGGGGCAATCGTAACCAAATTTCCCTTCCAAAATGTCCTCACTCCTTCTTTGATAATTCTTGATGTTTCACGCCATATACTAGCCTTTTCTAATTTGGAAATTTTAGTATGCATTCCCTGTAATAGTATCAAATAAATTAAGATGATTTGATTCTTAATTATTCCTGTAATTTAGGGATTGTAATTATATCATTTGACTTTCCATTGTAGTTTGATAGTTTCCCACTCTTAGTATATATATTGTCAATGTAATTACCTTACAATTCATTCAATAAAATAAATATAATTTTTATATTATCACCCTGAAACTATGAAAATAATGGAACATAATTACTAATATCCAATTCAAAAGCTCAAGATCAAGACAGAACATAGCAATAGAATTAATAAAGATCAAAAAATGCATAATTATTTGAAGGACCATACAATTATCAACACAAGAATGCATTGTTCTTTCTCACATAAAATGTATTTTTCTCATTTATATATGATCTCTAACCTTGAAGATTGTATCAGTTCTAACTCTAGAAAGTAGATCAATATCTGAAGCCTCTCATATAAAGACACAAAGACATAAAATTAACACGACCAAGAGATCAACAAATTGAATAACACTAAATTTATACATGACAAACAAGTATGGCCGCATATCCACTCACACAGTGAGTAAACCCAAAAAATGAAAACAAAATAAGTGACAAACAATTTTCAAAAATAAGAGATACCACCATTCACACAAATTTGAAGGTGCTGGATAATATAATTACTCATGCATTGTCTCATATGGCTTTAACTATAAACATATAGAGAAAACTATATCATCCTAGTCCAAAATTCTAATCAAGGCATTAAAATCAATTGGACAAATAGCCTAACAATTACCTGCTTGTCTTGGTTATTTTTACTTTGGTATAGTGCTCTGCTGCACATTCCAGCAATTCCGTTCTTTCACATAATCTCCAATCGGACGATTTACTTGATGAAAAGAATCTGATTTGCTTCTTGCAATTTCTACAACATTCCATCGTCCACATGGACTTGACTTGTGTGCAAAATAGGTTAGGTTTAATTGGTGTAAAACATAAAAATAAGGAAACAAATCAGCAATGAGCATTTTATACCTATTTATACCTACACATTTGCACAAAAGTTTTGGTGCAAATCCCTTAGTTGTCAAATGGTGTAAAACATACTTCAATTTAAATACACCACCTAACTTGATAGATCCACCCCGTTCCACAACATACACCTCCTGATTCACTAAATACACCACATGCACCCCTAGAACCACTAAATTCACCCATACACCTCCTGATACACTAAATACACCATCTACACCCTCAAGAACCACTAAGTTCACCCATACAAATCCACTAAGTACACCACATGCACCCCAAAACCACTAAATTCATCCATACACCTCCTGATCCACTAAATACACCATCTGCACACCAGAACCACTAAATTCACCCATACACCTCTTGATTCACTAAATACACCACTTGTACCCCAAAATTACTAAATTCACCCATACACCTCCTGCTCCACTAAATACACCACCTGCACCCCCAAAACCACTAAATTCACGCATACACCTCCTAATCCACTAAATACACCACATGCACCCCTAGAACCACTAAATTCACCCATAAACCTCCTAATCCACTAAATACACCACATGCACCCCCAGAACCACTAAATTTTCCCATGCACCTCCCATCCCCAACCAACCCCTCCACCATTTCATCATTTTTTTAAAATTTAAAATTCACATAATTTAATTTCAAATTATTTAAGTATCATTAATTATTTAATATCATTATCACACCCTAACAAACATTTAATCATTTTTCTCATTTGAAATTCTGATAATTTAATTCTGTATTTCTTTTTTTTTCCTTCATCATTTTTTTATTATTTCAAATTCACATAATTTAATTTCAAATTGTCATCATATTATTCCTCATTCACATTTTTTTCCACTGAAAATCTCATCATTTTTTATTATTTAAAATTCACATAATTTAATTCCAAATTATTTAATTTTTTTCACCGGGCATTTCATCATTTTACAATACACATATTCCAACATCAATAATTCCAAATATGTAAACAATATTACACAATTACACTTGACAATATTACATTATTGCACATGCTAGTATTACAAAGTGAAAAACTAAATTTTATCATCATTCTCTTATTCTCTAACCACATTCTACTTTGTCATTATCTTATTCCTCTTTCATATTTTTTTCCATCATGGTTGCACATTCTTTTATTAGTATCACACCTGAAAGACATACAGTATAACGACAATATTACCCAATCACACTTAACGGTATTACGCAATTACACTGAACAGTTTGAACAAATAACAAACAAAATATCAATGACATTAACACAAATTAAAATATAACAATATATAAATGACAGCATCATTAAAAAAAAAAAGACATTATCACACAAAATATCAAAACAGTAACACACATTAATGCATATCAAAAGCCCTAGTTGTAATTCTTATAAAAATTAGAAACATGAGCTCTTAAATTCTTCTCTATATCTCTCTTAAATATATAATAGTATAACAATTCATATGAGATAGTACTACATTATCACACTTAGCAGTATTATGTTGTTACACTTGACAGTATTACATTCAACATGTAATACTGTTTACCTTGTAACATGATACTGTTTAGCAAATATATTAATTCGGTCAAACATTGAGATAAATATTTGAATCAAGAAAACTCCCCAAAATGTAGAAAGTAAATATTTTAGTTCCATTGCTTTCATTTTGCATATACAGTTCGAAAAAAAATGCGTACTTATAGATAAATTTTGACGGAGAGATTATAATGTGAGAATTGAGATTTTTTTTTTTTTTTGAGATTGTGAGAATTGAGATGCTTGATTAAGAAAAACTATATCTATATCTATGTATATGAACATTGATTCAATTTCATTTATTATAGAAGTGAAACTTGAACCAAATTAAAAAAAAAATTATTGCTAATAATCAGACAATTGCTCGTAGGTAAAATTTGTTGGTGAAATACATTTATTCATATTATGGAAAAAAAGTTTACCACTCCACCTTAGACCATTAATTATGGGGTGGCAATTTAGGAAAATAATTTTGACAAAAATGTCCATAATTGAAAACAATTGGCCAACGGGTATTTTTCTAAAATAGGCAGTTTTTTCAATTTACCTTTTTTACGTCAACTTGAATTTGATAAATTTGAATATATATGCTGAGAAAGAATGAAAGGGGAGTCTAATTTCTATCCCTATAAAAATTTAATTCATTACCTTTGCGTCGATAGTTTTCATAATTTGTTTTTGTTATTGCTCGAATTTGTTTATCAGATACTCTTGAATTTGTTAGAATCATGGAGATGGAAGAATCAAAGAGCGGTGAAGTCGTGGATCGACTCAGTGAGTTACCGCTGGAGTTAATTCACCCCATTCTCTCATTCTTGCCTATGAAAGACGTTGTTCTTACCACCTTTCTCTCCAAAAGTTGGAAAAACTTGTGGGACACCGTCCCCTGCCTTAACTTTGTTGATGCTTACTATACAAAAAACTTTATTAACCGGGTTCTGACGTTGTGGAAAGGTACCAAGATTCTGAAATTTGAATTAGAAATCCTGCCTCACTTTTATATATCGTCGGGTGACATGGGTTCGTGGTTACAATTTGCTGTGGAAAAGGAAGTGGAAGAATTGAATATTGATTTGAGGTATGATATAGATGAGGTTGCGCGTTGGTTTCGTGGAGGAATCATTGTAATGAATTGTATACCGGACATGTACTCATGTTCATCTATAACAAAATTACAGATTAGGGGTTGTAATCTAGGGAATTATGGATCTCCTTTGTGGAATCAACTCAAGAGTTTAACCATTGATGTATATTGCCTTAGTGAAAGCTCGATAACCTCTATTCTATCTGGTAGTCCTCGCTTGGAAGTCCTTGAGTTGTGCCTTATGGAAAACAATGAGGACTTGAATATCCTGTCTACAAGTTTAAAAAAACTCAAGATCAACAAGTTGATTTTTGTCCACGACACCCATCCATCACACAGTACAGTTCTGAGAATCTGTTGTCCAAATCTTGAAACATTGGAAATTTTAGGAGCTCTGTATTCTGAGTGTTTGCTTACAGATGTCTCGTCTATAACGGATGTAACTATTGGGTTTTGTGGTTCACATCGTTATAGTACACGGCATGGGTTGGGGGATAAAGTGCTTGAAGACATGTTGAGGAAGATTTTGTCCAGGGGCGGACCCAAAGCCATGCCAAGGGGGGCCTTGGCCCCCCCCCCAACCCCACCCCACCCCACCTATCCTTTAAAAAAATAATATTTTTAATATTTAAAAAAAATTAAGCAAAATTAGTAATTAATTATCATAATAAATCATTTTAGTTGTAAATTGATTGTAAAAATTGTTTTAAAATAAATTTTGTAGTGCACTTTTAATACTTATATATAAAATTAATTATTTTGTATGTATTTTAATTAAAAAATTCACCTAAAAATAATTATATTTTACATGTTTGAAACTATTATTGATAAAAATGAGGTAATCGGCCTTATATTTTTTTAAACATTCTTGCAATTAACTCATATAGTTATATTATATAAAGAACAAAAATTTAGACCCTTAAAAAAAATAATTGATGAAGAAAATATAATTGTAGTTTAATTTGTTAATTTCTTTAAATCTATATTACATTAAATAAAATTAATAAATAAAGTATTCGTTATTCAACAATTTTAGTATTTATTTTATCAATTATCAATAATAGACCCACAATGTAAAAACAATTTTTTTTAACTCAACATCATCATTTCATATATATAGTGATATATTTGAGAAGCTTGTAATTATATATCACTAATCTATTTTCGATGTAAATATTATATATATGTATTATAATTATATATATGTTAATAAAAAAAAATTGGCCCCCCCTAATATAGGATCCTGGGTCCGCCCCTGATTTTGTCAACTCTCCAACACGTTGAAAAAGTCACACTCTCATCTTGGTGTGTTGAGGTATATATATATAGTTTCTTCTCAATATCTACATGTTAAGTATCATAGAATTCTTTGAAATTTTACCCATTAACTTGCATATACGTTGATAAAGTCGCATAATCAAATTGTTGTTGTCTACTTTGATTATGCATTATATCACAGATTTTTTTTGGAGCTAATGCTAGCTATTGCCTTTTATTTACTTAATTTTCATACTAGGCGTTTGGTAGGTCGCAGAAGAAACCCTTGGTTTCACCATTACAGAATGTCAAGTTTTTAAAACTTGATTTTCGCATGTTGAAATTGGGCGACATGGTGGATTTCCTTGGGATTTTTCCTAATCTGAAGGTGTTAGTCATTGGATATTTAATTTTTACTAAGCCACCAGAGATGTATACGGAGTTTGAAGCAAATCTGTCGAATTCGCTTCTGCATCAATTAAAGGCAGTTGAGATAAATACTTTATCCCCCTTTGATAGCTCAAAATTCTGGTTTGTTGAGTGGTTGTTAAAACGAGCCAGCATGCTAGAGAAGTTAGTGATCCGAGTCAGGAAAGTCGTCGACTCACATCAACGTATGCAGTTGTCTCAAGTTGTAGAGGCACTGCAGATATCTTTCCCAACTGCAGAGGTGATTTTGAAAACAGCATGATCAATTCAGAATTGTCGACGACATCCTTATCCCGCTCTTCATGTAAGCTTAATATCTTGAGATATCATATGTAAATTTATAAATATCTTGAGATATCCTATTAATTATCACAAGTACTATTTTTGTTGGATGGTGTTTGTATGTTTCCGAAATGTCTATTGTTTTAAGAGTTGAAGCTCTACTTTTCATCTCTTATAATTGTTTTTAATATATGCTTGGTTTTGGCTTTAATATTAGCATTACTTAATTATGATTAATATACATGCTGATTTATTTGTAGTACTCATTAGATGCTTCTATTTGCTCTTTATTCAGATCTACAATTGTTTAAATTTCAAATGACTTCATCATATTATTGTTGTGGCATTGATATTTTTTTAGGAGATTTGCCAAAGTTTAGTGAACTCAGAGTGGTTTTCCATTGGTTGGTATTTCTGGATTTGATCCGATCTAGGTTGAAGATCTTTGTCGATCTTGTTCACTAATCTTGCAACCCTTTTTAAAAAAAAAATTACATTGATAAGTGCAATGTGAAGTTATACAATTTTATTGTACACACAATACACTCCAATTTCTGTACATATAGAATTGGGAAATGTATTTCATTAAATTATATTGTTTACACTGTGGAGTATATATACACAAAATTCTTTACACGGATAGTGGAAGTAATTTGGATTCATACCTAACAAATCTGCTTAAATTAAGTGATAAGATAGTCAAAGTCTTATCTAATATTATTTAGATAAGCTTTGCTAATATGCCCCCACAAAATCGACGAGCCATCTGTCACTGAGATTTTGGACCGAAGCATTTGAAACTGGGCCCGAGCCAGGGTCTTGGTAAGAAGATCAGCCAGTTGATCCACCATGTTAACATAGTGGACAAAATGAACACCCTTTTATGCTTAGTCACAAACAAAATGGAGGTCAATGGTTATATTCTTCATTCTGGAATGATCGACCGGATTGAGAGCAAGGTGAGTAGCGCCCATATTGTCACAAAGACCACAGGGTGGTGCAGCGAGAGTAATGCCTAGATCGCGGAGGAGATGCTGAATCCAACAAATTTCAGGAGCCACAATTTCTAATGCTCGATAGTCGGTCGAGGAGCGAGCTACACCTCGCTGTTTCCGAGAGCACCACGAAATTGGAGAACCACCAAGGAAAACAATGTAGGCTGAGGTAGATTTACAGTCGAACAGGTCACCCCCAAAGTCCGAGTCGGAATAAGCAATGATGGTGAGCTGGTCGGATCGACGAAGGAGGATCTCATGATGAAAAGTGAACCTTTGAGATAACGAAATAATCGCTTAACAGCATGCCATGCAGTGGGAGTTGAGGCGGACATGTGTTGGGCGATGCGATTGACTGTGAAGGAAATATTCGGAAGAGTGATCGTCAAATATTGTAGGCCACCAATAGCACTTCTACATTTTGTTGCATCAACTTGGCCAGAGTCGAGAGGTGGCTTAGTGGCAGCAGGGGTACTGACAGCCTTGACATCATCCATCTTGTGGCGACGAAGAAGATCGACCATATATTTATGTTGCGAAAGAAACAAGCCTTCCTTGCAATGAGCAACCTCGACACCCAAAAAGTATGATAAGGGGTCGAGGTCCTTAACAGCAAATGTGGATTGAAGATGTTTTGTAACCGAGGCCATCAAGGAGGGAGATGAACCAGTTATTATCAAATCATCAACATAGGCGAGAATAAATAGATGATCATGGTCTTTATGTAGAGTGAAAAGAGAGGAGTCAGCCTTAGACCGACTAAGACCAAAAGTAGTGAGGGTCGAGCATAAAGCATCATACCATGCTCGCGGGGCTTGACGAAGGCCATAGAGAGAACGATGGAGTAGGCAAACATGAGACGGCATGGAAGGATCCTTAAACCCGGGAGGTTGGTGCATATAAACGGGTAGGTTAAGATGACCATGTAAGAAAGCATTACTCACATCCAATTGACGAAGCAACCAATTAGAAGAGATGGCAAGAGTGAGAATCGTCCGTATAGTCGTGGGCTTAATAACTGGGCCGAATGTGTCTTAAAAGTCAATTCTGGGACGTTGATGAAATCCCTTTGCCACTAAACGAGCCTTATATTTGTCAATAGAACCATTCGGTTTACACTTAATACGAAATACCCACTTACAGCCGATGAGATTGACGTTAGTCGGAGAGAGACAAGTTCCCATGTCGTTGTAGCGTCGTAAATTCATCTGCCATTGCCTCTCGCTAATGTGGAATAGAAAGGGTTTGGCAAACTGTAGATGGTTCAATGTCGTTCAGAAGAGGATGTTTGGTCGCTGAGTGCCCATGTTTGGGTTTGTGTATATTGTTTTGACTCCGAGTACGCATTTTATGAATGCGTTCTAGTTGAGGCAGTGGGCGAGCAGGGGGAGAGGTCGCACGATCAGGTGGATTTGGCGCAGGAGCAGGCGACAACATAGGCGAGAAAGTATGTTAAAGTGAATCTGAAGCAGGTATATGAGAGTTCGAAGGTAGTGTTGTCTCAGAAGGTGGTAATGATGGTAGTGTAATGTTGGTTGGCAAATCAGGCGAGCAGAAAATAGGTGGTGGCGAATAACCCGGAAAATTATCCTCAATAAACCGAACATGTTGAGATACAAACACACGACCTGTGGCAATATCAAAACCGCGGTATGCGCTCTGAGATGTACAATAGCCCACAAATAAACATGGTTTAGATGGAGAGGAAAGCTTCCCTTGAATATACAGACGAAGCCACGGAAAGTAAAGACACCCAAATACCCAAAGTTTACGATAATTCGGTGAAGCATGAAATAATAGTTCAATGGGTAGCGACGACCCAAAACTGGAGTAGGCATGCGATTGATGATATACGACGGTTTGTAGAGCAAAGACCCAAAACGAGGCCGATAATATAACATGATTTAGAAGAGCACGACCATCCTCTTAAGATATGGCGATTACGACGTTCAAATACTTCATTATGTTGTGTCGTTGTGGTGTGTGGGGTGTAGACAGGGGCAGACTGAGGCACACCCCTGGGGTGGCCTTGCCCCCCCTCAACTTTTCTTTATTTTTTAAATATATTATATGTAGTAGTATTAAATTAGTTTATAAATTAATTGATTTTGTTATAAATAAACTTATTTTTTAACTAAGAGTTGAGCTACTAATTAAATTATTCTCCACTTTTTAAGTTGGGAAATTCTTACGGCAGTCACATTTTACGAATTGACTACATAGTCACTTTATCGAATCACACCACGTGGCGTCGTAAACGTCGTAACGACCTGCTACCTGTTATACAAGTTTAAGTTATTTATATCATTTTTTAAATTGTATTTTGTTATTTACTATATTACCCTTCTTTTATTTAAATTATTTTTAATATATATATATTAAGTAAAATTACTGTTCTACCCTTTCTTTTTAAATTTTATTTATATTTTATCTGCACCCGCTAATTTAATGAATTCACCCCCTAATCATGTTTTTACTACAGTTATCTGCACCCGCTCATTTAATGAGTTCACCCCCAAATCATTTCTTTTTTACAACAGTTATATACACCCGCTCATTCTATGAGTTCACCCCCAAATTACTTTTTTACCACAATTATCTGCACTCGCTCATTTTATGAGTTCACCCCCAAATTATTGTTTTACCACGGTTATCCGCACTCGCACATTTTATGAGTGCACCCCAAAATATTTTTTAAAAAATAATCACATTTAAAAGACTATATTATCCTTTTATTAATTTACACAAAATATAATAAACTCTAAAAAATAGATTCACCACCAAATCACCCATATTTTAAAAAAAGCGTAAAAATATAATTAATAAAAAACTATCGAAATTAGCCACAAATCTCGATTTTTTTCTTTTTAATTTTTCTTCCCCCTCCTCTTTTTCTTTTTTCTTCCCATTTCCAATTTTTTTCCAAATTTTTTATTTCCTTGTTTTTTTTTCCTTTCCTTTTTAAATTTTTCTATCTTTCTTTTCCATTTTTTGCATGTGTATTTTTTAAATTTTAATACAAAATAATATTATATGTATAATTTTATTATAGTCGATCGGCGGTGCACCTAAATTTTAATTTTAATTTGATGAGTAAATGACCTGTCGGAAATCCATGCATGTCAGCGGGTGACCCAGGCACCACCATGCCCGACCACCCCCTCGACGGCGACGGTGGCGCTTCGGTCTCGGCCGCTGAAGCCCGAGACCCCTCCTCGAATTGCAATCGCGATTCTTCACTTCCATAACAATCGACATAATCTTCCATCCTGGCCACGATCCATGGCGACCGAAATTCTCTCCTCATTTCGACCATCGACGCGACTGCTTCGATCAATCTCCCTTGCGTTCGCGATCCAGGAGCTTATCCGACATCAACGACGCTCGCTTGCAACACTCGGATCGACGCTGCCTCTCTCTCGTCGTTCATCTATGTCCTGCGCAGCCTCTTCCTCCGGCTGACGACGGCCCGATGGAGGACTGTGAGTATGTTGCTGATGGATCTCTGACCGGACGACACTTGAAGCCGGTGACCTTGCTGATGAAATCCCAAGCGACGACTGCTGACCTAGGGTGCCCTCCCATTGGGCTAGGGTTCCCTTCAATTAGGCTTGGTAATGTGCACCCTCTATTTTCTTTAGTACACCCCGATCTGCACTCTCTCCACTTTTTTTTATGGTATTATTGTTATTGGTATTATTGATACTGGTATTACTAGTTATTGATTGCGGTATTACTATTAATACACTATTGAATTAATATTAATGATTATTGATTATTGATTATTAATTGTGGTATTACTGATTATGTGAAATTATTTATTACTGATTATTATTATTTTTATGGTATTACATATTATTGTTTATGGTATTACTGATAATTGTTTTTGGTATTATTAAATATAATTAGATTTGTGGAATTGTTTGTTATTGTATGAGATATTACTATTCAATGTTCATGGTATTACTGATAACTATTTTTTGTATTATTGAATATAATTAGATGTGTGAAATTATTTGTTATTGTATAAAATTTTACTGATTAATATTAATGGTATTACTGATTAATGTGCGTGGTATTACTAATTATTGTTAATGATATTACTGATTGCTGTTTATGGTATTACTGGTTATTACTTGTTGGTCCCAAGTTGAGTTAAGATTGATTAAGCTAGTAAAAGTCTAGAGGGGAGGGGTGAATAGACTTTTAAAAATCTTTCAAAATATCAGAATATGCAATGCGGAATTTAGTCTTCTTATATACTGTACTGTGCTTACTCAGCTCAGATCAGTACTTTCAGAACTTTATGGGCCTTACTAGTTTATACTCAACTTTTACTTAGATCTTTATCTTTGTAAATCTTAATGTTCTTAGTTAAACAATTCAAACAAATATCAAACAGTAAAGTAAAGAACACAGAATTTTATAGTGGTTCGACCAATAAGTCTACATCCACTCTCACAATCCCAGTTGTGATGTTTTATTAACTCTTCCTTGAGTTTCTTGTGGCTTAAAGTCCCAAGATTAAGACTGTGATCTTATCGATTATACCTCCAGATATATCTTCGATCTACTAGTAATTTTCCAAGTAACTAGCACACTTGTTTACAACAATACAAACTTAAACTTGAAAAGTAAAACTTCTCTGTGTTAGCCTTTGATTCTTCTCTTCAAATCTGTGGCTTCTCTTCTTTAATCTCCTTCAACTCTGTGAGTTCTTCTTGTGCTCTGTAGACTTAGATTGCTTGTGAATGCTTTAAGATCAGTAGTCTTAGCAGTAGGAGATCACACAGTATTTATAGAACTTAGTATGACAGTTAGTAGTTTGTGAACTAACTCTCAACTAACTCTAAACTGTTTTTGTAACTTCTTCTTGTAACCGACTTTGTAACTTCCTTCCAAGTCAGCATCTCTTCAAATAAATCTTCAGTTACTCTTAAATAAGTTTTCCAAACTTATCCTTCAAATTCACCAAATCAGCACAGTAACTTACTGTTCTGATTTTTATTCTTCGGATTTTTACTCTGCTGAGTCAGTCAGCACAGTAACTAAAAACTGTTCAAAACTTCTTCAGATTTCTTCTAAGCTCTTCTTCAACTTTTCTTGAAGTCTTCTTATTCTGAAGTAGTCCTCTGAGTCTTCATAGTCTTCTGATCTTCTTCTAATCTAGTTCTAATCTACTGTTCTGAACTTTACAATGCTGAATACAATAAAATACACATACACCTTTACAAATATAAAACCTATCTATACATCAATTGAACTATATACAGATGAGTATATCTAAGTCCTATACTATAAGCTGTCTATACAATACAAAACATCAACTTAGTTCCTAACAGTTCATATATCAGATCAGTAAACAATAAGATCAGTAACTCATGTAAGATCAATAACTTTCATATAAGATCAGTAAGCATATAAAATCGGTAACTCAGATTCAAATACATAAGATCACTAAAATTATTCTCAGTTTCCATACTCAGATCAGTAATCTTATTCCATATGACTCAGTTAAGATCAGTAAACTTATCCTAAATATTACTAAATAAGATCAGTAAACTTATTTCAGATATCATTAAGATCAGTAATCTCAACTTAAGTTTCTCATCAAATGACTTAGTTAAGATGACTTAGAACCACATATATTACTAACTTTAAGTTGCTTTTGGCCATCAAAACATACTTTCATCATCTAGAACATTGTTTATAGGATTCATATCCCAACAATTTCCCCCTTTTTGATGAAGCCAAAACTACTTAAATGTTAATAAATCAGTAGTTAAGTATGTAGTCAATCATAACAGTTCATCATTTCAAAATCATATCATATTCTCAATCAGATCAGATATTTCACATATTACACATACTAACAGAATATGCAAAAAAAAAAAAAAACACAAAATGTAGAAATAAAGATTAAGGTTAAGAAATGTTATCTTGTGAGCTTGTCCTTCATCTTCATTCTGTATCTTCAGATTCTGAATGCAACATACATCCTTGCTTTGATATTCATCATATGTTGATGATCAGTTATTCCTTCTTCTTTGATAATCTCAGCAATTATGTTGTTAATCTCCTTGTAATCAGGTTCTCCATTTTCCAGTCTTGGAGGTTCCCAATTCGGTTCTTCAGGACACAAGATCTTGGTTCCAGCACGAGCAGCAACTTGTGCTATATCTTCCCAAAAATCTTGATCAATGTTCAGCATGAACTCTTCAAAATCAGCAAATTCAGCTTCCTTGCTCGAATGATCACCAAACTTCCTCACAATGAAGTTTGCAATCTGCCACTTCTTCTTCAAATTCTTCCAATGTTCCATATTTTCTGTTAGAACAATAAAATCCACAAAATTCTCATCCTGAAATTTTTTATCAAATTCTTTCCTTCAGCTTTCCTTTGAGCATTCAATTTCTTCTTCAAAGTAGCAACTTTATTATCAAATCTTGTTTTTAAGAACTTGATATCCTTTTCTTTCTTCTTTTTCAACTCTGCTTCTTCACTTGAAACACCAATTATCAATTTGCTTCTTGACCTGGTAACTCTACCAGTTTCCTCTTCTTGTTCTTCATCAGTCAAAATCAATTTTCTCTTCTTTTGAACAGAACTTTCAGCAATATCAGATTTCCTCTTCTCAACAATTTCTTGACCTTGCTGTTTCTGTTGCTTCCTTAGTTTCAGCTTTTCATTCAGAATTGCAATTTCTTCCTTCAATTCATCTTGACTCACAACCAACTGAGCTTGTTGTGACTGAGTTTGCTCCATTACTCTTCTTATCTTATCTTCCCCCTTTTTGGCTTCATCATGCCACTCTTGCATGGGAGTTAAGTGTTGTTCCATCTTGTCATGCAACACTTTAGATAAGTTCTTCTCTTGAAGTCTATGGAGATCATATATCTTAGACATTGTATGCTCCATAACTCTGTCAATTGAATTTTCAGCAATCATCTTATTCATTCTGTCAGTAGCTTCTTGGAACATTTTCACAGCATCTTCCAATTTAGCTTGAAGCTCTGCATTCTGCTTTTTCAACATTTCAAAGTCAGAATTATCAGATTCCTTTTCAACAAGAACTGTTCTGATCTGTTCCTGCACATCCTCAGGAATAATAGGATCAGTAGAGTGTAATGGAATGCTTTCCATCTCTTCAGCATTTAAATCTTGATTTTCCAAGGCTTCTGTTTGTTCAATCACAACAGTGTTCTCAAACACTTCTGTTGCATTGTCAACATCCTCATCAATTTCCATAAAATCCTTTTCAGCAGCATTCTCAGCTTCATCAACACCCTTCTCTTCACTTTCCATAAACAAATCATCATCTGCAGAAGGAGTTGCAACCTTTTCCACAGTGTACTTAATTCCAGTTAACCTTTCAACAAGGTGAACTACAGACTCTGGGGTAACTAACTCGAGAAATGAGTTAACACCAGCTGCTTGCATCTGCTCTGCTTCCCAATCATCAAAGATTGAAGCACCTCCCATACCTTCCATAATAGCCAAATTCTCCTTCAAAGTACTCCTCTTAAGATACACCCATGTGCCTATCCTAAGGAGTTTCTCAAACTCAACTGAGCTTTCATCCAATCCAGGAAATTGCTTCAACAAAGCTATCCTCAAATCTATCCTGATTCTATCCTCTTTATCACAGATAGTATAATCCATTAAATCAGCAGGTTTAGGGGCTATAAATTCAGGTTCAGGGGATGATGAAATGTCAATTGGTACAGTAGAAGGTTCAAATTCATGTTCAGTAGAGTGATCATGAACCTGTATTGGGGAATGATGTGGTGAAGTTTGATGTTGAGGACTAGAAATAGGAGTAGGATCAAAAGTAGTGTTCTGAGGGGATGAATGGGGAGTGTTCTGAGACACAGAAAAATAGTGAGCTGATTGTCCAGAAGATGAAGGTTGAGGGTTATGAGGTTCAGCTGGGCTTGGTTCAGAGTTTGAAGGGGTAGGAGAGACATCAACAAGCTTCCTCCTAGCACTTCTCCTCTTGGTTCTCTTATGTAAAGCAATAGGACTAGGAACACTAACCTCTTGCTCTTCTGAGGTTGATTGCACCACAGTCTCAACAAATCTGACTGTTGGCTCTGAGGCAGCTGTAGCAGACCTTCCTCTCCTTGGTCTAGTACTGCTCGGATCATGCCTCGCCTTCGATCTAATCTCAGGTTGATTGTCATCAGATCGGTACATTGAAGCTCCAGACTCTTGTGCTTCAAGTTCTTGAGGTTGTTCCAAGGGGTTCTCTTGTTCAAAACGAACAGACTCCTTCTTCATCAAGAATTTTCCATGATGGAATTTCTTGGGATTACTCCAATACGGCTTTTTAACCAACTGAGGCAACAAGAAGCTCAACTTGTTTCCCAACCCTAATTTCGATTTAATCGAAAATTCCATAGTATCCTCATCGAACAAAACTTTGTCTTTCTCATTTAGTAACCTTTCCAAGAAAAATCCTTGCCAATCACCTTGATCTCTGTCAATGATTGCAACCATAATTCGAATCTTGGAACTTGATAAAGCATCCTGGCTATGATGTTTCCCTAACAAGCACTTTCCGGCTATGTCCATCAAAAACTGAAGACCAGTAGGAAGAACATCCTTCTTCAGATTAGTCAAGGACTCTGTTTCAACACCTGACCATCTTCCTACACATTCCTTCTCCTCTCCAGCTTTGTAATTCATAATGTCCACTGGGCCTTGAGGCAAATCCAACATGACTTCTAGGATTTCCCTTGTAATAGTGACCTTATGCCCTGACAGAATGGAGTGAACACCATTTCTATCACCTTTAAGCTGTAAGTAGAATTCCATCGCTTCTGGTTCGAATACATTCATCGGAGAAGACTCAAGAAACTTTCTTAGCCCGCACTCTTCGCACATCGTCAGAATTGCTTGATTTTCAGCATTGTGTCGGCCATTCAAATATACAGCATTTTCTACAAAAATGCCCTTTTCACGAACCCAGAAATCCGAATCAAAAGTTCCTGCAACTTCGTTAGATTCACTGATAATGTTGATAGTTGCCATTTTAGGTTTTTGTAGAAGATAGATTATGGAGATTTCGCAGTAATTTTGAGTTATGAGCTTTTCAGAAATGAACTCGTAAGAAAGAAGACGATGAAGAGTGATCGTGTTTGTCAAATTCAAAACCAATCTAGGGCTAGGATTGAATTTGATTATCACAAAGTCTCGAAATCCGTGTTTAACAAGAACTGTTCATATTCTAGTACCATTCTTAATTTTGGAGCCAATTTGTGTTTGATAAATACACCACAGTTTTTAGGTTAGAAATAGAGGAGTGTACTAATCTTCTCTATTAGTAATCTAAACTTTGAGCAGTTTTTGACTTAGAGTATTCTAATCCAAAAGACTGTTCTGATGCAAATCAGCACAGTAGTTTCCAAAACTATTTCACTTCATTTTCTTACTTGTTATAAAAAGAAAATTTTACTTATCTGGATCAGCTGAGTACTGTGATCAGCTGAGTAAACTTTTTCAGACATCAGATCAGTAGCTGGATCAGCACAGTAATCTTCCGATCAGTAGTTGGGTCAGCACAGTAGTGTTCAGATAAGTACCCAATTTTCCTGATTTCACCTTTTTGATATCAGCACAGTAATCCTCAGATCAGTACTGTGTCAGATTAGTAGAATTCTGTAAACAGATTAGTAGAAATCAAATCTTTCTGTAGACAGATTAGTCAGTAATCAGATTAGTTCTATAGAATAACTGAATTGTAATCAGATCAGTACTTTAGACAAAGAAGCTTTGTAATCAGTACAGTTCTGTAGACAAGTCAATGTATTAATCAGAATATATCTGTAGACTGATATAGCCTGTAATCAGATCAGATTAGTAGATTTTTCAAATCTGTAATCAGATCAGTTCCCTCTTCAGTGGAGAATTCCTCTTCTGTGCCTGTTTCACCTTGGTAGAAGTGTTAGTTCATGAGATATAAGTGTAAAACAGTACAGAGTAGTAATAGTATAATTAAATCAATGATCACATCAAGGTTTATGCTAAAGTGACTTAGTGTTCTGAGTCAACAAAAGGATCTTTAAGAAATCACAGATTCCCCCTTGATGTATGTTCTCAGTGTCCATCAGCTTTACCAGCTTCCTCATCGGGAGTAAGGTCACTTTAGTAACCTTGTTACCTGTTTTAAATGTAGTGGTCTGACATAGGGTTGTCTCTTCTGAATTTTGAGTTTTGATGTACTGTTCTTAGTTTCTGCTTCATATTCCTCTTGGTATAAGATCAGTACCTGAAATGTTAGCACAGTTCTATATACAAACATAATCCATATCTATCAATCCTAAACTAATGCACAATTCTCTGAATCTCACTTCAGCCAATGGTTTTGTAAAAATGTCAGCTCTTTGAATATCAGTATGAATCTTTTCCATTTTAATATTCTTCTTTTCAACATGATCCCTAATAAAGTGATGCCTAATGTCAACATGCTTGCATCTAGTATGTAAAACGGGATTTTGTGTGATGGCAATGGCACTATTACTGTCACAATATATAGGTACATTAGATTCTACAACATTGTAGTCTCTGAGTTGTTGTATTAGCCAAAGAAGCTGACTACAACAACTACCTGCAGCCATATATTCTGCTTCAGTAGTAGAAGTTGCCACACTTGTTTGTTTCTTTGAAAACCATGAAATGAGCTTAGTTCCTAAGAATTGACATGAACCTGAAGTAGATTTTCTATCTATTTTGCAACCTCCAAAGTCCGAGTCTGAATAACCACTTAAAGATATATCATCATCTGCAGGATACCATAATCCTCGATTAATGGTCCCCTTTAGATATTTCAATATCCTTTTGGCAGCTTCCAGATGACTTTCCTTGGGGTTTGCTTGAAATCTTGCACATACTCCAACAGAAAAAGCAATATCAGGTCTGCTGGCAGTTAGATAGAGTAGAGAGCCAATTAAAGCACGATAGTGAGGTTGGTCAGAAGACTTACCTCCTTCATCAGGATCCATTCTGTATGTAGGTTGCATGGGCACACCAACTGTCTTACAGGTTTTAATACCAAATTTATCTAGCAGATTCTTAGTGTATTTTGCTTGATTTATAAAGATACCTTCTGGAGTTTGTTTTACTTGAAGACCAAGAAAATATGTCATTTCTCCCATCATAGACATTTCAAATTTACTTTGCATGAGTGTAGAAAAGCTTTCACTCAAGGTTTTGTTGGGTGATCCAAATATAATATCATCCACATAAATTTGAACAAGTAATATATCATTACCTTCTTGTCTTCTAAACAAAGTTCTATCAACCTTGCCTTTTGTAAAACCATTTACAAGTAAGAATAGAGAAAGAGTATCATACCAGGCTCTTGGGGCTTGTTTCAATCCATATAGTGCTTTCTTTAACCTGTATACTTGGTGACTATTCACTTCAAAACCAGGTGGTTGTTCCACATAAACTTCTTCAGCAAGTATACCATTTAAAAATGCACTTTTCACATCCATTTGATACACAGTAAATTTCATATGTGCAGCATAAGCAAGGAACAATCTTATAGCTTCTAGTCTAGCTACAGGGGCAAAAGTTTCATCATAATCAATACCCTCAGCTTGAGAGTAGCCCTGAGTAACTAATCTAGCTTTGTTTCTTACTACAAGATCATTTTCATCCCTTTTGTTCTTGAAAATCCACTTAGTGCCTACAACATTATGATTACTAGGTCTATCAACAAGTTCCCAAACTTCATTTCTAGTGAACTGATTAAGTTCTTCTTGCATGGCTATAATCCAGTTACTATCACTTAAAGCTTCAATCACAGTTTTAGGCTCAATAGATGATAGAAAACAACACCAGCAAAATAGAGACTTACTAGGTTCTTCCTTTGAATCAAACAATTGTTTTCTAGTTTTAACACATATACTAGAATCACCTAGAATCAGATCAGTAGAATGAGCAGACTTCCATGTCCTTCTATTCTTAACAGAAATGCTATCATCATTTACATCATGCAAATCATCATTTATATCAGCAGATTTGTTCATAGGAGAGCAGTCATTCAATTCTGGCATATCAGAAGTTTTAGAAGACTCACCTTTGTCTTTTACCTTTTCTTTATCAGAATCTTGATCTAGGACTTTCAGGAAAGGATTATATGCTTGTACAGATTCATATGTTTCTGTATCATCATCTTCATTGTTGATTTGAAGCTGTAATTTGTCAATTTTCTTACTGAGCTGATGATCAGCAGAGTCCTGCACATTCTCATCAAAGACTACATGGGGTGTTTCTTCCACACATAGGGTAGAGAAATTAAACACTCTAAATGCTTTGCTTACAGAAGAGTATCCTAAGAATATTCCTTCATCAGCTTTTGCATCAAAAGCATTTAATTTACTTTTGCCATTGTTATGTATGAAACACTTACATCCAAAAATATGAAAATAAGAAACTCTTGGTTTTCTGGCTTTCCATACCTCATAAGGTGTTTTACCATGCACCTTATTAAGAGCACTTCGATTTTGGGAGTGGCAAGCTGTGTTCATAGCTTCTGCCCAAAATTTCTGAGGTGTGTTGAATTCTGCAATCATGGCTCTGCAAGCTTCTTTTAGTGTTCTGTTTCTCCTTTCTGCAACACCATTTTGTTGAGGGGTTCTGGCTGCACTTGTCAAATGCTGTATGCCAGACTTAGAACAGTAGTCAGAGATGTAACAATTAATAAATTCAGTCCCCTTGTCACTCCTAATCTTAACAATGGGATGACCTTTTTCAACCTGCAACCTCTTCAATAGATCTGGAAGTAGTGTTTGTGTACCACTCTTTTTGTGTAGAAAGACTACCCAAGTAAACTTAGAGTAATGATCTACTACAACTAGAGTATACCTTCTTCCATTCAATGTAGGAGGGTTGATAGGACCATGAAGATCCATATGCAAGAGTTCTAAAACTCTGCTTGTTGAAAGAGTTGGAATGGACTTAAATGAAACCTTTACCTGTTTACCTTTTTGACAGGAATCACATACTTGTGATTTGGAATAGATTTCATTAGGAATGCCCTCAACAAGATGTTCTCTAGCAATCTTGTTGATTATCTTAAAGTTCAGGTGGCAGAGGCGTTTATGCCAGAGCCAACTGTTTTCTTTAGGACTCTTAGTAATAAGACAAGCATTCTTAGGACAACTATTCCAATTCACAATGTATACACTTCCTTGTCTTGTGCCAACAAGTAGAACATTGTGAGTCCTTTTGTCTATTATTTCACATCTTCTGGTCTTGAACTGAACTTTGTATCCCCTGTCACAGAATTGAGATACAGATAACAAATTATATTTCAAACCTTCAACATAGGAGACATCTTGGATTTCAACATCTCCATTCTTGATGAATCCAAATCCTTTTGTGATTGCCATTGAGCTATCACCAAAGATGACTTTTGGTCCTTCCTTCTCATGATAGTCAGTAAGTAAGGCCTTGGTACCAGTCATGTGGTGTGAACACCCACTGTCTATGTACCAGGTCTCACCAACTGAACCACCTTTCTTGTATAAGTCCAGTCGATCCTGCAAGGTAGTGATCTTAATAATTTAGGTACCCTAGTTTATTAGGGTCCTTGGGGGTTAGTAGTGAGAGGTACCCAAATGAACATTGAGGATTTGAATAAATGGGACCTCTTCAGTTTCCTTCCAAATTTATCACAGAACAGTACTTTATTAACCAGTTCAGAATTATCAGCAGACTTAGGATCTATTTTTCTGAGATAGCCTTTCCTTGGTTCTATCCCTTTTTCAGTAAGATCAGTATGTCTGTATTAGTTTGAATATGGTCTAAAAGTATGTGGACCATACGGCTTATAGATGCGTTTTGGTCTTTCCTCACCAATGATATTATAAGATAAAGGTGGAGGATAAAGAACAGGTTTGTTATGATAATGAGGCACAAATCTCCTAGGTTTAGTTGAATACAACTGAGACTGCCTTATAAAAGAAGGTCTAGGCTGTTCCCAACTTGCCTGTGCTTGTCTTGACCTACTGTTCTGAGTTTGTCTCTTCTGATACCAGGACTGATCTGATCTGGTCAGAGGAGTATAACTCTTCTGGTATGGTCTTGACTGTACTGGTCTTAATACATTCTTCATTTTACCAATCTTGGTAGTAGGGGGGATGTATTTAGATTATACTTTGAGTTTTGGATCATCATCATAAGTCATAGGTTCTTTTCCTTTATCTATTTGCAAAGAACTTGAACTAGCTCCATTAGTGTTCTTAAATTCCGAAGTAGATGAACTAGGCAGATCAGTACCTATTCCACTTTTATCATTTGGAGCTCTATATCTGTCTGAGATAGTTTGATTAATCTTAGTAGAGTTAATCATCCCAGATAGCTTTCGATCTAGGCTCACTACTTCAGATTCTAAGAATCTATTGCGCTCTTCAAGTTTTTCACATTTAATCTTTAAATCATTGAATTCATTAGTCTCTTTAGCTTGAGTTTTAAGCATTCCCTGATATAGTTTGTCAATGGATGCATACTTTTCTTGGAGTTGGGACAACTCTTCTGATAGCCTTGCATTTATGACAGCTATATTAGGATCTACTTTTGACTGAGCTTCTTTCAGATTAATGATTTCTTGCTTTAAAGATATATTCTCATCACTAATTTCAATGAATGCTTTGTTAGCTTGTAGAAGGTCTTCTTTAGTCACTCCTTGGGAATGATGAAGACTACTTCCTACACTGCTATCATCAGCATCACTTTCACCAGTGTCAGAATTGTTACAGGATTGAAAAGAGTTAGCAGATGATACCTCATCATTTATTTTGGCCATCATTACCAGTCCATCATCTACTATGAAGGCTTCATCTTCATTGCTAGAGGGGTGTCAGATGAAGACGATGGCAACTCTTCTGATTCCGAATCAGAATCATTGTAAGCCATCATTGCCTTCTTACCCTTGGCATATTTTCGATCTCTTCTGGCTTTCCTTTCTTCTCTATCTTCAGAACTCAGATCAGGACATTCATAAGCATAATGACCTGGCTTATCACAATTATAGCAAACAGGATTGTTTGAAGTTCTTTTAGGAGGAGAATGTTTTCTGTTCCTGTCATGCTTATCAATTGAGTTCCTGTCTTTCTTATCAGAATACTTTCTATCCCTCTTTTCAGATGAGTTCCTATCTCTTCTGTTCTCATTAGAGATCTCATCCCTTCTTTCAGAAGAGTTTTGATCCCTTCTGTTCACAGAAGAGTCCCTGTTACTAGAACCCTTAGTTTCCTTATAGAATCTCTTGTATCTACCATACCTCTTATTGAGTTTATCAAATCTTTTGATCATAAGGCTCATCTGATCTTTCAGACTAAGATCAGAACTATCTAGTTCATCTTTTATGCTTGAGGCCTTAGACTTAGATGATCTAGACCCCTTAGAGGTAGAGGCTTTAAAAGCTATGTCCTTAGAGGCATCCTTATTTTTATGAATCACAGTAATAAGATCTTCTTCATCTAACTCAAACTCATGTGCCTTAAGTGTTTGGAACATAGTTTCTGCTGGCCAAGAATCAATGTCTTGTGTGGTTTTAATGATCATCTTGACCATTTTCCACCTTTCATCCAAAGCTTTCAAGATTCTCAAGTTAACTTCTCTGTCAGTATAAGTCTTGCCTAGCACATCAAGATCATTCATGATTTTGGTAAATCGAGTATCCAATTCATCAATTGATTCTCCTGGCTTCATCTTAAATGATTCAAACTTTTGGACATCTGTGGATAATTTGCTTTCTTTGATCAGTGTAGTACCTTCACAAAGAATAGCCAATTTGTCCCACATTTGCTTTGCAGTCTTACATTTTAACACTTTACCAAGATACTCATTTGGCAAGGTGTGTAAAATATAATTCTTAGCAAGACTATCCAAATTGTTTTGTCTCATTTCTTCAGAAGTCAGTTCTGACCTTGGTTTAGGGACCAGTGCTCCAACTGGTTGAGAAGGATCCAGAACAGCAGTGTTTTCCACCATGGTGACAATTGGTCCTTCAGTCACCACAGACACCATTAGATCATGGGTTGAGCTAAAGATGGCCTCCATCCTAAGCTTCCAGTAGTCATAATATGCAATCTTGAACTTAGGCAGTTTGTTCACATTAGTGTCATCCATGTTTGATTAGTCAAATAGGATCAGTAGTATAGCAGATAGTTTTCAAGTATTCAGATAGTGACAGATATCAAGAAATAGTAGCAAGATCAGTAAGATTTCCCTCAGGATCTGCAAGGTTATCAAGAAACAGCAGTCCAAAGAACTACTGCTCTGATACCACTTGTTGGTCCCAAGTTGAGTTAAGATTGATTAAGCTAGTAAAAGTCTAGAGGGAAGGGGTGAATAGAATTTTAAAAATCTTTCAAAATATCAGAATATGCAATGCGGAATTTAGTCTTCTTATATACTGTACTGTGCTTACTCAGCTCAGATCAGTACTTTCAGAACTTTATGGGCCTTACTAGTTTATACTCAACTTTTACTTAGATCTTTATCTTTGTAAATCTTAATGTTCTTAGTTAAACAATTCAAACAAATATCAAACAGTAAAGTAAAGAACACAGAATTTTATAGTGGTTCGACCAATAAGTCTACATCCACTCTCACAATCCCAGTTGTGATGTTTTATTAACTCTTCCTTGAGTTTCTTGTGGCTTAAAGTCCCAAGATTAAGACTGTGATCTTATCGATTATACCTCCAGATATATCTTCGATCTACTAGTAATTTTCCAAGTAACTAGCACACTTTTTTACAACAATACAAACTTAAACTTGAAAAGTAAAACTTCTCTGTGTTAGCCTTTGATTCTTCTCTTCAAATCTGTGGCTTCTCTTCTTTAATCTCCTTCAACTCTGTGAGTTCTTCTTGTGCTCTGTAGACTTAGATTGCTTGTGAATGCTTTAAGATCAGTAGTCTTAGCAGTAGGAGATCACACAGTATTTATAGAACTTAGTATGACAGTTAGTAGTTTGTGAACTAACTCTCAACTAACTCTAAACTGTTTTTGTAACTTCTTCTTGTAACCGACTTTGTAACTTCCTTCCAAGTCAGCATCTCTTCAAATAAATCTTCAGTTACTCTTAAATAAGTTTTCCAAACTTATCCTTCAAATTCACCAAATCAGCACAGTAACTTACTGTTCTGATTTTTATTCTTCGGATTTTTACTCTGCTGAGTCAGTCAGCACAGTAACTAAAAACTGTTCAAAACTTCTTCAGATTTCTTCTAAGCTCTTCTTCAACTTTTCTTGAAGTCTTCTTATTCTGAAGTAGTCCTCTGAGTCTTCATAGTCTTCTGATCTTCTTCTAATCTAGTTCTAATCTACTGTTCTGAACTTTACAATGCTGAATACAATAAAATACACCTTTACAAATATAAAACCTATCTATACATCAACTGAACTATATACAGATGAGTATATCTAAGTCCTATACTATAAGCTGTCTATACAATACAAAACATCAGCTTAGTTCCTAACAGTTCATATATCAGATCAGTAAACAATAAGATCAGTAACTCATGTAAGATCAATAACTTTCATATAAGATCAGTAAGCATATAAAATCAGTAACTCAGATTCAAATACATAAGATCACTAAAATTATTCTCAGTTTCCATACTCAGATCAGTAATCTTATTCCATATGACTCAGTTAAGATCAGTAAACTTATCCTAAATATTACTAAATAAGATCAGTAAACTTATTTCAGATATCATTAAGATTAGTAATCTCAACTTAAGTTTCTCATCAAATGACTTAGTTAAGATGACTTAGAACCACATATATTACTAACTTTAAGTTGCTTTTGGCCATCAAAACATACTTTCATCATCTAGAACATTGTTTATAGGATTCATATCCCAACATTACTTGTTGTATTATCGACTACTCCCTCCTTCCTATTGAAAGCTACCCAACTTTCCTTATTTGTTTGTCCCAATGAAAGTTACCCATTCCTTTTTTGCCAAACTATTCCCTCACACATTTCATTATATTCTTCTCTCTCTCAATCACATCACCTCTAATACATCCACTTATTATATCATATTTTTTAACCTCTGTGTCCGAAGCTCATGAGGAGCTTTCACTGGGACGGAGGGATTATAATAAAATTATACATATAATATTATTTTTTATTAAAACTAAAAAATATACTAATGAAAATAAAGTAGGAGACAAAAAAAAAAACGAAGAAATAAAAATTTTGGAATAAAAATTGAAAATGGGAAGAAAAATTAAAAAGAAAAAAATCGAAATTGTGCCTAATCTCGATAGTTTTTTTTAATTATGTTTTTACGATTTTTTTTAAAAAAATATGAGTGATTTGGTGGTGAATCGACGATAACTCGGCAATGACTCGGTTGTAGATTGTAAATGTATAAATTAGGGTTGATTTTATTATATTTTGTGTTAATTAATAAAAAAATAATATAGTCTTTTAAATGTAATTATTTTTTTAAAAATATTTTGGGGTGAACTCATAAAATGAGCGGGTGTAGATAACGGTGGTATAAAAATAATTTGGGGGTGAACTCATAAAATGAGCGGGTGCAGATAACTTTGGTAAAAATATAATTTGGGGGTGAACTCATAAAATGAGCTGGTGTAGATAACCGTTGTAAAAAAGAAATGATTTGGGGGTGAACTCATACAATGAATGGGTGCAGATAACTATGGTAAAAAATGATTTGGGGTGAACTCATAAAATGAATGGGTGCAGATAATTATGGTAAAAAATGATTTGGGGTGAACTCATAAAATTAGCGGGTGTAGATAATTGTTGTAAAAAAATGATGTGGGGGTGAACTCATAAAATGAGTGTGTGCATATAACTGTTGTGAAAATATAATTCGAGGGTGAACTCATTAAATTAATCGGTGCAGATAAAATATAAATAATTAAAATTTAAATAAGGGGTACGGTACATGCGAGTGTACCCAAGTATCACCCTTTTTTCTTCCCCAATTCCAATTAGTCGACACAATTCTTAAGATGTTTGAGAATGACTTATTTCTCCCCAAATTGATTTAATTTGAAGCTCTCAATTGCCATTAGGAGGTTTGAAGCAAAGGTTTGAAGTAAGAATGAGTTTTTCTCACTGATTTGATTTGTTTTATTGTTAATAAATTGATTTGATTTATTTTTTTGTTATTAATTTTATTAATATCATAAGGGTAAACATGTAATTTTAACATTACATATTTTAATTACATTAACAAAAATATAATAAATTATTTTATCGCATAAGGATAAAAATGTAAATTTACAATAATATATTTTAATTAATTTAATTTAATATAAAATACAAATTTATGACACATTACGACAATACATATCGTAAAATTTACAAAAGGTAACAGGTCATTAAATCTAAACCTTTAGATTAAATTTTTAATGGCTTAGATTAACTGACTACGGTAGTCATTACGACACGTTACGACACCTTGACTACATATAGAAGTTCCTTTTTAAGTTATGGACTCTTACTCAAATACTAATATTAAAATATACTTTCATTTTTTAAATTTTAATTATACAAGTTAATTATTTTTTAAAAGGCCACTATCAACATTAATAAATATTTTTATTGACAGTGAAAATGAAAAATGATTATAGGGTTTCATGAGGTCTTTCTGTATTTTGATGTATTTAATAGTGAAAAAAATATAAATATACAATATTTAAATTTTATTAACGAACATATAAAATTGGCCCCCACTCAATGTCAATTCTGGGTCCACCCCTGGGTGCAGTAGTGAGCCAAGTGATCCCTAGTTAAGAAGAGTCGGACGAAGAGCAATAAATTCACCATCATTGTCAGAATAAAAATTCCGAAGAGTGCAAGAAAATTGGCGCTCAACTAGTGGCAGAAATTGCAAAAAGATCGAATGGACCTGTGATTTTGCAGTCATAGGAAATAGCCAGTGATATCTAGAATATAAATCCACAAGAAGCAGGAAATATTTTAAGCCATCAGAAGCAGTTAAGGGAGCAGGGCCCCAAACATCAACATAAACATAATGAAGCGGATGTAGAGCCTTAATAGAAGTAGACGTAAAAGGTAAACAATTAGATTTGCTCAAAAGGCATGAAACACAATCATCGCCCAAAACTTGGTATTTGTCCACAATAGGTAATTGAAAATTGCGAATAATAAAGCGATTGGTATCCACAGACGAGTGACCTAGTCGAGCATGCCAAAAAGAAGTAGTGCAGTAGTGAGCCAAGTGATCCCTAGTTAAGAAGAGTCGGACGAAGAGCAATAAATTCACCACCATTGTCAGAATAAAAATTCCGAAGAGTGCAAGAAAATTGGCGCTCAACTAGTGGCAGAAATTGCAAAAAGATCGAATGGACCTGTGATTTTGCAGTCATAGGAAATAGTCAGTGATATCTAGAATATAAATCCACAAGAAGCAGTAAATATTTTGAGCCATCAGAAGCAGTAGAGGGAGCAGTGTTGGGAATAAAATGACATATGTTTTGATTAAATACCAAAACCCCCTAAGACATGCCTAAGTCAAGATGATTGTGTTCTAAGATTGTTAGAACACATAGCATAAGGCTAGATGAGAAGCTGATATGTTAGACAGCTCTTAGATGATTAGATGCACATTGTGAGGGGAAGCTATGCTTTGAAGTTGTTCAAGATCAAGTCCCCTTAAGGCTCAAATTCTGGAACAAACACTAAGGTCAAGAATACACTATTGAAAACCAAATGCCTTGATCAGGAGAGTTGTCCAGAGAGATTGTATCCATGCAAAAACAAGGTGGTAAAGCTCAAAAGGACAAGGTTACTCAAATGCTCTGATCAGGAGAGTTGTCCAGAGATGTTAACTCTGTGTGAAAACAAAAGCTCTGAAGCTAAGAAACCAAATATGCTGATCAGGAGAGTTGTCCCAGAAGAGTTGTCTCAGCAAGTTTAAACCAGAACAAAGGTTCTAATATTTGAAGGTCAACCATGCTGAAGAGTTAGAGACAACCATACCCTAAAGAACCTCAATACAACATGCTAAGATCACCTTGAAGTGAAGCAAAGGGAAAGAGCCAAGTCATCTGAAGAAGAGCAAGCTAACTTTGCAGATAAGCAAAACTGCTGATAGTGATAAGGAGAGTTGTCCATTTGATAAGGAATGTTGTCCTATCAGTGGATCAACCTTCAGAAGCCATGTCCAAGTCCTAACAAGAAGTCAAACATTGGGAAAAGTGCTGCAGAATGAAGACAAAGTCTTAACAGCCGTTTATTACCCAAATAAGGACATGTCACTATCAAGAATCTGTCTTCCAGTTTGAAGAACTCAAGGAAGACATTTATAGCAATTTGGGGCTGCCTCTCCAACGGGCAAATCCTCATTTTTGTCTATAAATACAGAAGTGTGAAGACCATTTGAAAGCATCCAACTAACACCAACTACCAAGCCAACTATCCTACAAGAATTCAAGTGCTTTCAAAACTTTCAAAGAGACTATCTTAGTCTTCATACACTTCTTCTAAGCTGAACTTACTGTATATCCATACAAAGCTTAGAGAGATATCCTAATCCTTATACACTGATCTTCATTGTAAAGGATATCTCATTAGTTGGAACCTTACTTCAACCCTTACCTCTTTCAAGTGAGAAAGTGAGAAGGTTGTAGTAGTAGAAGTGGTAGGAGCTGACTGTTGAGAGAAGAACATTTCAGTTCTGAGTTGAGAAGAGGGTACTAGGACTCTAGACATCCTAGGGATCAATTCACCAAGGAGTGGTGTTCTTGATCAAGTGCACCTTGGCACTATAAAACAAGTTAATTCCAAGAGTGAAGGAATTATCCTGTTAAATCAGGGACAGTGGATGTAGGAGCTTGAGTCTCTGAACCACTATAACCTCCTGTGTTGATTTGCTTTACAAGTACTTTCATTCATTCAACACTGCACACAAAACTGATCTTTCAAAAGATACATACTCAAAGACTGTGCAAAACTGTTTTGGACAAGTTCCCTGAAAACTGGACTGTATTGACAAATTGATTTCAGAAACTTAAGAAGTCTAAACTTAAAGGGCCAACCACTATTCCGCACATATAACTCCCCTAGATAGTTATTCAACTATGTACTCAATAGTACTTAGTAGTTTGATTATCTTAGAAGAGTTAATCATCTTCAGCAGAGTTGTCCAAGACAACCTAACTGAGCTCTGGTTTGATCAAAAGTTGAAAAGAATTGCATACAAGTGTATTCCCCCCCCCCCATACACTTGTTATATACTCCTTTCAGGACCAACAAGCAGGGCCCCAAACATCAACATAAACATAATGAAGCGGATGTAGAGCCTTAATAGAAGTAGACGTAAAAGGTAAACAATTAGATTTTCTCAAAAGGCATGAAACACAATCATCGCCCAAAACTTGGGATTTGTCCACAATAGGTAATTGAAAATTACGAATAATAAAGCGATTGGTATCCACAGACGGGTAACCTAATCGAGCATGCCAAAAGGAAGTAGAGGCACGAACGCCAAGATGAGCGACCACTTTTGAGGAAGGGATGGCTGGTACTCCAGAGTGCAGTGTATAAATCCCTTCATGACAAACACCTTTAACCAGAGGAAGACCCGTGGTGCGATCCTTAATAAGAAAATGAGACGGAAAGAATTCTATAGTAACATTATTATCACGGGTAAATTTTCTCATAGATAATAAATTCCTCTTAGCACTCGGAACAAGAAATATTGTAAATCCTCAAAGTCACTATCCAAAGAATAATAGTAATTTACGATAAAATACTAAGATTAATTATTTTGGCGTACTGCCAATTTGTATAATAGTGTTTGTCGAAGTAATCAAGTGTTTAGAGGCAGCCTCCTGGCGCTTTAGGGTTAATTCATGTTCAAAGAGTAAGTCGTGTAATTCCTCAAAACGAAGAAGAGTTTCACGAGTACGGATAGGGCCAACGATGGTGTTGTACTCCAGACCAAGACCATGGATCACAAAAAGAGTAAGTTCATCCTGAGTAACAGGTTGATAGATGATAACCAATTCATCCGCCTTCGACTTGACATAGTGAAGGAAGTCGGTAATGGAGCGATCATCAATGGTAATAGGATAGAGATCGCTTTTGAGCTGATTTACACGAGACATGGATTTGTCAGCAAAAAAGTGTATCAATATACCCCAAGCTTCAGCCGATGTAGCGGCATAAGAAACGATGGGGAGAACCTCCGGGGTAAGAGAGCCAAAGATCGCGGCGAGCAAGTGTTGATCTTGCTGCGTCCAAAGGGCAATAGCAGCTGCGTTGGAGCCATTTGTACTGTGAGGAGGACATTGTTTTGTGCCATCAACAAAACCAAGAAGATTATGGCCTCTGAGAAGAGCAAGAAGATACGCCCTCTAGGACACATATTTTTTTGTGAGAAACTTTGATCGGAAGATCATGACGTGCAGAGATGGGCACGAGAGAAGGAGACGAGGTCGAATGAGTGGGCGCTCGCTCGATGGTGGAGGTAGTAGTGTTTCCAGACATGACAAGAAGATTTTAGGGTTACATCGTAACCTAGGCTGATACCATATAGAATTGAGAAATGTATTTCATTAAGTTATATGGTTTACATTGTGGAGTATATATACACACAATCATTTACACATATAGCGGAAGTAATTTGAATTCAAACCTAACAAGTCTGCGTAACTTAGGTGATAAGATAGTCAAAGTCTTATCTAATACTCCTTCCATCCAATTTCATTATTCCCACTTTCCTTTTTTGGTTGTCCAGTTTTATTATGTCCATTCCTTTTTTGGAAATAATACTATTCACACTACTTTATCTTTACCATCTAACCATCACTTATTTACTCAAATTGCCACTACCTTTATTCATAAACAATCACTTTACCAATAAATGGACCCCACAACATCTCATCATACCCCCAACTTATCTACTTTATACATAAAATAATCAATATTCATTAAAACTCGTGCCCGAAGAAGTGGGCATAATAAAATGGGTAGGTCTCATGTAGACTCAATTCCTTATAAGGAATTGAGTGAGTCCATTTTAAAAACGGGTAGAGTTACTAATAAAAATAAAATACGCGGAAAACATGCAAGCTAAGTGTTGTGGCCTATTTTGCATTGTTAGGTTATATGGTGTTGCAATAATAATTTCAGTTATAATGACATACATTTTTTAATGATGTTATGTTACACCTTTCACAAATATTTTTTTATTATAAAAGTGCATGTTGGAAATAAGGAAAAGTGTGTAACATTCATTTTACAATTTCTTAACATGTTATTTTGCACTGTTAGGTTATATGGTGTTGTAATAATAATTTCAGTTATAATGACATACACTTTTTAGTAATGTTATGTTACACCTTTTAGACATATTTTGTTTTACTTTTTCAGTTGTAGTGACTTACAATTTCCAACAATATTTTAAGTTATAGTGACTTACACTTTTTAGTAATGTTATTCTATACCTTTTAGTCGTGTTTTGTTGCACTTTTCAGTTAATGTTATTGAAATTTGTTCCAACAATCATTAAATAAGGGAATTTTAGGCAAAAATATTGAAATAAAAGGAAAGTGGACTATAATTTGAGACAAATCAAAAAAGGAATAGTGGAGGGAAAATATGGGAAATTCTTGTTAGAGTCATTTCACTAACACTTTTTTCTAATAGGGAATAGGTTATTGTTTTTTATCCAATAGAGTCAAATTGACACTTAAGAAGACAGTGTTGCCCTTTTTCAATTTAAATAATTTAAATTCTTTAATATCCACCTTCCATAATTCAAAAATTCCTAAAAATACGTCAATTCGAATTAATTGCAGATATTTTATAATTTGGAACTTTTTTAATTAATTAGATTTTTAAATTTTAATTACAGATATTTTATAATTTGAAACTTTTTTAATTAATTAGATTTTTAAATTTATTTAATAGGTGCATTTAATTAACTTTCCAAAATAAATCATTTCTTACAATTTAATTAAAATATGATGATTATTTTACATATAACGTTATGCATAATTCAAAATATGATAATTATGTTGCATGTCACGTTATGCATAATGCACTCGATTGAAATATGATGACTATTTTGCATATCACTTATGCATAATTCAAATAATTTCTTACAATTTAATTAAAATCTGATGATTAGTTTGTATATAACATTATGCATAATTCAAAATATGCAACATAATCATCATATTTTGAATTATGTATAACGTTATGCATAATGTATTTGATTGACATATGATGACTATTTTGCATATTACTTATGCATAATTCAAATAATTTCTAACAATTTAATTAAAATCTGATGATTATTCTTACAATTTAATTCAAATCCAAGCCATCTGTTGTTCTCGATTCGTACAGATTATAGATTACAATGTATGAGAAAGTGCATGAAATAGGCTATACACACACATAATACAATGCCAAACATAGTCCACCATATTTCCCGTTGATCTTCGTCCACTCCAACTTATGTTACAATAAGAGAAGCCCCCAAAGGCGTCTAGACAATTACAAAATATCATCATAAGCAACTATTTCCCGCCCCTGAAAGGCCCCTCTAAACTTGAATACCAATAGAAACGGAACTATTAGGCTTATCACCATTATTTGCATCACCTTTTGTATCCCTATCGGTGGTATTATTATCATCTCTAGGATTCACAATAGCTGACCCAAGCTTATTACCTCTTCCATGTCTGCTGGGGGGCACTTCTGGTTTCACTAACTTTGACGATAATCCATCCTTTCGGCTAACTCCACCCTTCCATTATGGAACTGGATCATTTGCCCACATCACCTTTACCTTGATATAGAATAAAAAAAAGCAAAATAGTTCAGCATCAATCGCACCGACTCACAGTATCCCATAAACCATGAATGCATAAACCATGATATTATTGTTCACATCATACATCATTTTTTATCAAAAAAAACAAAAAATTTAAGTTCATATAATTGCAAAGTTAGTGTGTATTTCCAAAATAAGTCTTTAAGTTACTGTGCATTTTCAAAATGAAAGGCATCAGTATAAGACATGTCATTTATCTAACACAATCACCATTTATAATGACTAAATGTTGTTATCTTTCACCCCTGTAAAATTCATCAATAACAATTAAGAGATAAAAAACCAAGTAATGTAGTTAATTCATTTCATATGATGATTAAAACTGTTAACGATCTGGCATACACAAAACTGAGGTCAAAAGAAAAGCAAAAAAAGTCAGGGCATCATTTCATCTTCGTGAAATAATTACAGATTTTAATTATTAAAATCCATGTTCAAGAATCAAGCTATGAGAATCGGTGCAAAATATGAAACAGCCTTGGTTTCCCAGTCTCGCCCATTTCGCAATTACAATCCACAAGTATTTGCTTCTCAAAGACAAAATCATCAGTTGACAATATAAACCAAACATCCCTCAAACACAAATACATTAGAACATCAACAACACCAAACACAAGTAAAACTATGCATATATGTAAACGAATCCCCCAAAAGGAAAAGAATAAGTCAACTTCTTGTATGCAATTTAGTGGAGATTTGGATATATCCCAATTGTCCAATTAAATTTTTGACCCACCAAGACTCAATTGAAACACCCAAATACAATTGAGTGCACTTTGCACACAAGTGTGACTCAAAACATAAAGCATATTTCAAAGAATTATATCCCAAGGAAACAAGCTAAAACAGAAGTAGTAGAGTGTTTGTCAAAAACAAAAAATTGAAACAAATATAGAGTTGAAACTTAAATTAATCAATCTTCCAGCACAATTGTGAGCACTATACAGTAGACACACGAAACTTACCTCTCAGAAATATAAAGGAGTAACAAGAAAACTGGAATCCCGGGCGGCGCCGACGGCGGATTGAGCAGCATCGTTGGATCTGAAATTGATGTAGGCCACACCATCGGGCTCCACTCGGGTACGAGATATTGGCCCATACATCTCAAATCTAGATTTAAGGTCAAGTACAGAGTGTTAGGAATTGATATACAAGAATTAATTCTCACCCTCTCTACAAGTTCGGACTTTTAGATGAGACGAAATTCTTTCACCCACCCAACTCCAACAGCCCGCCTTGTCGCCAACCTACCCCAACCATTCCACCACCTGCTCCACCCGTACATGTTCCACCCAATAGCCGTTCCATAGCAACTCGTAGCATGCATGGAATTTTTAAACCCAAACGTCTTTTTAATTTATCTTCTTTAGTTAGCCAATCACCACTGCCCTCTAACCCAAAAGCTGCCCTGTCCGACCCGAATTGGAAAGCAGCCATGTTGGAAGAATATCATGCTCTTATTAAAAATAAGACGTGGGAGTTAGTGCCCCGTCCGTCTAGTGTCAATATTATTCGGTGTATGTGGACTTTTTGTCATAAAAAGAAATCTGATGGTTCTTTTGAGCGGCACAAAGCCCGTCTTGTTGGTGAAAGAATTCTGTCTCATCTAAAAGTCCGAACTTGTAGAGAGGGTGGGAATTAATTCTTGTATATTAATTCCTAACACTCCCCCTCACTCGTGGGCCGGATTAACACCTCTTTACCCTTTTTGGGGAGGAGGCCCATCGAGTGGACAATTTAAATGGGTGGAGTGCTTTCTTTACCCTTTTTGGGGAGGAGGCCCATCGAGTGGACAATTTAAATGGGTGGAGTGCTTTCAACAGGAATCGAACCCAGGTCGTTTTTCCGTGTTTGCTCTGATACCATGAAAGAATTTCGTCTCATCTAAAAGTCCGAACTTGTAGAGAGGATGTGAATTAATTCTTGTATATTAATTCCTAACATAGAGCACTTCACGGGTACTCCGATTACCACCACCGACTTCAGGGCGTTCGCCGCGGAGGAATTTGAAGAGTTGTCGACATCGTCGGTAGCTGCGGCGTCGAGAGGCAGCGGACGACGCCGTTTAGGGAGAGAATATGGTGCGTGGCCGTGGGTAGCGACGTCGCGTGGAAAATGGAATTGCAGACGGCGGCGACAGTGGGATCTCATCTTCACGCAGGCGGTGGGAAAAAGTGGGGGTGGGTGGGTGGGGAGGGGGGCTAGCCGTTCGGCCGATGGAGTTGCAGACGGCGGCAGTGGGAAAGGGGGCGGCGACGGCAACGATGGAAATGAGGGGGCTAGGGTTTTGATTTTGGTTTTGGGTGAATGAATTAAATGAGTAGAGAGATTCCTATTTATACAAGGGCATTATGAGTTTTTTTTTTCCTTTAATTTGACTCTATTAGAAAATTATAAAACTTGGTGTTTCTATTTGCTTAAGGGGTTCTAATAATGACCCTATTAGAGAATAATCTCAGGAAAATATCATTTCACTGAACTTTACCACTTTTCAGATTTGGTCACCCACATTTAATCACTATCAAAATTGGCCACTCAATTATTATTTTCTATCAATTTTTTATTTTCTATCAATTTTGATGTTGCCGTTAGTAAATCCGTCGTTAACTACGGAGAAAAGGTTTTGAACTCTAATTATTTTTTGACACAATTTTCCCTATTTTAATTCCTAAACCCCCAATCCCAATTTATTTATATTGAATTTATCTTCAACCCCAATTTATTTTTACTGAATTTATCTTCAATTATTGGGTGTGGCTAAGAAATACAAAATTCACAAATATAGTGATGTTGAGGAAAAATATCTAGAATATAAAAGAAAGAAGAAAAATAAGTTTCTATTCTCAATCATGGTACAAATTCAATATGAAAATCAGTAATTAAAATATTGTTCAAAAAAGTCTGAAAAACAGAGTACAAAAGTTGAACAATTTTCAATCACAGAATACAATAATTATAAACCATTGAACTATAAACCATAATTATAAAAATAAACCATTGAACTACAAACCATAATTATAAAAATAGAGTACATAACTAGTACATGACCACCAAAATTTTAATTATAAACCATCGAACTACAAACCATAATTATAAAAATAGAGTACTAGTACATGACCACCCAAATTTAACTAATTTGGTTTGCCGTCACTCTCACTTGTTTTTCTTTTGATACTTTCCAACTTGTCCTTTTAATGAACCATGTTTTTCCTTTGTCCTTTTAATGAATCGTGTTTTTCCTTTGGTATTTTCCTTGCCACTCTTTCCCATGTAAGTAGTCATAGATTCATAGTGATGTAATTCACTCTTCCATTCACAATAATTGGATTGTGTAAATGATTTGATAAAAATGTTAAATTCAGTAAAATTTGAAAAAAAAAAAAATTTGGGTTTGGGTTTAGGAATTAAAAGAGGGAAAATGATGTAAAAAAAACATTTTCTTCCGTTAGTGAATGACAATTTACTAACAACATCATCAAATTGATAGAAAATAATAAATTAGTCACCAATTTTAATAGTGATTAAATGTGGGTGACCAAATTTGAAAATAGTCAAACTTCGGTGGCCAATATTTTTCTAATTGGATTATCTTTTTGAGACGAAGAAAGTATATATTTTTATTATAAAAAATATATATTTAGGATAATGAGTAAAAAAATATATTTGTTAGATAATCAATGTTGTGAATATAGATATATTCGTACACTATAATACAAATCCAAGTAAAATGGGTCGTTTCTTAATTTACCTTAAATTTCGCACAGAATTTCATAAATTTCGAAAGAACGAAAACTGAAAGAAGCGCCAAAGGGGAACCGAAGAGTCTGATTAGGGTTTGTGCCTTTTTGTGCCCCTATAATGTGCTGATTTTAATTACTGATTCATTACCTTGGCGTTGATACTTTTCATAATTTGGTTTTGTTATTGCTCGAATTTTGTTTATCAGATACTCTTGAATTTTGAGTGGCAATTCAATTGTTAGAAGTATGGATGATTACGAGATGGAAGAATCAAATAGCGGTGAACTCGTGGATCGACTCAGTGAGTTACCCCTGGAGGTAATCCACTCCATTCTCTCATTCTTGCCTATGAGAGATGTTGTTCGTACAACCTTTCTCTCCAAAAGTTGGAAAAACTTGTGGGCCACCGTCCCCTGCCTTAATTTCCGTGATGATCACTATGGAAAAAACTATGTTAATCGGGTTCTGACGCTGTGGAAAGGTACAAAGATTCTGAAATTTGAAATTGAAATCCAGCCTCACTTTTATATATCGTCAGCGGGTGATATGGATTCGGTTACAATTTGCGGTGGAAAATAAAGTGGAAGAATTGAATATTAAATTGAGTTATGATATGGATGAGATTCCGCATTGGTTTGATCAAGAGATCTTTGTTATGAATCATATACAGGAAGATGCATAATGTGTTCCACAGTGCTTGTACTCGTGTTCGTCGTTGACAAAATTGAAGATTGGGGGTTGTAATCTAGGGAATTATGGATCTCCTCCTTTGTGGAATCAACTCAAGAGTTTAACCATTAATGTATTTTGCCTTAGTGAAAGCTCGATAACCTCGATTCTATCTGGTAGTCCTCGCTTGGAAGTCTTTGAGTTGTCCTTTATTGAAAACAATGAGGACTTGAATATCCTGTCTCCAAGTTTAAAAAAACTCAAGATCAACAAGTGGATTTTTGTCCACGATGAGCATCCGTCAGCCAGTACAGTGCTGAGAATCTGTTGTCCAAATCTTGAAACATTGGAAATTTCAGGAGCTTTGTATTCAAAGTGTTTGATTACAGATGTCTCTTCCTTAACTGTTGCAGATATTGGGTTTTATGATTCAGATGATTTTGGCACAGGGCATAGGTTGGGGAATAAAGTGCTTCAAGACATGTTGTGGCAGATTTTGCCGACTATCCAACACGTTGAAAAAGTCACTCTGTCATCTTGGTGTTTTGAGGTTTAAGTTTCTTCTCAATATCTACATGTTAATTAGTATCATGAATTCTTTGAAATTTTACTTGCATCAGCTCACAGATTTTGTCCTTAGATTGCTTAGGCATGTTTGTTTTGGGATGGAAAATCCAGATTTGGGATTTCGAAACTCCACCCACGTTTCAGTTAGGGATTTTGATTCAGGATTTCAAAATCCTACCCTATAAACCCTATAAAAGTCAACCCTATAAATACCTACAAACCCTATATAAATACCTATAAAACTTATAACCCTATTCTATAAAGTTAAATCCTACCCTACATAAACCCTAAACTTATAACCATTGAGTTTCTGAACCACTATAACCTCCTGTGTTGATTTGCTTTACAAGTACTTTCATTCATTCAACACTGCACACAAAACTGATCTTTCAAAAGATACATACTCAAAGACTGTGCAAAACTGTTTTGGACAAGTTCCCTAAAAACTGGACTGTATTGACAAATTGATTTCAGAAACTTAAGGAGTCTAAACTTAAAGGGCCAACCACTATTCCGCACATATAACTTCCCTAGATAGTTATTCAACTAAGTACTCAATAGTACTTAGTAGTTTGATTATCTTAGAAGAGTTAATCATCTTCAGCAGAGTTGTCCAAGACAACCTAGCTGAGCTCTGGTTTGATCAAAAGTTGAAAAGAATTGCATAAAAGTGTATTCCCCCCCATACACTTGTTATATACTCCTTTCAGGACCAACAAGTGGTATCAGAGCAGGGGTTCAAAGACCACTGCTTCTGAAAATCCATCTTGATTTTCAAAATTCACATATTTGTGTGGTCACTGAACTGATCTATATCTAAAATCTCTTACCTGTTGACTAACTGCTTTCTTGAGATATGGCCAACAACAACGCTGTTCCTCCACCTGCTGTTCAAGGATTGGACAACATGGCCACAAATCCAGTCAACCACATTTCACATCATAAACTGCCTATGTTTTCAATAGATAATTATGATTTCTGGAAAATTAGAATGAGGGCTCATCTTGCATCTCTTCACACTGACATGCTAAGAGTAATCACAAGAGGACCTTTTGTGTTTACTCAAACTAACCCCAGGGTGACAGATGAGCAAAGAGCAGATGTAAGGGAACTGATTCCCAAAGATGAGGATGACTTCACTGCTGATGAAAAGAGGAAAGATAATTTAAATTATCTTGCCATGAACACCCTCTACCAAACAATTCCAGATGCAGTTATGGGTAGAGTCTACCACTGCACCACAGCCAAAGAAATTTGGGATACTCTTGCTGAAATGTGTGAGGGTACAGAAAAGATCAAGGAGAACAAGCTCCAAGTTGCTGTGCAAAAGTTTGAACAATTCTCAATGGAAGCTGAAGAATCCATTGACAAATTTGCTGGTAGATTCACTGATGTGATGAATGAAATCAACTCCTTGGGCAAGGTTTACTCCAGGAGAGAAGTTGGATTGAAGATCATGAGAAGCCTCACTCAAAAGTGGAAGTGGGATGTCTATGCTGTGATGATGCAGAATACCAAAGATCTCTCCTCCATGCCCATGCAACAAATCTTCTCAGAACTCAAAGCCTATGAGTTTGACCTCAATAGAAGAAAGCCTGTTGAGGAACCTTCAAATCCTACAAAGGGAGTGACATTCAAAGCCAAAGTTGCTGAACCTGAAATGCAACCCACTCCCAGATCATCAAAGTCAGTCTCAAAGACTGAAATGAAGGAAGAACTAGCCTTGATGGCTAGAAGGTTTGACAAGCTGAACACAAGGGTTGGTAGATACAAGAAATTCTACCAAGACAACAAATTCAGGAGAAGATACAACTCCCCTGAAGATCAGGCCAAGGACAAAAAGCCTGAAGAGAAAAGATCAGAGGACAAGTACTCTGATAGGAGAAGGTCCAGTAGAGCTGACCCTTCATCATCAAAAGGAAGAGATGAATCCAAGAAGGATGATGATGAAGACCTATGCTACAATTGCAAGAAGAAAGGGCACTTCCAGTATGACTGCCCTGAACTAAGCTCTAAAGAAAGAAGAGAAAGGCAAGCTAAAAGAGACAGAAAGTTCACCAATAGAAAGGCCATGATGGCTGGTGAAGGATCTGATAGTGCTGAAAGTTTCAACTCTTCTGATGGACTGTTCTCAAACAGTGATGATGATGATGATGTGTGCAACATGGCTCTTGAGGATGATGAGGTATCCTCCACTTCTAGCTCACCATCATTTTTATCACAAAACACTAGTGAAGTTAACTTGAAACTTTCCTTTGGGAAGTTGATGGAAGATTTCACTAGATTACAAGAATTTCATGATAATTGTGTGAGAGAAAATGAAAGATTGGCTATTGAACTTACCAAAAACTCTGAGGCAGCTGTTGATGTCAAATCTAGTGAGTTGTATCAACAAGTCTTGAGAGAGCTTAAGGAAGCAAATCTCAGGATAGTTGACCAACAAAGAGAGATTGATGATCAACTCCTCTCTCAGAAGAGAAAAGACTTTGAACTAAAAATTCTAAATGCCAAGTTTGAAAACCTTTCACATGAATATGATATTCTTAAATCAAGTGAAGAGAGCCTGAAATTAAAGATGTCTGCTTTGAACAAATCCTCTAGGGCAATAGAGGAAATTCAGAGTTATCAGAGACCTATGGCTCAAAGAAGTGGATTAGGTTTTGATCCATTTGAATCTTCACCTTGTCTTAGTGTTGCCTCCATAAGTAACACTAAGAAAATCTTTGTCAAATCAGTGGCACAACAAGCTGAAAATGAAGTAATTCAGCCACTGAACAAAGGAAAGGGCAAATTAACTGAAATGCCTACTCAAGTGCTTCAGGAGACTAGGCCCAAACCTTTGGAAAAGGTCAAAGCCCCTGAACACAAGAGGAATGTTGGTCAGCAGAGTAGACCCAATGGAAGGGCAACTCTACTGAACAATGCTCAGAGGAGTTATCCAAGGTATAATCAGCCTAGGCCAACTCATCTGAGAAAGCCTCAGCTGGATAGACCTAATGACAACTATGCTCAAAGGCAGAATAAAATGAGACAACCAAAACCCTTCATGCCAAAGGGTAATGGTCATAGAAATGTCTTTCCTCAAAGATTTCATCAAGCTGCACAAAGAACTCAAAAGTTCAGGAGAATTGACAACCCCCCTGAAACTTACAGAGTTAACACATTCACACATACTTTCCCCAAGGCATTTAAGGGAAAGACAATGTATGTTGATGCACAAGGAAAACAACTTAGCCACCTTGAATCAGTCAGGGTGATTAGGCAAGTTTGGGTTCCTAAAGGTACAGCTAACCTCTCAGGACCCAAAACTCAAAGGGTACCTAAACCTATCTAATAGCAGGTACCATTGGGCCACAAAAAGAGGAGCATGAGCAAAAAGACAGCATGGTACCTTGACAGTGGATGCTCAAGACACATGACTGGAAACAAGGAACTTGTTGGGAATAAAATGAGATATGTTTTGATTGAGTACCAAAAACCCCCTGAGAAATGCCTAAGTCAATATAAATATGTTCTAAGAATGTTAGAACATATAGATTATAGGCTAGATGAGAAGCTGAAATGTTAGGCAGCTCTTAGACAATTAGATGCACAATTTGAGGGGGAACCTATGCTTTGAAGATGATCAAGATCAAGTCCCCCCAAGGCTCAAATTCTGGAACAATCACTTAAGAGTAAGGACACTCTATGAAATCTAAGATGCTCTTATCAGGAGAGTTGTCCAGAGAAGATGCTCTTATACAAGAACAAGATTGTGAAGCTCAAAAGGACAAGTCCAATGAAGATGCTCTTATCAGGAGAGTTGTCCAGAGAAAGTACTCATAAAACTCTGATCTGGAGAGTTGTCCAAAGAAGCTAGCCATATGCAAGAACAAACCTACCTAGCTCAAAAGGACAAGACTACTCAAAGGTTTTGGTCAGGAGAGTTGTCCAGATAAGCCAACTCCAAAGTATAAAGTGCTCTGATGCAAAAAGACCAATCATGCTGATCAGGAGAGTTGTCCAGAGGAGTTGTCTCAGCTAAATTGACCAAGATCAAGTGCTCTGAAAGCCTGAGATCAACTATGCTGAAGAGATTGAGACAACCAGTCCCTAAAGGTCCTCAAAGGAATGAGCTAAGACCATACACAAGAGAAATAAAGGGAAAGAGCCAAGTCATCTGAAGAAGAGCAAGCCAACCATGCTGAAAAGCAAAACTGCTGATAGTGATAAGGAGAGTTGTCCAGATGATAAGGAATGTTGTCCTATCATTGGATCAACCTTCAGAAGCCATGTCCAAGTCCTAACAAGAAGTCAAACATTGGGAAAAGTGCTGCAGAATGAAGACAAAACTGTTACAGCCGTTTATTACCCAAATGAGGACATGTCACTATCAAGAATCTGTCTTCCAGTTTGAAGAACTCAAGGAAGACATTTATAGCAATTTGGGGCTGCCTCTCCAACGGGCAAATCCTCCATTTTGTCTATAAATACAGAAGTGTGAAGACCATTTGAAAGCACCTCAACAGAATCCAACTATCCAACTAACCTCAACACAAGCTAGAGTGCTTTCAAAGCTTTCAAAGACTATCTTAGTCTTCAAACACTTCATCTAAGCTGAACTACAATTGTATATCCATACACAAGCTTAGAGAGATATCCTATCCTTATACACTGATCTTCATTGTAAAGGATATCTCATTAGTTGGAACCTTACTTCAATCCTCATATCTTTCAAGAGTGAAAGTGAGAAGGTTGTTGTAGTAGAAGTGGTAGGAGCTGACTGTTGAGAGAAGAACAGTTCAGTTCTGAGTTGAGAAGAGGGTACTAGGACTCTAGACATCCTAGGGATCAATTCACCAAGGAGTGGTGTTCTTGATCAAGTGCACCTTGGCACTATAAAACAAGTTAATTCCAAGAGTGAAGGAATTATCCTGTTAAATCAGGGAAAGTGGATGTAGGAGCTTGAGTCTCTGAACCACTATAAACTCCTGTGTTGATTTACTTTACAAGTACTTACATTCATTCAACACTGCACACCAAACTGATCTTTCAAAGATAAACATTCAAAGACTGTGCAAAAACCAATTTGGACAACTTCCCTGAAGCTTAACTGGACTGTGTTGCATTGACTAAGTGATTTCAGAAATTTAAGGAGTCTAAACTTAAAGGGCCAACCACTATTCCGCATATATAACTCTCCTAGATAGTTATTCAACTAAGTACTCAATAGTACTTAGTAGTGTGATCATCTTAGAAGAGTTAATCTTCTTCAGCAGAGTTGTCCAAGACAACTTTACTGAACTCTGGTTTGATCAATTAGCTAAAGAATTGCATACAAGTGTATTTCCCCCCCCCATACACTTGTTATATACTCCTTTCAGGACCAACAGAACTCCTCACTGATTTTATTGAAAAAGAAGGCCCAAATGTCACCTTTGGAGACAGCTCACAAGCAACCACAAAAGGTTATGGTACTTTGATGATTGGTAACATCAAAGTAACCAATGTATCTTATGTAGCTGGTCTCAAATATAATCTCCTAAGTATCAGTCAATTCTGTGATAAAGATTTCAATGTTGAGTTCTCAAGTGGAAAATGTTTAATCAAGGATAAAACTCAACAAATTCTATTGACTGGAACTAGGAAAGGAAATGTGTATTTTGCAGACTGGGACAAGTCTACTGATGCTGCATGTTTCATTGCTAAGAGTACTAGTGAACAAAGTTGGTTATGGCACAAGAGGCTAAACCACCTGAACTTCAAATCAATGAATAAACTTGCTAGAAATGCATTAGTTAAAGGACTGCCTAATGAGGTTTTCATTAAAGAACATGTGTGTAAGCCATGTCAAGAAGGAAAACAGATTAAAGCCTCATTCAAAGGTAAACCAGTCATTTCTACTGAAAGGGTACTTGAACTTCTACACATGGATCTGTTTGGACCAATCACCCCTTCAAGTATAAATGGTAGAAAATACACATTGGTAGTAGTAGATGACTTCTCTAGGTTCACATGGGTAGTATTTCTCCTTAATAAGAAGGAAACACAAGTCAAACTACCTGAACTCCTTAAGAGACTGTCAAATGAGAAAAGCCTTAGCATTATCAAGATAAGATCTGATAAAGGCACTGAGTTCATAAATTCATACATCAAAGAGTATTGCACATCTAATGGGATAGCTCATGAAACCTCAGCAGCTAGAACTCCTCAGCAAAATGGAGTTGCAGAAAGAAGGAATAGAACCTTAAAAGAAGCTGCTAGAACCTTAATTGCTGATTCAAACTTACCTAAGAGGTTCTGGGCTGAAGCTATAAACACTGCATGCCATACTCAAAATAGAAGTTTGATCACTAAGGGGCAAGGCAAAACCCCCTATGAACTCTGGAAAGGAAGAATGCCTAAAGTGTCATACTTTCACATATTTGGTTGTAAGTGTTTCATTCACAATAATGGGAAAGAACAGTTGAAAGCCTTTGATAGCAAAGCTGATGAGGGAGTATTTCTTGGATACTCTCAAATCAGTAAAGCTTTTAGAGTCTACAACAAGAAAACCCTTATAGTGGAAGAAACACCTCATGTTGTGTTTGATGAATCCATCTTTGAGATCAGGAATGATATTTTGGAACCTGAAGAAATCACACAGAGGACAACCAGCTTGAGCCTAAAAGACAAAGACACTGAATTCATAGATGTTGTCCAAGCCAACCTACCTGAAAAATTCACATTGGACAACAATTCTGAAGGCAACCTCCCTGAGACAAACCCCACTGATGGAAATGGTGAACTGAATGAGTCAATCCCAGTTCACATCCAGGTAACAACTACCAATGAAGAAGCAGTTCCTGCTGAGGTAGTTAATGGGTCAAATAATCAAGGGGGAACTCAAAATGTTGAAAATACCAATGTCCCTGACATTGAGGACAACACCCCTGATTAAGATCCTGAATTAGATCCTACACTCAATTATCCTGAATTCTATAACACTGGTGACTCAACCTCAGTAGAGGATAACTCTACTGACCTGATACTTGGTGACCCAAGTATAGGAGTCAAAACTAGAAGGTTTCATGGTGAAAGTGCTATGTTCTGTTGTTTCTTGTCCGAACAGGAACCAAAAGACATTGATGAAGCACTTCAGGGTGCCAATTGGATCACAGCAATGCAGGAAGAGCTCAACCAATTCACCAGAAATGAAGTATGGGGGCTGGTTGATAGACCTTCACATCAAGATGTTATTGGAACCAAGTGGGTGTTCAAGAACAAAAAGAATGAGAATGATGTGATTGTCAGAAACAAAGCAAGACTAGTGGCAAAAGGTTATTGCCAGCATGAAGGCATTGACTATGATGAGACCTTTGCACCTGTGGCAAGGCTAGAAGCAATAAGGCTCTTCCTAGCCTATGCAGCCCACAAGAGGTTCAAAGTGTACCAAATGGATGTCAAGAGTGCCTTTCTAAATGGAGTATTGAAAGAAGAAGTCTATGTGGAGCAACCACCAGGTTTTGAGATTGGAGACCAAGTATACAGACTGAAGAAGGCTCTATATGGACTCAAGCAGGCCCCTAGGGCTTGGTATGCTACACTGTCACAATTCCTCTTGGATCATGGATTCACCAAAGGAACTGTGGACAGAACACTCTTCAGAATCTCTAAAGGAGAGGACATCTTGCTTGTCCAAATTTATGTAGATGACATAAATTTTGGATCCCCTAATGAGAAGCTTTGTGAGAAGTTCTCCAAGCTCATGCAAAGCAAGTTTGAGATGTCCATGATGGGGTTGATGAACTTCTTTTTGGGTCTACAAGTCAAGCAATCAAAAGAAGGAATCTTCATCAACCAAGCCAAGTACACCAGAGAAATGATCAAGAAGTTTGGGTGTACATCAAGCAAGCCAGTAAGGATCCCAATGAACACAAATTGGAAGATGGATCCTGATGAGAGTGGTGTTCCAACCAACTCCACTGAGTAAAGAGGAATAATTGGTTCACTCCTCTATCTCACTGCCAGCAGACCTGACATCACCTTTGCAGTAGGTGTTTGTGCAAGGTTTCAAGCAAATCCTAAGAAAAGCCACCTTGAGGCTGCAAAGAGGATCTTGAGGTATCTCAAAGGCACTAAAAATCTAGGCCTTTGGTACCCTGCTGATGACAACATTGAGTTAACTGGCTACTCAGATGCTGACTATGGAGGATGCAGAATTGACAGAAAATCCACTTCAGGAACTTGTCAATTCTTGGGCAACAAACTCATATCTTGGTTTTCCAAGAAGCAAAACACAGTGGCCACCTCGACCACTGAAGCTGAATATGTTGCTGCTGGGAGTTGTTGTGCTCAAATCCTTTGGCTAAGACAACAACTCAAAGACTACAAAGTCAACTCTACTGGAGTACCAATATTCTGTGACAATAACAGTGCAATTGCCATATCATAGAATCATGTATTGCACACAAGATGCAAACATGTGGACATCAAGCATCACTTCATTAGAGATCATGTGGAGAAGAAGGATATCAAGTTGGTAAAGATCCACACAGATCATAAAAAACCTGATATATTGACAAAGCCACTTGCAGAAGCAAGATTTCTGGAATTATCAGCAGAGTTGGGTCTACTTGATCCAGGGAAATTGGACAATTGAGTCCAAAGGAGTTCAGTCATTTAGGGGGAACAAATTTCAAACTTCAGCAGAATTGGTCAAGTCTGCTGAAACTCAGAAAGATGACCTAAATGATTCAGGACACTCGTCCATTGGATTTCAGGACAGTTGTCCACATCTTTTCAGGACACTTGTCCTAGTGGGGTCAGATAAGTTGTCCTAGCTATCAAGCCAAATCTTGGTCTGATAATGATTCGGGTGGAATTTACATAGTTTATAAGCACATGTGAAGTATATTTTAATGTGGATTTCATTGATTTGTGCGTTAGATATGATTGTTTGAGCCAAAATGAGAGAAAGGTTGTGTTTTGTCGGTTTTGTAGGTAAAATGATGGAATTTAGAGCAAAACACATACCACAAGTGATCGGACCGAAAATAGGAGCGCACCATTGGATCCGGCTCGAAAAATGGAGTGGAATAGGCGAAAGAATCGAGTCGATCGGAGGTCGGAAGCTCAAGATACGGAGGGACGAAGTTGGAAGACGAAAACGAGGACGGAGCCATTTACGAAAGTTTGGCCCGGCCGGGTGGCATCACTCGCCCGGCCGGGCGGCCGAGCCCAAAACTTTGCCAAGTTTACGAAAGTTTGGCCCGTCCGGGCGATAAAAGTTGCATTTTCTGGCCAAATACGAAGTTTTGGCCCGGCCGGGCGGCCGAGAAGGCCAACCCACACCTCCATTTACGAAGTTTCCGCCCGGCCGGGCAGCACCACTCGCCCGGCCGGGCCACTCGACCCCTGTTTTTGTTTTGCTTAGCCAACACCTCCGCCCGGCCGGGCCACTTCCCCACCCGGCCGGGCCGCCCCATTTTCGGTGCCAAACGCGTGTTTTTTCCATTTTTGAGGGACCTACTTGCAAATATCACACCCAAACCCTACCCCAACACTATAAATACCCCACTTCTTAAATTCTAAAGGATCTAACCCCTCTCTCAAGAATTCTTTCACATACTAACACACACTTGGAGGTTTTGGGCCATATCTTCTTCAATTCATCACCAATTCATGGAAGGAAGCCACCATTAGCTTGGGAATTCAATTCTCCACCTCACCACAGTCTAAACTTTCTCTTATTTTCAGTTTTTATTGCTTTGATCTTTGTTTTGATTGTAATTCAAACATGTGGGTGATTGGCTAGAACACTTTTGGTTCTAGGGCCTTGTACATACTTTTGATGATATCTATGGATTAATATTTGTTTAATTGGTGTTTGTGTGGCTTAATTCTATTTGGATGCTTGGTGTTTGTTGCAAAACATGTCATTATGTGTACAATGGTGATGTGTTGATCATAGTTAGTTGAATTAGGTTGAGAAATCTAGTTTGATTAATTGATTGCAAGCATTTGACCTAATTTTATTGTGAGATTGAAAGATGATCAATGATTAGGAAGATGTGTGATGATCTTAGGGGCTTGATTAGGTCTTATTGTGCAATTTAGGTAGAGATACTAGGTTGTGTAGTATTTCCTTTGAATTACTTGGATCGAAAGGACTTTTAATTCATTATGTTGTGATCAATCTTATAGACAAAGCATGAACACCATTTGAATAGGCATTTAACCATAGTTGGATTCATTAGTAGTGCATGTGCTCTAGGACTTACTTTCTCTTAATTGAGTTTACACCCATTTTCATTTCGTTTTCTTGATTTATATGGTATTTGATCGATTTCGTCTTTGCTCTTTATTGCTTATTTGTGACACTTGGTAGGTAATTTTAGAGTGAATCATCATATTCAAATTATCGATCACGTCTACTTAGAACTCGACTAGCAAACTGTCACTTTTACGCTTAGCCTTCTCGTGGGATCGACCTCGTGCTTATCACGCTACAATAGACGCCGTACACTTGCGGTTGTTTATTTAGTGTTGCATATCATGTGAATCAAGTTTATGGCGCCGCTGCCGGGGAGGTTTTTATAAGCTCTAGAGTGTAGGCTAAGAGAGTTTTAGTTTAGACATTTACTTGCTTTCTTTATTTGCAAAATTCCAAAAATATTTGTGTTTGTTATCTTGATCTTATTTACAATTCTCACTCTCGTTTGCTCTTTTGATAGACATGGTTTATGATCACACGATCTAGGAGGAACCACCAAGAAGTGTTACCCTTAGATCCGGAGATTGAAGCCAATTGTCGAAGAAGGAACGTCGAAAGGAGAAGACTAGAGTTGGAAAGAATGAATCGACGGGAGAATCCGGTTGTAGAAGAAGTTGAGGAGGAGGTTGAGAATCAAGGGGTTGATGGATTTGAGGAACCGAATGGGAATGGGGGAAATCGACCACAAAGGGTACTAAGAGATCATTTCCGCCAAATTCCGAGGCCATATGGAGGAGCGGGTCGAGAACCCGTAGATGCTCACAATTTCGAACTCAAGCCGGCCTTGATCATGATGGTTCAAAACAACCAATTTGGAGGGTTGTCAAAGGAGGATCCTAACCTCCATTTATCTCAATTCTTAGAGATAAGTGGAACGGTTAAGATCAATCGTGTCCCTCAAGATTACATCCGTCTCCAATTGTTCCCATTCTCTCTACGTGATCGTGCTAAGCAATGGTACATGTCTCTTGATTTAAGGACAATCGAAAATTGGGCCGATCTTGTAGATGCTTTTCTTATGAAATACTTTCCTCCAAGCAAGACCATCAAGATACGAGGAGAGATTTCATCATTTATGGAGAGTATGCTTTAGAGGCAATTGCCACTAGGACCATTGTGGGGTGGAGAGTATGCATTGATTATCGTGTTTTGAATAGTGCCACTAGGAAAGATCATTTTCCTTTGCCTTTTATTGATCAAATGTTGGATAGGATGGCGGGATATGAGTATTATTGCTTTCTCGATGGTTACTCGGGATATAATCAAATTTTGATTGATCCTAAGGACCAAGAGAAATCAACTTTTACTTGTCCATATGGTACTTTTGCTTTTAGGAGAATGCCATTTGGATTGTGTAATGCCCCCGCCACCTTCCAACGATGCATAATGGCTATTTTTCATGGTATGATTGAAAACATAATGGAGGTATTCATGGATGATCTTTCCGTGTTTGGTTATTGTTTTGATACATGTCTACGTAACCTCTCTTGTGTTTTACAAAGATGTATAGATACCAACTTGGTGCTTAATTGGGAGAAATGCCACTTCATGGTGAAGGAAGGGATTGTGCTTGGGTACTAGGTTTCGGCAAAAGGGCTTGAGGTTGATAGGGCCAAGATTGTAGCCATTGAGAAGTTACCCCCACCAACCAATGAGAAGGCGGTTAGGAGTTTTCTTGGGCATGCCGGGTTTTATAGAAGATTTATCAAAGATTTTTCAAAGATAGCCAAGCCCATGTGTGCATTGTTGGAAAAGGGTGATACCTTCATCTTTAGTGAAGAGTGTGTAAAGTCATTTGAGATCTTGAAAGAGGCCTTGATCAAAGCCCCCGTGTTGGTGATACCCGATTGGAGCCAACCATTTGAGATCATGTGCGACGCTAGTGATTATGCCATTGGAGTAGCTTTGGGCCAAAAGAGGGACAAGTTATTTCGTGTAATCTACTACGCAAGCAAAACCTTGAATCCGGCTCAAAAGAATTACACCACAACGAAGAAGGAGATGCTAGCCGTAATCTATAGCTTTGACAAGTTTAGAGCATATTTGGTTGGAGCTAAGACCATAGTGTACACGAATCACACGGCTCTCAAGTACTTGATCGAGAAGAAGGAGGCCAAGCCGAGGTTGATACGATGGGTGCTCCTTTTGCAAGAGTTTGATGTGGAGATAAGGGATAGAAAAGGGTGTGAAAATGTGGTAGCGGATCATCTCTCAAGGCTTGAGAATGTGGAAGAAAAGGACATCCAAGTTCCTATTAAAGAGTGGTTTCCCGATGAGCAAATCCTTGCCATCAAAGAAACATGTCCATGGTTCGCCGATTTTGTGAACTACATAGCCACCGGAACACCACCACCAAACCTCTCATTCCATCAAAAGAAGAAGTTTTACCATGATGTAAAGTTCTATATTTTGGAGGATCCGTTTCTTTATAGATGGTGTTCGGATATGATCATGAGAAGGTGCTTAGGGGAAGATGAGTGGGAAAAATTGATTGAAGAGTGCCATTCATCCCCCTATGGAGGTCATTTTGGAGCAAATAGGACGGCTTTCAAGGTTCTTCAAAGTGGTTTCTATTGGCCATCCATTTTTAGGGATTGTGTAGCTTTTGTGAAGAAGTGTGACAAGTGCCAAAGGATGGGAAACATTTCAAAGAGGAATGAGATGCCTATGAAGAATGTGATTGAGGTAGAGCTTTTTGATGTATGGGGGATTGATTTTATGGGGCCATTCCCCGTCTCTCATGGTTTTTCCTACATCCTTTTGGCCATCGATTATGTTTCTAGATGGATTGAAGCCATTCCAACCACTACAAATGATGCCAAGGTGGTCCTCAATTTTTTGAGAAAGAATATTTTTACTCGTTTTGGCACTCCAAGAGCATTAGTGAGTGATGGTGGTTCACACTTTTGCAACCGATGGCTTGACCAACTTTTGACAAAGTATGGAGTAAAGCATAGGGTGACCACACCATATCACCCTCAAGCTAATGGGCAAACGGAGCTTGCTAATCGAGAGGTGAAGCAAATCTTGGAGAAAACCGTTGGGTTAAAAAGGAAAGATTGGGCTATCAAGTTGGATGATGCTCTTTGGGCATATCGAACCGCCTACAAGACACCTTTAGGCACATCTCCTTACCAACTTGTGTATGGTAAGTCTTGTCATCTACCCGTAGAAGTGGAGTTGAGAACTCGTTGGGCCATCAATGAGTTGAATCTTGATTTTAAGGCATCCGGAGAAAAAAGAAAGATGATGCTTAATGAGCTTGATGAGTTTAGGAATGGAGCCTTTGAGAACTCTAAGATTCACAAAGAAAGAGCCAAGAGATTTCATGACAAGATGATTGAAAGAAGAGAGTTTCAAGTTGGAGAACAAGTCCTATTGTTCAACTCAAGGTTGAGGTTATTTCCGGGCAAGTTGAAGTCAAAGTGGTCGGGGCCCTTTGTGATTAAGAATGTGACGCCCATGGGAAATGTGGAGCTTATTGGTAAGGATGGAACAACTTTTGTGGTGAACGGACAAAGAGTGAAGCATTACTTTGGAAACGAGCAACTTCGAATGGTGGAGTCGCTTCGTTTGGATGAAGCTTGAAAGAAGAAGCAACTGTCCGGCATAGGACGTTAAAAATAGCGCTTCTTGGGAGGCAACCCAAGGTTTTATTGCTTTATGTTTATTGCTTGAGTAGTATTGATAGCTTAGTTTCTTTGTAGGTATGGTTGAGGAAAATTGTGGATACCTTGTCTTGGAGAATGAAGAAGAAGCAAGGCCAACTTTGAGAAGAGAAAGCAAGTGATGCAATGGTGCTCTTTGAAAAGCATTGGATGTGCAAGGAGGAAGGTACAATTTGTAGCCCCAAACTTAGAATTTTTACATAGTAAAATTCTAAGTTTGGGGGAGTTATTCTTTTTTCTTTTATTTTTCTACTAGTTGTTACCCTTGCACCGGTTCGTCGTTCTACTTGTGTCACACTTTGCACCGGCGTACACTTGGCTTTCACATGCTTAGATTGTTTAAGTTGGTTTTGATCATATGTTGGGTAGTGGACATGTGGTGAAATGTGAGCATGAATAGTCATTGGAATCCATTGTTGAGTAATTGTGGTGATGTTTATTTGCTTTGAATGTAAACATGATTGATGTTGGATATAGTATCATGATTGTGTTCATATTTGTGATCTTTGATAGCATGGATGCATGATATGTTGTTGTTTGGGGACATTTGATGAATGTGAAAATCCTATTGAATAAACCGGTGAGAATTGAGCCTTAAATCGAGCATGTAATCCGGTTTAGTTCATTTGAGAGTGGACTAGGTTATCTCTAGTGATCCTAGAACTTGCCCGAGTTCTTGTTTGAAAGCATGATTGTGTGAAATGATGTGATGTGATATAGGCCATCTTGTTCTAAAAAAGAGTCACTTAGCCAAAATTTCCCAAAACCGAAGTAATTTTCCTTAGTTAGCCCTTTGAGCCTAATTCCTCATGTTCTTGGCAAACTACAATGTTAACCACTTAGCCTTTTTGAGCCTTTTGATTCCTATATCTAGTGGGGGATAAAAGACAAAGTGGAAAATATGTGCTTGAATGAATATCTTTGGTGAAAAGAAAAGTTGGAGAAGTTGAAAGAAGAAAAAGAGAAAGATGAAAAGAAAATCAAGGAAAGGAAAAGAGGGACAAAAAGCCTCAAAAGCTTGAAAAGAAAAAAAAAATGGTTCAAAAGATGAGGTGATGAATGTTTGAAAAAGAATAAAAAAAAAAAAGGAAAAAGTGAGGATGAAGTTTGTAAATTTTGAAAGTGAAAGCACAAATTGTACAAAAGCAAGCTTGATCCTCCACTAGAAGAGTCACAAACTCCCAAATTCATCCTACCTTGTCCAAAGAGCCAATGTTACATCCTTGATTAAGTCCTATTGATCACATTGTTGAACATTTGAGTGTGTGTAGAAAGAAGAAGTTGGGCAAGCATAAGGTGATTGCATAGCATGACTTGGTTGATGAGTGCATTAATATCCTTAATTTGTTTGTGTGTTTGAGAGAAACACTCCATCATGTGAGTAGAGGATTTGAGCATTTGGATTATGTTTCCCATCACAATATGTTGTGCACTTGTGCGTTCTTTGGTTTATGAATATGGATTTCAAGAGTAAGCCTATGACTTTCATTGAGAAATGCACTTGGAGAAAGAGATATCACCACATCTTACATTGCATGTGTGATTTGCATTGAATATTCCATTGTGATCATTCCACCCTCATTGCTTTGAGTGCTTAGTTGTTTGAGGACAAACAACATTTTAAGTTTGGGGGGTTTGATTCGGGTGGAATTTACATAGTTTATAAGCACATGTGAAGTATATTTTAATGTGGATTTCATTGATTTGTGCGTTAGATATGATTGTTTGAGCCAAAATGAGAGAAAGGTTGTGTTTTGTCGGTTTTGTAGGTAAAACGATGGAATTTAGAGCAAAACACATACCACAAGTGATCGGACCGAAAAGAGGAGCGCACCATTGGATCCGGCTCGAAAAATGGAGTGGAGTAGGCAAAAGAATCGAGTCGATCGGAGGTCGGAAGCTCAAGATACGGAGGGACGAAGTTGGAAGACGAAAACGAGGACGGAGCCATTTACGAAAGTTTGGCCCGGCCGGGTGGCATCACTCGCCCGGCCGGGCGGCCGAGCCCAAAACTTTGCCAGGTTTACGAAAGTTTGGCCCGGCCGGGCGGCATCACTCGCTCGGCCGGGCGATAAAAGTTGCATTTTCTGGCCAAATACGAAGTTTTGGCCCGGCCGGGCGGCATCACTCGCCCGGCCGGGCGGCCGAGAAGGCCAACCCACACCTCCATTTACGAAGTTTCCGCCCGGCCGGGCCACTCGACCCCTGTTTTTGTTTTGCTTAGCCAACACCTCCGCCCGGCCGGGCCACTTCCCCACCCGGCCGGGCCGCCCCATTTTCGGTGCCAAACGCGTGTTTTCTCCATTTTTGAGGGACCTACTTGCAAATATCACACCCAAACCCTACCCCAACACTATAAATACCCCACTTCTTAAATTCTAAAGGATCTAACCCCTCTCTCAAGAATTCTTTCACATACTAACACACACTTGGAGGTTTTGGGCCATATCTTCTTCAATTCATCACCAATTCATGGAAGGAAGCCACCATTAGCTTGGGAATTCAATTCCCCACCTCACCACAGTCTAAACTTTCTCTTATTTTCAGTTTTTATTGCTTTGATCTTTGTTTTGATTGTAATTCAAACATGTGGGTGATTGGCTAGAACACTTTTGGTTCTAGGGCCTTGTACATACTTTTGATGATATCTATGGATTAATATTTGTTTAATTGGTGTTTGTGTGGATTAATTCTATTTGGATGCTTGGTGTTTGTTGCAAAACATGTCATTATGTGTACAATGGTGATGAGTTGATCATAGTTAGTTGAATTAGGTTGAGAAATCTAGTTTGATTAATTGATTGCAAGCATTTGACCTAATTTTATTGTGAGATTGAAAGATGATCAATGATTAGGAAGATGTGTGATGATCTTAGGGGCTTGATTAGGTCTTATTGTGCAATTTAGGTAGAGATACTAGGTTGTGTAGTATTTCCTTTGAATTACTTGGATCGAAAGGACTTTTAATTCATTATGTTGTGATCAATCTTATAGACAAAGCATGAACACCATTTGAATAGGCATTTAACCATAGTTGGATTCATTAGTAGTGCATGTGCTCTAGGACCTACTTTCTCTTAATTGAGTTTACATCCATTTTCATTTCGTTTTCTTGATTTATATGGTATTTGATCGATTTCGTCTTTGCTCTTTATTTCTTATTTGTGACATTTGGTAGGTAATTTTAGAGTGAATCATCATATTCAAATTATCGATCACGTCTACTTAGAACTCGACTAGCAAACTGTCACTTTTACGCTTAGCCTTCTCGTGGGATCGACCTCGTGCTTATCACGCTACAATAGACGCCGTACACTTGCGGTTGTTTATTTAGTGTTGCATATCATGTGAATCAAGTTTATGGCGCCGCTGCCGGGGAGGTTTTTATAAGCTCTAGAGTGTAGTTTAGTTTAGACATTTACTTGCTTTCTTTATTTGCAAAATTCCAAAAATATTTGTGTTTGTTATCTTGATCTTATTTACAATTCTCACTCTCGTTTGCTCTTTTGATAGACATGGTTTATGATCACACGATCTAGGAGGAACCACCAAGAAGTGTTACCCTTAGATCCGGAGATTGAAGCCAATTGTCGAAGAAGGAACGCCGAAAGGAGAAGACTAGAGTTGGAAAGAATGAATCGACGGGAGAATCCGGTTGTAGAAGAAGTTGAGGAGGAGGTTGAGAATCAAGGGGTTGATGGATTTGAGGAACCGAATGGGAATGGGGGAAATCGACCACAAAGGGTACTAAGAGATCATTTCCGCCCAATTCCGAGGCCATATGGAGGAGCGGGTCGAGAACCCGTAGATGCTCACAATTTCGAACTCAAGCCGGCCTTGATCATGATGGTTCAAAACAACCAATTTGGAGGGTTGTCAAAGGAGGATCCTAACCTCCATTTATCTCAATTCTTAGAGATAAGTGGAACGGTTAAGATCAATCGTGTCCCTCAAGATTACATCCGTCTCCAATTGTTCCCATTCTCTCTACGTGATCGTGCTAAGCAATGGTACATGTCTCTTGATTTAAGGACAATCGAAAATTAGGTCGATCTTGTAGATGCTTTTCTTATGAAATACTTTCCTCCAAGCAAGACCATCAAGATACGAGGAGAGATTTCATCATTTATGCAAGATGAGGATGAGTCCTTAGCCGAAGCATGGGAGCGCTTCAAAGATTTGATTAGAAGTTGCCACAACATGGTTTTTCAAGAGACCAACTCATTTGCTACTTCTATAATGGAATGGACCATCGAACGAGAGGGATGGTAGATGCTTCGGCCGATGGAGGTTCTTTTCTAGGAAAGACGACGGATGAAGGCTATGTGCTTCTAGAGGAGATGGCAAAGAATGGAAACCAATGGCCATCCGAAAGAAGGCAAGCCCGGAAAGTTGCTTCTACTAAGGAGTCGGATGATTTTGCCACTTTATCCAACAAGATGGATAAGTTGACTTCGATGATGGCGGCCAAGTCACTAATGGGACCTAGTGATGAACAATATGAAGAGGCCCATTATATGAACAATTAAAGGGATCGTCATTTTCGAGAAAGAGGTTGGAATGAGAGGCAACCTCCTAATCCGAATCAATATCATCCCGGATTGAGGCAACATGATAACTTTTCCTATGCCAACACAAGGAATGCCATCATCCCACCTCCAAATTTCAATGTTAGAGATGGAGCTATTGTGGAATCTTCGTCAAAACCATCATTGGAGGATATGTTTGGTGCCTTCATGGGGGAAACCAAAAACTTCATGAGAGAGACTAGGGAAAATGCAAACAAGACATGGCAAAGACTTGAGGAACAAGGGGAAATGATCAAAAATGTGGCAAATAATGTGAAAGCCATAGAGAAGCAAGTGAGTCAACTTTCTAATGTCATCGGTAGTCAACACACTCCGGGGCAATTTCCTTCAAACACGGAGCTCAACCCCAAGGAACATTGCAAGGCTATTAAGCTAAGAAGTGGGACGAGTTACGATGGGCCAAAGATGCCACAAGAGGAGGAAATGGTAATGGCACCCGAGGATGTCGACAAAGAAGATGGACAAGAGAAAGAGAGGGAACAAGAGAAAGAAAGGCAAGAGGAGATAGTGAGGGAAGAAGAGAAAGTAGAGGAGAAGAAGAGTGAGGAGGCAATCCCTCCTCAAGACAAAGGCGAGAATGTCGTACCTCTCCCATACCCTCAAAGGTTGAAGAAGAAGGGCTTGGACAACAAATTTGCCAAGTTTGTAGAGATGTTCAAAAAGATTCACATCAACATTCCCTTCGCCGAAGCTCTAGAACAAATGCCCCATTACTCCAAGTTCTTGAAAGAAATTATGTCCAACAAGAGGAAGATGGTGGAGTATGAAACGGTGCACTTGACCGAGGAGTGTAGCTCAATCATTCAAGCAAAGCTACCTCAAAAGCTTAGAGATCCCGGATCTTTTACTCTACCATGTTTTATTGGAGATGGAGGTACATTTAAAGCTTTGTGTGATTTGGGAGCTAGTATAAATCTTATGCCTTTGTCCATATTCAAGTCACTTGGTTTGGGGGAACTTACACCAACCACGATGAGCCTTCAATTGGCGGATAGATCCATGACATACCCCTTGGGTATAGTAGAGGATGTGTTAGTCAAGATCGATAAGTTCATATTCCCGGTGGATTTTGTGGTGTTGGATATGGAAGAGGATAAGTATATTCCACTCATCTTGGGAAGGCCATTTTTGGCAACCGGTGGAGCTATCATTAATGTGAGGAAGGGGGAGTTGGAGCTTCAAGTGAACAATGAGAAGGTGTTGTTCAACATCTACAAGACCATCAAGTTTAGAGATGATGAGGATGAGGTCTTTGAGTGCAACATGATCAATGATGTGCAAGCTTGTGTGGATATGCACATGGAAAAGAGCAACTCAAAGGACCCACTTGATTTTTGCATAAGAGAATCTCTTAACTCACTCTCTTCTATTCCCTTTGATTTCAATTTTGATGAGCTTAATGATATAGAATTGTTTGAATATATGTCTTCTCTTGATGTTTTGAAGGAGCTTCCAATTAAAAAGGAGGAGAAATTCATGGAGATACAACAAGAAGCCAAGTTTGGGGGGGTTTTACTTGAAGAGTGTCAAAGATTTCCTCACAAAAATCTTGACACTTGGCCCTCATGCTACTCATTGGAAGCACCAAAGGAGGAAGCTAAGGAGAAACCAAAAGCTCAAGAGAAGGGGAGTAAGCTCGACTTGAAACCACTTCCGGAGCACTTGAGATATGCTTATCTTGAACAAGGTGATCTTTTTCCGGTTATTGTTTCTTCACACTTGCATGAGCTTGAGTTAGAAAAATTGCTTAGGGTGCTTAGAACTTATAAATCGGCCATTGGTTGGGATATTTCGGATTTGAAGGGTATACCGGCTCATATTTGCATGCATAAGATTAGACTAGATGAGTCTATTAAGCCTAAAGCCCAAGGTCAAAGAAGATTGAATCCCATAATGCAAGATGTAGTGAGAAAAGAGGTGTTGAAATGGTTAGATAATGATATAATTTTTCCCATAAGTGATAGTGAGTGGGTAAGCCCGACACAAGTGGTACCTAAGAAAGGGGGCATGACTATGGTTACAACCGATGCTTTAGAGGCAATTGCCACTAGGACCATTGTGGGGTGGAGAGTATGCATTGATTATCGTGTTTTGAATAGTGCCACTAGGAAAGATCATTTTCCTTTGCCTTTTATTGATCAAATGTTGGATAGGATGGCGGGATATGAGTATTATTGCTTTCTCGATGGTTACTCGGGATATAATCAAATTTTGATTGATCCTAAGGACCAAGAGAAATCAACTTTTACTTCTCCATATGGTACTTTTGCTTTTAGGAGAATGCCATTTGGATTGTGTAATGCCCCCGCCACCTTCCAACGATGCATGATGGCTATTTTTCATGGTATGATTGAAAACATAATGGAGGTATTCATGGATGATCTTTCCGTGTTTGGTTATTGTTTTGATACATGTCTACGTAACCTCTCTTGTGTTTTACAAAGATGTATAGATACCAACTTGGTGCTTAATTGGGAGAAATGCCACTTCATGGTGAAGGAAGGGATTGTGCTTGGGTACTAGGTTTCGGCAAAAGGGCTTGAGGTTGATAGGGCCAAGATTGTAGCCATTGAGAAGTTACCCCCACCAACCAATGAGAAGGCGGTTAGGAGTTTTCTTGGGCATACCGGGTTTTATAGAAGATTTATCAAGGATTTTTCAAAGATAGCCAAGCCCATGTGTGCATTGTTGGAAAAGGGTGCTACCTTCATCTTTAGTGAAGAGTGTGTAAAGTCATTTGAGATCTTGAAAGAGGCCTTGATCAAAGCCCCCGTGTTGGTGATACCCGATTGGAGCCAACCATTTGAGATCATGTGCGACGCTAGTGATTATGCCATTGGAGTAGCTTTGGGCCAAAAGAGGGACAAGTTATTTCGTGTAATCTACTACGCAAGCAAAACCTTGAATCCGGCTCAAAAGAATTACACCACAACGGAGAAGGAGATGCTAGCCGTAATCTATAGCTTTGACAAGTTTAGAGCATATTTGGTTGGAGCTAAGACCATAGTGTACACGGATCACACGGCTCTCAAGTACTTGATCGAGAAGAAGGAGGCCAAACCGAGGTTGATACGATGAGTGCTCCTTTTGCAAGAGTTTGATGTGGAGATAAGGGCTAGAAAAGGGTGTGAAAATGTGGTAGCGGATCATCTCTCAAGGCTTGAGAATGTGGAAGAAAAGGACATCCAAGTTCCTATTAAAGAGTGGTTTCCCGATGAGCAAATCCTTGCCATCAAAGAAACATGTCCATGGTTCGCCGATTTTGTAAACTACATAGCCACCGGAACACCACCACCAAACCTCTCATTCCATCAAAAGAAGAAGTTTTACCATGATGTAAAGTTCTATATTTTGGAGGATCCGTTTCTTTATAGATGGTGTTCGGATATGATCATGAGAAGGTGCTTAGGGGAAGATGAGTGGGAAAAAGTGATTGAAGAGTGTCATTCATCCCCCTATGGAGGTCATTTTGGAGCAAATAGGACGACTCACAAGGTTCTTCAAAGTGGTTTCTATTGGCCATCCATTTTTAGGGATTGTGTAGCTTTTGTGAAGAAGTGTAACAAGTGCCAAAGGATGGGAAACATTTCAAAGAGGCATGAGATGCCTATGAAGAATGTGATTGAGGTAGAGCTTTTTGATGTATGGGGGATTGATTTTATGGGGCCATTCCCCGTCTCTCATGGTTTTTCCTACATCCTTTTGGCCATCGATTATGTTTCTAGATGGATTGAAGCCATTCCAACCACTACAAATGATGCCAAGGTGGTCCTCAATTTTTTGAGAAAGAATATTTTTACTCGTTTTGGCACTCCAAGAGCATTAGTGAGTGATGGTGGTTCACACTTTTGCAACCGATGGCTTGACCAACTTTTGACAAAGTATGGAGTAAAGCATAGGGTGACCACACCATATCACCCTCAAGCTAATGGGCAAACGGAGCTTGCTAATCGAGAGGTGAAGCAAATCTTGGAGAAAACCGTTGGGTTAAAAAGGAAAGATTGGGCTATCAAGTTGGATGATGCTCTTTGGGCATATCGAACCGCCTACAAGACACCTTTAGGCACATCTCCTTACCAACTTGTGTATGGTAAGTCTTGTCATCTACCCGTAGAAGTGGAGTTGAGAACTCGTTGGGCCATCAATGAGTTGAATCTTGATTTTAAGGCATCCGGAGAAAAAAGAAAGATGATGCTTAATGAGCTTGATGAGTTTAGGAATGGAGCCTTTGAGAACTCTAAGATTCACAAAGAAAGAGCCAAGAGATTTCATGACAAGATGATTGAAAGAAGGGAGTTTCAAGTTGGAGAACAAGTCCTATTGTTCAACTCAAGGTTGAGGTTATTTCCGGGCAAGTTGAAGTCAAAGTGGTCGGGGCCCTTTGTGATTAAGAATGTGACGCCCATGGGAAATGTGGAGCTTATTGGTAAGGATGGAACAACTTTTGTGGTGAACGGACAAAGAGTGAAGCATTACTTTGGAAACGAGCAACTTCGAATGGTGGAGTCGCTTCGTTTGGATGAAGCTTGAAAGAAGAAGCAACCGTCCGGCATAGGACGTTAAAAATAGCGCTTCTTGGGAGGCAACCCAAGGTTTTATTTCTTTATGTTTATTGCTTGAGTAGTATTGATAGCTTAGTTTCTTTGTAGGTATGGTTGAGGAAAATTGTGGATACCTTGTCTTGGAGAATGAAGAAGAAGCAAGGCCAACTTTGAGAAGAGAAAGCAAGTGATGCAATGGTGCTCTTTGAAAAGCATTGGATGTGCAAGGAGGAAGGTAACAATTTGTAGCCCCAAACTTAGAATTTTTACATAGTAAAATTCTAAGTTTGGGGGAGTTATTCTTTTTTCTTTTATTTTTCTACTAGTTGTTACCCTTGCACCGGTTCGTCGTTCTACTTGTGTCACACTTTGCACCGGCGTACACTTGGCTTTCACATGCTTAGATTGTTTAAGTTGGTTTTGATCATATGTTGGGTAGTGGACATGTGGTGAAATGTGAGCATGAATAGTCATTGGAATCCATTGTTGAGTAATTGTGGTGATGTTTATTTGCTTTGAATGTAAACATGATTGATGTTGGATATAGTATCATGATTGTGTTCATATTTGTGATCTTTGATAGCATGGATGCATGATATGTTGTTGTTTGGGGACATTTGATGAATGTGAAAATCCTATTGAATAAACCGGTGAGAATTGAGCCTTAAATCGAGCATGTAATCCGGTTTAGTTCATTTGAGAGTGGACTAGGTTATCTCTAGTGATCCTAGAACTTGCCCGAGTTCTTGTTTGAAAGCATGATTGTGTGAAATGATGTGATGTGATATAGGCCATCTTGTTCTAAAAAAGAGTCACTTAGCCAAAATTTCCCAAAACCGAAGTAATTTTCCGTAGTTAGCCCTTTGAGCCTAATTCCTCATGTTCTTGGCAAACTACAATGTTAACCACTTAGCCTTTTTGAGCCTTTTGATTCCTATATCTAGTGGGGGATAAAAGACAAAGTGGAAAATATGTGATTGAATGAATATCTTTGGTGAAAAGAAAAGTTGGAGAAGTTGAAAGAAGAAAAAGAGAAAGATGAAAAGAAAATCAAGGAAAGGAAAAGAGGGACAAAAAGCCTCAAAAGCTTGAAAAGAAAAAAAAAAATGGTTCAAAAGATGAGGTGATGAATGTTTGAAAAAGAATAAAAAAAAAAAAGGAAAAAGTGAGGATGAAGTTTGTAAATTTTGAAAGTGAGAGCACAAATTGTACAAAAGCAAGCTTGATCCTCCACTAGAAGAGTCACAAACTCCCAAATTCATCCTACCTTGTCCAAAGAGCCAATGTTACATCCTTGATTAAGTCCTATTGATCACATTGTTGAACATTTGAGTGTGTGTAGAAAGAAGAAGTTGGGCAAGCATAAGGTGATTGCATAGCATGACTTGGTTGATGAGTGCATTAATATCCTTAATTTGTTTGTGTGTTTGAGAGAAACACTCCATCATGTGAGTAGAGGATTTGAGCATTTGGATTATGTTTCCCATCACAATATGTTGTGCACTTGTGCGTTCTTTGGTTTATGAATATGGATTGCAAGAGTAAGCCTATGACTTTCATTGAGAAATGCACTTGGAGAAAGAGATATCACCACATCTTACATTGCATGTGTGATTTGCATTGAATATTCCATTGTGATCATTCCACCCTCATTGCTTTGAGTGCTTAGTTGTTTGAGGACAAACAACATTTTAAGTTTGGGGGGTTTGATTCGGGTGGAATTTACATAGTTTATAAGCATATGTGAAGTATATTTTAATGTGGATTTCATTGATTTGTGCGTTAGATATGATTGTTTGAGCCAAAATGAGAGAAAGGTTGTGTTTTGTCGGTTTTGTAGGTAAAACGATGGAATTTAGAGCAAAACACATACCACAAGTGATCGGACCGAAAAGAGGAGCGCACCATTGGATCCGGCTCGAAAAATGGAGTGGAGTAGGCAAAAGAATCGAGTCGATCGGAGGTCGGAAGCTCAAGATACGGAGGGACGAAGTTGGAAGACGAAAACGAGGACAGAGCCATTTACGAAAGTTTGGCCCGGCCGGGTGGCATCACTCGCCCGGCCGGGCGGCCGAGCCCAAAACTTTGCCAGGTTTACGAAAGTTTGGCCCGGCCGGGCGATAAAAGTTGCATTTTCTGGCCAAATACGAAGTTTTGGCCCGGCCGGGCGGCATCACTCGCCCGGCCGGGCGGCCGAGAAGGCCAACCCACACCTCCATTTACGAAGTTTCCGCCCGGCTGGGCGGCACCACTCGCCCGGCCGGGCCACTCGACCCCTGTTTTTGTTTTGCTTAGCCAACACCTCCGCCCGGCCGGGCCACTTCCCCACCCGGCCGGGCCGCCCCATTTTCGGTGCTAAACGCGTGTTTTCTCCATTTTTGAGGGACCTACTTGCAAATATCACACCCAAACCCTACCCCAACACTATAAATACCCCACTTCTTAAATTCTAAAGGATCTAACCCCTCTCTCAAGAATTCTTTCACATAATAACACACACTTGGAGGTTTTGGGCCATATCTTCTTCAATTCATCACCAATTCATGGAAGGAAGCCACCATTAGCTTGGGAATTCAATTCCCCACCTCACCACAGTCTAAACTTTCTCTTATTTTCAGTTTTTATTGCTTTGATCTTTGTTTTGATTGTAATTCAAACATGTGGGTGATTGGCTAGAACACTTTTGGTTCTAGGGCCTTGTACATACTTTTGATGATATATATGGATTAATATTTGTTTAATTGGTGTTTGTGTGGATTAATTCTATTTGGATGCTTGGTGTTTGTTGCAAAACATGTCATTATGTGTACAATGGTGATGTGTTGATCATAGTTAGTTGAATTAGGTTGAGAAATCTAGTTTGATTTGTTGGGATATAAATTCACCCTAAGCCCCATTTGATGTTAGAATAGTTTTGATGGCCAAAACACTTAGAGTTTATAAATGTAATAGGATCAGCTGACTTGTATAGAACAGCTTAGACTAGTCTTGTGTGATCAACTGTATTGATAGCAGCTGATCAGCACAGTCATGGCTTACATGCCTATCCTCAAGATAAGAAGAGTAGAAGACATGAAGACTAGAAGATCCTTGAAGACCAGATATGTTAAGGTGCTTGTATACCTACTTATCTGATGGAGTCCCAGATTAAAGATGGCCTAAAGCATTACAAAGAATTTCCAGATCAGAAGAGTAGTACTCGTCTGATACCAGAAGACAGAAGACCTAAGGCCAGAAGAGCAGTCAGAAGACTAGTAGTACAGATCAGAAGACTATGTGCTCTTTCAGGACTCGGCTGATTCCCAAGTCATCTTGCAATTCAAACGAAGACCTACCTTATTTAGAAGATTGACATGATCCCAGGATTGAAGCAATCAAGCGGCTGGAATCAAGGAATCAAGCTATTATGGGAAGATTGCTCAAACGGCTAGTCAACTCCAACGGCTAGTTGCACTCAATCTCCATTATAAATACAAGAGGTTGAACACAGAAGCAACAAGAGAGAATTCACAAGCTAAGCAAGCCATCAAGCAAAAAGTCACACTGTTCTAAGAATTCTCAAAGAGCCTGAAATCCATTAGATTATCCATAGCTCTTAAGTACTTCTTATCCAACCCTTAAGAACCTGAAACTTGTTCATACTGTATATCAATTGTTTTAGGCATAGTGGTTAAGCAAATTATAAGCTTGAACCATTAGTTGGATACATCTCAAAAACCCCAAACCCTCACCGAAAGGTTTAAGTTTTTGAAACCCCCCAAAGTGCAAGTGCTTACAATCACTTGTGGAGACCGCAGCTGTTAGGACGGCTCAGATCTCAAAGTCCTAACCTTGGGACTATAAAGGACAAGACCCTTGTAATTTGTGGAAATTAAAGGGATTAAACATCACGTTAGGACGTGAGAGTGGACGTAGGATCGTATATCCGAACCACTATAAATCCGGTGTTATTTACTTTCTGCACTTTACATTTCTGCTTTTACATTCATTATTATATAGTGCATACTGTGATTTCAACACTCTTCAAAAAGGGCCATAACATTCAAACCAGCATCAGCTGAGTAATTTCACAAAGTAAAACAAGTTACAAGAACGAGTCTAAACCAGGGCCACCATATTTCCGCATATAACTTCTTCAGTCAGATCACTATAGTCATCTGGACCAGCAGACTTGCAGTCCAGTTGACATAGCAATCAGAAGAGGTTCCCAACTCTGTTTGAAAAAGTTTTAAAGTCTATTCACCCCTCCCCTCTAGACTTTAATCCCATTCACTACTCGTTCAGGGACCAACATGATTAATTGATTGCAAGCATTTGACCTAATTTTATTGTGAGATTGAAAGATGATCAATGATTAGGAAGATGTGTGATGATCTTAGGGGCTTGATTAGGTCTTATTGTGCAATTTAGGTAGACATACTAGGTTGTGTAGTATTTCCTTTGAATTACTTGGATCGAAAGGACTTTTAATTCATTATGTTGTGATCAATCTTATAGACAAAGCATGAACACCATTTGAATAGGCATTTAACCATAGTTGGATTCATTAGTAGTGCATGTGCTCTAGGACCTACTTTCTCTTAATTGAGTTTACATCCATTTTCATTTCGTTTTCTTGATTTATATGGTATTTGATCGATTTCGTCTTTGCTCTTTATTGCTTATTTGTGACACTTGGTAGGTAATTTTAGAGTGAATCATCATATTCAAATTATCGATCACGTCTACTTAGAACTCGACTAGCAAACTGTCACTTTTACGCTTAGCCTTCTCGTGGGATCGACCTCGTGCTTATCACGCTATAATAGACGCCGTACACTTGCGGTTGTTTATTTAGTGTTGCATATCATGTGAATCAGATAAGCACCTATTTTAGGTGATCATTGTCTATTTCGAAATCTGTCCCATTGAAAATACAGTTTTCACTTTTCTGGGATTTAATTTGTCTCCCACCCAAAAGGTCACTTTCCATGCATTAAATGCCAAGATTTAACTCTTGTTTGCATTAAACTTTTTGGGACATGATATATCTCGAAAATCCCCCAGCCATAAACAAACATTAAAACTCCACCCACGTTTTTGAATAAAACAGTTTTTCACTGTTACATTGGTTTTTGACCATTGGATCAAAACTGGACAACTCCTCTAAAGACAATCATAGCCGTCCATTTTGATTTCCACTTTTGTTCACCTTTGAATTGCATCAAGACTTCACCAACTCATTGATAAACATTCTTTTTAGAATATTCACAAGTCTTAAGATCCCCACAAACACTTCTTCCCCAAGTATTCGAAACCCTAGTTCAAACTTTCTTCAAACTCTCTCAATCTCTGTCAAAATTTTCTTTTGTGAACCTTCAATGGCACCCAAAGTTAGACCAGAGATGATCATTGATTTCTCCAACAAGGCTCTAGACCTTGATTTTGGATATTTAAGCAACAAAAACAATCTTCACTTTGAGCCAATAGTATCCTTTGAGAGTGAGGATCCTGAGATTAAACCAACCCTGAGATGGTTGAGGAGAGCTGGATTACAAAAGCTTATGGAACAAAGACCAAGCTCCTGCTTGGAAAGCTACATGGCTGAGTTCTTTGCCTTTCTCAAATGGAGAGGTAAGCCTGAAGATGGTGAAGTTTCCACCAGATTGTCATATGTGGCTGAAGGAGAGGAGGAAGAGAGATTTCATAAAGTGAAATTCTCTTCAGAAGATATTGAAGGAGCTTTTGGATTGCCTTTTGAGGGAAGGAATCCAGAAGTTTATGGTACTGGACATGAAGATGAAATAGCTCAAGAATGGCTATTAGTACCAGGTCCTCTCTCTTCAACACAAAACAAGAAGACTCTCAAGCCAGAATTTCTCAACCTCTTTGAGGTAGTTGCTAAGAGTCTCTTGAGCAATACTGGAAGTTTGGAGCAAGTCAGCCATCCAAGAATCAGAATTATGGCTGTTGTGATTGATGCTAGTGATAAGGGCATCAAGTTTGATTGGAGGACCTTCATCATGTCTGAGATGATGAAGGAAAAGGCTAAATTCAAAGTAAAATCTCACAACAAGGTTGTGCTAGAAGGGAAACTCAAGTATTGCACCATGGCAAGCTTTTTAATTGAAAGATTCTCCCATTATTCTCAGATGCAGACCTTTGCCAAACCCCTACCAGCCCAAAAGATTCTGTTCAGAAAGCTCAGCAAGAAAACTGAGCAAAGGAGGATGCTTATGGCCAAACCTGCTGAAGAACAGGTTGAAGAAAAGCCTAAGATGAAGAAGAGAACCAAGGCCAGGGCTGTCAAAACAAGGAAAATGTCTCAATTATCTTCAAGAGAAGCCTCAGGAGCATCAGCTGAAGTTGATGAAGTGGCAGAAGAGGGAGTAAGTGTGCCTTCTGACCACTCAGAAGAGTTGAGGCTGAAATACAATGAGACAAGGCCAAAGCACAAGGGTCATAAGAGAATCAGGGAAGTTGTCCCTGAGAAGGATGGTGAAGGCAGTGGGAGCAGTAGGGCCAGCAAGAGAAGGGCCAAGCCTACTGAGAAAGTGTTGGAGATGCAGGAAGAAAGGTCTCTTCAATTGGCTCTAAGAGAGAGCAGAGCTGAAAGCAGGACCAAATCCAAGTCAAGGACTAGCTCATCTAGATCTGGAACTCCAGAATCCAAAGTCCCTGAAGGTCAACCTAAAGAGGCCAACATCCCTGAAATTCAGAATCCTGAGCCCAACTTCCCTGAAACCCATGTTACCCCTTCCAACCAACCCATCACCCCTGTAGATCTCTCTAAGAGATATTCTCCAGAAGGAAGTGTGCAAAGAAGTGGCATTGATGTGCTTGCAGATTTAGCAGTAGATGAGACAAGGCTCTTGTCTCCCCTTGACTCATCCATGCTCAATTACTCAAAGCTTTTAGAACATGCACTCAATGAGCCAACTCCCCTGAGCAAAGCCCCTTCAGATTCATTGCTCTTTAAAGCAACTGAAGTACCTTCATTTGAGCCTAATCTTTCTGAAGCCAACCCTCCTGAACTTAACTTGCCTGAAGCTGCAATTAGAGAAACCACAGCCCACTCCCCTATAGCCAAAAGTTCTCCATCAAATGAGAATGAGGAGGAGTATACTTATGAAAGTATGCTCAGAGGTGGAGCTAAGGCCACTGTGGACAGTTTGTATCCACAACTTGCTGAATTTCCAAGAATTCAGAAGATGTTTCATGATTTGAGGATGTTTGTGGATGTAAAAGATAAAACCTTGATGGAAATATCACAAGTCATCCAAGATAAGGGTGCAAACTGGTGGCAAGTGGAGGAGAGCAGATTGCTACATTTTGCTGGAGTGATGAAAACAAGATTCCTCACTGATGAGGAAGTGTTTGCAAAATTGGTAGCTGAGAAGATCATTGAGGAGAAAGAGAGAAAAGTTAAGGGCATCAAACACCCTGACAGTAGCTCAAATGATGATGATTCCCCTGATGATCCCTCAAACCCTTCAAATCCCAACCCTCCTGAAACCCCTCAAGCCAACCTCCCTGAACCCTCTCAACCCAAGTCTTCTGTAGCAGATAGACTCGCAAACCCTCCTAGAACCTACCATAGGAAAGGCTCTGTTTCATCAGAGGTGTTGACCAAGGGTGGTAACACAACAAAAGACACATCTACCAATGAAGGTTCTTCTGAACCCAAGGCACATCCTAAAGATGTTGAGGTTCCTATGTTAGAGGCTAGTTTGATTAAGGCCTATTCAATGTCAGATGAGTTGGACACTGATCAGCCCTTAATCATTCAGGATGACTCAGTGGCTGCTGAAATGAGCACTGTGATCTCCTCACAACTGCCATCTTTGAACCTTGTTGAAGGTGAAGATGCTGCAGGTTTAGGAGAAGGGGTTGAAAAGGAAAATAGAACTGAAAAATCAGAGGGAGTTATGGATGAAAGAGAGGTAGTCATAACTAAGATTGTGAGTGTACCACCATATGAGGGTGGAATAAGTGAGGAAGGACAGGTTATTCTTGAAGTCAAATCTGAACTTCAAGAATCCCTTGATGAAAGGAGGCCTGATTCCTTGAGTGAGAACATTATCTATGAAGGGAGAAAAGAACAAGTTGAAAATGAGAAGAAGACTGCTGATGTATCAGAGTCTTATACAAAAGAAATTGAGGGTGATGAGTGTTTATTTCCTAACCTGTTTGATTTGTCTAATATTGCAGGCATATCCCTTGACCAAATTTTTGCAGATGAGTTCTTAACAGATGCACCTATCCAAGTAGATACAGGCTCAACTCAAGCCTTGCTTGGAATGCAATCAGAGAAATTGGACTCCTTGGCTCATCAGGTCCAATCTGCTCATGCTGAAACTTCAGGAGCACTGAATGAGCAAGGAAGGACTCTAGCATCTGTAGAAATGAGGCTTACAGGCTCTAAAGATGTAGTACTTCCTACATTAGAAGCAAGGATTAGTGGTGTGGAAACTGGCCTCCAAACCACTTCCACTGAAGTACAAAGAGCCAAATCCACCATGGAATCCATATCAGAAGAGGTCAAGAAGGAACAAAAGCTGCTGAGAGACAATCATAATGCTAATGTCAAGGCTCTCAGGCTAACTGTCAAGCAAGCTCTTGGAAAGAAGACAGCACTGCAAAAGAAGAGAGCTGAAGAGCAAAGGCTAGCAATGGTGAAAGCAGCCTCTGAAAAATTTTCCCAAGAGGTATTGGCCAACACTGCTGAAGGTGCAGTGGCCAACCTCACTGAGCTCCTTAAAGCCCAACTGGACGCATCCCTGAAAGCAACCTTGGAGGAGGTTGTTCAACAAAAAATGAAGCATGTTCTAGCTTTTCTTAGATTGAGCAGTGATAGGATGCAAAATATACATGATGAAAATGTATATTTGTTGGAAGAGATGAAGTCTCTAAACCAGGCCCAATCCCTAATGGCCACAACAATGAGTGAGCTAAAGCCCCAGTGCTTTGATGCTGCCAAAAAGGGGGAAAGGGGAAGAGCTAGAGCAAAAGGTGCCTTGGTGATTGGAAGCCCAGTTAAAGGAAAAGACAAAGCTGCTAAAACAAAAGGAAAAGAACTAGAAGTGCTGAACTTGGAAGAATTGGATGAAGAAGAACAATTGGCACTTGCCTTGAAAAATTCAATGGCCTCAGCACAAGAAGAAAGGATGAGGCTACAACAGAGACCAGGTGGTGAGGTGTCTGGTTTGGACAAAGATGCTGAAGGTGTCCAAACTAGAGGAAAGATCAAGAGAGCAAAAGGAAAGAAAAGACAAGCTGAGACATTTACTGACTTTCCCAACAGCCTTGATCTTCCACCTGAATTCAGAATTGATGATGATGAGCCTACATCAAAGAAAGTCAAAGCTGCTGAAGAGCCCAAAATTGCTGAAAAGGAAAAGTCTTCTGAAACAGTCAATGTTGCTGAAGGTTCCAAGTCCACTGAAGATATTGAAGAACTATTTGCTGAAGGATTTGGACCTGAACCTAAGAAGAAGACAACTGTCCTAGCTCATGATCCATCAAAGTTGTTTCATGAAGGGTATGGCAAAGACCCTGAAACACAACAGAAACTGGCCATGATGAGGGCCCAGGAGAAAATGGATTTGATGGATGAAGCACAAAGAGCAAGAGATAAGAGAAGAGCAAATTTTCAGAAACCAAGAAGAAGGAGAGCAACTTACAGCAAGATGAAGCCTCAGCTTTTAGTCCCAATGGACACCAAATATCCACACTTGGATAAATGGGTGCCAATTCAGCTGAATGATACATGGGAAGAGGCTAAAAGGGAGTTTTTCTATGACTACTATGTCATTGACAGATGGAATGGAGGAGATGCCAACTCTTCCTTTGCTGAGTTCATGATAGAATACTACAGAGAATTGTATCAACAATTACTTGCAGCTGCTGATATTGCAAGAATTGAACTCAATGCTCCCAAGCCTATCATCTACATGCCTCCAAAGCTTGAAGGATGGATTGACCAAGCAAGGATCCTGAGGGAGTTCACAGAAATTCTGAAGCTGAACAAGATGACCCTTGGACCCAAAGGAACCAACCAGGAAGCCATGGAACTCAAAAAGAGAGTATGGGCACAATATGGGATGGTGCCACCTCCTAAGGATGATCTCTAAAAATGGCTAAGTCTTCTGACCTTGTCTGGATAAAAAGAAAATTATCTTATCTGAAGATTTTTTATATATGGTCAAATCTGCTGAAGTTTGGACAAGCCTGCTGATGTGATATGCCTTGATATGCTCTCATATGATTTGGATTGCTCTGATACAAGAATTGATGTTGATATTCAGTATTCTAATCTGATACTTGGAATATTTTGTTTATGTTCTGATCCTATGTTTAGTATTCAGTTGTAATGAAATGTTCATTTGTAATGTTATCTTGAATTCATGCTCTGAATAGTTATCTTCAACTATCAACATGCTTGTAATGATTCTCATTTCAATGATAGTTGAACACTTTTTGAATCAAGATACATTACTGAAGAAATCTCTCTATGCCTATCTTTGAAACCTACTTGAAACAAAAACAGTGAATACACTAACACATTGTCTTTTCAGGAATATTTACCTTAGTCATGTCTTCTAAAGATATATGTAATAGGTGTAGACAAGTCACTTTTGCATAGAATGTGTAGGTTTTGGCATCATCAAAAAGGGGGAAATTGTTGGGAATAAAATGACATATGTTTTGATTAAATACCAAAACCCCCTAAGACATGCCTAAGTCAAGATGATTGTGTTCTAAGATTGTTAGAACACATAGCATAAGGCTAGATGAGAAGCTGATATTTTAGGCAGCTCTTAGATGATTAGATGCACATTGTGAGGGGAAGCTATGCTTTGAAGTTGTTCAAGATCAAGTCCCCTTAAGGCTCAAATTCTGGAACAAACACTAAGGTCAAGAATACACTATTGAAAACCAAATGCCTTGATCAGGAGAGTTGTCCAGAGAGATTGTATCCATGCAAAAACAAGGTGGTAAAGCTCAAAAGGACAAGGTTACTCAAATGCTCTGATCAGGAGAGTTGTCCAGAGATGTTAACTCTGTGTGAAAACAAAAGCTCTGAAGCTAAGAAACCAAATATGCTGATCAGGAGAGTTGTCCCAGAAGAGTTGTCTCAGCAAGTTTAAACCAGAACAAAGGTTCTAATGTTTGAAGGTCAACCATGCTGAAGAGTTAGAGACAACCATACCCTAAAGAACCTCAATACAACATGCTAAGATCACCTTGAAGTGAAGCAAAGGGAAAGAGCCAAGTCATCTGAAGAAGAGCAAGCCAACTTTGCTGATAAGCAAAACTGCTGATAGTGATAAGGAGAGTTGTCCATTTGATAAGGAATGTTGTCCTATCAGTGGATCAACCTTCAGAAGCCATGTCCAAGTCCTAACAAGAAGTCAAACATTGGGAAAAGTGCTGCAGAATGAAGACAAAGTCTTAACAGCCGTTTATTACCCAAATAAGGACATGTCACTATCAAGAATCTGTCTTCCAGTTTGAAGAACTCAAGGAAGACATTTATAGCAATTTGGGGCTGCCTCTCCAACGGGCAAATCCTCAAATTTGTCTATAAATACAGAAGTGTGAAGACCATTTGAAAGCATCCAACTAACACCAACTACCAAGCCAACTATCCTACAAGAATTCAAGTGCTTTCAAAACTTTCAAAGAGACTATCTTAGTCTTCATACACTTCCTCTAAGCTGAACTTACTGTATATCCATACAAAGCTTAGAGAGATATCCTAATCCTTATACACTGATCTTCATTGTAAAGGATATCTCATTAGTTGGAACCTTACTTCAACCCTTACCTCTTTCAAGTGAGAAAGTGAGAAGGTTGTAGTAGTAGAAGTGGTAGGAGCTGACTGTTGAGAGAAGAACAGTTCAGTTCTGAGTTGAGAAGAGGGTACTAGGACTCTAGACATCCTAGGGATCAATTCACCAAGGAGTGGTGTTCTTGATCAAGTACACCTTGGCACTATAAAACAAGTTAATTCCAAGAGTGAAGGAATTATCCTGTTAAATCAGGGAAAGTGGATGTAGGAGCTTGAGTCTCTGAACCACTATAACCTCCTGTGTTGGTTTGCTTTACAAGTACTTTCATTCATTCAACACTGCACACAAAACTGATCTTTCAAAAGATACATACTCAAAGACTGTGCAAAACTGTTTTGGACAAGTTCCCTGAAAACTGGACTGTATTGACAAATTGATTTCAGAAACTTAAGGAGTCTAAACTTAAAGGGCCAACCACTATTCTGCACATATAACTCCCCTAGATAGTTATTCAACTAAGTACTCAATAGTACTTAGTAGTTTGATTATCTTAGAAGTGTTAATCATCTTCAGCAGAGTTGTCCAAGACAACCTAGCTGAGCTCTGGTTTGATCAAAAGTTGAAAAGAATTGCATACAAGTGTATTCCCCCCCCCCATACACTTGTTATATACTCCTTTCAGGACCAACAAGCAGGGCCCCAAACATCAACATAAACATAATGAAGCGGATGTAGAGCCTTAATAGAAGTAGACGTAAAAGGTAAACAATTATATTTTCTCAAAAGGCATGAAACACAATCATTGCCCAAAACTTGGGATTTGTCCACAATAGGTAATTGAAAATTACGAATAATAAAGCGATTGGTATCCACAGACGGGTGACCTAGTCGAGCATGCCAAAAGGAAGTAGAGGCACGAACGCCAAGATGAGCGACCACTTTTGAGGAAGGGATGGCTGGTACTCCAGAGTGCAGTGTATAAATCCCTTCATAACAAACACCTTTAACCAGAGGAAGACCCGTGGTGCGATCCTTAATAAGAAAATGAGACGGAAAGAATTCTATAGTAACATTATTATCACGGGTAAATTTTCTCATAGATAATAAATTCCTCTTAGCACTCGGAACAAGAAATATTGTAAATCCTCAAATTCACTATCCAAAGAATAATAGTAATTTACGATAAAATACTAAGATTAATTATTTTGGCGTACTGCCAATTTGTATAATAGCGTACAAGGATATCCACAGAGATTTCTATCTTACACCCCAAAACTAATATTTTCAGGTTATGAACGAGAGGGGTCGGCGTTGCAGCAGGGATGACATAAATTTTTCTCCATACTAAGATGCTATAATATATATCTATTTAAGACTTATGATTATAAACAAAATGTTATAGGAAATACTATTTTTATTCTTATGTCGAGTTACAAACTTTCCTAAAGTTACTCGATGACTAATTGATAATAGATAATAAATTTGCTCATAGATAATAAATTCCTTAATAAGAAGTTACGAACAGGAAATCACAAAATAGATTTACTAGTGTGTGAGATTGGAAGACCAGTGCCATCTCTTATGTGCACCTCATCTGTGCCATCATATTCTGATTGAATTGATATATTCGAGAAATCAACGATGAGATTGTGAGAGGACAAGGCAACATTGTCTTGAAGGGGTGGGCGACGACAAGTTAGTGCGGAGTGACCCTTGAATCCGCAGAGCTGGCAAACAATAGGAGCATCAGAATAGTTGGAGGATGGTGCACAGTTGTTCTAAGGGCGATGATGAAATCCACGATTATGAGAGTAATTGTGGTAAGGCGGCTGATGCGGCGAGCGATTGCCTCTGAAGTTCTGGGCATTTCGAGGCTTCGAAGAGTGAGGCCTATTACGGTTGGTGGCAGTGTTTGCCGAAGTAATCAAGTGTTTAGAGGCAGCCTCCTGGCGCTTTAGGGTTAATTCATGTTCAAAGAGTAAGTCGTGTAATTCCTCAAAACGAAGAAGAGTTTCACGAGTACGGATAGGGCCAACGATGGTGTTGTACTCCAGACCAAGACCATGGATCACAAAAAGAGTAAGTTCATCCTGAGTAACAGGTTGATAGATGATAACCAATTCATCCGCCTTCGACTTGACATAGTGAAGGAAGTCGGTAATGGAGCGATCATCAATGGTAATAGGATAGAGATCGCTTTTGAGCTGATTTACACGAGACATGGATTTGTCAGCAAAAAAGTGTATCAATATACCCCAAGCTTCAGCCGATGTAGCGGTATAAGAAACAATGGGGAGAACCTCCGGGGTAAGAGAGCCAAAGATCGCGGCGAGCAAGAGTTGATCTTGCTGCGTCCAAAGGGCAATAGCAGCTGCGTTGGAGCCATTTGTACTGTGAGGAGGACATTGTTTTGTGCCATCAACAAAACCAAGAAGATTATGGCCTCTGAGAAGAGCAAGAAGATGCGCCCTCTAGGACACATATTTTTTTGTGAGAAACTTTGATCGGAAGATCATGACGTGCAGAGATGGGCACGAGAGAAGGAGACGAGGTCGAATGAGTGGGCGCTCGCTCGATGGTGGAGGTAGTAGTGTTTCCAGACATGACAAGAAGATTTTAGGGTTACATTGTAACCTAGGCTGATACCATATAGAATTGAGAAATGTATTTCATTAAATTATATGGTTTACATTGTGGAGTATATATACACACAATCATTTACACATATAGCGGAAGTAATTTGAATTCAAACCTAACAAGTCTGCGTAACTTAGGTGATAAGATAGTCAAAGTCTTATCTAATACTCCTTCCATCCAATTTCATTATTCCCACTTTCCTTTTTTGGTTGTCCAATTTTATTATGTCCATTCCCTTTTTGGAAATAATACTATTCACACTACTTTATCTTCACCATCTAACCATCACTTATTTACTCAAATTGCCACTACCTTTATTCATAAACAATCACTTTACCAATAAATGGACCCCACAACATCTCATCATACCCCCAACTTATCTACTTTATACATAAAATAATCAATATTCATTAAAACTCGTGCCCGAAGAAGTGGGCATAATAAAATGGGTAGGTCTCATGTAGACTCAATTCCTTATAAGGAATTGAGTGAGTCCATTTTAAAAACGGGTAGAGTTACTAATAAAAATAAAATACGCGAAAAACATGCAAGCTAAGTGTTGTGGCCTATTTTGCACTGTTAGGTTATATGGTGTTGCAATAATAATTTCAGTTATAATGACATACATTTTTTAATGATGTTATGTTACACCTTTCACAAATATTTTTTTATTATAAAAGTGCATGTTGGAAATAAGGAAAAGTGTGTAACATTCATTTTACAATTTTTTAACATGTTATTTTGCACTGTTAGGTTATATGGTGTTGTAATAATAATTTCAGTTATAATGACATACACTTTTTAGTAATGTTATGTTACACCTTTTAGACATATTTTGTTTTACTTTTTCAGTTGTAGTGACTTACAATTTCCAACAATATTTTAAGTTATAGTGACTTACACTTTTTAGTAATGTTATTCTATACCTTTTAGTCGTGTTTTGTTGCACTTTTCAGTTAATGTTATTGAAATTTGTTCCAACAATCATTAAATAAGGGAATTTTAGGCAAAAATACTGAAATAAAAGGAAAGTGGACTATAATTTGAGACAAATCAAAAAAGGAATAGTGGAGGGAAAATAGGGGAAATTCTTGTTAGAGTCATTTCACTAACACTTTTTTCTAATATGGAATAGGTTATTGTTTTTTATCCAATAGAGTCAAATTGACACTTAAGAAGACAATGTTGCCCTTTTTCAATTTAAATAATTTAAATTCTTTAATATCCACCTTCCATAATTCAAAATTTCCTAAAAATACGTCAATTCGAATTAATTACAGATATTTTATAATTTGGAACTTTTTTAATTAATTAGATTTTTAAATTTTAATTACAGATATTTTATAATTTGAAACTTTTTTAATTAATTAGATTTTTAAATTTATTTAATAGGTGCATTTAATTAACTTTCCAAAATAAATCATTTCTTACAATTTAATTAAAATATGATGATTATTTTACATATAACGTTATGCATAATTCAAAATATGATAATTATGTTGCATGTCACGTTATGCATAATGCACTCGATTGAAATATGATGACTATTTTGCATATCACTTATGCATAATTCAAATAATTTCTTACAATTTAATTAAAATCTAATGATTAGTTTGTATATAACATTATGCATAATTCAAAATATGCAACATAATCATCATATTTTGAATTATGTATAACGTTATGCATAATGTATTTGATTGACATATGATGACTATTTTGCATATTACTTATGCATAATTCAAATAATTTCTAACAATTTAATTAAAATCTGATGATTATTCTTACAATTTAATTCAAATCCAAGCCATCTGTTGTTCTCGATTCGTACAGATTATAGATTACAATGTATGAGAAAGTGCATGAAATAGGCTATACACACACATAATACAATGCCAAACATAGTCCACCATATTTCCCGTTGATCTTCGTCCACTCCAACTTATGTTACAGTAAGAGAAGCCCCCAAAGGCGTCTAGACAATTACAAAATATCATCATAAGCAACTGTTTCCCGCCCCTGAAAGGCCCCTCTAAACTTTAATACCAATAGAAACAGAACTATTAGGCTTATCACCATTATTTGCATCACCTTTTGTATACCTATCGGTGGTATTATTATCATCTCTAGGATTCACAATAGCTGACCCAAGCTTATTACCTCTTCCATGTCTGCTGAGGGGCACTTCTGGTTTCACTAACTTTGACGATAATCCATCCTTTCGGCTAACTCCACCCTTCCATTATGGAACTGGATCATTTGCCCACACCACCTTTACCTTGATATAGAATAAAAAAAAGCAAAATAGTTCAGCATCAATCGCACCGACTCACAGTATCCCATAAACCATGAATGCATAAACCATGATACTATTGTTCACATCATACATCATTTTTTATCAAAAAAACAAAAAATTTAAGTTCATATAATTGCAAAGTTAGTGTGTATTTCCAAAATAAGTCTTTAAGTTACTGTGCATTTTCAAAATGAAAGGCATCAGTATAAGACATGTCATTTATCTAACACAATCACCATTTATAATGACTAAATGTTGTTATCTTTCACCCCTGTAAAATTCATCAATAATAATTAAGAGATAAAAAACCAAGTAATGTAGTTAATTCAATTCATATGATGATTAAAACTGTTAACGATCTGGCATACACAAAACTGAGGTCAAAAGAAAAGCAAAAAAAGTCAGGGCATCATTTCATCTTCGTGAAATAATTACAGATTTTAATTATTAAAATCCATGTTCAAGAATCAAGCTATGAGAATCCGTGCAAAATATGAAACAGCCTTGGTTTCCCAGTCTCGCCCATTTCGCAATTACAATCCACAAGTACTATTTGCTTCTCAAAGACAAAATCATCAGTTGACAATATAAACCAAACATCCCTCAAACACAAATACATTAGAACATCAACAACACCAAACACAAGTAAAACTATGCATATATGTAAACGAATCCCCCAAAAGGAAAAGAATAAGTCAACTTCTTGTATGCAATTTAGTGGAGATTTGGATATATTCCAATTGTCCAATTAAATTTTTGACCCACCAAGACTCAATTGAAACACCCAAATACAATTGAGTGCACTTTGCACACAAGTGTGACTCAAAACATAAAGCATATTTCAAAGAATTATATCCCAAGGAAACAAGCTAAAACAGAAGTAGTAGAGTGTTTGTCAAAAACAAAAAATTGAAACAAATATAGAGTTGAAACTTAAATTAATCAATCTTCCAGCACAATTGTGAGCACTATACATTAGACACACGAAACTTACCTCTCAGAAATATAAAGGAGTAACAAGAAAACTGGAATCCCGGGCGGCGTCGACGGCAGATTGAGCAGCATCGTTGGATCTGAAATTGATGTAGGCCACACCATCGGGCTCCACTCGGGTACGAGATATTGGCCCATACATCTCAAATCTAGATTTAAGGTCAAGTACAGAGTGTTAGGAATTGATATACAAGAATTAATTCTCACCCTCTCTACAAGTTCGGACTTTTAGATGAGACGAAATTCTTTCACCCACCCAACTCCAACAGCCCGCCTTGTCGCCAACCTACCCCAACCATTCCACCACCTGCTCCACCCGTACATGTTCCACCCAATAGCCGTTCCATAGCAACTCGTAGCATGCATGGAATTTTTAAACCCAAACGTCTTTTTAATTTATCTTCTTTAGTTAGCCAATCACCACTGCCCTCTAACCCAAAAGCTGCCCTGTCCGACCCGAATTGGAAAGCAGCCATGTTGGAAGAATATAATGCTCTTATTAAAAATAAGACGTGGGAGTTAGTGCCCCGTCCGTCTAGTGTCAATATTATTCGGTGTATGTGGACTTTTTGTCATAAAAAGAAATCTGATGGTTCTTTTGAGCGGCACAAAGCCCGTCTTGTTGGTGAAAGAATTCTGTCTCATCTAAAAGTCCGAACTTGTAGAGAGGGTGGGAATTAATTCTTGTATATTAATTCCTAACACTCCCCCTCACTCGTGGGCCGGATTCACACCTCTTTACCCTTTTTGGGGAGGAGGCCCATCGAGTGGACAATTTAAATGGGTGGAGTGCTTTCTTTACCCTTTTTGGGGAGGAGGCCCATCGAGTGGACAATTTAAATGGGTGGAGTGCTTTCAACAGGAATCGAACCCAGGTCGAATTTAAATGGGTGGAGTGCTTTCAACAGGAATCGAACCCAGGTCGTTTTTCCCTGTTTGCTCTGATACCATGAAAGAATTTCGTCTCATCTAAAAGTCCGAACTTGTAGAGAGGATGGGAATTAATTCTTGTATATTAATTCCTAACATAGAGCACTTCACGGGTACTCCGATTACCACCACCGACTTCAGGGCGTTCGCCGCGGAGGAATTAGAAGAGTTGTCGACATCGTCGGTAGCTGCGGCGTCGAGAGGCAGCGGACGACGTCGTTTAGGGAGAGAATATGGTGCGTGGCCGTGGGTAGCGACGCCGCGTGGAAAATGGAATTGCAGACGGCGGCGACAGTGGGATCTCGTCTTCACGCAGGCGGTGGGAAAAAGTGGGGGTGGGTGGGTGGGGAGGGGGGCTAGCCGTTCGGCCGATGGAGTTGCAGACGACGGCGGTGGGAAAGGGGGCGGCGATGGCAACGATGGAAATGAGGGGGCTAGGTTTTTTATTTTGGTTTTGGGTGAATGAATTAAATGAGTAGAGAGATTCCTATTTATACAAGGGCATTATGAGTTTTTTTTTTTTTTTTGCTTTAATTTGACTCTATTAGAAAATTATAAAACTTGGTGTTTCTATTTGCTTAAGGGGTTCTAATAATGACCCTATTAGAGAATAATCTCAGGAAAATATCATTTCACTGAACTTTACCACTTTTCAGATTTGGTCACCCACATTTAATCACTATCAAAATTGGCCACTCAATTATTATTTTCTATCAATTTTTTATTTTCTATCAATTTTGATGTTGCCGTTAGTAAATCCGTCGTTAACTACGGAGAAAAGGTTTTGAACTCTAATTATTTTTTGACACAATTTTCCCTATTTTAATTCCTAAACCCCCAATCCCAATTTATTTATATTGAATTTATCTTCAACCCCAATTTATTTTTACTGAATTTATCTTCAATTATTGGGTGTGGCTAAGAAATACAAAATTCACAAATATAGTGATGTTGAGGAAAAATATCTAGAATATAAAAGAAAGAAGAAAAATAAGTTTCTATTCTCAATCATAGTACAAATTCAATATGAAAATCAGTAATTAAAATATTGTTCAAAAAAGTCTGAAAAACAGAGTACAAAAGCTGAACAATTTTTAATCACAGAATACAATAATTATAAACCATTGAACTGTTTGACATGAACCTGAAGTAGATTTTCTATCTATTTTGCAACCTCCAAAGTCCGAGTCTGAATAACCACTTAAAGATATATCATCATCTGCAGGATACCATAATCCTCGATTAATGGTCCCCTTTAGATATTTCAATATCCTTTTGGCAGCTTCCAGATGACTTTCCTTGGGGTTTGCTTGAAATCTTGCACATACTCCAACAGAAAAAGAAATATCAGGTCTGCTGGCAGTTAGATAGAGTAGAGAGCCAATTAAAGCACGATAGTGAGGTTGGTCAGAAGACTTACCTCCTTCATCAGGATCCATTCTGTATGTAGGTTGCATGGGCACACCAACTGTCTTACAGGTTTTAATACCAAATTTATCTAGCAAATTCTTAGTGTACTTTGCTTGATTTATAAAGATACCTTCTGAAGTTTGTTTTACTTGAAGACCAAGAAAATATGTCATTTCTCCCATCATAGACATTTCAAATTTGCTCTGCATGAGTGTGGAAAAGCTTTCACTCAAGGTTTTGTTGGGTGATCCAAAAATAATATCATCTACATAAATTTGAACAAGTAATATATCATTACCTTCTTGTCTTCTAAACAAAGTTCTATCAACCTTGCCTTTTGTAAAACCATTTTCAAGTAAGAATAGAGAAAGAGTATCATACCATGCTCTTAGAGCTTGTTTCAATCCATAGAGTGCTTTCTTTAGCCTATATACTTGGTGACTATTCACTTCAAAACCAGGTGGTTGTTCCACATAAACTTCTTCAGCAAGTATACCATTCAAAAATGCACTTTTCACATCCATTTGATACACAGTAAATTTCATATGTGCAGCATAAGCAAGGAACAATCTTATAGCTTCTAGTCGTCTAGCTACAGGGGCAAAAGTCTCATCATAATCAATACCCTTAGCTTGAGAGTAGCCCTGAGCAACTAATCTAGCTTTATTTCTAACTACAAGATCATTTTCATCCCTTTTGTTCTTGAAAATCCACTTAGTGCCTACAACATTATGATTACTAGGTCTATCAACAAGTTCCCAAACTTCATTTCTAGTGAACTGATTAAGTTCTTCCTGCATGGCTACAATCCAGTTACTATCACTTAAAGCTTCAATCACAGTTTTAGGCTCAATAGATGATAGAAAACAACACCAGCAAAATAGAGACTTACTAGGTTCTTCCTTGGAATCAAACAATTGTTTTCTAGTTTTAACACTTATACTAGAATCACCTAGAATCAGATCAGTAGAATGAGCAGACTTCCATGTCCTTCTATTCTTAACAGAAATGCTATCATCATTTTTATCATGCAAATTATCATGCAGATCAGTATTATTTATATCAGCAGATTTGTTCACAGGAGAGCAGTCATTCAATTCTTGTATTTCAGAAGTTTTAGATGACTCACCTTTGTCTTTTACCTTTTCTTTATCAGAATCTTGATCTAGGACTTTCAGGAAAGGATTATATGCTTGTACAGATTCATATATTCCTGTATAATCATCTTCATTGTTGATTTGAAGCTGTAATTTGTCTATTTTCTTACTGAGCTGATGATCAGCAGAGTCCTGCACATTCTCATCAAAGACTACATGGGGTGTTTCTTCCACACATAGGGTAGAGTAATTAAACACTCTAAAAGCTTTGCTTACAGAAGAGTATCCTAAGAATATCCCTTCATCAGCTTTTGCATCAAAAGCATTTAATTTACTTTTGCCATTGTTATGTATGAAACACTTACATCCAAAAATATGAAAATAAGAAACTCTTGGTTTTCTGCCTTTCCATACCTCATAAGGTGTTTTACCATGCACCTTATTAAGAGCACTTCGATTTTGGGAGTGGCAAGCTGTGTTAATAGCTTCTGCCCAAAATTTCTGAGGTGTGTTGAATTCTGCAATCATGGCTCTGCAAGCTTCTTTTAGTGTTCTGTTTCTCCTTTCTGCAACACCATTTTGTTGAGGGGTTCTGGCTGCACTTGTCAAATGCTGTATGCCAGACTTAGAACAGTAGTCAGAGATGTAACAATTAATAAATTCAGTCCCCTTGTCACTCCTAATCTTGACAATGGGATGACCTTTTTCAACCTGCAACCTCTTCAATAGATCTGGAAGTAGAGTTTGTGTATCACTCTTTTTGTGTAGAAAGACTACCCAAGTGAACTTAGAGTAATCATCTACAACAACTAGAGTATACCTTCTTCCATTCAATGTAGGAGGATTGATAGGACCATGAAGATCCATATGCAAGAGTTCTAAAACTCTGCTTGTTGAAAGAGTTGGAATGGACTTAAATGAAACCTTTACCTGTTTACCTTTTTGACAGGAATCACATACTTGTGATTTGGAATAGATTTCATTAGGAATGCCCTCAACAAGATGTTCTCTAGCTATCTTGTTGATTATATTAAAGTTCAGGTGGTAGAGGCGTTTATGCCAGAGCCAACTGTTTTCTTTAGGACTCTTAGTGATAAGACAAGCATTCTTAGGACAACTATTCCAATTCACAATGTATACACTTCCTTGTCTTGTGCCAACAAGTAGAACATTGTGAGTCCTTTTATCCATTATTTCACATCTTCTGGTTTTGAACTGAACTTTGTATCCCCTGTCACAGAATTGAGATACAGATAACAAATTATATTTCAAACCTTCAACATAGGAGACATCTTGGATTTCAACATCTCCATTCTTGATGAATCCAAATCCTTTTGTGATTGCTATTGAGCTATCACCAAAGATGACTTTTGGTCCTTCCTTCTCATGATAGTCAGTAAGTAAGGCCTTGGTACCAGTCATATGGTGTGAACACCCACTGTCTATGTACCAGGTCTCACCAACTGAACCACCTTTCTTGTATAAGTCCAGTCGATCCTGCAAGGTAGTGATCTTAATAACTTAGGTACCCTTGTTTATTGGGGTCCTTGGGGGTTAGTAGTGAGAGGTACCCAAATGAACATTGAGGATTTGAATAAATGGGACCTCTTCAGTTTTCTTCCAAATTTATCACAGAACAGTACTTTATTAACCAATTCAGAATTATCAGCAGACTTAGGATCTATTTTTCTGAGATAGCCTTTCCTTGGTTCTATCCCTTTTTCAGTAAGATCAGTATGCCTGTAATGGTTTGAATAAGGTCTAAAAGCATGTGGACCATACGGCTTATAAATGCGTTTTGGTCTTTCCTCACCAATGATATTATAAGATAAAGGTGGAGGATAAAGAACAGGTTTGTTATGATAATGAGGCACAAATCTCCTAGGTTTAGTTGAATACAACTGAGACTGCCTTATGAAAGGAGGTCTAGGCTGTTCCCAACTTGCCTGTGCTTGTCTTGACCTACTGTTCTGAGTTTGTCTCTTCTGATTCCAGGACTGATCTGATCTGGTCAGAGGAGTATAACTCTTCTGGTATGGTCTTGACTGTACTGGTCTTAATACATACTTTATTTTACCATTCTTGGTAGTAGGAGGGATGTATTTAGGCTGTACTTTGAGTTTTGGATCATCATCATAAGTCATAGGTTCTTTTCCTTTATCTAGTTGCAAAGAACTTGTACTAGCTCCATTAGTGTTCTTAAATTCTGAAGTAGATGAACTAGGCAGATCAGTACCTATTCCTCTTTTATCATTTGGAGCTCTATATCTGTCTGAGATAGTTTGATTAATCTTAGTAGAGTTAATCATCCCAGATAGCTTTCGATCTAGGCTCACTACTTCAGATTCTAAGAATCTATTGCGCCCTTCAAGTTTTTCATACTTAATCTTTAAATCATTGAATTCATTAGTCTCTTTGGCTTGAGTTTTAAGCATACCCTGATATAGTTTGTCAATGGATGCATACTTTTCTTGGAGTTCAGACAACTCTTCTGATAGCCTTGCATTTATGACAGCTATATTAGGATCTACTTTTGACTGAGCTTCTTTCAGATTAATGATTTCTTGCTTTAAAGATATATTCTCATCACTAATTTCAATGAATGCTTTGTTAGCTTGTAGAAGGTCTTCTTCAGTCACTCCTTGGGAATGATGAAGACTACTTCCTACACTACTATCAGCAGTGTCACATAAATCAGAATCAGAACTATCACAAGAACGGAAAGAAATAGTAGATGATACCTCAATCTTCTGTTTGGCCATGAGTGTCAAGTCGTCATCACGATCATAATCTGAAATAGAGAACTTAGGCAGTTTTGTAGCATTAGTATCCATGTTTGATCAGACAGATAAGATCAGTAGTATAGCAGATAATTTTCAAGTAGCCAGATAATGACAAATATCAAGGAATAGTAGCAAGATCATTGAGATTTCCCTCAAGATCTACAGGGTTATCAAGAAACAACAGTCCAAAGAACTACTGCTCTGATACCACTTGTTGGTCCCAAAGTTGAGTTAAGATTGAGTAAGCTAAGAAAGTCTAGAGGGGAGGGGTGAATAGACTTTCAAAAATCTTTCAAAATATCAGAATATGCAATGCAGAATTTAGTCTTCTTAGTGTACTGTACTGTGCTTACTCAGCTCAGATCAGTACTTTCAGAATAATATGGGCCTTACTAGTTTATACTCAACTTTTCTATAGATCTTTATCTTTGTAAATTCTTAATGTTCTTAGTTAAACAATTCAAACAAATATCAAACAGTAAAGTAAAGAACACAGAATTTTATAGTGGTTCGACAAATGTCTACATCCACTCTCACAACTCCAGTTGTGAAGTTTTATTAACTCTTCTTCTTGAGTTTCTTGTGGCTTAAAGTCCCAAGATTAAGACTGTGATCTTATCGATTATACCTCCAGGTATATCTTCGATCTACTAGTAATTCTACAAGTAACTAGCACACTTGTTTTACAAAATACAAACTTAAAACTGAAAAGTAAAACTTCTCTTTGAATAGCCTTTGATTCTTCTCTTCAATTCAGTGGCCCTTCTTCTTCTTTAATCTCCTTCAACTCTGTGAGTTTTTCAATGCTCTGTAGACTTAGATTGCTCTTGAATGCTTTAAGATCAGTAGTCTTAGCAGTAGGATATTACACAGTATTTATAGAATTTAGTATGACAGTTAGCAGTTTGTGAACTAACTCTAAAACTGTTTTTGTAACTTCTTCTTGTAACCGACTTTGTAACTTCCTTCAACTTCCAAGTCAGCATATCTTCAAATATATCTTCAGTTACTCTTTAAATAAGCTTTCCGAACTTATTCTTCAAATTCACCAAATCAGCACAGTAACTTACTGTTCTGATTTTTACTCTTCGGATTTTACTCTGCTGAGTCAGTCAGCACAGTAACTTAAACTGTTCAAAACTTCTCCAGATTTCTTCTAAGCTCTTCTTCAATTCTTCTTTGAAGTCTTCTTATTCTGAAGTAGTCCTCTGAGTCTTCTTTAGTCTTCTTTAGTCTTCTGATCTTCTCCTAATCTAGTTCTAATCTACTGTTCTGAACTTTACAATGCTGAATACAATAAAATACAACTTTACAAATATAAAACCTATCTATACATCAACTGAACTATATACAGAAGAGTATATCTAAGTCCTACACTATAAGCTGTCTATACAATACAAAACATCAGCTTAGTTCCTAACAGTTCATATATCAGATCAGTAAACAATAAGATCAGTAAACACTAAGATCAATAATCATTTAAGATCAGTAACTTACATATAAGATCAGTAAGCATATAAGATCAGTAAGTATATAAGATCAGTAACTCAGATTCAAATATCTCATATAAGATCACTAAAATTATTCTCAGTTTCCATACTCAGATCAGTAATCTTATTCCATATAACTCAGTTAAGATTAGTAATTTTACTCTTAATATTACCAAATAAGATCAGTAAACTTATTTCAGATATCATTAAGATCAGTAATCTCAATTTAAGTTTCTCATCACATGACTTAGTTAAGATGACTTAGAACCACATATATTACTAACTTTAAGTTGCTTTTGGCCATCAAAACATACTTTCATCAATTAGAGCATTGTTTCAAGGATTCATATCCCAACACTAAGTGATGACCACAATTTAACAACAGTTATCTTGAATTATTCTTTACTGATGAACTCATGGATGACACATCCGTTAGGGAAGATCACACACTTCATCTAAAGATTAAAACAGTTTTATTAGAAGTCTTAACTAATAAGCTCGTGAATGTTGCACCCGTTAGGGGAAGACTCCCAAGGTCCCACGAGCAACATACACCTTACTTAAAGACCAATTGTGGAGGCCTATAAATTAATTAAAATTCAATTATCTCACTTAGTCATTTTAACATGAAGATTATTCATTGGCATAGCAAATTAACAAAAATTAACACATGCATGCCATAACAATACAAGATGCGATAAACATAGGCAAAAATAAATAAATGCACATCTATCGCAACCCCTTGAAAACCTATCAAAAACAGCCTACTATAAGCTATTACAATGATAAAAAAAACAGTGGCGCGGACGGATGCCTCGCATCGGCCTCTCACGCAATGCAAAAAAACTCGAATTCTAGTCCACCGACAAAAACTGGCAGAAAACTTCATCAAGGATTTTGAATTAGGCCTCGCCACTCGTCGTCGCGGAATAGCTGTGACTCCTGTAGATCTCGTCGAGACGTTTCCGAAAAGGTCTTGTGGGCTGAAAACGGACACCCGAGTCAAAAGTTATGGCTAAAACAGTTTTCACCGTCCAAGGCCATAACCCGAAAAACTGAGATTACTGTTTTCAGATCTTCCATCGACACCGCCCATTCTCACGATCAAAAAATACAATATAAACGAGCAAAACCCTACTACAGTGATCTATGAAAAAATCCTATACTACCCACACTTATTATCTGGTAGGAAAAACGATTACAAAATCACACAAGGGTTGCGATAGAATAAAAACCTTAAATAATAAATGACAGAAACGAATCCATACATGAAACAACAAAAAAAATTGAATCATACAACAATACGTTTCAGGCAGAGCCAACAATCTACGAATCCAGGCTCTGATACCAATTGCTGGAACGCGCCGGCGAAGGCGGTCCATCACCGGGATCGTTGTCGGATGCCAAACGTATAAATAACGAATTAAAACCTAAACATGCATCTAAAGCAGAATTTAGATTCGTTACCCTTGAAGATCGAGACGTTGATTCCAATCTACGGATCTTCTAGCCTGTCTCCCAACCTCGCTCGAACACCGGGTGGACGACGCGCTATCAAACGTGGAGAAGGTGCCTCAGTTTCGTCTCCTTGAAACCCTAGCTATTTTTCTTAATTTCGTGTGTGCTAGGGTTTCAAAACTGAATTGAGGCTCCTATTTATAATTTCCATAAGTTTCATGGGCCAGACTAGGGATCCATTAGAAGGTATAGGGCTTGGGCTTCTTACAGGCCCAAATACTCTTATGTTCAGCCCAGAACATATAATTTGGCCCGAGAACATTAATTCATTCCACTAGAGAATTAATGTTGCACTCCCGTCCTATCCCAAATCGAATCAGGGCTTCTATTAAACTTTATAATTCCCCGTGTTAAAGATATCGCACGTCCATTAATTATTAAAGCTTCTGACTTCTTTAAATAATTAATCTCTATAATTCCTTTGAGTAGTACCACTCAACCTCGTTGTCGTACGGATTAAATCCACCTGCAGGGTTTAGTACGACAATCCTTTATGAGTTTCCTCAAGGGGACGTCATCAGCCTGGATGTACAGGACACGGTGCCCTAATGCCAATAAGTAGACATCATGCGAGCGATGCCACTACCCAAAATACGGAGCGTGAAGAATCTAACAAGATTCTCACCTATGGTACATCAAAGTAGTGAACAAGCACCCCACACATCTAAATATCACACTTAGGGTTAAGAATCATAAAAGTCACCAAGACTTCTAGTTCTTCATAACAGTCAGAACAGAAGAACATGTCTTATCTGTGATCCATTCAATACGCCACAGCGCACTAGTATAAACTAATGGCCAAGACAAACCACTAACAAGTTTACACTACAACTTAAACCAATAGTTTTGTCCATAACTATCTCAGTTGTGAATACATTTTATATCTTACAAGGAACTGACAATGTGATCTTCTGTGTGACTACAAACCCACCACATCGTCTACAATGCAAGATAAGCAGACATACAAGTAATCACAAAGAATGCGATAATGTGAAAAACCATTTATTTCAGATAAAAAGGAAATCAAATATACGTCACAAAAGCCCACTAAAAGTTTGCTTTACAGTATACACTAACAAAGATAACTTGAATTATCTTGCCATGAACACCCTCTACCAAACAATTCCAGATGCAATAATGGGTAGAGTCTACCACTGCACAACTGCCAAAGAAATTTGGGATACTCTTGCAGAAATGTGTGAGGGTACTGAAAAGATCAAGGAGAATAAGCTCCAAGTTGCTGTGCAGAAATTTGAACAGTTTGCAATGGAGTCTGAGGAGTCCATTGATAAATTTGTTAGTAGATTCACTGATGTGATGAATGAAATCAACTCAATGGGCAAGGTCTACACCAAGAGAGAAGTTGGATTGAAGATCTTGAGAAGTCTCACTCAAAAGTGGGATGTCTATGCTGTAATGATGCAAAATACCAAAGATCTTTCCACCATGCCCATGCAACAAATCTTCTCTGAACTCAAAGCTTATGAGTTCGACCTCAATAGAAGAAAGCCTATTGAGGAACCTTCAAATCCTACCAAGGGAGTGGCATTCAAAGCCAAAACTGCTGAACCTGAAATGCAGTCCACTCCAAGATCATCAAAGTCAGTCTCAAAGACTGAAATGAAGGAAGAACTAGCCTTGATGACTAGAAGGTTTGAAAAGTTAAATTCAAGGTTTGGTAGATACAAGAAATTCTACCAGGACAACAAATTCAGGAGATACAACTCTCCTGAAGCACAGGCTGAAGTCAAAAAGCCTGAAGAGAAAAGATCAGAGGACAAGTACTCTGATAGGAGAAGGTCCAGTAGAGCTGAACCTTCATCATCAAAAAGAAGAGAAGAATCAAAGAAAGATGATGATGAAGATCTGTGCTATAACTGCAAGAAGAAAGGGCACTTCCAGTATGATTGTCCTGAATTAAGCACTAAGGAGAGAAGAGAGAGGCAAGCCAAAAGAGATAGAAAATTCACCAATAGAAAGGCCATGATGGCTGGTGAAGAATCTGATAGTGCTGAAAGCCTCAACTCCTCTGATGGACTGTTCTCCAACAGTGAAGATGATGATGATGCCTGCAACATGGCTCTTGAGGATGATGAGGTATCCTCTACTTCTAGTTCACCATCATTCATCTCACAAAACAATAGTGAAGTCAACTTGAAGCTTTCCCTTGGAAAGTTGATGGAAGATTTCACTATGTTGCAAGAATTTCATGATAACTGTGTGAGAGAAAATGAAAGATTGGCTATTGAACTTGCCAAAAACTCTGAGGCAGTTGTTCATGTCAAGTCTACTGAGTTGTATCAACAAGTCTTGAGAGAGCTTGAGGAAGCAAATCTCAGGATAGTTGACCAACAAAAGGAGATTGATGATCAACTTCTCTCTCAGAAGAGAAAAGATTTTGAACTTAAAATTCTCAATGCCAAGTTTGAAAACCTCTCACATGAATATGATATTCTTAAATCTAGTGAAGAGAGCCTGAAACTAAAGATGTCTGCTCTAAAGAAATCATCTAGGGCAATAGAGGAAATTCAGAGTTATCAAAGACATATGGCTCAAAGAAGTGGATTAGGTTTTGATCCATTTGAATCTTCACCTTGTCTTAGTGTTGCTTCTACAAGTAACACTAAAAGAATCTTTGTTAAATCAGTGGCACAAACTGAAAATGAAATAATTCAGCCACTGAACAAAGGAAAGGGCAAAATAGATGATCTGCCTACTCAAGTGCTTCAGGAGAATAGGCCAAAACCTAAGGAAATGGCCAAAGTTCCTGAACATAAGAGGAATGTTGGTCAGCAGAATAGACCCAATGGAAGGGCAACTCTACTGAACAATGTTCAGAGGATTTATCCAAGGTATAATCAGCCTAGGCCAACTCTTCTGAGAAAGCCTCAGCTGAATAGACCCAAGGATAACTATCCTCAAAGGCAAAATAAAATGAGACAACCAAAACCCTTCATGCCAAAGGGTAATGGTCAAAAGAAAGCCTTTCCTCAAAGATTCCCTCAAGTAGCACAAAGAACTCAAAAGTTCAGGAGGTTTGACTACTCTTCTGAAACTTATAGAGTTAAAACATTTACACATACTTTCCCAAAGGCATTTAAGGGAAAGACAGTGTATGTAGATGCTAGAGGAAGACAACTTAGCCACCTTGAGTCAATCAGGGTCATTAGGCAAGTTTGGGTTCCTAAAGGTACAACTAACCTCTCAGGACCCAAAACTCAAAGGGTACCTAAACCAATTTAATTGTAGGTACCACTGGGCCACAAGAAGAGGAGCATGAGCAAAAAATCAGCATGGTACCTTGACAGTGGATGCTCAAGGCACATGACTGGAAATAAGGAACTCCTCACTGATTTTATTGAAAAAGAAGGCCCAAATGTCACCTTTGGAGACAACTCACAAGCAACTACAAAAGGTTATGGTACTTTGATGATTGGTAACATCAAAGTATCCAATGTATCTTATGTGGCTGGTCTCAAGTATAATCTCCTAAGTATCAGTCAATTCTGTGATAAAGACTTCAATGTTGAGTTTTCAAGTGGAAAATGCTTAATCAAAGATAAGACTCAACATATACTGCTGACTGGAACTAGGAAAGGAAATGTGTATTTTGCAGACTGGGACAAGTCTACTGATGCTGCATGCTTCATTGCTAAGAGTTCTAGTGAACAAAGTTGGTTATGGCATAAAAGATTAAACCACTTGAACTTCAAAACAATGAACAAAATTGCTAGAAATACACTAGTCAAAGGGTTACCTAATGAGGTTTTCATTAAAGAGCATGTGTGCAAACCATGCCAAGAAGGAAAACAGATTAAAGCCTCATTCAAGGGAAAACCAGTCATCTCTACTGAAAGGGTACTTGAACTGTTACATATGGACCTATTTGGACCAATTACCCCTGCAAGCATAAATGGTAGAAAATACACATTGGTTGTAGTAGATGACTTCTCTAGGTTCACATGGGTAGTATTTCTCCTTAATAAGAAGGAAACTCAAGTCAAACTGCCTGAACTGCTAAAGAGACTGTCAAATGAGAAAAGCCTTAGCATTATCAAGATAAGATCTGATAAAGGCACTGAGTTCATTAATTCTTACATCAATGAGTATTGCTTATCTAATGGAATAGCTCATGAAACCTCAGCAGCTAGAACTCCCCAACAAAATGGAGTTGCGGAAAGAAGGAATAGAACTTTAAAAGAAGCTGCTAGAACTTTAATTGCTGACTCAAAATTACCTAAAAGGTTTTGGGCTGAAGCCATAAACACTGCATGCCATACTCAGAATAGATGTTTGATCACTAAGGGGCAAGGCAAAACCCCCTATGAACTCTGGAAAGGAAGATTGCCTAAAGTATCTTACTTTCACATCTTTGGTTGCAAGTGTTTTATTCACAATAATGGGAAAGATCAGCTGAAAGCCTTTGATAGCAAAGCTGATGAAGGAGTATTCTTTGGATACTCTCAAATCAGTAGAGCTTTCAGAGTCTACAACAAGAAAACCCTTATTGTAGAAGAAACACCTCATGTTGTGTTTGATGAATCTATTCATGAGTTCAGGATTAAGAACTTGGAATCAGAAGAAATCACACAAAGGACAACCAGACTGAGCTTAAAAGATAAAGACACTGAATTCATAGAAATTGTCCAAGCCAACCTACCTGAAAAACTCCCATTGGACAACAATCCTGAAGGCAACTTTCCTGAGACAAATCCCACTTAAGGAAATGGTGAACTGAATGATCCAATCCCAGTTCACATCCAGGTAACAACTACCAATGAAGAAGCAGTTCCTGCTGAGGTAGTTAATGGGTCAAATAATCAAGGGGGAACTCAAAATGTTGAAAATGCCAATGTCCCTGACATTGAGGACAACACCCCTGATTATGATCCTGAATTAGATCCTGCATTCAATTATCCTGAATTCTATGATCAAATTGACTCAACTTCAGTAGAGGACAACTCTACTGAAGAGATCAGAAAAAGAAGTGTTGGGATATAAATTCACCCTAAGCCCCACTTGATGTTAGAATAGTTTTGATGGCCAAAACACTTAGAGTTTATAAATGTAATAGGATCAGCTGACTTTGTATAGAACAACTTAGACTAGTCTTGTGTGATTGACTGTATAGATATCAGTTGATCAGCACAATCTTGGATTACATGCGCTTCCTCAAGATGAGAAGAGTAGAAGATATGAAGACTAGGAGATCCTTGAAGACCAGTTAAGATAGGTGCTTGTATATCTACTTAATTGATGGAGTCCCAGATTGAAGATGGCCTAGTGCAGGACAAAAGAACTGCCAGATCAGAAGAGTTTTACTCTGCTGATATCAGAAGACAGAAGACTCAAGGCCAGAAGAGTAGTCAGAAGACTAGAAGTTCAGAACAGACGACTATGTGCTCTCTCAGGACTCGGCTGATTCCAAAGTCATCTTACAATTTGAACAGAGACCTACCTTATTTAGAAGATTGACATGATTCCAGGATTGAAGCAATCAAGCGGCTGGAATCAAGGAATCAAGCCATTATGGAAAGATTGCCCCAACGGCTAGTCAACTCCAACGGCTAGTTGCAAGCAATCACCACTATAAATACAAGAGGATGAGAAATCACAAAAAAAAACGAAGTCACAACAAGAGAATTCAACATTTCCAGCAAGCAATCAAGCTAAAGTCGTATTATCTCAAGAATTCTCAAAGAGCCAGAATCCATTAGATTATCCATAGCTCTTAAGTGATTTCTATCCAACCCTTAAGAACCTGAAACCTATTTCACATTGTATATCATTTGTTTTAGGCAAAGTGATTAAGCAAATTATAAGCTTGAATCACTAGTTGGATACTCTTCAAAAACCCCAAACCCTCTCCGAAAGGTTAAAGTTTTTGAAACCCTCAAAGTGCAAGTGCTTACAATCACTTGTGGAGACCGTAGCTGTTAGGACGGCTCAGATCTCAAAGTCATATCCTTGGGACTATAAAGGTCAAGACCCTTGTAATTTGCGGTAAATTAAAGGGATTAAACTTCACGTTAGGACGTGAGAGTGGACGTAGGATCGTATATCCGAACCACTATAAACCTGGTGTTATCTACTTTCTGCACTTTACTTTACTGTCATTTCATTTATCTTATATAGTGCATACTGTGTTTTAACTGTCTTCAAAACAAGGCCACAACCTTCAAACCAGCATCAGTTGAGTATTTCTATTAAGTAAATAACTTGGCACTTTCAAAAGAAACTAAGAGAACGAGTCTAAACAAGGCCTACCATAATTCCGCATATAACCTCCTCTATCAGATCACTATAGTCATCTGGACCAGCAGACTTGTAGTCCAGCTGACATAGTAATCAGAAGAGGTTCCCAACTCTCTTGAAAAAGTTTTAAAGTCTATTCACCCCTCCCCTTTAGACTTTAATCCCATTCACTACTCGTTCAGGGACCAACAAGAAGGACTTGGTTGTCTAACCATCCTACTGATCTAATATTTGGTGACCCAAATATTGGAGTCAAAACAAGAAGATTTCATGGTGAAAGTGCTCTTTTCTGTTGTTTCTTGTCAGAACAAGAACCAAGTGACATTGAGGAGGCACTTCAAGATGCCAATTGGATCACAGCCATTTAGGAAGAACTGAATCAATTCACCAGAAATGAAGTATGGGAGCTGGTGGATAGACCTTCACATCAAGATGTTATTGGAACAAAGTGGGTGTTCAAGAACAAGAAGAATGAGAATGATGTGATTGTCAGAAACAAAGCAAGACTTGTGGCAAAAGGATATTGCCAACATGAAGGCATTGACTATGATGAGACATTTGCACGTGTGGCAAGGCTAGAAGCAATAAGGCTCTTTCTAGCCTATGCAGCCCACAAGAGGTTCAAAGTATACCAAATGGATGTCAAGAGTGCCTTTCTGAATGGAGTCTTGAAGGAAGAAGTCTATGTGGAGCAACCACCAGGTTTTGAAGTTGGAAACCAAGTTTACAGACTCAAGAAGGCTCTATATAGACTCAAGCAAGCCCCTAGGGCTTGGTATGATACACTGTCACAATTCCTCTTGGATCATGGATTCACCAAGGGAACTGTGGACAAAACTCTTTTCAGAATCTCTGAAGGAGAGGACATCTTGCTTGTCCAAATTTATGTGGATGACATAATATTTGGATCCCCCAATGAGAAGCTATGTGAGAAGTTCTCAAAGCTAATGCAAAGCAAGTTTGAGATGTCCATGATGGGGTTGATGAACTTCTTTTTGGGTCTCCAAGTCAAGCAATCAAAAGAAGGAATCTTCATCAACCAAGCTAAGTACACCAGAGAAATGATCAAGAAGTTTGGGTGTACATCTAGCAAGCCAGTAAGGATCCCAATGAAAACAAATTGGAAGATGGATCCTGATGAGAGTGGTGTTCCAACCAACTCTACTGAGTATAGAGGAATAATTGGTTCACTCCTCTATCTCACTGCCAGCAGACCTGACATCACCTTTGCAGTAGGTGTCTGTGCAAGGTTCCAAGCAAATCCTAAGAAAAGCCATCTTGAGGCTGCAAAGAGGATTTTGAGGTATCTCAAAGGCACTGAAAATCTAGGCCTTTGGTACCCTGCTGATGACAACATTGAGTTAACTGGCTACTCAGATGCTGATTATGGAGGTTGCAGAATTGACAGAAAGTCCACTTCAGGGACTTGTCAATTCTTGGGCAACAAGCTTATATCTTGGTTCTCCAAGAAACAGAACACAGTGGCTACTTCCACCACTGAAGCTGAATATGTTGCAGCTGGAAGTTGTTGTGCTCAAATCCTTTGGTTGAGACAACAACTAAGAGACTACAAAGTCAACTCTACTGAAGTGCCAATATTTTGTGATAATAATAGTGCCATTGCTATATCACAGAATCCTGTCTTGCACACAAGATGCAAGCATGTGGACATCAAGAATCACTTCATTAGAGACCATGTGGAGAAGAAGGACATAAAGTTGGTCAAGATCCACACTGATCATCAAAAAGCTGATATTCTAACAAAGCCACTTGCAGAGGCAAGATTTCTGGAGCTATCAGCAGAGTTGGGATTGCTTGATCCAGGGAAGTTGGACAAGTAAAACTCATGAAAAGTGAATGAGATATATGGAAACTGAAAAGATTCTCAGCAGACTTGGTCAAGTCTACTGAATATCAGAAGAGATGGCTGAAATTGTTCAGGACACTTGTCCATTGGAATTCAGGACCCTTGTCCACATCTCTTCAGGACACTTGTCCAAGTGGGGTCAGATAAGTTGTCTTGGCTATCAAACTATTTCCTTGGATTGATAAGCACCTATCTTGGGTAATTATTGCCTACCTTGATACCTGTCCCAATTACAGATATCATCACTGAAGGATTTAATTTGTCCCCCACCCAAAAGGTCACTTTCCATGCATTAAATGCCAAGATATAACTCTTGTTTGCATTACACTTTTCAAGCCATGATCTATCTCGAAAACTCCCCAACCATTAACTAATATTAAAAAACTTCCACGTTTTGAATAAAACCAATAACTCACTGTTACATTGGTTTTTGACCATTGGATCAAAACTGGCCAACTCCCCTGAAATTCATCCTGGCCGTCCAAGTGTATGTTTCCATTTTTGATAACAGTTGAAAATACACAAACCTCACCAACTCATTGACAAACATTCTTTTTAGAATATCCTCAAGTCTTAAAACTCCCCCACATACTCTTCTTCCCCAAGTATTCGAAACCCTAGCTCATCTTCTTCAAACTCTCTCAAAACTCTCTCAAATTACCTTCTGAAACCTTCAATGGCTCCCAAAGCTAAGCCTGAAATGATTGTGGATTTCACCAACAGAAACTTAGACCTTGATTTTGGGTATCTAAGTCACAAAAACAACCTCACTTTTGAGCCAATCCTGTCATTTGAGAGTGAGGATCCTATAGTTACTCCCACTCTAAGATGGCTAAGGAGAGCAGGGCTTCAAAAGTTCATGCAAGAAAAGCCAGATTTCTGCCTTGAATCTTACATGGCTGAATTCTTTGCCTTTCTAAAATGGAGAGGCAAACCTGAAGATGGTGAAGTATCAACAAGATTATCCTTTGTTGCTGAGGGAGAAGAGGAGGAAAGATTCCACATAGTGAAATTCTCAGTAGAAGAAGTTGATGCTGCTTTTGGATTGCCTTCAGAAGGAAGGAATCCTGAATTTTATGGAAATGGACTTGAACAAGAAATTGCTCAAGAATGGCTAATAACTCCAGGGCCACTATCCTCAACACAGCACAAGAAAACTCTCAAACCACAATTTCTTAATCTGTTTGAGGTTGTTGCTAAAAGCTTGCTTAGCAACACTGGGAGCTTGGAGCAGGTAATCCAACCCAGAATTAGAATCATGGCTGCTGTAATTGATGCTAGTGACAAAGGCATCAAATTCGATTGGAGGACCTTCATCTTGTCAGAGATGATGAAGGAAAAGTCCAAGTTCAAAGTCAAAGCTCACAACAAGGTTGTAATGGAAGGCAAACTGAGATATTGCACAAGGGCAAGTCTCCTGATTGAGAAATTTGCTCATTATTCTGAGATGCAAACCTTTGCAAAGCCCCTCCCAGCCCAAAAGATTCTATTCAGAAAGCTCAGCAAGAAAACTGAGCAAAGGAGGACGTTAATGGCCAAGCCTGCTGAAGCCAAGGTTGAGGAGAAGTCAAAGCTGAAAAAGAGGACAAAGGCCAGAATGGTGAAGACAAGGAAAATGTCTCAAATCCCCTCAGAGGAGAATTCAGGAGCTTCAACTGAGATTGAAGAAGTTGCTGAAGAGGGTGTAAGTGTACCTTCTGATCATTCAGAAGAGTTGAGGCAGAAGTACAATGAGACTAGACAAAAGTCTAGGGGTGATAAGAGGATCAGGGAGGTTGTCCCTGAGAAGGATGAGGAAGGAAGTGGAAGCAGTAGGGCTAGCAAGAGAAGGGTCAAGCCTACTGACAAGGTGTTGGAGCTTCAGGAAGAAAAGTCTCTACAACTTGCTCTAAGAGAGAGCAGAGCTGAAAGCAGGACCAAATCAAAGTCAAGGACCAACTCATTTGGTTCTGGAACTCCAGAATCCAGGGTCCCTGAAGGTCAACCAATGGAGGCCAACATTCCTGAAACTCAGAATCCTGAGCCCAACTCCCCTGAAACCCACATAACCCCAACCAATCAACCTATCAATCCCATCAATCTTACAAAGAGATACTCCCCTGAAGGAAATGTGCAAAGAAGTGGGATAGATGTGCTAGCTGACATAGCAGTAGATGAGACAAGATTACAGTCTCCCCTTGACTCATCTATGCTCAATTATTCAAAGCTTTTAGAAGCTGCACTTTTTGAGCCAACCCCCTTGAGTAAAGCCCCTTCAGATCCATTGCTCTCAAAAGCAACTGAAGATCCTTCTATTGCACCTAACCCATCTGAAGCCAACATTCCTGAACTTAATCTGCCTGAAGCCACACTAGGAGAACCCAGAGCCAACTCCCCTATAACCCAAACTCCCCATTCAAGTGGAGATGAGGAGGAGTATACTTATGAAAGTATGCTCAGAGGAGGAGCCAAGGCTACTGTGGACAGTTTGTATCCACAACTTGCTGAATTTCCAAGAATTCAGAAGACCTTTCATGATCTAAGAATGTTTGTTGATGTGAAAGACAAGTCCTTGATGGAGATATCACAAGTCATCCAAGATAAGGGTGCAAACTGGTGGCAAGTGGAGGAGAACAGATTGTTACACTTTGCTGGAGCTTCAAAGACAAGATTTCTCACTGATGAGGAAGTATTTGCAAAGTTGGTGGATGATAAGATCAATGAGGAGAGGGAAAGGAAAGCTAAGGGCATCAAACACCCTAAAAGTAGCTCTAATGATGATGATTCCCCAGATGATCCCTCAAACCCCTCAAAACCCAACCCTCCTGAAACCCCTCAAGCCAATCTCCCTAAGCCTTCTGTCTCAGAAAGACTCTCCAACCCCCCTAGAACCTATCATAGGAAAGGCTCTGTAACTTCAGAGGTGTTGACCATGGGTGGTAACACAACCAATGACACATCTGCCAATGAAGGTTCTTCTGAACCTAAGGCACAGCCTAAAGATATGGAGGTTCCTATACTAGAGGCTGGTTTGGTTAAGGCCTATTTAGTGTCAGATGAGTTGGACACTGATCAGCCCTTAATCATTCAGGATGACTCAGTGGCTGTTGACATAAGCACTGTGATCTCCCCACAACTGCCATCTTTGAACCTTGTTGAAGGTGGAGATGCTGCAGGTCTAGGTGAAGGAGTTGAAAAGGAGTTAATAGTGGAAAAACCAGAGGGAGTAGAGGATGATAGAGATGTGGTGATCACTAGGATAGTGAGTGTACCACCAAATGAGGGTGATATAAGTGAGGAAGGGCAGGCTATTCTTGAAGTCAAATCTGAACTTCAGGAATCCCTTGATGAGAGGAGGCCTGTTCCTTTAAGTGAGGAAATTATTAATGAAGGGAGAAAAGAATTAGTTGAAAATGAGGAGAAGACTGTTGATGTATCAGAGTCTTATGAAAAAGAATTAGAGGGAGATAAGTGTGTTTTTACTGATGCTTTTGATTTGTCTGATATTGCAGGGATAAGCTTTGAACAAATATTTGCAGATGATCTCTTGACAGATGCTCCCATCCAAGTTGACACTGGATCAGCACAAGCCTTGCTTGGGATGCAATCAGAGAAGTTGGATTCCTTGGCTCAATAAGTTCAAACAACTCATGCAGAAACTTCTGGAGCATTAGATGAGCATGGAAGAACTCTAACTTTTGTTGAAATGAGATTAACTAGCTCTGAAGATGTGGTGTTACCCACATTGGAAGCAAGAATTGAAGGAGTAGAATCTGGTCTTCAAACCATCTCCACTGAAGTTCACAAAGCCAAATTCAGTATGGAAAACATCTCCAAGGAGGTCAAGAAGGATCGAAAGATGCTGAGAGACAACCATAATGCAAATGTTCAAGCTATCAAATTGACAATCAAGCAAGCTCTTGGCAAGAAGACAGCCCTGCAGAGGAAGAGAGCTGAAGAGCAAAGGCTAGTTATGGTCAAAGCAGCCTCAGAAAAGTTTTCTCAAGAAGTATTGGCCAACATTGCTGAAGGTGCAGTGGCCAACCTCACTGAGCTCCTGAAAGCCCAATTGGATGCATCTCTAAAGGCAACCATGGAGGAGGTTGTCCAAGAAAAAATGAAGCCTGTTCTAGCCTTTCTTAGCTTGAGCAGTGATAGGATGCAGAATATACACGATGAGAATGTATATCTGTTGGAGGAGATGAAGTCTCTGACCCAAGCCCAGTCCTTATTGGCATCTACTATGAGTGAACTGAAGCTAGATCAGAATTTCCAGACTAAAGATGGCCTAAAGTATTACAAAGAATTTCCAGATCAGAAGAGTAGTACTCGTCTGATACCAGAAGACAGAAGACCTAAGGCCAGAAGAGCAGTCAGAAGACTAGTAGTACAGATCAGAAGACTATGTGCTCTTTCAGGACTCGGCTGATTCCCAAGTCATCTTGCAATTCAAACGAAGACCTACCTTATTTAGAAGATTGACATGATCCCAGGATTGAAGCAATCAAGCGGCTGGAATCAAGGAATCAAGCTATTATGGGAAGATTTCTCAAACGGCTAGTCAACTCCAACGGCTAGTTGCAACCAATCTCCATTATAAATACAAGAGGATGAGAAATCACAAACACAGAAGTCACAAGAGAGAATTCAACAAACCAAGCAAGCAATCAAAGCTAAAGCCATACTGTTCTAAGAATTCTAAAAAGAGCCAGAAACCATTAGATTATCTATAGCTCTTAAGTGATTTCTATCCAACCCCTAAGAACCTGAAACCTGTTCATATTGTATATCAATTGTTTTAGGCATAGTGGTTAAGCAAATTATAAGCTTGAACCATTAGTTGGATACACTTCAAAAACCCCAAACCCTTACCGAAAGGTTAAAGTTTTTGAACCCCTCAAAGTGCAAGTGCTTACAATCACTTGTGGAGACCGTAACTGTTAGGACGGCTCAGATCTCAAAGTCCTAACCTTGGGACTATAAAGGTCAAGACCCTTGTAATTTGTGGTAAATTAAAGGGATTAAACATCACGTGTGGACGTGAGAGTGGACGTAGGAACGTATATCCGAACCACTATAAATCTGGTGTTATTTACTTTCTGCACTTTACATTTCTGTCTTTACATACATTATTATATAGTGCATACTGTGATTTCAACATTCTTCAAAACAAGGCCATAACTTTCAAACCAGCATCAGCTGAGTATTTTCATTAAGCAAAACAAGTTGAACACTTTCATAAGAATCACAAGAACGAGTCTAAACCAGGGCCACCATAATTCCGCATATAACCTCCTCAGTCAGATCACTATAGTCATCTGGACCAGCAGACTTGCAGTCCAGTTGACATAGCAATCAGAAGAGGTTCCCAACTCTGTTGAAAAAGTTTTAAAGTCTATTCACCCCTCCCCTCTAGACTTTAATCCCATTCACTACTCGTTCAGGGACCAACAAGTGGTATCAGAGCAGTGGTTCTAACGGACTACTGTCTCTAGATTATCAGAAGACTTGAGGGAGTCTTTCTGTAGTCCTCTTGAACAGATCTTTTTGAAAAAAATGTTTTTGAAAACTCATACAGCATGAGTGCTAACATGCGAAAGTTGCCTAAGTTTTCAGTTGAGGATTATGATTACTTGAAGACCAGGATGAGGAAGAATCTCACATCAATCCACTACAAGATGTGGTCTGTAATCACAGAAGGCCCAATCACCATCATGACAGTCAACACTGCAAATGGTGATCCAGAAGTCCCAGTTGGAGAACTGGTTCCCAAGCCCATGAAGGATCTCACACCAGAAGAAATGAAGCAATCAAATCTTGATAGCATTGCTCAAGATTACATAATGCAAACTCTTCCAAATGAGTACATTGCAAAGGTAATCCACTGTGAGTCAGCCAGAGAGATGTGGGAGGCATTGGCACTTCTCTGTGAAGGAACTGAGCTGATCAAGGAATCCAAGTTGTCTACAGCAGTCAAGAAGTTCGAACACTTCAAGATGCAACCAGAAGAGTCTATTGATCAGCTAGACAATAGATTTCCCAAGATCATCAATTAGATAGAATCTCTGGGCAAGAAATATACAAATAGAGAGAAAAATCTAAAGATCTTAGACTCTCTAACCAAGAAATGGAGACTCAAGAAGACCATCATCAAGGATACTCAAGATATCAAGAAGTGGTCTGCTCAAACTCTATTTCAGAACCTAAAAGCTCATGAATATGATCTGGAAAGAGAAGAAAACTCAAGAAATGATGAGCCGACTGCAACCCCATCTACCTCCAAGACTGTAGCCTTCAAAGCAGCCAATACAAAAGCTGCAAGTACCTCATCTGGCAAAACCTCTCTGAAAACAGAAGACTGTTGTTGGGATATGAATCCTAGAACAAGTCCTAAATGATGAATAAAAGATAAAAGATGAAGTTTTGATAAGCCAAAAGAAGACTTGAATATTTTCTAAGTATTGATTGATCTAGTTTAGTTAAGTTGAAGTCGTCTTGTACAGATCAGTAGAATTCACAAAACAAGTACTAGTTTTTTAAAAGGACAAGTTTTACTGAAAGATAAGTACGATTTATAAGTACTTCATATTTGTTGATTGTATATGTTAAGATTGTTATTGAGCTATGAAGAATTGTTGTATAGAGCTCATGATTTTAAATGTAATAAATAGATTCTTTGTATAGTTTTCTAAGTTGACTAAGCTTTGTAACAAGAGCTTAATGTAATGTAATAGTCTTGTTAGGATTAGATAATAGGACTAGATTAGTTCTATGTTGTAATCTGAAGAAGTCTACTGCACAAGACAAGTAGAAGACACAGTCTACTACTACTGGACAAGACAGGTGCGCGACTCTACAAGACAGGTCAACTTGAAGTTAGTTACAGAAGCGTGTTGAAGATAAAGTTTGAAGGAGTTAGTTAAGGAATAACTAATTGACTAGAGAAACGCGTGAAAGGATAAAAAGAATCAGTTACAAGTTAGTTTTCAAGAAAGGTTGTTACACAACTGAAAGTTCTTGGAATTAGAAGTCTATAAATACCCCAAGGTATTCATTGGTTAAAGACTACTGAAATATTGTTACTGCAAGCATTATTGAAGATTCAAGTGAAGAAATACTCTCAGAGATTGAAGTTCAGAAAGTAAAGCTACGCAAGACAAGTGAAGATCGAAGAAGGCTACTACTAAACGAAGAGAAGTTTTATTTTTGTTTTACTATTTCAAGTTGCTAGATACTTGTAAATCGCTAGTAAGATCGAAGAGGCACTTGGAAGTGTTGTCGAGAAGATCTAAGTCTTATTTCTTGGGACTTAAAGCTACAAGAACATATTACTCGACTGGAAGAGTTAATAAGAATTTCACAACTGGGTTTGTGAGAGTGGATGTAGACAAGTTGTCGAACCACTATAAATCTCGTGTTTGATTTACTTTACTGTTTTTTTTGTCTGAATTGATTAATTGTTTACTTGTTAAACATACATAACTGAACAAGACTAGTTGAGTATACATAAAACAGAGTTGTTGGTCCCTGAACGAGTAGTGAATGGGATTAAAGTCTAGAGGGGAGGGGTGAATAGACTTTAAAACTTTTTCAAACAGAGTTGGGAACCTCTTCTGATTGCTATGTCAACTGGACTGCAAGTCTGCTGGTCCAGATGACTATAGTGATCTGACTGAAGAAGTTATATGCGGAAATATGGTGGCCCTGGTTTAGACTCGTTCTTGTAACTTGTTTTACTTTGTACTTTGTGAAATTACTCAGCTGATGCTGGTTTGAAAGTTATGGCCCTTTTTGAAGAGTGTTGAAATCACAGTATGCACTATATAATAATGAATGTAAAAGCAGAAATGTAAAGTGCAGAAAGTAAATAACACCGGATTTATAGTGGTTCGGATATACGATCCTACGTCCACTCTCACGTCCTAACGTGATGTTTAATCCCTTTAATTTCCACAAATTACAAGGGTCTTGTCCTTTATAGTCCCAAGGTTAGGACTTTGAGATCTGAGCCGTCCTAACAGCTGCGGTCTCCACAAGTGATTGTAAGCACTTGCACTTTGGGGGGTTTCAAAAACTTAAACCTTTCGGTGAGGGTTTGGGGTTTTTGAGATGTATCCAACTAATGGTTCAAGCTTATAATTTGCTTAACCACTATGGATAATCTAATGGATTTCAGGTTCTTAAGGGTTGGATAAGAAGTACTTAAGAGCTATGGATAATCTAATGGATTTCAGGCTCTTTGAGAATTCTTAGAACAATGTGGCTTTTTGCTTGATGGCTTGCTTTAGCTTGTGAATTCTCTCTTGTGTTACTTCTGTGTTCAACCTCTTGTATTTATAATGGAGATTGAGTACAACTAGCCGTTGGAGTTGACTAGCCGTTTGAGCAATCTTCCCATAATAGCTTGATTCCTTGATTCCAGCCGCTTGATTGCTTCAATCCTGGGATCATGTCAATCTTCTAAATAAGGTAGGTCTTCGTTTGAATTGCAAGATGACTTGGGAATCAGCCGAGTCCTGAAAGAGCACATAGTCTTCTGATCTGTACTACTAGTCTTCTGACTGCTCTTCTGGCCTTAGGTCTTCTGTCTTCTGGTATCAGACGAGTAGTACTCTTCTGATCTGGAAATTCTTTGTAATACTTTAGGCCATCTTTAGTCTGGGACTCCATCAGATAAGTAGGTATACAAGCACCTTAACATATCTGGTCTTCAAGGATCTTCTAGTCTTCATGTCTTCTACTCTTCTTATCTTGAGGATAGGCATGTAAGCCATGACTGTGCTGATCAGCTGCTATCAATACAGTTGATCACACAAGACTAGTCTAAGCTGTTCTATACAAGTCAGCTGATCCTATTACATTTATAAACTCTAAGTGTTTTGGCCATCAAAACTATTCTAACATCAAATGGGGCTTAGGGTGAATTTATATCCCAACAATTTCCCCCTTTTTGATGAAGCCAAAACTATATCTATGATAAATGCTCTTACTAAGGTAAGATAGGAGTTTATAATCTTCATAAAAACTGAAGTATCTGATGAAGACAATGAGAGTTTGTCTTGAAAGCAAAGAGAACTAAACTTGAATATATATATAACTTTTACAGATTACAAGTAATAGTTTCTTAAGACTTTGAAAGTGGTCTTCATCAGGTCTTCTGTCTTCAGATGCGGAAGGCAAGGTACAGACGAGATCGAACTTCTTCCATGTGCTGCAGGTCTGTAACATTCTCCTCTTCATAGATCTTCTCTAGGATCTTTTTGACTTCAATGGAGTCAGTTCTTCCAGAATCCAGTTTGGGTGGATCCCATTTGGGTTCTTCAGGAGTTAAGATTCTGCAGTTATCAAGTTCTTTGGCTGTCTTGACTACTTCTTTCCAGAACTCTGGATCTTCAATGTTCATGAATTGATTGAACTGGAAGAATTCATCTTCATAGGTTGGGAGAGGGCCAAATCTTCTTATAATGTGGTGTTGAATTTGCCATTTCTTCTTCAGAGGATACCACCTTGGCAGCTCATCTTGAAGGGCTAGATAGTCCACATAGTTGCTATCAAACACCAGAACTTTATCTTTCTGTGCCAGAGCATTTTCTTTCAGTGATTTCTCCTTGAGAGCTTTCCTGAGTTTGGCTATCTTCCTGTCAAATTTGGCTTTGACTGCCTTCGCATCATTTAGCTTCTTTTGTTTAAGCTCTTGAGCTTCAAGCTCTTTTCTTTTCTTCAACTCTAAAGCCTCTTTTTCTTCTGCAGTAGGCTCGGCTGGAGTTGACTTCTGAGCTTGCTCATCTGTTAGCTCATCTGCCTTCCTTTTCCTAGTCATTCTTTTCTTGGAAACTTGTTCTGTAGAGGCAGTGATCTGCAGACTTTTGGCAGTTGCTTGAGTGGGAGCTTGGTTGTCTTCTTGAGCAATTTCTTTGCCTTTGCCTTTCTTGCTCTTGACTTTGCTTGATAAATCACCCAAGGTTTCATTCAACTCATCTTGAGATACTACCATTACAGCTTGCTGTGCAGTAGTCTTCTCTAGAGCTTTTATCAATACATCTTCCCCCTTTTTGGCTTCAGCAAGTGCAGCCGCAAAAGGTTTAATGGCATTCAGAATCTCCACCCTAAGAGTTTGTTGAAGAGCCATGGCGTTGACTCTACCAATATGAGTCAGATGTGTGATGCTATGTTCTAGAATCTGAGCATGAGAGTTGGAGGCGGAGGCAGCTTCTAGTTTAGCTGTAATTGCCGCCAGTTTTGTTGCTGTCTCCTGCAGCTGAATCTGAAGTTTTTCATTCTCTGCTGTAGCTGATTGGAGAAGAGCTCGACCTTCAGTAGCTCTTGCTTCAGCATCTTCAATTCTTTGCTTGTTGGTGTTTTCCATGCGGTTGACCTCATTGGTGTAGAGATCAGCAAACCTGGTGGAATGTTCACCTGCCATCTTCAGAATGCTGGTCAGATACTCACTTATCTGATCGTGAAGAGATTCTCCAAACTTGTCCTCAATGTCAATGATCTGGTTTTGAAGACGAGTTCTCTGCTCCTTGACTGCCTGTTCAACATATCTTCCAAGCTGTAGGCCTAAACCCTTTTGAAAGTGTAGGTCTATAGCAGTCTTGACCTGTGAGCATATGTCTGCCGTATAGTCAGCTGTTGAAGTAGAAGTTGAGGCTGTACCTTGAGGCTTTGGATGGACTGTTAGGGCTTTGCCTCTTTCTTCAGCTGAAAGGTACTCTTCATTGAGAAATGTGGTAGTGGCCTTAACCAGGTGAGACATGATGGTGTCTCCTTTGTGAATGAAGTGAGGTAGAGTATCCTTAGGCATGAAGTGATCAGGAATAGTGATTACTTCTCTTTCAATCTCGGTTCTCTCAGCTGGTTCAGCTGAGTCTTCTGCAGGAACTGACGCAGCTGAGTCAATCACTTTTGCTGTGCCAGCTGCCTGATGATCTGATATGTCTTCTGGGATAGGTTGAATACCTAGAATTCTGTTGCATACTGCTGTAAAGGCGTCCTCAGGTAGCAGTTGAGTAAAAGATGTGACTTGAGCAACTTCTTTTTGCTCCATTTCCCAGTCGAGGAAATTAGCTTTTCCTCCCATTCCTTCCATGACTTCAATAAGGTCATCCACATCATCTCTCCTGAGTTCAATCCAGGTGCAGATTCTGAGAATTTGTTCGAACTGAACTGATTCCTCATCAATACCAGGAATAGTAGACTTGAGCAGATTTGCTATCTTCATCCTCATTATCTTCTCCCTTGTGCACATAGGATAGTGTACCATTCTGGATTGAGGTTGAGAGGTACCAGCTTGAGCAAGGTCTGCTGGTGCCATGTCTTCTGGAACAGAAGCAATAATGATGGTAGGAGTTTGAGTATGTGGGGTAGTTTCCTCTGCTGTGTGAGTATCAGCAGGGATTTGGGAAGTGATATGTTCTTGATCTTTAGTCGTCTGTACATCAGCAGAGGTTTGGGTCTGCTGGTCTGGTATGGTGCCTTCATGAAGATCAGTAGAAGTTTGAACACGTGGATCTTGAACATCAGCAGGGTTAGGCAATAGGGTTTCTGGGGTTGAGGTAGGTGGAGCTTGTTCCTCTGCTGTGTGAGTATCAGCAGGGATTTGGATATCAGTGTTTGAGTGGTCAGATGAGGTGGAATCATCAGAAGGGTTGAAGGATGCAATCGGGGCTATTAACATGGGAGTAGGAAGCCTCGATTTCTTAGACTTTTTGTTTGAAGAAGAATTATTCTTCTTTCTCTTCTGACCCTTTGACAATTTAGAAGGAGTAAAAGAGGGAGAGGATTTAGAGGTACCTGCCTTCTTCAAGGGAGAGGCAGTGGGAGTAGCATCTGAATCAGATGGGGAGATGAGCCCAGATCTGATTAGATATCGTCTTTGTGCTAAGGTCTGATTGTCATCATCATCATCATCCTCAGCAACCTTCTTCTGAGCCGCTTCTTTGGTTGGCTCCTCTTCTTCAGCAGAGTCATGATCAGACTCTTGTGCTGCCTTCTCAGCCAACAGCTTCCTCTTCTCTTCTTTTAACCTTTCTGCCTCAGCAAGAGCTTCCTTTCTCAAGTAATATTTGGAGATGTGAAAGGTCTTATGAGGTCCCATCTTGTACTTCTTTGGGAGAATATCTGGAAGGATGATGCTCAGCTTGTTGACAAAGCTGACTGTGGCTGCTACCTTCCATACCTTTGATTGTAAGTCCAAAGTGACTTTCTTTGCCTCAAGAGCAATTCTTTCTAAGAATAGTCCTTGCCAGTCTCCATCGATCTGATCCCAGATTGCAGCCATTACTCGAACCTTTAAAGTAGTAACAGCATCATGGCTGAATGTGTTACCAAGTAACATCTTCCCTGCAATATCCAACAAGGTTTGGAATTTTGGTTCAAGTTGGGATTTCTTTAGTCCAGTTGCATCAGTAGCCTTGATTCGTCCACCAGTAAACATCTCCATATACTCTTTTTCTTTATTCATGATGTAGTTGGAGATATTTATTTTCCCCCTTGAAAGGCCAAACAATTCCTGAAGAATTTCCCTTGTAACTTTGACTTTGTGTCCGTTCATGACACTTTCAACATGAGAACCCTTCATCACGGCGTTTGCATAGAATGTCAGAACGTCTTGTTCATAGACATTAGTCGGAGCTGCTTCCAAAAAGTCCCTGAGTTTAAGATTGACGCACCGAAGCAGTATCTCCTTGTTCTCATCTGTGTGTTTTCCTTTGAAAAACAGAGCATTCTCCGTAAAAATCTTCCCTTCCTTGGACCACTTTGCAGCATCCAAGGTGCCAGTATTCTTGGTCTTCTCGTCGTAAATTTCAATGATTGCCATAGTAGAGTCTGAGTGTTAGGGTTTGAAGGCTTGAAAGAGATTTGCAGAACGAGAGAGAGTAATGTGAGTAATTGAGTAATAAGAGTGGCAGGGATTAGGGATGTGAATATATATATACTCCACAGAATTTGATCTAACGGTCAGATTTGCGTTTGAATTTGGAGTAGAGCCCAAGATTTCTTTCTTTGATTTCTTAAATTTGCCGGCTGGTTATGCCATTTGGCAATTGTTGATTTGCTGGCGATGTGATACTTGAGTATTAATGACATCATTACCAAAAATAGCCGTTGAGACTAATTTATGGTAAGAATTGATCATCAAGGCCGTTTTCTATAAGAAAATTGCATTCCTTATATAAGCCAATTTGTTTAATTACATTCAGGAATAAATCTAGAATGAATTACATGATCAAGACTAGTCATTATACTCTAAATTTGTGTGATTTGATCAGCAGAGTGAGGTCTTCTGAGTTCTGCAAGATGTCTGCTGATTGTCTTTGAAAAGTCTTCTGGTCAGCTGAGTTGGTCTTCTGATCAGCTGAGTAGAGGAAACTGTGTTTGCTCTCATGATCCAACCTGGATGGATCCTTCCAGCTTTATTGTGAGTGATGATCCAACCTGGTTTGATGGATCTTTCAGCTCCTTCTTCAAATCAAGTGGAGCTAGTCTAGACGTAGTCCCACTGATTTAAATGTTCCTCACCATCGGATGTTCCTCATCATCAGATGGGATGTAGCATCTAATGTGCTCTTGTTGAATTTCTTCGCTTCTCTAGAAGGGGAAGGAAGGTTGAGGGGTGCTTCAATGGAGTTGAAGAGAGGGCCATGGACTCAGCCTTCATGTTCTGTTTAGACACAGTAGCTTTTGATAACAAGCTCTCCATGTAGAACTTCCTTCTGGAGAAGAAGCTCTGCTTGTTTGCTACTTTGTCCTCTGCATCTCTTCCTCCTTTAGCTTTCAACAAGAACGTCTCTTCTTCCTTTAGCTTTCATGAACATACTCATGTTGAGTAAGCCATGGATCTGCATCATCTTCATCTTCTGGACAAATCTTCATCTCCTTTACCCAAGATTTTGGTTGAAGAATGATCTCCATTCCATCTCTTCTTTCAACTGTCTCCATACCTGAAATAAGAAAAATGTTAGGTGTTTTGTGTTCTTAGGTGTTCTCATAACTTCTCCTTTTATAGAGGTAGAAATGAGGTAGTGGAGAGAAAGATGACAAAACTATAGGGATGATAGGTCTGAATTTCTGAAAAGTGATTCTTTAAGATCAGCAGTGAGTTTCTTGATCCAAGGGTTCACATTTAAGGATATTCAGACTTTATCTAATGGAATGCAGAAATTATGAATTTTGACCATGAGTTATTTGAAATCCGTACTGTGCATGCATACTGTTGAGTCGGTGAGGATGGTGTATTAATCCAGCCAAGTATGACTCACTTAGTATACTGTATTTATGTATATGAATAAAGTATTTTATGAAGAATAGTTTATTAATATACATAGTTATACATTGCTTAGAGTAGGAAGATCAAATAGCTTTGTTCAAGTCTGCTATATATATGTATATGTATATTATGCAATGCAGATTTTAGAGTATTTCATCAAGGATTCTTAAGGTATCATTGATTCCCCCTTGATTAGATAACTCTAAGTTTTCCCTCAGCTCTATTTGTCTTCATTGGGATAGAACTTACCTGAAGATGAGGGTGTCTATTCACCTCATCTGATTCTCCTAGTCTGCTGCACTTGGGTCAGCTGAGGTTTTCAGCTGTTTTCTCCTTCTTCATGTGCTTGGGTCCAGGAGTCCTAAGCTGTAACATAAGGTCTTGAACCTGTCTTCAGCTAGGGGCTTAGTCAAGATGTCTGCTCTTTGGATATCTGTGTGAATTTTCTCCATCTTGATGTCCTTCTTTTCAAGGTGATCTCTTATGAAGTGGTGTCTAATGTCGACATGCTTGCACCTTGTGTGGAGGACTGGATTTTGAGTGATGGCAATGGCGCTGCTGCTGTCACAATAAATAGGGACTTCTCTTGCCTCTACATTGTAATCCTTGAGTTGTTGAACTAGCCAGAGCAGCTGACTACAACAACTACCAGCTGCCATGTATTCTGCTTCAGTGGTGGAGGTTGCAACTGAGGTTTGCTTCTTAGAGAACCATGATATCAGCTTGTTTCCTAGAAATTGACAGGTTCCTGATGTGGACTTCCTATCAATTCTGCATCCTCCAAAGTCTGAGTCAGAATAGCCACTCAATTCTAGATTGTCATCAGCAGAGTACCATAGACCTAGGTTGACTGATCCTTTTAGGTACTTGAGAATCTTCCTTGCTGCTTCTAGATGACTTTGCTTTGGGTTTGCTTGAAACCTAGCACATACTCCTACAGCAAATGTTATGTCTGGTCTGCTGGCTGTAAGATATAGTAAAGATCCAATCAGTGCTCTATATTCAGCTTGATCAACTGCCTGTCCAGACTCATCTGGTTCCATTTTGAAAGATGTCATCATTGGAATCCTTGCAGTCTTGCTTTGTAGAGCTTTGAATCTTTCTAGCAGACTCTTGGTATACTTGGACTGGTTGATGAAGATCCCTTCTGGACTCTGCTTGACTTGAAGTCCTAGGAAATAATTCATCTCACCCATCATGCTCATTTCGAATTTTCCTTGCATAAGTTCAGAGAACTTTTTGCACATTTCTTGATTGGGTGATCCAAATATGATGTCATCTACATATATTTGTACCATTAAAATGTCTTCTCCTTCTTGTATTCTGAAGAGAGTTCTATCAACTTTGCCTTTTGTATATCCATTGTCAAGTAGGAATTGTGACAATGTGTCATACCAAGCTCTAGGGGCTTGTTTTAGACCATAGAGAGCCTTCTTCAGTCGATATACTTGATCACCTTTTTCAAATCCTGGAGGCTGCTCTACATATACTTCTTCTATCAGAATACCATTTAGAAAAGCACTCTTGACATCCATTTGATATACCTTGAAGCCCATATATGATGCATAAGCTAGAAATAGTCGAATGGCTTCTAATCTGGCTACTGGTGCAAAAGTTTCATCATAGTCAATCCCTTCAGATTGTGAGTATCCTTTTGCAACTAGTCTTGCCTTATTTCTAGTTATCACATCATTTTCGTCCTTCTTGTTCTTGAATACCCACTTTGTTCCTACTACATTGTGGTTTTCAGGACGATCTACCAATTCCCAGACTTCATTTCTTTCGAATTGGTTTAGTTCTTCTTGCATAGCAGTGATCCAATTGCTATCTGTCATTGCTTCTTCTATGTCAGCTGGTTCAATGTTGGACAGGAAAGCACACCAGCAGAACATAGATGATTGAGAATTCTGATTCAGTTGTCTTCTGGTCTTGACACCTGATTCTGCTCCTCCTAAGATGAGGTTTGATGGATGGTTGTTCCTCCATGTATGCCTCACTGGAGTATCTGTGTTGGATGAGTTTGGATCCTCATTTGATCTAGTGTCATCAGGAGGGTTGACTTGATAAGTTCGATCATCTTCTGTATCTTGAGTGTCAAAGAGATCATTCCCCCTGGCATTTGGAATTGATGCATCTTGATTCTGGTCAGCTTGCCTTGCTTGAGTTTGAGATCTAGTGACAGGTCTATGAGGCTTATCTTCCTCTGGTTCTTCAGGGAATGGTTCATTGACTTCAATAAATTCATCAGACCTCTTCTTGATCACTAGTTTCTTCATTTGTTCTGTAGCTGAGGTTGTTTCTACTGCATTCTTTTCACAAGATTCATCAAAAACAACATGAGGTGTTTCTTCCACAAGAAGGGTTCGTTTGTTGAGTACTCTAAATGCTTTGCTAGTTGAGGAGTATCCTAAGAATATCCCTTCATCTGCTTTGGCATCAAAAGCATTCAACTTACTCTTCCCATTGTTGTGAATGAAACACTTACAACCAAATATATGAAAGTAAGATACTCTAGGTTTTCTTCCTTTCCACAGTTCATATGGGGTTTTCTCATGTATTTTATGAATACCTGACCTGTTTTGAGTGTGACAAGCTGTGTTGATGGCTTCTGCCCATAGCTTCTTGGGAGTAGAGAATTCAGCAAGGAGTGTTCTGGCAGCTTCTTTGAGTGTTCTGACTCTTCTTTCAGCTACACCATTCTGTTGTGGTGTTCTTGCTGCACTTGTCTCGTGCTGAATACCATTAGAAGTACAATAGGCAATTTTATAAGAGTTAATGAATTCAGTGCCTTTGTCACTTCTAATTTTCACGATTGGTTCTCCTTTCTCTACTTGGATCCTCTTCAATAATTCAGGTAGCTTCTGCTGTGTTTCACTCTTCTTGTATAGGAAGATAACCCAAGTAAACTTGGAATAATCATCTACAACAATAAGAGTGTACTTCCTTCCTGTTAGAGTGGTTGGAGTGATTGGTCCAAAGAGATCCATGTGAAGCAATTCAAGAGCTCTGCTTGTTGATGCTGTCTTCTTGGTCTTGAAGGAGACCTTTGTTTGCTTTCCTTGTTGACATGCATCACAAACCTGATCTTTACAGTAGAGTTCATTAGGCAGACCATCAACTAAGGATTCCCTTGCTAACTTGTTCATAGTCTTAAAGTTCAGATGGCTAAGACGTTTGTGCCATAGCCAGCTGACATCTTTAGGGCTCTTCACAAGTAGGCATGTATCCTTAGGACAGCTGTTCCAATTTGCAAGATACATACTTCCCTTTCTAGATCCTGTTAGAAGGTTTTGTTTTGTTCTTTTATCACTTATGAGACATTCATCTTTAGAGAATTTAACTGAATAACCAATGTCACAAAAGTGAGAAACAGATAATAGATTAAACTTAAGACCTTCTACATATGATACATCATGTACCTCAATGTCACCATTTTTAAGGGTGCCATATCCTTTTGTGTTACCGTGCGCGTTATCACCAAAGAAAACTTTTGGACCTTTCTTCTCTATGTAGTTGGTCAGCAGGGTTTTGGTTCCTGTCATGTGAGTTGAGCATCCACTATCTATGTACCAAGTTTCTCCTGCTAGACCTCCTCTTTTGTATAGGTCCTTCCTTTCCTGCAAGAAAAGTTAAGTTTTAGGTACCCATTTTGTTTTGGGTCCTTGGGTGTTAGTACTACCCTTGGGAACCCACATATACATTGGTCGTTTAAACAACCTTGAACATTTGAGTTGTTTCCCTCGGGCATCACAGAACCAAATCTTACCAGTCAGCACCTTGGACTGATCTGATTTGTTCTTGGTGTCAGCTAAGTAGTAGTCAAATGGTTTCCCTTTATAGGAGTGTACATACATGATCTTTTGACTAGTTACATTCGGCCTGGGTGCATTAGCTGGTCGATGCACACGATTATATGGACCATACTCTTCTGTTCTCACAATATCATAAGAGATAGGGGGTGCAAAGAGAACAGATTTGTTTGAAGAAGATTTCTTCTTCTTGGCTGGAGCAGCATACAGCTGAGACTGTCTCAGCCGAGATGGTCTAGGCTGTTTGCTGTTCCTCTGTACAGGCTTGGGGTTAGCTTGTCCTTTACCATTCTTGGTTTTGGGATAGTTAGCCTTAGCTGGTACAGATGCCTTTTGGTTCATATTGAGTTCATTGTGTTTAGAACACTCACCCTGTTCATGTGTCTGAGTAGTGCACTGGTTAGGTGTACTACCCCCAGCTGGAGAGGATGTTGATGGATTAAGTTCATAACCTAAACCCATCTTATTGCCACTTGATCTATAATACTCAGAGATACTTTCAATAGTAGTCGAAGCTTTATTGAATTCTGATATTTTTCGATCTAGGCATTCCTTCTCCTTTTCTAAGAGCTTATGTGTTTGGAAGAGATCATCGAACTTAGACTGAAGTATACGAAATTCTTTGGTTTCTAAGGCTTGAGTTTCTAACATCCCCTCATACAACTGAGTTGTTGTGGTATTTTCTTCTTTAAGAAGTTCCACTTCTTTGGTCAACCTTTCATTCATGGTGACTAACTCAGGGGTGTTATCAAACTTTACCTTTTTCAACCTAGCAATTTCTTTCCTTAAGTCCTTATTCTCCTCTTCCACTTCTATAAAGGCTCTAGTGGCAATATCCAGATCACCTTTTACCTTTCTTAAAGATTGATAATAGGTGTCTTCTGATTCGCCTTCAGATGAGTTTATGTCATCTGTTTGTGAGAAAATAGGTGAATGGAAAGTAGTAGTATAAGAGTTTACCTCATTTTCTCCTATGGCCATCATAGCTAGATCGTCTGAATCATCTGAAAAGATTTGATCGTCTGGTGATGTAGGAAGTTCATCACTTTGATATTCAGATTCTTCAGTCACCATTGCCTTTTTGTCTGAGGTTCTTCTTGGCCTTCTTTCTTTCTTGTCATCCAAATCCAGCTCAGGACATTCATAGACATAGTGTCCTGGTTTGCCACAGTTGAAGCAAGATCCAGGTTTCTGATTTGAGTTGCCTCTCCTTGGAGGAGTAGCATCGCTTCTTCTAGATCCTCGGCTGTCAGATGACTCCACATCCTTTCTAGGATGTCTTTCTGGTGTTCTTTCTCTGGAACCTCTGGAGGGTGAACTTGCTCTTCTATCTTTGTAGTTTCTATAGAATTTTCTATATTTACTGTTGAGGGTGTTCATCCTTTCAAATCTTTTGATCATAAGAGCCATTTGCTCTTTTAGGCTCATGTCTGATCCTTCACAGTCTTCTGTTTTCAGAGAGGTCTTGCCAGATGAGGTGTTTGCAGCTTTTGTATTGGCTGCCTTGAAGGCTACAGTCTTGGAGGTAGATGGGGTTGCAGTTGGCTCATCACTTCCTGAGTTCTCTTCTCTTTCAAGATCATATTCATGGGCTTTCAGGTTCTGAAATAGAGTTTGGGCAGACCACTTCTTGATATCTTGAGTATCTTTGATGATGGTCTTCTTGAGTCTCCATTTCTTGGTTAGAGAATATAAGATCTTTAGATTTTTCTCTCTATTTGTGTATTTCTTGCCCAGAGATTCTATCTCATTGATGATCTTGGTAAATCTGTTGTCTAACTGATCAATAGACTCTTCTGGTTGCATCTTGAAGTGTTCGAACTTCTTGACTGCTGTAGACAACTTGGACTCTTTGATCAGCTCAGTTCCTTCACAGAGAAGTGCCAATGCCTCCCACATCTCTCTGGCTGACTCACAATGGATTACCTTTGCAATGTACTCATTTGGAAGAGTTTGCATTATGTAATCTTGAGCAATGCTATCAAGGTTTGATTGCTTCATCTCTTCTGGTGTGAGATCCTTCATGGGCTTGGGAACCAGTTCTCCAACTGGAACTTCTGGATCACCATTTGCAGTGTTGACTGTCATGATGGTGATCGGGCCTTCTGTGATTACAGACCACATCTTGTAATGGACTGATGTGAGATTCTTCCTCATCCTGATCTTCCAGTAATCATAATCCTCAACTGAAAACTTAGGCAACTTACGCATATTAGCACTCATGCTGTATGAGTTTTCAAAAACAAGTTTTCAAAAAGATCTGTTCAAGAGGACTACAGAAAGACTCCCTCAAGTCTTCTGATAATCTAGAGACAGTAGTCCGTTAGAACCACTGCTCTGATACCACTTGTTGGTCCCTGAACGAGTAGTGAATGGGATTAAAGTCTAGAGGGGAGGGGTGAATAGACTTTAAAACTTTTTCAAACAGAGTTGGGAACCTCTTCTGATTGCTATGTCAACTGGACTGCAAGTCTGCTGGTCCAGATGACTATAGTGATCTGACTGAAGAAGTTATATGCGGAAATATGGTGGCCCTGGTTTAGACTCGTTCTTGTAACTTGTTTTACTTTGTACTTTGTGAAATTACTCAGCTGATGCTGGTTTGAAAGTTATGGCCCTTTTTGAAGAGTGTTGAAATCACAGTATGCACTATATAATAATGAATGTAAAAGCAGAAATGTAAAGTGCAGAAAGTAAATAACACCGGATTTATAGTGGTTCGGATATACGATCCTACGTCCACTCTCACGTCCTAACGTGATGTTTAATCCCTTTAATTTCCACAAATTACAAGGGTCTTGTCCTTTATAGTCCCAAGGTTAGGACTTTGAGATCTGAGCCGTCCTAACAGCTGCGGTCTCCACAAGTGATTGTAAGCACTTGCACTTTGGGGGGTTTCAAAAACTTAAACCTTTCGGTGAGGGTTTGGGGTTTTTGAGATGTATCCAACTAATGGTTCAAGCTTATAATTTGCTTAACCACTATGCCTAAAACAATTGATATACAGTATGAATAAGTTTCAGGTTCTTAAGGGTTGGATAAGAAGTACTTAAGAGCTATGGATAATCTAATGGATTTCAGGCTCTTTGAGAATTCTTAGAACAATGTGGCTTTTTGCTTGATGGCTTGCTTTAGCTTGTGAATTCTCTCTTGTGTTACTTCTGTGTTCAACCTCTTGTATTTATAATGGAGATTGAGTACAACTAGCCGTTGGAGTTGACTAGCCGTTTGAGCAATCTTCCCATAATAGCTTGATTCCTTGATTCCAGCCGCTTGATTGCTTCAATCATGGGATCATGTCAATCTTCTAAATAAGGTAGGTCTTCGTTTGAATTGCAAGATGACTTGGGAATCAGCCGAGTCCTGAAAGAGCACATAGTCTTCTGATCTGTACTACTAGTCTTCTGACTGCTCTTCTGGCCTTAGGTCTTCTGTCTTCTGGTATCAGACGAGTACTACTCTTCTGATCTGGAAATTCTTTGTAATACTTTAGGCCATCTTTAGTCTGGGACTCCATCAGATAAGTAGGTATACAAGCACCTTAACATATCTGGTCTTCAAGGATCTTCTAGTCTTCATGTCTTCTACTCTTCTTATCTTGAGGATAGGCATGTAAGCCATGACTGTGCTGATCAGCTGCTATCAATACAGTTGATCACACAAGACTAGTCTAAGCTGTTCTATACAAGTCAGCTGATCCTATTACATTTATAAACTCTAAGTGTTTTGGCCATCAAGACTAGTTGAGTATACATAAAACAGAGTTCTCGAAATAAGTTGAGTATAATCTTTAATTGGGCTCATTGTTAATTTCGTATTCCGCACATTGTAATTCTGATATATCGAAAGATTTTAGAAAAGTCTATTCACCCCCCTCTAGAAATTTTCTTTAGCTTCCCTCGATATTAACTCAACTTAGGGACCTACAAGTGGTATCAGAGCTGTAGTTTACGAACTGCTGTTTCTTGATAACCAACTCAAGACTTGGGTGAAGTCTTGGTCCGTGTCTATACGTGCTCTTACGTGTTCTTTAACGCTGAACTTGAAAACATTTGTTTCTTGATACTATACTGTGATATTTGTATCTCCTTGAATCATGTCTCTCGAAATTAGTGCTAACAAGTTACCTAAGTTCCAGGTTCAAGACTATGACTATTGGAAACTAAGGATGGAAGCCATCTTCAGTTCCACTCACGACTTAATGATCTCCGTCATCACTGAAGGTCCGATAGTGACCATGATCCCTAATACTGCTGCCCTTGACACAAATCAACCCGTGGGTACACTCGTCAAGAAACCAAGGTCAGAACTAACCTCAGAAGAAATGAGACAGAATAATTTGGATAGCTTGGCCAAGAATTACATCTTACACACTCTTCCTAACGAGTATCTAGGAAAAGTGTTAAAATGTAAAACTGCCAATGAAATGTGGGATCGCTTAGCTATCATTTGTGAAGGGACTTCCCTAATCAAAGAAAGCAAGCTTTCTACAGCAGTCCAAAGATTCGAATCATTTCATATGAAAGCTGGTGAAACAATAGACCAGCTGGATACTCGTTTTACCAAAATCATGAATGACTTGGAAGTCCTTGGTAAATCTTATACTCCACGTGAAATCAATCTTAGGATTCTCAAAAGCCTTGATAGTCGATGGAAAATGGTAAAAATGCTTGTTAAGAATACCCAAGATATAGATGTATGGACAACAGAAACCATGTTTCAAACTCTAAAGGCTCATGAGTTTGATTTAGACGAAGATGAACCTATAGTAAGTAGTGACAGAGAACATGCTGTATCTAAGAACGTTGCTTTTAAGGCTAGTTCGTCTAAGGTAGACAGGTCGAAGTCTAAGACTAGGTCTACTTCTGTGAAAGACGAGTTAGATACTGATCTTAGTCTGAAGGATCAGGTAAGCCTCATGGTTAGGAAGTTTGATAGGCTGAATAAACGTTTCGGAAGATATAAGAAGTTCTATAGAGAGCATAGAGGGTCTGCTTCTAAGAACTCGTCTGAAACCAGACGAGACCGAAACTCGTCCGAAAGGAGAGACGAAGTCTCGAAAGGTAACAGACAAGATAGAGAGTCTGATGGTAGGAAGATTACTCGTTCTGATAGACGTGATAAACGAAGGAACAACTCTCCTATTAAAAAGGCTACTAATGATCTCGTGTGCTATAACTGTGAAAAGCCAGGTCACTACATATATGAATGTCCAGACCTGAGTACTGATGATCGAGAAGAACGCAAAGCACGAAGGGAAAGAAGATACAACCGTGGTAAGAAGGCAATGATGGCCAATGATGACTCTGAGTCTGACTCAGACGAGTTGCCATCATCCTCATCTAGCTACCCGTCTGAACCAGATCACGATGAAGCCTTCATAGTAGATGATGGTCTATGCTGCATGGTTAAAATCGACCAAGAGGTATCATCTGTGTTGGTCCCTGAACGAGTAGTGAATGGGATTAAAGTCTAGAGGGGAGGGGTGAATAGACTTTAAAACTTTTTCAAACAGAGTTGGGAACCTCTTCTGATTGCTATGTCAATTGGACTGCAAGTCTGCTGGTCCAGATGACTATAGTGATCTGACTGAAGAGGTTATATGCGGAAATATGGTGGCCCTGGTTTAGACTCGTTCTTGTAACTTGTTTTACTTAATGAAACTACTCAGCTGATGCTGGTTTGAAAGTTATGGCCTTGTTTTGAAGAGTGTTGAAATCACAGTATGCACTATATAACAATGAATGTAAAAGCAGAAATGTAAAGTGCAGAAAGTAAATAACACCGGATTTATAGTGGTTCGGATATACGATCCTACGTCCACTCTCACGTCCTAACGTGATGTTTAATCCCTTTAATTTCCACAAATTACAAGGGTCTTGTCCTTTATAGTCCCAAGGTTAGGACTTTGAGATCTAAGCCGTCCTATCAGCTGCGGTCTCCACAAGTGATTGTAAGCACTTGCACTTTGGGGGGTTTCAAAAACTTTAACCTTTAGGTGAGGGTTTGGGGTTTTTGAGATGTATCCAACTAATGGTTCAAGCTTATAATTTGCTTAACCACTATGCCTAAAACAACTGATATACAATATGAACAAGTTTCAGGTTCTTAAGGGTTGGATAGGAAGCACTTAAGAGCTATGGATAATCTAATGGATTTCTGGCTCTTGGAGAACTCTTAGAACAATGTGGCTTTTTGCTTGATTGCTTGCTTAGCTTGTGAATTCTCTCTTGTAGCTTCTGTTGTGTTTAGTGATTCCTCATCCTCTTGTATTTATAATGGAGATTGGGTGCAACTAGCCGTTGGAGTTGACTAGCCGTTTGAGAAATCTTCCCATAATAGCTTGATTCCTTGATTCCAGCCGCTTGATTGCTTCAATCCTGGGATCATGTCAATCTTCTAAATAACGTAGGTCTTCGATTAAATTGCAAGATGACTTGGGAATCAGCCGAGTCCTGGAAGAGCACATAGTCTTCTGATCTGTACTTCTAGTCTTCTAACTACTCTTCTGGCCTTAGGTCTTCTGTCTTCTGATATCAGACGAGTACTACTCTTCTGATCTGGAAATTCTTTGTACTGCTTTAGGCCATCTTCAATCTGGGACTCCATCAGATAAGTAGGTTTACAAGCACCTTAACATATCTGGTCTTCAAGGATCTTCTAGTCTTCATGTCTTCTACTCTTCTCATCTTGAGGATAGGCATGTAAGCCATGACTGTGCTGATCAGCTGCTATCAATACAGTTGATTACACAAGACTAGTCTAAGCTGTTCTATACAAGTCAGCTGATCCTATTACATTTATAAACTCTAAGTGTTTTGGCCATCAAAACTATTCTAACATCAAGTGGGGCTTAGGGTGAATTTATATCCCAACAATTTCCCCCTTTTTGATGAAGCCAAAACTATATATATGATAAATGCTCTTAATAAGATAAGTTTGGAGTTTATAAACTTCATAAAAACTGAAGTATCTGATGAAGACAATGAGAGTTTGTCTTGAAAGCAAAGAGAACTAAACTTGAATATATAGAACTTTTACAGATTACAAGTAATAGTTTCTTAAAGCTTTGAAAGTGGTCTTCATCAGGTCTTCTGATCTTCAGATGCGGAAGGCAAGGTACAGACGAGATCGAACTTCTTCCATGTGCTGCAGGTCTGTAACATTCTCCTCTTCATAGATCTTCTCTAGGATCCTTTTGACTTCAATGAAGTCTGTTCTTCCAGAATCCAGAGTGGGAGGATCCCATTTGGGTTCTTCAGGAGTTAGGATTCTGCAGTTGTCAAGTTCTTTGGCTGTCTTGACTACTTCTTTCCAGAACTCTGGATCTTCAATGTTCATGAATTGATTGAACTGGAAGAATTCATCTTCATAGGTTGGGAGAGGGCCAAATTTTCTTACAATGTGGTGTTGAATTTGCCATTTCTTCTTCAGAGGGTACCACCTTGGTAGCTCATCTTGAAGGGCTAGATAGTCCACATAGTTGCTATCAAACACCAGAACTTTATCTTTCTGTGCCAGAGCATTTTCTTTCAGTGCTTTCTCCTTGAGAACTTTCCTGAGTTTGGCTATCTTCCTGTCAAATTTGGCTTTGACTCCTTTCGCATCTTTTAGCTTCTTTTGTTTAAGCTCTTGATCTTCAAGCTCTTTTCTTTTCTTCAACTCTAAAGCCTCTTTCTCTTCTGCAGTAGGCTCTGCTGGAGTTGACTTCTTGCTTGACTTCTGAGCTTGCTCATCTGTTTGCTCATCTGCCTTCCTTTTCCTAGTCATCCTTTTCTCGGAAACTTGTTCTGTAGAGGCAGTGATTTGCAGACCAGATGCTTGAGTGGGAGCTTGAATGTCTTCTTGAGCAATTTCTTTGCCTTTGCCTTTCTTGCTCTTGATTTTGCTTGATAAATCACCCAAGGTTTCATTCAGCTCATCTTGAGATACTACCATTACGGCTTGTTGTGCAGTAGTCTTCTCAAGAGCTTTTATCAATACATCTTCCCCCTTTTTGGCTTCAGCAAGCGCAGCCGCAAAAGGCTTCATGGCATTCAGAATCTCCACTCTAAGAGTTTGTTGAAGAGCCATGGCGTTGACTCTGCCAACATGAGTCAGATGAGTGATGCTATGGTCTAGAATCTGAGCATGAGAGTTGGAGGAGGAGGCAGCTTCTAGTTTAGCTGTAATTGCTTCCAGTCTGGTTGCTGTCTCCTTCAGCTGAATCTGAAGTTTTTCATTCTCTGCTGTAGCTGATTGGAGAAGAGCTCGACCTTCAGTAGCTCTTGCTTTAGCATCTTCAATTCTTTTCTTGTAGGTGTTTTCCATGCGGTTGACCTCATTGGTGTAGAGATCAGCAAACCTGGTGGAATGGTCACCTGCCTTCTTCAGAATGCTGGTCAGATACTCACTTATCTGATCGTGAAGAGATTCTCCAAACTTGTCTTCAATGTCAATGATCTGGTTATGAAGACGAGTTCTCTGCTCCTTGACTGCCTTTTCAACATATCTTCCAAGCTGTAGGCCTAAACCCTTTTCAAAGTGTAGGTCTATGGCAGCCTTGACCTGTGAGCATATGTCTGCTGTATAGTCAGCTGTTGAAGTAGAAGTCGGGGCAGTACCTTGAGGCTTTGGATGCACTGTCAGGGCTTTGCCTCTGTCTTCAGCTGAAAGGTACTCTTCATTGAGAAATGAGGTAGTGGCCTTAACCAGGTGGGACATGATGGTGTCTCCTTTGTCAATGAAGTGAGGTAGAGTATCCTTAGGCATGAAGTGATCAGGAATAGTGATTACTTCTCTTTCAATCTCGGTTCTGTCAGCTGGTTCAGCTGAGTCTTCCGCAGGAATAGGCGCAGCTGAGACATTCATTTTTGCTGTGCCATCTGTCTGTTGACCTGATATGCCTTCTGGGCTAGAGGCATTGTTGGGATATGAATCCTAGAACAAGTCCTAAATGATGAATAAAAGATAAATGATAAAGTTTTGATAAGCCAAAAGAAGACTTGAATATTTTCTAAGTGTTGACTGATCTAGTCTAGTTGAGTTGAAGTCATCTTGTCCAGATCAGTAGAATTCAAAAGACAAGTACAGTTTAAGAGAAAGTATTTGTTAAAAGATAAGTACGATTTATAAGTACTTCATACATGATAGATTGTTTTTGAGCTATAATTGTTGTATAGAGCTCATGATGATTTCTATATGTAATAGATAGATTCATTGTATAGTTTATAAGTTGACTAAGCTTGTATCATAAAAGCTTAATGTAATGTAATAGTCTTGATAAAATTAGTATAGTCTACTCTACTATTTGAAGAAGGAAGACCAGACAAGAAGAGTCGAAGTCTACTACTCAAGATAGGAAGACTACAAGACAAGACAAGTGCATACAAGTCTACTCAAGACAAGTCAACGTGAAGATTAGTCAAATACGCGTGAAGAGATAAAGATATAGAAGTTAGTTATGGAATAACTAATTCATAACAGAAACGCGTGGATTGATAAGAAGATTCAGTTAAAGGTAGTTATCAAGAAAAGTTGGTTACAACTTACTAAGTTCTTGAAGATTGAAGTCTATAAATACCCCAAGGTATTCATTGGTAAAAGACTACTGATACACTGACGTTCATACTCAAGTGAAGCATTATCAAAGATATATTTGAAGTTTACTCTCAGAGTTGATTGAAGTTCAGAAAGATAGCCAGAAGACAAGTGAAGAATCAAGAAGGCTACTACTAAAGATCAGAGAAGTTTTTAGTTTTTGTTTGTTATTTTTCAAGGTGCTAGATACTTGTAAAATTTCTAGTAAGATCGTAGACATATCTGGAGGTATAGTCTGTTGAAGATCTAAGTCTTCTTCTTGGGACTTTAAAGACAGGAACATACACTTGTACTCGATTGGAAGAGTTTAGTGGAAACATCACAACTGGGTTTGTGAGAGTGGATGTAGACAAGTTGTCGAACCACTATAAATCTTGTGTTTGATTTACTTTACAGTTTTGATTGTTTAAATTGCTTAATTGGTTTAACTACTTAACTGATCTAGACTAGTTGAGTATAGAACAGAGTTCTCGAAAATAAGTTGAGTATAATCTTGAATTGGGCTCATTGATAATTTTGTATTCCGCATATCGTACTTTGATATTTCGAAAGATTTTTGAAAAGTCTATTCACCCCCCTCTAGACATTTTCACTAGCTTACTCGTTATTAACTCAACTTGGGACCAACAAGTGGTATCAGAGCAGTAGTTTACGAACTGCTGTTTCTTGATAACCGACTCAAGACTTAGGGTGAAGTCTTGGTCCTTGACTGTTTTTGTATACGTGTTCTTGATCATATTCTTGTATCATCTGTGTTTCGTGCTCCCTGTTCTTGACTTATCTGTTGTTCTTGATCATAACTCTACTTAGCACTTATTTCTTGAAATCATGTCTCTTGAGATCAGCGCTAACAAACTACCAAAGTTCCAGGTACAAGACTACGATTACTGGAAGCTAAGGATGGAAGCCATCTTCAGCTCCACTCATGACTTAATGATCTCCGTCGTTACTGAAGGTCCAATTGTGACCATGATCCCCAACACTGCTGCCCTTGATCCAAATCAACCAGTGGGTACTCTCGTCAAGAAACCAAGGTCAGAACTTACCTCTGAAGAAATGAGACAGAATAATTTGGATAGCTTGGCCAAGAATTACATCTTACACACTCTTCCTAATGAGTATCTGGGAAAAGTGTTAAAATGTAAAACTGCCAAAGAAATGTAGGACCGCTTAGCTATCATTTGTGAAGGGACATCCCTAATCAAAGAAAGCAAGCTTTCCACTGCTGTCCAAAGATTCGAATCATTTCATATGCAAACTGGTGAAACAATAGACCAGTTGGATACTCGTTTTACTAAAATCATGAATGACTTGGAAGTCCTTGGTAAATCTTATACTCCACGTGAAATCAATCTTAGGATTCTCAAAAGCCTTGATAGTCGTTGGAAGATGGTAAAAATGCTTGTTAAGAATACCCAAGATATAGACGTATGGACAACAGAGACTATGTTTCAAACTCTAAAGGCTCATGAGTTTGATCTAGACGAAGATGAACCCATAGTAAGTAGTGACAGAGAACATGCTGTATCTAAGAACGTTGCTTTTAAGGCTAGTTCGTCTAAGATAGACAGGTCTAAGACTAAGACTAGGTCTGCTTCTGTTAAAGACGAGATAGATACTGATCTTAGTCTGAAGGATCAGGTAAGCCTCATGGTTAGAAAGTTTGATAGGCTGAATAAACGTTTCGGAAGATATAAGAAGTTCTATAGAGAGCATAGAGGGTCTGCTTCTAAGAACTCGTCTGAAACCAGACGAGACCGAAACTCGTCCGAAAGGAGAGACGAAGTCTCGAAAGGTAACAGACAAGATAGAGAGTCTGATGGTAGGAAGATTACTCGTTCTGATAGACGTGATAAACGAAGGAACAACTCTCCTATTAAAAAGGCTACTAATGACCTTGTGTGGTATAACTGTGAGAAACCAGGTCACTACATATATGAATGTCCAGACCTGAGTACTGATGATCGAGAAGAACGCAAAGCACGAAGGGAAAGAAGATACAACCGTGGTAAAAAGGCAATGATGGCCAATAATGACTCTGACTCTGACTCAGACGAGTTGCCATCATCCTCATCTAGCTACCCGTCTGAACCAGATCACGATGAAGCATTCATAGTTGATGATGGTCTATGCTTCATGGCTAAAATCGACCAAGAGGTATCATCTGTCACTTCCTTTCAATCATGTGATGAATCAGATTCTGATGAAAGTGACACTGCCAGTAGCCAAGTAGGGAGTAGTCTTCAGCACTCTACTAGTGCAGTTGAAGACGACCTCCTACTTGCCAACAAGGCATTCATTGAAGTCAGTGACGAAAACATCACCTTAAGACAAGAAATCATTGATCTTAAGGAAGCTCAGTCTAAAGTAGATCCTAATATAACTGTCCTAAATAAACGCTTGCAAGAAGAGTTGAGACAACTCAAAGACAAGTGTGCATTGACAGACAAGTTGTATCAAGACCTACTTAAGACACATGCAACTGAGAAACATGAATTCAATGTTTTACAAAGCAAGCTCAAAAAGCTTGAAGAACGTAATAAGTTCTTAGAAACCGAGGTTGTCACACTAGACCTTAAACTTACTGACCTGGTTAACTCATCTAAGGTTAACCTTGAATTGTCAGATAGGTATAGGGCTCCTGCTGACAAGACAGGCATAGGTGCTGAGACACCCAGCTCGTCTACTCAAGTTCCTAAGAACCCTACTATTTTCATCTCAAGCTCTTTGACTAATGATAAAGGAAAAGAACCATTGATATACGATATTGACACTCCATCAAAAGGTACTGTACCAAAACAAGCTCGAGTTAACATTCCAATTACCAAAGGTGGTAAAAAGAAAGTTAACAACAAGCCTGTTCCGTTTAAGACAAGTCAACAAAGGACTAGGAATCGTGGACGACCAAATCAGGTCAGATACGAGGACTGGTATCCTGAGGAGACTAGTACTAGACAAGTACAAACTAGACGACAAGAGTCTAGACCTCCTTTCATAAGGCAGTCTCAACTCTACTCGTCTAGACCAAGACAGGAAGGTCCAAAATATCGTATACAACCTGTTCTATATCCTCCACCTTTGTCATATGATATCAAAGGAGAAGAAAGACCTAAACATGTCTATAAACCATATGGACCTAATGCATATAAACCTTATTCTGACTATCATAGACAAGTGCCTGCTCAAGTAGAGATTAAGTCAAAAGGCTATCTCCAAAGAGTAGACCCGAACTCGACTGATAGGCCAGATAAGGACAACAAGGTCTTATTTTGCAACAAATATGGTCGAAAGCTTAGAAGGTCAAACTTGTTCAGGACTCCAATGTACATTTGGATTCCATTGAACTCGACTAACCCCCAAGGACCCCAATAAACAAGGAGGGTACCTAAATTATGTATTATCATCTATTGCAGGGTCGACTCGATCTATACAAGAAAGGTGGCTCAACAGGAGAAACTTGGTACATAGACAGTGGCTGTTCGCACCACATGACTGGTACCAAGACTCTCTTATCAAGCTACCATGAGCAAGAAGGACCAAAAGTGATATTTGGTGATAGCTCCATGGCTGTTACTAAAGGATTTGGTTACATTCGGAATGGTGACATAGAAATTCAAGACGTCTCTTATGTTGAAGGCTTGAAATACAATTTACTGTTTGTTTCACAATTTTGTGATCGTGGATACAAGGTGCAGTTCAAGAGTCAGAAATGTGAAATCATCGACAAGAAAACACACACAGTCCTACTAGTCGGCATTAGACAAGGAAGTGTGTACATAGTGAACTGGAACAGTTGTCCGAGGGACACCTGTCTACTTACTAAGAATCCTAAAGAACTTGGCTGGCTCTGGCATAGACGCCTTTGTCATCTAAACTTTAAGGTTCTTAATAAGATAGCCAGAGACTACCTTGTGGAAGGTATTCCCAATGAAGTCTACTATAAGTCACATGTATGCACCTCCTGTCAAAAAGGTAAACAGGTGAAGGGTTCTTTTAAATCTATTCCATCCCTCTCAACCAGTAGAGTACTTGAACTTCTACATATGGACTTACATGGCCCTATAACTCCCCCAACTTTGAACGGTAGAAGGTACACACTTGTTGTGGTAGACGACTATTCTAAGTTCACTTGGGTAGTCTTCTTACACAAGAAGAGTGATACACAAACACTTTTGCCCGATCTATTGAAGAAGTTACAGGTTGAGAAGAATCAGTCAATTGTCAAGATCCGTAGTGACAAGGGCACTGAATTCATTAACTGCTATATTAAAGAATTTTGTTCTAAGCGTGGCATCCAGCACCTTACTAGTGCAGCTAGGACACCACAGCAAAATGGAGTAGCAGAACGAAGGAACAAAACTCTTAAGGAGGCCTGCAGGACCATGCTGACAGAGTATAATACGCCTCAGAAATTTTGGGCAGAGGCTATCAACACTGCATGCCACTCACAAAATAGAAGTGCTATCAATAAAGCACTAGGTAAGACGCCCTATGAGGTATGGAAAGGTAGAAAACCCAGAGTTTCATATTTTCATATATTTGGATGCAAGTGTTTCATCCATAACAATGGGAAAAGCAAGTTGAATGCATTCGATGCTAAAGCAGACGAGGGGATATTCTTAGGATACTCCTCGACTAGCAAAGCATTTAGAGTATTCAACTACTCAACCCTTTGTGTGGAAGAAACACCACATGTGGTTTTCGAAGAATCTCAACAGGACCCGTCTACCAACAAGATCAGTGAGAAAGCTACTGAGCTAACTGTCGAAACTGACAAAGACTCAGAGGTATATGAATCCGTTCAAACATACAATCCATTTATAAAAGCTCTCGAGTCAGATGACCAGAAGAAGGTAAGTGCTCAAGGTAACTCTACTAGACCAGTTGACATGCCTAAACTAGAAAAACATGGAAATCTGCACATAATACTGAAAATATCATTGGTGACTCTACTATTGGTGTAAAGACTAGACGACAACTCTTTGAGTCACAAGAACAACCTAGTCCATCTTTGTTTTGCTGGTGTTGTTTCCTCTCATCTATCGAGCCTAAAACCATTAATGAGGCATTGGCTGATAGTAATTGGATCATTGCTATGCAAGACGAGTTAAATCAGTTTGTTCGAAACGACGTCTGGGAACTTGTCGATAGACCGAAACATCATAATGTAGTTGGAACTCGATGGATTTTCAAGAATAAGAAAGATGAGAATGATGTAGTTGTTCGCAATAAAGCTAGATTAGTCGCCCAAGGCTATTCACAAGCTGAAGGCATAGACTATGATGAAACATATGCTCCTGTTGCTAGACTAGAAGCCATTCGATTGTTTCTTGCATATGCTGCTTACATGAAATTTACTGTATATCAAATGGATGTTAAAAGTGCATTTCTTAACGGTATTCTTGTGGAAGAAGTATATGTTGAACAACCCCCAGGTTTCGAAGTCAAAGGTAATCAGGTATACAAATTAAAGAAGGCCTTATATGGACTAAAGCAAGCTCCAAGAGCCTGGTACGATACTCTTTCTCAATTTCTATTAGAAAATGGTTTTACTAAAGGCAAGGTAGACAGAACCTTGTTTAGAAGACAAGAAGGGAAAGACATTTTACTCGTCCAAATTTACGTAGATGACATCATTTTTGGTTCACCTAACAAAGAGCTGAGTGAAAGTTTCTCAACACTCATGCAAAGTAAATTTGAGATGTCTATGATGGGTGAAATGAATTACTTTCTTGGACTTCAAGTAAAACAGACCCCTGAAGGGATTTTCATAAATCAAGCAAAGTATACTAGAAATCTTCTAGACAAGTATGGTATTAAGACATGCAAGTCTGCTGGCGTACCTATGCTACCTACATACAGAATGGACCCAGACGAACAAGGTAAGTGTACTGATCAAACTCATTACCGTGGTCTAATTGGTTCATTACTCTACTTAACTGCTAGTAGACCTGATATTGCATTTTCTGTTGGTGTATGTGCTCGTTTTCAAGCTAATCCAAAAGAGAGTCATATGGAAACCACTAAAAGGATTCTGAAATATTTGAAAGGAACCATCAATCGTGGTATATGGTATCCTTCAAATGATGATTTATCTCTAAGTGGCTACTCTGATTCTGATTTTGGTGGCTGTAGAATAGATAGGAAATCTACATCTGGTTCTTGTCAATTCTTAGGCACAAAACTCATTTCATGGTTTTCGAAAAAGCAGACAAGTGTTGCTACCTCTACTACTGAAGCCGAGTACATGGCAGCTGGTAGTTGCTGTAGTCAATTATTATGGCTTATTCAACAGCTTAGAGATTATAATATTTGTGAATCAAATGTTCCTATATTCTGTGATAGTAATAGTGTAATTGCCATTACACAAAATCCTGTTCTGCACACACGTTGTAAGCATGTTGATGTGAAACACCATTTCATACGTGATCATGTAGAAAAGAAGGATATTCGCATGGAAAAGATTCATACTGATTTTCAAAGAGCTGATATTTTCACAAAACCATTAGCTGAGGCCCGATTTCGTGAATTATGCATTAGTCTAGGACTGGTTGATATTGATCCTACCAGTATGTAGCAATGTACTAACAAGACAGGTACAGTCCTAAGAAGAAAGGAGAAATAGACAAGCTACCACAAAAGAGCAGAGCACTCGTCTACTCACGCAACAGACAGGTAAACAAGGTCAGACAAGTTGACCAAACAACCCGATGAGGAAGCTGGTAAAGCTGAGGGTAATACTAAGGGAATAAACATTTAAGGGGGAATCTTTGATCTCTTAAAAATCCTTGTGTTGACTCTTTAGTTTGGTAACATTCATCTTGTTTGAACCTTGATCATTGATTTAAATTAATATTCGGCATATAAATTCTACTCGACTATCTGTCGTACTAAAGAAGACAGGTACATAAAGCTGTTCGACATTCAGACAGATACGCATAGTCGAAGGGGGAACTCATCTGGTGGACATAAGACTACTCGTCTTGTGCCATTAAGTCTACTCACCTTATGAAGCTTAGTCCTACTCATCTGTTCTGGATGGACTCGAACAGACAAGCTAAGTTTTCTTTGATTTAAATAGGATATGTGTTAAAAGTGTTTACTCGAAACAAATTAACAATGTCAAAGTAATGTGATTGTGTTAAAATGTGGAAATCCTAGAATTGGATTTATACACCACTAGTTAATGAGGTGTACATATTCAATTCATGCCAAAAACACGACCTAAATAGGTCAGATGAATACACTCTTTAAGTTTGCACATAAGAAAGGCGGATTTCAATTTGTACAAAATTAATTCACATTTTTTTTCTCGGTTCCGTAACTGAATGCCAAAGGTCTTCACCGTTGGATCTAATCCTTCAATCTTGGCCGTTGGATCAAAATTCTGTTCTAAACAAAAACCAACACTTGCACACGTCTTGCCTCACGTTTCATAACTTCTCTACTACTTGCTAACAGTGATTCTCTGCATAATCTACCTTCTTATTCGTTTCAAATCATTCAACATGTCTATTCGGTCTATTTTCGATGTTAATACCAACATTCAGGCACAGTTTGATCTAGGCAGATACATCAATGACAACAAGGTACATGTTGAACCGTCCCTGTTCTTTGGTGGACATCACACAGTTGGTAATGAAGAAATTCTGACCAAGTGCACTAGATGCGGGCTAAAACCCTATTTAGAGGCATTTCCTAAGGTTGTTCTGGAAGAGGAGGTTCTGGAATTCTATGCTAATGCTAGCAGAAGAGGAGATGTCATCGAATCTTTTATTGGTTCAAATCGTGTGGAAATCACACGTGAAGCTCTTTTTGAAAGACTGAGGTTGCCCATCGGAACGATTGATGTGGAAAAGTATGCGGAAGGGCAAGAGATGAGATATTTAAGCATTTTCTGCGGAAGGAAGATGAAACTGAAACCTGATGGTAAAGCTATTACAGCTAAGAAGGGTGAGCTCCTAGAAAAATATCGCACTCTACTGGACATAGCTAGCAAGATGCTTCTATGTGCCACTGGATCTTTTGACTCAGTCACACAAGTAAAAACAAGGATTATGGCAGCTATCTACGATGGAATTACCAAGGGTAATTGGTTTAAGTTAATAGCTGACAGGATGATGCACTTTGAAAGAAGTGTTAGGGTGGATATTGATACCCGAAATTGGGTGGTCTCTCAAGCAGTTGGATATGGAAACAAGCTGAGTATATTACTCCCACTGTTGATGCCCAACAAGACTAATTGGAGCAAGGGAAAGCCATTTCATCCGTTGAAGTTCTATCTAAAGAAAGAGGCTCTGAAGAAGCAGGTTGCTGGAAGGCCGGCTGCTACTAGGCAGGTTCAATTTGATGAATCTGAAGTGTTGCCGTATGCGGATTCGGATAGTTCTTCACAAGCCGGGTCTAAGGAAGCTGAGTCTAGTGCAGACGACTCAGAGAAGACTCAATCGGATGAAGAGACGACTCAAGAGGAGGAGTCGAGTGACCAAGTACCTGAGATGTATACTCTTGTGAGAGTTGGAACCCCACCTCCACCAGAAGAGTCGAGTCACCAGGTTGGTACCTCTTCACAAGCTTTGTCAATTCCTTCTCTCTCTCTCTCTACTGTTCGAACCAAGGCTAGATCACATCGATCTAGGCCTCGTCCTTTACCCCCAACCTCTCATGTACTGGCGGCATTACCGCTTAGAGCCAGTCATCCCCAAATCACTTCTAAACAAGATACAACTGATACTCCTACAGTTGTCATACCTGACCAAGCCACATTAAAGCCCATTGAAACCAGTGCCTTCACTCCCTCTCCCTCACCAGAATATGGTGAACCCCCCAACCCATCTACTTCAGACAAGACGCCAGTTGCCACTGCAACAGCTGAGTTGGAGACCCCATCTACTCAGGACCCGTCTGTTGTTAGATTTGAATCCCTGGTGTATTATCTGATGTGTCTACGAGAGAAGCGAATTCGTGCCCGAATGACCAAGAATTTGAGAAGGACGCTCTCGACTATAGAAGTAGACTATGAATCCGAACAGTTTGAAAAGTTAGTCCGGATTTGTACATGGTTCGCATTGAAGAAGTCGTCTACAGATGATTTGTTTGAAGTCATTCAAGGCAAAGGCGGAATCTCCAATTTTATGGATTGGGAGATGGAACAGAAAGAAAATAGTGGAGTTAAGGATCACTCCGAACTATTCCCGCGCAAAGCCTTGGTTGATCTAGTCAAGAAGCTTTTGAACATTCCGGATGGTGTTATTGAGGATGTGTTTGCTTTTGACGTTGGAACTCAGACTGATCTAGTTGAAGAAGAGTTCAAGCCAGAAGTAGCTGAGATAGCAGTCCAGACTTCAGAACAGTTGGAAGAAATTGTTCATAGTGATGAAGATGAAGTCGACTCACTCATGATTGGAAAAGAAGATGATGAGTTTTTGGATGCTGAGATGTTTGATGAAGAAGAACTCAAGGCAGTTGATCATATTGTTGGAACTTCCAGTTCGACTCAAGCTATGCCAGACAGCTTTCTGGGTGATTTAAAGACTGATCTGAGAAGTGTTGTTCACACTGCTATAGATGAATTCTTGAACTTGAAAATGAAGGATGTGCTAATTGCACAGAATCAGTCACTTGTTGACCAATCCAGAGACTTGTTTATTGGTGAAATCAACAAGATGGACGTAACTTTCCGAGAAGAGTTGTTTGCTCAAGTTGAAGATTTTCTGAAGAAACAGGTTGATAGTTCAGAAAAGAGATCAATCTTGTTTGCTCGATCGTTAGCTGAAGAGTCAAGTAAAATGGAAAGACTCTACAGTGTTAAAGTTTCCATTGCTGATGAACAGAGAAGGGAAGCACAAGATCAGTTGGTGCGTTCTCGGGCTGTTCTACATGAGCTGACTGAACAAAATACTCTTCTTAGACAGACGGCTACTCAACTAAAGGATGAACTAGTTTCCTGTACACAGAAGTTGGAACTAGTTACTGAACGCTTAGACAAGGTGAGCAATGCGGAATTGCATCAGAAGCACATTGAGTCAGCTGCTGAAGCTATGAAGGAAGCTTTGAAAGAAGAAATGACTCGCTTTACTTCTCTTTTTACTCTTAAGGCAAGTGATGAAGCCAAAAAGGGGGAAGAGACCAGTCTAGTTGAAGTTGCGAAGTCTGCTAGTGCTGAACCGGAGATGAAAGATGCTGCTACTGCAATTGAAGAACTAAGAAGGCCTAAAAGAGGCAGATTAGTGAAGAAGGAAGATCTAGAGCAAGCTGAAACTGAAAAGCAGATGAGATTAGTGAAAGGTAAAGGTGTTGCATCGTCTCCTGAAGCAGAGATTCAGACTAGACGAGTTAAGAGGAAGTTGAGTATTGAAGAACATACTGCTGCTGCTGTAGTTGAGAAGAAAAGAAGAATTGCAGATGATGAGATTCATTATGCAAGCAAGAAGAAAATTACGAAGCATATTGAAAGACTACAGAAGTTGAAAGCTGATGAAGACAAGATGGAAGACAAGTTCATTGATCACTTCATAGATAATGAGCATAGAGCTGAATGGATTGAAGTGAAGAGTCAATGGGAACTTGATCATTGGATCATCAGGAAGTATGGTGATGCTGAAAGCCAAGATGAATTATACTCTTTATTTGACAGGTTCATGGAAGGACAATACAGGAAGTTATGGCATTTAATCCTAAGGATTTCTGCTGGTGCTAATTTCAATATTCTTGTTCCTGAATTTCCAAAATGGAAATGTCTCATGACAAGCTCAGGAAAAAGGGTTGATGTTAATCAAATCAAGAAGTTTGAAGAAGAGCTGCTGGATAAAGAGAAGATTGAAGATGAAGATCATATATGTCTAATTCACAAGAGACTCCTTGATGCATTCTGCGTTCCAAACCCGGAAGGAGGTACTCTTTCAGATTAGTTGTTTGTTTTAGTTGTTTTTGCTCTGATATTTTGTTATTTTGGAAGTATTTGTAATATCTACTGATCTATTTCTGAATGAATGAAAAAAGATAAAGTACTATTTGATGTTTAAAGACAAGGTAACTACTTAACTAGTCTACTTATGAGAAAAGATTCAAGTAGTTTTGGCTTCATCAAAAAGGGGGAAATTGTTGGGATATGAATCCTAGAACAAGTCCTAAATGATGAATAAAAGATAAATGATAAAGTTTTGATAAGCCAAAAGAAGACTTGAATATTTTCTAAGTGTTGACTGATCTAGTTTAGTTGAGTTGAAGTCATCTTGTACAGATCAGTAGAATTCAAAAGACAAGTACAGTTTAAGAGAAAGTATTTGTTAAAAGATAAGTACGATTTATAAGTACTTCATACATGATAGATTGTTTTTGAGCTATAATTGTTGTATAGAGCTCATGATGATTTCTATATGTAATAGATAGATTCATTGTATAGTTTATAAGTTGACTAAGCTTGTATCATAAAAGCTTAATGTAATGTAATAGTCTTGATAAAATTAGTATAGTCTACTCTACTATTTGAAGAAGGAAGACCAGACAAGAAGAGTCGAAGTCTACTACTCAAGATAGGAAGACTACAAGACAAGACAAGTGCATACAAGTCTACTCAAGACAAGTCAATGTGAAGATTAGTCAAATACGCGTGAAGAGATAAAGATATAGAAGTTAGTTATGGAATAACTAATTCATAACAGAAACGCGTGGATTGATAAGAAGATTCAGTTAAAGGTAGTTATCAAGAAAAGTTGGTTACAACTTACTAAGTTCTTGAAGATTGAAGTCTATAAATACCCCAAGGTATTCATTGGTAAAAGACTACTGATACACTGACGTTCATACTCAAGTGAAGCATTATCAAAGATATATTTGAAGTTTACTCTCAGAGTTGATTGAAGTTCAGAAAGATAGCCAGAAGACAAGTGAAGAATCAAGAAGGCTACTACTAAAGATCAGAGAAGTTTTTAGTTTTTGTTTGTTATTTTTCAAGGTGCTAGATACTTGTAAAATTTCTAGTAAGATCGTAGACATATCTGGAGGTATAGTCTGTTGAAGATCTAAGTCTTCTTCTTGGGACTTTAAAGACAGGAACATACACTTGTACTCGATTGGAAGAGTTTAGTGGAAACATCACAACTGGGTTTGTGAGAGTGGATGTAGACAAGTTGTCGAACCACTATAAATCTTGTGTTTGATTTACTTTACAGTTTTGATTGTTTAAATTGCTTAATTGGTTTAACTACTTAACTGATCTAGACTAGTTGAGTATAGAACAGAGTTCTCGAAAATAAGTTGAGTATAATCTTGAATTGGGCTCATTGATAATTTTGTATTCCGCATATCGTACTTTGATATTTCGAAAGATTTTTGAAAAGTCTATTCACCCCCCTCTAGACATTTTCACTAGCTTACTCGTTATTAACTCAACTTGGGACCAACAGGCATCATTAGGTGGAATTCCTAGAATTCTGTGGCATACTGCTGTAAAGGCTTCCTCGGGCAGCAGTTGAGCAAAAGATGTAACTTGAGCAACTTCTTTTTGCTCCATTTCCCAGTCGAGGAAATTAGCTTTTCCTCCCATTCCTTCCATGACTTCAATAAGGTCATCCACATCATCTCTCCTGAGTTCAATCCAGGTGCAGATTCTGAGAACTTGTTCGAACTGAACTGATTCCTCATCAATACCAGGAATAGTAGACTTGAGCAGGTTTGCTATCTTCATCCTCATTATCTTCTCCCTTGTGCACATAGGATAGTGTACCATTCTGGATTGAGGTTGAGAGGGACCAGCTTGAGCAAGGTCTGCTGGTGCCATGTCTTCTGGAACAGAAGAAACAATGATGGTAGGAGTTTGAGTATTTGGGGTAGTTTCCTCTGCTGTGTGAGTATCAGCAGGGATTTGGGAAGTGATATGTTCTTGATCTTCAGTGGTCTGTTCATCAGCAGGGATTTGGGTCTGCTGGTCTGGTATAGTACCTTCATGAAGATCAGTAGAAGTTTGAACACGTGGATCTTGAACATCAGCAGGGTTAGGCAATAGGGTTTCAGGGGTTGAGGTAGGTGGAGCTTGTTCCTCTGCTGTGTGAGTATCAGCAGGGATTTGGATATCAGTGTTTGAGTGGTCAGATGGGTTGGAGTCATCAGAAGTGTTGAAGGATGCAATCGGGGCTATTAGAATGGGAGTAGGAAGGCTCGATTTCTTGGACTTTTTGTTGAAAGAAGAATTATTCTTCTTTCTCTTCTGACCCTTCGACAATTTAGAAGGAGTAAATGAGGGAGAGGATTTAGAGGTACCTGCCTTCTTCAAGGGAGAGGCAGTGGGAGTGGCATCTGAATCAGACGGGGAGATGAGCCCAGATCTGATTAGATATCGTCTTTGTGCTAAGGTCTGATTGTCATCATCATCATCCTCAGCAACCTTCTTCTGAACCTCTTCTTTGGTTGGCTCCTCTTCTTCTTCGGCAGAGTTATGATCAGACTCTTGTGCTGCCTTCTCAGCCAACAGCTTCCTCTTCTCTTCTTTTAACCTTTCTGCCTCAGCAAGAGCTTCCTTTCTCAAATAATATTTGGAGATGTGAAAGGTCTTATGAGGTCCCATCTTGTACTTCTTTGGGAGAATATCTGGAAGGATGATGCTCAGCTTGTTGACAAAGCTGACTGTAGCTGCTACCTTCCATACCTTCGATTGTAAGTCCAAAGTGACTTTCTTTGCCTCAAGAGCAATTCTTTCTAAGAATAGTCCTTGCCAGTCTCCATCGATCTGATCCCAGATTGCAGCCATTACTCGAACCTTTAAAGTAGTAACAGCATCATGACTAAATGTGTTACCAAGTAACATTTTTCCTGCAATATCCAACAAGGTTTGGAATTTTGGTTCAAGTTGGGATTTCTTGAGTCCAGTTGCATCAGTAGCCTTGATTCTTCCACCAGTAAACATCTCCATATACTCCTTTTCTCTATTCATGATGTAGTTGGAGATATTTATTTTCCCCCTTGACAGGCCAAACAATTCCTGAAGAATTTCCCTTGTAACCTTGACTTTGTGTCCATTCATGACACTTTCAACATGAGAACCCTTCATTACGGCGTTTGCATAGAATGTCAGAACGTCTTGTTCATAGACATTAGTTGGAGCTGCTTCCAGAAAGTCTCTGAGTTTAAGATTGACGCACCGAAGCAATATCTCCTTGTTCTCATCTGAGTGTTTGCCTTTGAAAAACAGAGCATTCTCCGTAAAAATCTTCCCTTCCTTGGACCATTTTGCAGCATCCAAGGTGCCAATGTTCTTGGTCTTCTCGTCGTAAATTTCAATGATTGCCATAGTAGAGTCTGAGTGTTAGGGTTTGAGGGCTTGAAAGAAATTTGCAGAACGAGAGAGAGTAATGTGATTAATTGAGTAATATGAGCGACAGGGATTGGGAGAGGTTTTAGGGGTGTGAATATATACTCCAGAAAATCTTGATCTAACGGTCAGATTTGGGTTTGATTTTGGAGTAGAGCCCAAGATTTCCTTCTTTGATTTCTTAAATTTGCCGGCTGGTATGCCATTTGGCAGTATTTGATTTGCTGGCATTATGGTACTTGAGTATTAATGACATCATTACCAAAAATAGCCGTTGAGACTAATTTATGGTAAGAATTGATCATCAAGGCCGTTTTCTATAAGAAAATTGCATTCCTTATATAAGCCAATTTGTTTAATTACATTCAGGAATAACTCTAGAATGAATTACATGATCAAGACTAGTCATTATACTCTAAATTTGTGTGATTTGATCAGCAGAGTGAGGTCTTCTGAGTTCTTCAAGATGTCTGCTGATTGTCTTTGAAAAGTCTTCTGGTCAGCTGAGTTGGTCTTCTGATCAGCTGAGTAGAGGAAACGGTGTTTGCTGTGATGATCCAACCTGGATGGATCCTTCCAGCTTTATTGTGAGTGATGATCCAACCTGGTTTGATGGATCATTTAGCTCCTTCTTTAAATCAAGTGGAGCTAGTCTAGACATAGTCCCACTGATTTAAATGTTTCTCACCATCGGATGTTCCTCATCATCAGATGGGATGTAGCATCTAATGTGCTCTTGTTGAATTTCTTCGCTTCTCTAGAAGGGGAAGGAAGGTTGAGGGGTGCTTCAATGGAGTTGAAGAGAGGGCCATGGACGCAGCCTTCATGTTCTGTTTAGACACAGTAGCTTTTGATAATAAGTTCTTCATGTAGAACTTCTTCCTGGAGAAGAAGCTCTGCTTGCTTGCTACTTTGTCCTCTGCATCTCTTCCTCCTTTAGCTTTCAACAAGAACGTCTCTTCTTTTCAAAAGTGTTTTGGCCATCAAAACTATTCTAACATCAAGTGGGGCTTAGGGTGAATTTATATCCCAACAATCTGCTACTTCTTTTCAATCTTGTGATGAATCAGATTCTGATGAAAGTGACACTGCCAGTAGCAAAGTAGGGAGTAGCCTTCAGCACTCTACTAGTGCAGTTGAAGACGACCTCCTACTTGCCAACAAGGCAATCATTGAAGTCAGTGACGAAAACATCATTTTAAGACAAGAAATCATTGATCTTAAGGAAGCTCAGTCTAAAGTAGATCCTAATATAACAGTCCTAAATGAACACTTGCAAGAAGAGTTGAGTCAACTCAAAGACAAGTGTGCATTGACAGACAAGTTGTATCAAGACCTACTTAAGACACATGCTACTGAGAAACATGAACTCAATATTTTAAAAAATAAGTGCAAAAAGCTTGAAGAACGTAATAAGTTCTTAGAAACCGAGGTTGTCACTCTAGACCTTAAACTTACTGACCTGGTTAACTCTTCAAAGGTTAACCTTGAACTGTCAGATAGGTATAGGGCTCCTGCTGACAAGACAGGCATAGGTGCTGAGACATCAAGCTCGTCTACTCTAGTTCCTAAGAACCCTACTATTTTCATCTCAAGCTCTTTGACTAATGATAAAGGAAAAGGACCAATGATATACGATATTGATACTCCATCTAAAGGTACTGTACCAAAACAAGCTCGAGTTAACATTCCAATTACTAAAGGAGGTAAAAAGAATGGTAACAACAAGTCTATTCAACCTAGAACTAATCTTCTAAGGACCACTAATCGTAGACGATCCAACCAGGTCAGATACGAGGATTGGTATCCTGAGGAGACTAGTACTAGACAAGTACAGACTAGACGACAAGAGTCTAGACCTCCTTTCATAAGGCAGTCTCAACTCTACTCGTCTAGACCTAGACAGGAAGGCCAAAAATATCGTACACAAGCAGTCCTATATCCTCCACCTTTGTCATATGATATCGAAGGAGAAGAAAGACCTAAACATGTCTATAAACCGTATGGACCTAATGCATATAAACCCTACTCTGACTATCATAGACAAGTGCCTACTCAAGTAGAGATCAAATCGAAAGGCTATCTCCAAAGAGTAGACCCGAACTCGATTGATAGGCCAGATAAGGACAACAAGGTCTTATTTTGCAATAAATATGGTCGAAAGCTCAGAAGATCAAACTTGTTCAGGACTCCAATGTACATTTGGATTCCATTGAACTCGACTAACCCCCCAGGACCCCAATAAACAAGGAGGGTACCTAAATTATGTAATATCATCGAATGCATGGTCGACTCGATCTATACAAGAAGGGTGGCTCAATAGGAGAAACTTGGTACATAGACAGAGGCTGTTCGCACCACATGACTGGTACTAAGACACTTCTATCAAGCTACCATGAACAAGAAGGACCAAAAGTGATATTTGGTGATAGCTCCACTGCTGTTACCAAAGGATTCAGCTACATTCGGAATGGAGACATAGAGATCCAAGATGTCTCATATGTTGAAGGCTTGAAATACAATTTACTCTCTGTTTCACAATTTTGTGATCGTGGATACAAGGTGCAGTTCAAGAGTCGCAAATGTGAAATCATTGACAAAAGGACTCATACCATACTACTCGTCGGCATAAGACAAGGAAGTGTGTACATAGTGAACTGGAACAGTTGTCCGAGGGACACCTGTCTACTTACTAAGAATCCTAAAGAACTTGGCTGGCTATGGTATAGACGCCTTTGTCATCTAAACTTTAAGGTTCTTAATAAGATAGCCAGAGACTACCTTGTGGAAGGTATTCCCAATGAAGTCTACTACAAGTCACATGTATGCACGTCCTGTCAGAAAGGTAAACAGGTAAAAGGTTCCTTTAAATCTATTCCATCCCTCTCAACAAGTAGAGTTCTTGAACTTCTACATATGGACTTACATGGCCCAATAACTCCTCCAACTTTGAACGGGAGAAGGTACACACTTGTTGTGGTAGATGACTATTCTAAGTTCACTTGGGTAGTCTTCTTACACAAGAAGAGTGATACACAAACACTTTTGCCTGATCTGTTGAAGAAGTTACAGGTTGAGAAGAATCAGTCAATTGTCAAGATCCGTAGTGACAAGGGTACTGAATTCATTAACTGCTATATTAAAGAATTTTGTTCTAAGCGTGGCATCCAGCACCTTACTAGTGCAGCAAGGACACCACAACCAAATGGAGTAGCAGAGCGAAGGAACAGAACTCTTAAGGAGGCCTGCAGGACCATGCTGACAGAGTATAATACGCCTCAGAAGTTTTGGGCAGAAGCCATCAATACTGCATGCCACTCACAAAATAGAAGTGCTATCAATAAAGCACTAGGTAAGACGCCCTATGAGGTATGGAAAGATAGAAAACCCAGAGTCTCATATTTTCATATATTTGGTTGTAAGTGTTTTATCCATAACAATGGGAAAAGTAAGTTGAATGCATTTGATGCTAAAGCAGACGAGGGGATATTCTTAGGATACTCCTCGACTAGCAAAGCATTTAGAGTATTCAACTACTCAACCCTTTGTGTGGAAGAAACACCACATGTGGTTTTCGAAGAATCTCAACAGGACTCGTCTGCCAACAAGATCAGTAAGAAAGTTACTGAGCTAACTATCGAATCTGACAAAGACTCAGAGGTATATGAATCCGTCCAAGCATACAATCCATTCATGAAAGCCCTCGAAACTGATGACAAGGAAAGGGTAAGTGCTCAAGGTAAGTCTACTAGACCAGTAGACATGCCTGCTCTAGTTGACTCATCTACTCCGGGTAAATCTGTTGATGATATAAATGATGTTGACATGCATGATGCTATAACTGATCTAGATGATGATACTATGCTTACAAAGACTAGAAAAACATGGAAATCTGCACATAATACTGAAAATATCATTGGTGACTCTACTATTGGTGTAAAGACTAGACGACAACTCTTTGAGTCACAAGAACAACCTAGTCCATCTCTGTTTTACTGGTGTTGTTTCCTCTCATCTATCGAGCCTAAAACCATTAAAGAGGCTTTAGCTGATAGTAATTGGATCATCGCTATGCAAGACGAGTTGAATCAGTTTGTTCGAAATGACGTCTGGGAACTTGTTGATAGACCTAAACATCATAATGTAGTTGGCACTCGATGGATTTTCAAGAATAAGAAAGATGAGAATGATGTAGTTGTTCGCAATAAGGCTAGACTAGTCGCCCAAGGCTATTCACAAGCTGAAGGCATAGATTATGATGAAACATATGCTCCTGTTGCTAGACTAGAAGCCATTCGATTATTCCTTGCATATGCTGCTTACATGAAATTTACTGTATATCAAATGGATGTTAAAAGTGCATTTCTTAACGGTATTCTTGCGGAAGAAGTGTATGTTGAACAACCTCCAGGTTTCGAAGTCAAAGGTAACCAGGTATATAGATTAAAGAAGGCCTTATATGGACTAAAGCAAGCTCCAAGAGCCTGGTACGATACTCTTTCTCAATTTCTATTAGAAAATGGTTTTACTAAGGGCAAGGTCGATAGAACCTTGTTCAGAAGACAAGAAGGGAAGGACATTTTACTCGTCCAAATTTACGTAGATGACATCATTTTTGGGTCACCTAACAAAAAGCTGAGTGAAAGTTTTTCAACACTCATGCAAAGTAAATTTGAGATGTCTATGATGGGTGAAATGAATTACTTTCTTGGACTTCAAGTAAAACAGACCCCAGAAGGGATTTTCATAAATCAAGCAAAGTATACGCGTAATCTACTAGACAAGTATGGTATTAAGACATGTAAATCTTCTGGAGTACCTATGCAACCTACTTACAGGATGGATCCAGACGAGAATGGTAAGTGTGCTGATCAAACTCATTACCGTGGTCTTATTGGTTCGTTACTGTACTTGACTGCTAGTAGACCTGATATTGCATTTTCTGTTGGTGTATGTGCTCGTTTTCAAGCTAATCCAAAAGAGAGTCATATGGAAACCACTAAAAGGATATTGAAATATTTGAAAGGGACCATCAATCGTGGTATATGGTATCCTTCAAATGATGATTTATCTCTAAGTGGCTACTCTGATTCTGATTTTGGTGGTTGTAGAATAGATAGGAAATCTACATCTGGTTCTTGTCAATTCTTAGGCACAAAACTCATTTCATGGTTTTCGAAAAAGCAGACAAGTGTTGCTACCTCTACTACTGAAGCCGAGTACATGGCTGCTGGTAGTTGTTGTAGTCAATTATTATGGCTTATTCAACAGCTTAGAGATTATAATATTTGTGAATCAAATGTTCCTATTTTCTGTGATAGTAACAGTGCTATTGCCATTACACAAAATCCTGTTCTGCACACACGTTGTAAGCACGTCGATGTGAAACACCATTTCATACGTGATCATGTAGAAAAGAAGGATATTCGCATGGAAAAGATTCATACTGATTTTCAAAGAGTTGATATTTTCACAAAACCATTAGCTGAGGCCCGATTTCGTGAATTATGTATTAGTCTAGGACTAATTGATCTTGATCCTACTAGTATGTAGCAATGTACTAACCAGACAGGTACATTCCTAAGAAGAAAGGAGGAATAGACAAGTTACCACAAAAGAGCGGAGCACTCATCCACTCACTCAACAGACAGGTATACAAGGTCAGACAAGTTGACCAAACAACCCGATGAGGAAGCTGGTAAAGCTGAGGGTAATAATAAGGGAATAAACATTTAAGGGGGAATCCTTGATTTCTTAAAGATCCTTATGTTGACTCTTTAGTTTGGTAACAATCATCTTGTTTGAACCTTGATCATTGACTTAGATTGATATTCATTCTAATTATTCTACTCGACTATCTGTCGCACAAGATAAGACAGGTACATATAATCGTTTGATGTTCAAAGTAGACAAGCACAATCGAAGGGGGAACTCGTCTTGTGCATGCCAGTCTACTCGTCTGTTCTGGATAGACACGAACAGACAAGATAAGTGTTCCTTTGATGTAAATACTCTAAGTGTTTAAACAAAACGAATTAAGGATATATATGTAATTTGAGTATTGAAAGTTTGAAAAACCTAGAATTGGATGTATACACTCCATTTAATGAGGTGTATATAACCAGTTCGCGCCAAAAACTCTACTGTGCTAGGTCAGAGGAATACACTCCTCTACTCTACCAATAGAAGAGGCGGATTTCAAATTTCACAATACTAAATCACGTAATATTCTCGATTCCGCCAAACTGAATTTCAAAGGACTTTCATACTTAACCATTGGATTAAATCGCTCAATCTCAACCATTGATTCCAAACTCAAGGTTTAAACAAAACCCACACTACTCGTTCGTAACTGCTCACAAGTGTTTATCTCTTAATTCTCATAACTTCTCAAGTACTCAAGATCTTTCGAAATCTCTTATTTTTCTTAATCATTCTACTATGTCGATCGTTTCGATATTTGATGCCTGTACTAACATGCAAGCAAGGTTCGATCTAGGCAAGTACATTACCGAAGGAAGAGTGCATGTGGAGGGTTCGGTGTTTTTCAAAGGAAATCACACTGAAGACAATAAAGAAATTCTGATAAAGTGTTTTCGATGCGGTTTGAGACCCTATTTAGAGGCATTTCCTGAGGTTGTGCTAGAGGAAGAAGTGTTAGAATTTTATTCTACTGCAACTCGACAAGGCGACTCGATTGAAGCCTTTGTTGGAAGAAGGAGAGTGGAAATCACTCGTGATTTTCTGACAGAATCTCTGAAATTGCCATCCGGTTCGATAGATATCGAAAGGTATGCTGAAGGAAGAGAGTTGAAGTATTTGAGTATTTTCTGTGGAAGAAAGCTGAAATTGAAAAGTGATGGAAAAGTTCTTGTGGTCAAGAAGAAGGAGCTACTTGACAAGTACAAGACTCTTCTTGATATCGCATCAAAAATGTTGTTAGGAGTCACTGGGAGTTTTGACTCTGTGACGCCCCAGAAAGCAAGAATAATGGTTGTGATTTACGATGGAATCACTGAAGGAAACTGGACTAAACTCTTCTTGGACAGATTGATGTATTACAAGAAGTTTGTGCAAGTTGACACCAGTACAGTCAACTGGGTGGTAACTGCGAATGTTAGCTTTGGAAACAAGCTAAGTATCATTCTACCCATCTTATTGCCCAACAAGACGAGTTGGAGCAAAGGCAAGCCATTCCATCCTCTAAAGCATTATTTGAAGAAGGAGGCGCTGGCAAAGCAAGCTGCTGCTAGATCGGCTGCCACCAGACAAGTCCAGATCAATCCTGATGATGCCATGATTGAAGCTGCCTCGTCTAGTTCTGGAGACGACGAGTCAGGCAGTGAAGGTTCTGAAGAAGATGAGGCTGGTACTAGTAGAAGACTAGTTCAGTATGTGGAAGAGGAGGCTATGATTAAGGCTGAAGGAGATTCGGAAGAAACTCACTCAGACAAGGAGCCTGAGACGAAAGAGGACGAATTGCAAGTATATCGACTGGTGAGAGTCGAGTCGAGTCCTTCACCAGACAAGTCGACTGAAGAAAAGGTTGGTACTTCTTCTAGAGCTTTGTCAATTCCTCTCTCTCTCCCTGTTAAAACCAAGGTCAGATCACTCCGATCTCGTGCTAAACCTGTACCCAAAACCTCGTCAGTGTTGGCAGTGCATCCACTTCGAGCCAACATAACCCCACACACTACTATATTTGATACAGTTGATACTTCTACAACTGTCGAACCAAACCAAGCCACATTAAAGCCCCAAGAAACCACCACCCAAATTCCTATTACCTTAACAGAATATGTTGAACCCCTCAACCCGTCTACGTCAGACAAGACACCAGTTGCCACTGCAAAAACTGAGACAGGGACCCCACCTGCTCAGACCCCGTCTGATGTTAGATTTGAATCCCTTGTTTATTATCCGATGTGCTTAAGGGAGAAGAGGGTTCGTGCTAAAGTTAGCAACAATCTGAAGAAGAGGCTCTCGTCTATTGAGATTGACACCTCGTCAGAACAGTATGAGAAACTCATTAGAATATGCACATGGGTTGCATTGAAGAAATCTTCTACTGATGATCTTTTTGAAGTCATACAAGGCATGGGAGGTATCTCCAATTTTATGGATTGGGAGATGGAGCAAAGGGAGAATAGTGGAGTTCAAGATTATTCAGAACTTCTCCCACCTCATGTTATTACAGACCTGGTAAAGAGAATGCTAAATGTACCAGATGATGTATTGCCTGCATCACACATGTTTGATGTTGGTATTCAGACTGATTTTGTGGAAGAAAAGTTGACAGCTGAGTTAGTTGATGTTGCTGTTCAGACTGATCCGTCTGAGGAAGATGCTGTAAATGTTGAAGAGGAAGACAACAACTCAATCGATTTTGGTGAAGAAGATGATGAGTTTGTTGAAACCATCTTGTTTAATGAAGATGAGTTAACTGAAAATCACTCTACTGCTCATGTGTTTCCGGAAGGACTTATAGATGAGTTGAAGACAGAATTGAAGGAAGTCGTAAAGTCGTCTATTGAAGTGTTCTTGGAATCAAAGTTGAAGACAGTTCTTGTTGAACAAAATCAGTCACTAGTTGACAGCTCCAGGGAATTGATAGTTGGAGAAGTGAATAAAATGGATTCTACTTTTCGACAAGAAATGTATACGCAAATTGAAGACTTCTTGAAAAGACAAGTTGACTACTTGGAGAACAGGTCTGTTAATTTTGCTAGGTCATTAGCTGAAGAGTCTAGTAAGATGGAAAGACTATACAGAGTGAAGATTGAGATAGCAGATGAACAAAGACGAGAAGCACAAGATCAGTTGGTGCGTTCTCAAGCTATTCTCACTGAGCTGACTAAGCAAAACACCCTACTGCGTCAGACAGCTGTTCATTTCAAGGACGAATTGGCAATTAACTCGAAGAAGTTGGAGTCTACTGCTGATCGACTAGACAAGTTGAGTCGTGATCAGACCCAGCAAAAGCAGATAGAGCTCGCGGCTGAAGCAATGAAGGAGGCACTGAAAGAAGAAATGACTCGATTCACTAGTCTGTTCACTCTTAAGGCAAGTGATGAAGCCAAAAAGGGGGAAGAGACAAGTAGAGTTGAAGAGAAGTCAAGTGCAGAACCGGAAGTTAAAGTTGCTGCGAATGCGATAGAAGAGTTAAGGTATCCCAAGAGAGGAAGGCTGGTCAAGAAAGCTGATCTTGAAGAAGCTGAAGAACAGAAAAAGAAAAGATTGCTAAAAGGAAAAAAGCATTGCGTCTCCTGAAGGTGAAGTTCAGACTAGACAAGTCAAGAGGAAACTTGTTCTAGAGAAGAAGAAAGAAGAACTAGGAGATATTCTAGCTGATATTGGTGATGAAGAGGTTGAAGCTCTTCATAAGAAGCAGAAGCTGGAAGAAGTTCATTATGCTAACAAGAAATTGCTAGGAAAGCATATCAAGAATTTGCTGAAGTTGAAGACTGATCCAGATCAAGTTGAGGATGCATACATTGATAATTTCATTGATGATGAACATAAAGATGCATGGTTCAAAGTCAAGCTGAATTGGGAGTTGGATCACTGGATTATTCGCAAGTTTGGAGATCCAGAGAGCAAAGAAGAGTTATACGCAATTTTTGACAAGTTCATGGAAAATCAAGACAGGAATCTATGGAACTTGATCATGAGGATTGCAACTGCTGTAAGTTTTAATATTCTTGTTCCTATCTTTCCTAAATGGATTACTCCTATGTTAGGTTCTGGAAAAAGGATCGATTACAATCATATTAAGAAGTTTGAAGAAGACCTACTGGAGAAGGAGAAGATCGAAACGGAAGAACACATAACTATCATTCACAAAAGGCTACTAGATGCTTTTGGTGTTCCAAGTTCTTAAAGAAGGTAGTATATCAGATTAATTTTTGTTTTTGCTTTGATACTTAGACTTAGTTTTATTTTGAGTAAGTATTTGTAATCTCTACTGATCTTATTTCGAAATGAATAAAAAGATAAGTACTATTTGATGTTTAAGACAAGATAACTACTTAACTAGTATACTATTATGAAAAGATTCAAGTAGTTTTGGCTTCATCAAAAAGGGGGAAATTGTTGGGATATGAATCCTAGAACAAGTCCTAAATGATGAATAAAAGATAAAAGATGAAGTTTTGATAAGCCAAAAGAAGACTTGAATATTTTCTAAGTATTGACTGATCTAGTTTAGTTAAGTTGAAGTCGTCTTGTACAGATCAGTAGAATTCACAAAACAAGTACTAGTTTTTTAAAAGGACAAGTTTTACTGAAAGATAAGTACGATTTATAAGTACTTCATATTTGTTGATTGTATATGTTAAGATTGTTATTGAGCTATGAAGAATTGTTGTATAGAGCTCATGATTTTAAATGTAATAGATAGATTCTTTGTATAGTTTTCTAAGTTGACTAAGCTTTGTAACAAGAGCTTAATGTAATGTAATAGTCTTGTTAGGATTAGATAATAGGACTAGATTAGTTCTATGTTGTAATCTGAAGAAGTCTACTGCACAAGACAAGTAGAAGACACAGTCTACTACTACTGGACAAGACAGGTGCGCGACTCTACAAGACAGGTCAACTTGAAGTTAGTTACAGAAGCGTGTTGAAGATAAAGTTTGAAGGAGTTAGTTAAGGAATAACTAATTGACTAGAGAAACGCGTGAAAGGATAAAAAGAATCAGTTACAAGTTAGTTTTCAAGAAAGGTTGTTACACAACTGAAAGTTCTTGGAATTAGAAGTCTATAAATACCCCAAGGTATTCATTGGTTAAAGACTACTGAAATATTGTTACTGCAAGCATTATTGAAGATTCAAGTGAAGAAATACTCTCAGAGATTGAAGTTCAGAAAGTAAAGCTACGCAAGACAAGTGAAGATCGAAGAAGGCTACTACTGAACGAAGAGAAGTTTTATTTTTGTTTTACTGTTTCAAGTTGCTAGATACTTGTAAATCGCTAGTAATATCGAAGAGGCACTTGGAAGTGTTGTCGAGAAGATCTAAGTCTTATTTCTTGGGACTTAAAGCTACAAGAACATATTACTCGACTGGAAGAGTTAATAAGAATTTCACAACTGGGTTTGTGAGAGTGGATGTAGACAAGTTGTCGAACCACTATAAATCTCGTGTTTGATTTACTTTACTGTTTTGTTTGTCTGAATTGATTAATTGTTTACTTGTTAAACATACATAACTGAACAAGACTAGTTGAGTATACATAAAACAGAGTTCTCGAAATAAGTTGAGTATAATCTTTAATTGGGCTCATTGTTAATTTCGTATTCCGCACATTGTAATTCTGATATATCGAAAGATTTTAGAAAAGTCTATTCACCCCCCTCTAGACATTTTCTTTAGCTTCCCTCGATATTAACTCAACTTAGGGATCTACAACTGTGAAGGATCAGACATGAGTCTGAAGGAACAAATGGCTCTTATGATCAAGAGATTCGAACGGATGAACACTCTCAACAGTAAATATAGAAAATTCTATAGAAACTACAAAGATAGAAGAGCAAGTTCACCCTCCAGAGGTTCCAGAGAAAGAACACCAGAAAGACATCCTAGAAAGGATGTGGAGTCATCTGACAGCCGAGGATCTAGAAGAAGAGATGCCACTCCTCCAAGGAAAGGCAACTCAAATCAGAAACCTGGATCATGCTTCAACTGTCGCAAACCAGGACACTATGTCTATGAATGTCCTGAGCTGGATTTGGATGACAAAGAAGAAAGAAGGCCAAGAAGAACTTCAGACAAGAAAGCTATGGTGACTGAAGAATCGGAATATCACAGTGATGAACTCCCTACATCACCAGACTGCCAAATCTTCTCAGATGATTCAGATGACCTAGCTATGATGGCCATAGGTGAAAATGAGGTAAACTCCTATACTACTACTTTCCATTCACCTATTTTTTCACAATCAGATGAGATAAACTCATCTAAAGGCGAATCAGAAGACACCTATTATCAATCTTTAAGAAAGGTAAAAGGTGATCTGGATATTGCCACTAGAGCTTTTATAGAAGTGGAAGAGGAGAACAAGGATCTAAGGAAAGAAATTACTAAGTTGAAAAAGACTAAGTTTGATAACACCCCTGAGTTGGTCACAATGAATGAAAGATTGACCAGAGAAGTGGAGCTTCTTAAGGAAGAAAATACCACAATAACTCAGTTGTATGAGGGGATGTTACAAACTCAAGCTTTAGAAACTAAGGAACTTCGTTCACTACAATCCAAATTTGATGACCTCTTCCAAGCACACAAGCTCTTAGAAAAGGAGAAGGAATGCCTAAATCAAAAGATATCAGAGTTCAATAAAGCCTCTACTACTATTGAAAGTATCTCTGAGTATTATAGATCAAATGGCAATAAGATGGGTTTTGGCTATGAACTTAATCCATCTACATCCTCTCCAGCTGGGGGTAGTGTTGGTCCCTGAGACGAGTGTAAGATCAGCTGACTTGATGTCTGCTGATTGTGTGGAAAATAAACTAACTCTTCAAAGTAACTAGTCCGATGATTTCACTAGGGGCCTAGGACTAGTTAGTCGACTGATTAATTACTTATCGGAGTTAAGTGCGGAATTGTAGTGTGCCCATAAATATTATACTCGTCTATTTAATAAATACAGTGTGTAAAACAGTTTATGCACAAATATGTATGAAAAGACTTGAAATGTAAAGTGCAGAAATGTAAATAACACATTGATTTATAGTGGTTCGGATATACGTTCCTACGTCCACTCTCACGTCCTAACATGATGTTTAATCCCTTTAATTTACCCAAAATTACAAGGGCCTTGACCTTTATAGTCCCAAGGGTAGGACTTTGAGATCTGAGCCGTCCTAACAGCTACGGTCTCCACAAGTGATTGTAAGCACTTGCACTTCCCCACAAGTGATTGTAAGCACTTGCACTTGCACTCCACAAGTGATATAGAGCACTTGGACTCTTTACAGTGATAAACACTCAACTTGACTTCTAAGGTTTTATGGTAGAAGGTGGGTTTTGTGTATATGAACTAGGTGAGAATTTCCCTTACAATCTGTTTTAGCCTCATGCTAGGATTGGGAAATTCTCTCTAAGCTATGGATATATATGAGTGGTTGCACTGGCTTAGATGGTATGAGTTCACTCACTGGGGATGAGGTGATGCTTGTTGAATCTTCATGAACGATCTTCTTGAGCTCTTCTTATTTCTTGACTTTAAGCACTTTGCTCGACCTCTGCATATCACACCTCTTCACTCCAAATGATGTAAGAACTGAACTCATTTATATAGTGTTGAGTTTGAATGTTACCGTTGGATGATGGCATTCAAAACTCCACTAATTCGGGAATTGCCAATCTCTTGATTTGATATGATTGAATATTACCATTGTCATGTAATTTCAATCATATCTTTGACTTTCCTTTCTTGTGCGTATTTTGTCAATCCTTGACTTCAACTCTGATTGGCCTTCCTTTAATTGAGTAAGAAGACTTCTACTCTGCTGGTAAGAAGACTTCACTCTGCTGGTAAGAAGACTTCACTCTGCTGTCTTTACTCAGCTGGCTTTACACAGCTGTTGTTTCTTCTCAGCTGCTGTCTTTACTCTGCTGTCTTTACTCAGTTGGCTTTACACAGCTGCTGTTTCTTCTCAGCTGCTGTCTTTACTCTGTTGTCTTTACTCAGCTGGTTGTAAGATGACTTCTACTCAGCTGATGTAAGACGACTTCTACTCAGCTGATGTAAGATGACTTCTGGTCTTGGTCTTCTCTTCTCTTCTCTTCTTGAGCATTGACATGTCTTCTCTTCTAACCAGAGTCCTATCTATTACAAGATGTATAATACAGTTGTCTATACAATACAACTTATCCTATTACATGTTTGATTTGGTTTATCAAAACTAAACTAAAGATATTCATATCCCAACAGGTAGTACACCTAACAAGTGCACTACTCAGACACATGAAAAGGGTGAGTGTTCTAAACACAATGAACCTAATATGAACCAAAAGGCATCTGTACCAGCTAAGGCTAACTATCCCAAAACCAAAAATGGTAAAGGACAAGCTAACCCCAAGCCTGTACAGAGGAACAGCAAACAGCCTAGACCATCTCGCCTGAGACAGTCTCAGCTGTATGCTGCTCCAGCCAAGAAGAAGAAGTCTTCTTCAAACAAATCTGTTCTCTTTGCACCCCCTATCTCTTATGATATTGTGAGAACAGAAGAGGATGGTCCATATAATCGTGTGCATCGACCAGCTAATGCACCCAGGCCGAATGTAACTAGTCAAAAGATCATGTATGTACACTCCTATAAAGGGAAACCATTTGACTATTACTTAGCTGACACAAAGAACAAATCAGATCTGTCCAAGGTGCTGACTGGTAAGATTTGGTTCTGTGATGCCCGAGGGAAACAACTCAAGTGTTCAAGGTTGTTCAAACGACCAATGTATATGTGGGTTCCCAAGGGTAGTACTAACACCCAAGGACCCAAAACAAAATGGGTACCTAAGACTTAACTTTTCTTGCAGGAAAGGAGGGACCTATACAGAAGAGGAGGTCTAGCAGGAGAAACTTGGTACATAGATAGTGGATGCTCAACTCACATGACAGGAACCAAAGCCCTGCTGACCAACTACATAGAGAAGAAAGGTCCAAAAGTCTTCTTTGGTGATAACGCGCATGGTAACACAAAAGGATATGGCACCCTGAAAAATGATGACATTGAGGTACATGATGTATCATATGTAGAAGGTCTTAAGTTTAATTTATTATCTGTTTCTCATTTTTGTGACATTGGTTACTCAGTCAAATTCTCTAAAGATGAGTGTCTCATAAGTGATAAGAGAACAAAACAAAACCTTCTAACAGGATCTAGAAAGGGAAGTATGTATCTTGCAAATTGGAACAGCTGTCCTAAGGATACATGTCTGCTTGTGAAGAGCCCTAAAGATGTCAGCTAGCTATGGCACAAACGTCTTAGTCATCTGAACTTTAAGACTATGAACAAGTTAGCAAGGGAATCCTTAGTTGATGGTCTGCCTAATGAACTCTACTGTAAAGTGCTGGAACGCGCCGGCGAAGGCGGTCCATCACCGGGATCGTTGTCGGATGCCAAACGTATAAATAACGAATTAAAACCTAAACATGCATCTAAAGCAGAATTTAGATTCGTTACCCTTGAAGATCGAGACGTTGATTCCAATCTACGGATCTTCTAGCCTGTCTCCCAACCTCGCTCGAACACCGGGTGGACGGCGCGCTATCAAACGTGGAGAAGGTGCCTCAGTTTCGACTCCTTGAAACCCTAGCCGTTTTTCTTAATTTCGTGTGTGCTAGGGTTTCAAAACTGAATTGAGGCTCCTATTTATAATTTCCATAAGTTTCATGGGCCAGCCTAGGGATCCATTAGAAGGTATAGGGCTTGGGCTTCTTACAGGCCCAAATACTCTTATGTTCAGCCCAGAACATATAATTTGGCCCGAGAACATTAATTCATTCCACTAGAGAATTAATGTTGCACTCCCGTCCTATCCCAAACCGAATCAGGGCTTCTATTAGACTTTATAATTCCCCGTGTTAAAGATATCGCACGTCCATTAATTATTAAAGCTTCTGACTTCTTTAAATAATTAATCTCTATAATTCCTTTGAGTAGTACCACTCAACCTCGTTGTCGTACGGATTAAATCCACCTGCAGGGTTTAGTACGACAATCCTTTATGAGTTTCCTCAAGGGGACGTCATCAGCCTGGATGTACAGGACACGGTGCCCTAATGCCAATAAGTAGACATCATGCGAGCGATGCCACTACCCAAAATACGGAGCGTGAAGAATCTAACAAGATTCTCACCTATGGTACATCAAAGTAGTGAACAAGCACCCCACACATCTAAATGTCACACTTAGGGTTAAGAATCATAAAAGTCACCAAGACTTCTAGTTCTTCATAACAGTCAGAACAGAAGAACATGTCTTATCTGTGATCCATTCAATACGCCACAGCGCACTAGTATAAACTAATGGCCAAGACAAACCACTAACAAGTTTACACTACAACTTAAACCAATAGTTTTGTCCATAACTATCTCAGTTGTGAATACATTTTATATCTTACAAGGAACTGACAATGTGATCTTCTGTGTGACTACAAACCCACCACATCGTCTACAATGCAAGATAAGCAGACATACAAGTAATCACAAAGAATGCGATAATGTGAAAAACCATTTATTTCAGATAAAAAGGAAATCAAATATACATCACAAAAGCCCACTAAAAGTTTGCTTTACAGTATACACTAACAATCTCCCACTTATACTAAAGCTTAACTTTTAGTATACACATAAAGACATCAACATTTCTCCCACTTATACTCAAAGTCTAGCTTGTAATACATCGTAAACCAAGACCCTCTACATGTTTCTCAAAGACTTTTATTGCCAGCGTCTTTGTGAAAGGATCAGCCAAGTTATCCAACGACGCAATCTTAGCTACAGCCACGTCTCCTCGATTTACGATATCTCGTATAATGTGGTACTTTCGCTCTATGTGTTTACTTGCTCTATGGGCTCTAGGTTCTTTCGAGTTTGCCACTGCACCCGCGTTATCACAATAAACAGTGATACACATCGGCATACTCTGAGATACCCGTAATTCCAGAAAGAAATTACGCAGCCAGACAGCCTCCTTTGCAGCCTCTGAGGCAGCTACGTACTCGGCTTCCATAGTGGAGTCCGCGATGCATTTCTGCTTCACACTTCTCCAAGATATGGCTGCGCCTCCCAGCATAAACACATAACCCGAGGTTGACTTCCGTTCATCTCGATCAGCTTGGAAATCTGAATCGGTATAACCCAAAGGAATCAAACTATTTGACTGGTATACTAGCATATAATCTCGAGTCTTTTTCAAGTACTTGAGAATATGCTTAACAGCAGTCCAGTGTCCTTGACCAGGGTTAGACTGATATCTTGCTACCATGCCGACTGCATAGCAAATATCAGGTCTCGTACACAGCATCGCATACATAAGGCTTCCTACAGCCGAAGCATAAGGAACCTTAACCATCTCCTCTATCTCCTTCTGTGTCTTAGGACACATATCTTTAGATAGAGGGACTCCATGTCTGAAAGGTAGTACACCCTTCTTGGAATTCTGCATGCCAAAATGAGCAATCACAGTATCAATGTAAGACGCTTGAGATAAACACAACATTCTCTTTTTTCGATCACGAGTGACCTTAATACCAAGAATGTGCGATGCTTCTCCCATATCCTTCATTTGAAACTGTTCTGAAAGCCACACCTTTACGTCTGATAATACTTTCACATTGTTGCCAATAAGAAGAATATCATCTACGTATAGTACTAAGAATACCACTACGTCTCTGTCACTCTTCTGGTACACACAACTTTCATTTTGACATTGTTCAAATCCAAAAGATTTGATCACCTCATCAAAATGAATGTTCCAAGACCTGGAAGCTTGTTTTAGCCCATAAAGAGACTTTTTCAGCTTCCAGACTAGATGCTCTTGGCCTTTCTTCACATAACCCTCGGGTTGCTGCATATAGATGTCCTTATCCAAATTTCCATTAAGGAAAGCTGTCTTAACATCCATTTGCCAAATCTCATAGTTCATGTGATTAGCTATGGATAAGAGAATCCGGATCGATTTTAGCATGGCTACTGGTGAGAAGGTCTCGTCATAGTCGATTCCTTCTTTCTGGGTAAAACCCTTTGCCACCAACCGTGCTTTAAAAGCAGTAATCTGCCCATCAGACCCTCTCTTACGTCTGTAGACCCACTTACACCCAACAGCTTTCTTATCGTGGGGAAGTTCACTTAGGTCATACACTTCCATAGCATCCATAGATTCAATTTCTGAATCCATGGACTTGTGCCAAGACTCTGCATCTTTGTCTTTGATTGCCTCTTTGTATGTCCAGGGGTCGTTATCATCATGTTCATCGCTTGGAATCAAGTCAATAGACTCTCCCACAAACATGAAACGATCAGGTTGGCGAACAACCCTCCCACTACGACGAGGCAATGTATACAAAGGTTCATCAGGTTGACATGACCCAATCTTAGATGCCAAAGGTATGTTTGATTCAACTTAGAAGGTTCCTTTCTCTTATTTAATGATGATGATGAATGAGCTTCAGTCACAGTATGATATGCACACGTAATAGTATAAAGATTATTTTCTAACGTGCCAGAACAAATTAAAGAGTCATTTCTCATAATAACAACATTGTCATTAAAAACAACTGAGCATCCATCCAAAAATAACTTCGAAACAGAAATTAAATTTCTCCGAAAAATCGGCACGTATAAAACGTTCTTTAATACTAAAACAGAATTAGAAAAACATAAGTGCACGTCTCCCACTGCAACCACTGATACTATCGCAGCATTGCCCAAACTAATAGTAATCTCGCCCTCACTCAGTTCCCTTGTCTGCAGAAACCCCTACAAGGTGTAACAAACATGGTCAGTGGCTCCTGTATCTACTACCCAAGAAAAGGCAGAACAAGCCGCAAAACATGTTTCAACAACTAAAGCAAGAGACGTACCAGAGTTGTCCTTTTTCAAAAGAGGACAATCAGACTTCCAATGTCCCGTCTTGTTGCACTTGAAACATTTGCCCTTCGGCTTTTTCACGCCACCAGAAGGTGCTAGTTTCTTGCTCCCACTGCTTTCACCACCACTCTTTTTCTGTAAAGGCTTCTTCTTCTTCTTTCCATTAGACGAAGAAGGTCCAGCCTGAACAGTAACATTGGCATGTGGTCGTTTACCCATGAGACCCTCCACCGCGACCAATTCTATAAGAAGCTCGGTTAAAGTATAATCCTTCTTACTCATGATTGTGTTTACACAGAAGTTCTCAAAAGACTTTGGGAGCGAGTGTAGGATCATATCGATCTTGGTGTCATTATCGATTAACCCTCCGAGGACCTCAATCTCATTCAGATATTCCATCATCTTGAGACCGTGGTCCCTCACGGACGCTCCCTCTGGCATAGAGGTTGACATGATCTTCCTCATAGCCTCAAAGCGGGCAGCCCTATCTTTCTCACCAAAAAGCTCTTTGAGGCTCAACATCATAGCTGCGGCACTAGGCATAGTTTGATGCTGCTGTTGTAAAACATTTGACATCGAGGCCAAAATGTAACAACGAGCCATATCATCAGCCTTGTGCCACTTCTTATGAGCCTCCCTTTGCTCTTCAGTAGATTCGGCTCCCAAAGGGGCAGGAGCAGGTGTATCGAGCACAAACTTGTACTCATCAGCAACTAGGACAATGTCCAAATTTCTTTTCCAATCCAAGTAATTTTGACCAATAAGCTTATTTTGATTTAAGATAACCATAAGTGGGTTGAATGTCACCATAATGTATCTGAAATAAATAAAATGCAAGCAATAAATCACATAAGTTTGAAGCATAAAACATTGGAAACCTTCAAAACCAATATTCAACACAACCTCCAACAGCCCAACTGTTGGGATATGAATCCTAGACAAGTCCTAAATGATGAAAAGATGAGATGAAGTTTTGATAAGCCAAAAATAGTTTGAATATTTTCTAAGTGTTGACTAATCTAGTCTAGTTGAGTTGAAGTCATCTTGAACAGATCAGTAGAGTTCACATGAAAAGAAAAGTATTGTTTATATTTAAAAGATAAGTACGGTGTATAAGTACTTCATATCTGTTCATATATGTTTATATTGATTAGTTTGTTTTTGAGCTATAATTGCTGTATAGAGCTCATGATATTTTTATGTAATAGATAGACGTGTTATATAGATTTATAAGTTGACTAAGCTTGTATTATAAAAGCTTAATGTAATGTAATAGTCTTGTTAGATTAGATGATAGGACTAGATTAGTTCTATTAGAAGTCTACTGCACAAGAAGAGAAGACCAGTTTACTACTCAAGACAAGTGGACTACAAGACAAGAACATCTACTAGACTACACAAGACAAGTTAACATGAAGTTAGTTACAAATACGCGTGAAAGATAAAGATGGAGAAGTTAGTTATGGAATAACTAATTCGTAACAAGAAATGCGTTTGTAGATAAGAAAATTCAGTTGAAGTCAGTTTTCAAGAAAGGTTGGTTACAACTACCTGAGTTCTTGAAGTTCGAAGTCTATAAATACTTGAAGGAGTTTATCGTTTGAAGACTACTGATTACTGAGATACTGATACGACTACTGAAATATTGATACTGCAAGCATTATTGAAGATTCAAGTGAAGAAATTTCTCTCAGAGATTGAAGTTCAGAAAGTGAAGCTACACAAGTCAAGTGAAGATCAAAGAAGGCTACTACTGAACGAAGAGAAGTTTTATTTTCTTTTGTTGTTTCAAGTTGCTAGATACTTGTAAATCGCTAGTAAGATCGAAGAGGCACTTGGTAGTGTTATCGAGAAGATCTAAGTCTTATTTCTTGGGACTTAAAGCCACAAGAACATATTACTCCATTGGACGAGTTAATAAGAATTTCACAACTGGGTTTGTGAGAGTGGATGTAGACAAGTTGTCGAACCACTATAAATCTTGTGTTTGATTTACTTTACTGTTTTAATTGTTTAAATTGCTTAATTGTTTTAACTACTTAACTGAACTTGACTAGTTGAGTATAGAACAGAGTTCTCGAAAATAAGTTGAGTATAATCTTGAATTGGGCTCATTGTTAATTTCGTATTCCGCATATTGTACTTTGATATTTCGAAAGATTTTTGAAAAGTCTATTCACCCCCCCTCTAGACATTTTCACTAGCTTACTCGTTATTAACTCAACTTGGGACCAACAAGTGGTATCAGAGCAGTAGTTTACGAACTGCTGTTTCTTGATAACCAACACAAGACTTGGGTGAAAGTCTTGGTCCAAGATCATATTTGCTTTCGCATTCTTGATCAATATTCTTGATTTATTTGTTTCTTGTTCCCTGTTCTTGACATATCTGTTATTCTTGATCATAACTCTTCTTAGCACTTATTTCTTGAAATCATGTCTCTTGAGATCAGCGCTAACAAGTTACCTAAGTTCCAGGTTCAAGACTATGACTATTGGAAGCTAAGGATGGAAGCCATCTTCAGTTCCACTCACGACTTAATGATCTCCGTCGTCACTGAAGGTCCAATTGTGACCATGATCCCCAATACTGCTGCCCTGGACACAAATCAACCCGTGGGTACACTCGTCAAGAAACCAAGGTCAGAACTAACCTCAGAAGAAATGAGACAGAATAATTTGGATAGCTTGGCCAAGAATTACATCTTACACACTCTTCCTAATGAGTATCTGGGAAAAGTGTTAAAATGTAAAACTGCCAAAGAAATGTGGGATCGCTTAGCTATCATTTGTGAAGGGACATCCCTAATCAAAGAAAGCAAGCTTTCCACTGCAGTCCAAAGATTCGAATCATTTCATATGAAAACTGGTGAAACAATAGACCAGTTGGATACTCGTTTTACTAAAATCATGAATGACTTGGAAGTCCTTGGTAAATCTTATACTCCACGTGAAATCAATCTTAGGATTCTCAAAAGCCTTGATAGTCGATGGAAAATGGTAAAAATGCTGGTTAAGAATACCCAAGATATAGACGTATGGACAGCAGAAACCATGTTTCAAACTCTAAAGGCCCATGAGTTTGATCTAGACGAAGATGAACCCATAGTAAGTAGTGACAAAGAACATGCTGTATCTAAGAACGTTGCTTTTAAGGCTAGTTCGTCTAAGATAGACAGGTCTAAGACTAAGACTAGGTCTGCTTCTGTGAAAGACGAGTTAGATACTGATCTTAGTCTGAAGGATCAGGTAAGCCTCATGGTTAGAAAGTTTGATAGGCTGAATAAACGTTTCGGAAGATATAAGAAGTTCTATAGAGAGCATAGAGGGTCTGCTTCTAAGAACTCGTCTGAGACCAGACGAGACCGAAACTCGTCCGAAAGGAGAGACGAAGTCTCGAAAGGTAACAGACAGGATAGAGAGTCTGACGGTAGGAAGATTACTCGTTCTGATAGACGTGATAAACGAAGGAACAACTCTCCTATTAAAAAGGCTACTAATGATATCTTGTGCTATAACTGTGAGAAGCCAGGTCACTATATATATGAATGTCCAGACCTGAGTACCGATGATCGAGAAGAACGCAAAGCACGAAGGGAAAGAAGATACAACCGTGGTAAAAAGGCAATGATGGCCAATGATGACTCTGACTCAGACGAGTTGCCATCATCCTCATCTAGCTACCCGTCTGAACCAGATCACGATGAAGCTTTCATAGTAGATGATGGTCTATGCTTCATGGCTAAAATCGACCAAGAGGTATCATCTGCTACATCCTTTCAATCTCGTGATGAATCAGAAACTGATGAAAGTGATACGGCCAGTAGCCAAGTAGGGAGCAGTCTTCAGCACTCTACTAGTGCAGTTGAAGACGACCTCCTACTTGCCAACAAGGCATTCATTGAAGTCAGTGACGAAAACATCATCTTAAGACAAGAAATCATTGATCTTAAGGAAGCTCAGTCTAAAGTAGATCCTAATATAACAGTCCTAAATGAACGCTTGCAAGAAGAGTTGAGACAACTCAAAGACAAGTGTGCATTAACAGACAAGTTGTATCAAGACCTACTTAAGACACATGCTACTGAGAAACATGAATTCAATGTTTTACAGAATAAGTTCAAAAAGCTTGAAGAACGTAATAAGTTCTTAGAAACCGAGGTTGTCACTTTAGACCTTAAACTTACTGACCTGGTTAACTCATCTAAGGTTAACCTTGAATTGTCAGATAGGTATAGGGCTCCTGCTGACAAGACAGGCATAGGTGCTGAGACACCCAGCTCGTCTACTCAAGTTCCTAAGAACCCTACTATTTTCATCTCAAGTTCTTTGACTAATGATAAAGGGAAAGAACCAATGATATACGATATTGACACTCCATCTAAAGGTACTGTACCAAAACAAGCTCGAGTTAACATTCCAATTACCAAAGGAGGTAAAAAGAAAGTTAACAACAAGCCTGTTTCGTTTAAAACAAGTCAACAAAGGACTAGGAATCGTGGACGACCAAATCAGGTCAGATACGAGGATTGGTATCCCAAGGAGACTAGTACTAGACAAGTACAGACTAGACGACAAGAGTCTAGACCTCCTTTTATAAGGCAGTCTCAACTCTACTCGTCTAGACCTAGACAGGAAGGTCCAAAATATCGTACACAAGCTGTTCTATATCCTCCACCTTTGTCATATGATATCAAAGGAGAAGAAAGAACTAAACATGTCTATAAACCATATGGACCTAATGCATACAAACCTTACTCTGACTATCATAGACAAGTGCCTGCTCAAGTAGAGATTAAGTCAAAAGGCTATCTCCAAATAGTAGACCCGAACTCAACTGATAGGCCAGATAAGGACAACAAGGTCTTATTTTGCAACAAATATGGTCGAAAGCTCAGAAGGTCAAACTTGTTCAGGACTCCAATGTACATTTGGATTCCACTGAACTCGACTAACCCCCAAGGACCCCAATAAACAAGGAGGGTACCTAAATTATGTAATATCATCTATTGCAGGGTCGACTTGATCTATACAAGAAGGGTGGCTCAACAGGAGAAACTTGGTACATAGACAGTGGCTGTTCGCACCACATGACTGGTACCAAGACTCTCTTATCAAGCTACCATGAGCAAGAAGGACCAAAAGTGATATTTGGTGATAGCTCCACTGCTGTTACCAAAGGATTTGGTTACATTCGGAATGGAGACATAGAGATTCAAGATGTTTCTTATGTTGAAGGCTTGAAATACAATTTACTCTCTGTTTCACAATTTTGTGATCGTGGATACAAGGTGCAGTTCAAGAGTCAGAAATGTGAAATCATTGACAAAAGAACACACACAGTCTTATTGGTCGGCATCAGACAAGGAAGTGTGTACATAGTAAACTGGAACAGTTGTCCGAGGGACACCTGTCTACTTACTAAAAATCCTAAAGAACTTGGCTGGCTCTGGCATAGACGCCTTTGTCATCTAAACTTTAAGGTTCTTAATAAGATAGCCAGAGACTACCTTGTGGAAGGTATTCCCAATGAAGTCTACTATAAGTCACATGTATGCACGTCCTGTCAAAAAGGTAAACAGGTAAAGGGTTCTTTTAAATCTATTCCATCCCTCTCAACCAGTAGAGTTCTTGAACTTCTACATATGGACTTACATGGCCCAATAACTCCTCCAACTTTGAACGATAGAAGGTACACACTTGTTGTGGTAGATGACTATTCTAAGTTCACTTAGGTAGTCTTCTTACACAAGAAGAGTGATACACAAACACTTTTGCCTGATCTGTTGAAGAAGTTACAGGTTGAGAAGAATCAGTCAATTGTCAAGATCCGTAGTGACAAGGGTACTGAATTCATTAACTGCTATATTAAAGAATTTTGTTCTAAGCGTGGCATCCAGCACCTTACTAGTGCAGCAAGGACACCACAACAAAATGGAGTAGCAGAGCGAAGGAACACAACTCTTAAGGAAGCCTGCAGGACCATGCTGACAGAGTATAATACGCCTCAGAAATTTTGGGCAGAAGCTATCAATACTGCATGCCACTCACAAAACAGAAGTGCCATCAATAAAGCACTAGGTAAGACGCCCTATGAGGTATGGAAAGGTTGAAAACCCAGAGTTTCATATTTTCATATATTTGGATGCAAGTGTTTCATCCATAACAATGGGAAAAGCAAGTTGAATGCATTCGATGCTAAAGCAGACGAGGGGATATTCTTAGGATACTCCTCGACTAGCAAAGCTTTTAGAGTATTCAACTACTCAACCCTTTGTGTGGAAGAAACACCACATGTGGTTTTCGAAGAATCTCAACAGGACTCGTCTACCAACAAGATCAGTGAGAAAGTTACTGAGTTAAATATCGAATCTGACAAAGACTCAGAGGTATATGAATCTGACAAAGCTCTCGAGTCAGATGACCAGAAGAAGGTAAGTATTCAAGGTAACTCAACTAGACCAGTTGACATGCCTAAACTAGTCGACTCATCTACTCCCATTAAATCTTCTGATTATAATGATGTTGACATGCATGATGTTGTACATGATATAGATGATAGTACTATTGTTAAGAATAGAAATGCATGGAAATCAGCGCATAATACTGAAAATATTATTGGTGACTCTACTGTTGGTGTGAAGACTAGACGACAACTCTTTGAGTCACAAGAACAATCTAGTCCATCTCTGTTTTGCTGGTGTTGTTTCCTCTCATCTATCGAGCCTAAAACCATCAAAGAGGCTTTAGCTGATAGTAATTGGATCATCGCTATGCAAGACGAGTTGAATCAGTTTGTTCGAAATGACGTCTGGGAACTTGTCGATAGACCGAAACATCATAATGTAGTTGGCACTCGATGGATTTTCAAGAATAAGAAAGATGAGAATGATGTAGTTGTTCGTAATAAGGCTAGACTAGTTGCCCAAGGCTATTCACAAGCTGAAGGCATAGATTATGATGAAACATATGCTCCTGTTGCTAGACTAGAAGCTATTAGACTGTTTCTTGCATATGCTGCTTACATGAAATTTACTGTATATCAAATGGATGTTAAAAGTGCATTTCTTAACGGTATTCTTGCGGAAGAAGTGTATGTTGAACAACCCCCAGGTTTCGAAGTCAAAGGTAATCAGGTATATAAATTAAAGAAGGCCTTATATGGATTAAAGCAAGCTCCAAGAGCCTGGTATGATACTCTTTCTCGATTTCTATTAGAAAACGGTTTTACTAAGGGCAAGGTAGACAGAACCTTGTTTAGAAGACAAGAAGGGAAAGACATTTTACTCGTCCAAATTTACGTAGATGACATCATTTTTGGTTCACCTAACAAAGAGCTGAGTGAAAGTTTCTCAACACTCATGCAAAGTAAATTTGAGATGTCTATGATGGGTGAAATGAATTACTTTCTTGGTCTTCAAGTAAAACAGACTCCTGAAGGGATTTTCATAAATCAAGCAAAGTATACTAGAAATCTTCTAGATAAGTATGGTATTAAGACATGCAAGTCTGCTGGCGTACCTATGCTACCTACATACAGAATGGACCCAGACGAACAAGGTAAGTGTGCTGATCAAACATATTATCGTGGTCTAATTGGTTCATTACTGTACTTGACTGCTAGTAGACCTGATATTGCATTCTCTGTTGGTGTATGTGCTCGTTTTCAAGCTAATCCAAAAGAGAGTCATATGGAAACCACTAAAAGGATTCTGAAATATTTGAAAGGAACCATCAATCGTGGTATATGGTATCCTTCAAATGATGATTTATCTCTAAGTGGCTACTCTGATTCTGATTTTGGTGGCTGTAGAATAGATAGGAAATCTACATCTGGTTCTTGTCAATTCTTAGGCACAAAACTCATTTCATGGTTTTCGAAAAAGCAGACAAGTGTTGCTACCTCTACTACTGAAGCCGAGTACATGGCTGCTGGTAGTTGTTGTAGTCAATTATTATGGCTTATTCAACAGCTTAGAGATTATAATATTTGTGAATCAAATGTTCCTATTTTCTGTGATAGTAATAGTGCAATTGCCATTACACAAAATCCTGTATTACACACACGTTGTAAGCATGTTGATGTGAAACATCATTTCATACGAGATCATGTAGAAAAGAAGGATATTCGCATGGAAAAGATTCATACTGATTTTCAAAGAGCTGATATTTTTACAAAACCATTAGCTGAGGCACGATTTCGTGAGTTATGCATTAGTTTAGGGCTAATTGATTTAGACCCTACTTGCCTATAGTTATGTACTAACCAGACAGGTACATCAAACGAAATATGGAGACAAGATCACTAGACTAGAAGCACTCGACTACTCACGCAACAGACAGGTATACAAGGCTAGACAAGATGACCAGACAACCCGATGAGGAAGCTGGTAAAGCTGAGGGTAATACTAAGGGAATAAACATTTAAGGGGGAATCTATGATTTCTTAAATATCCTTATGTTGACTCTTATGTTAGTCAATAGTCATCTTGTTCGAACCCTTGATCATTGCTTTAGATTGATATTCATCTTATTTATTGTTACTTTACTTGTACCATCGATTACACGTTGAAAGTGATAAGATAGGTACATGAAGTCGTTCGATGTTCAGAATAGACATGCACAGACGAAGGGGGAACTCGTCTTGTGTACTTAAGCCAACTCGTCTGATGAAGCTTGAGTCTACTCGTCTGTTCTGGATGGACTCGAACAGACAAGCTAAGTGTGCTTTTGATTCTACAATGCTAAGTGTTTATTCAAAACGGATTAAGGATATTATAGTAATTAGGTATTGATAAAATTTGAAAACCCTTGAATTAGATTTATACACTCTCATTTGATGTGGTGTATCCATCCAGTTCTCACTCATCTACACTAGGACAGATGAGTTCACTCCTCTATTCTAACTAAGAAGGGGCGGATTTCAAAGTTTACAATATCAAAATACATAATACTCTCGATTCCGTAACCGAATGCCAAAGGTCTTAACCGTCTTGATCAAAACCCAAATTCTCACATGACTTAGTCACAATTTTTCTAACTCCCTTTCTCTCAAGAAGATTTTCCTCTCCCTATTCTCAAGCAATCTATTTACTGATCTTTTTGAGATGTCTATTCGATCTATCTTCGATCTTAGAACCAACATGCAGGTCACATTCGACCTAGGCAGGTACATCTCCGATAACAAAGTGAATGTTGGACCATCTGTGTTCTTCAAAGGCAATCACTCAGATGACAATGCCGAGATTTTGACTAAATGCACTCGATGTGGGCTCAAACCTTATCTAGAATCATTTCCTCAAGTGGTCTTGGAGGAGGAGGTGCTAGAGTTCTATGCCAACGTCATCAGACAAGGCGATATTCTTGAGTCTTTCATTGGTGAAGATCGTGTGCAAATCACTCGAGAAGCGATGTTCAACCATCTGAAGCTGCCCACCGGAACAATTGACGTTGATAATTATGCTCTTGGGCAAGAAATTCGATACTTGAGCATTTTCTGTGGCAAGAAGCTGAAGCAGAAACCAGATGGCAAGTATGCTCCAGTCAAGAAGGGGGATCTTCTTAAAAAATATAGCACATTATTGGATATTGCCAGCAAAATTTTGTTAAGTTCGACTGGTTCTCATGACTCTGTGACCTTTATGAAGGCAAGGGTTATGGCTGTCATTTTTGATGGTATCACTGAATGCAATTGGTTCAAGCTAATTGCAGATCGAATCATGTATTTTGAGCGCAGTGTTCGAGTAGATGACAATACTCGGAATTGGGTGGTGTCTACTGCCGTTGGATATGGTAATAAGTTAAGTATCCTACTTCCTCTCCTTATGCCAAACAAGACGGAATGGAGTAAAGGAAAGCCATTCCATCCTTTGAAATTTTATTTGAAAAAGGGGGCAGTGAGGAAACAAGTTGCTGCTAGGCCAGCTGCACCTAGGCAAGCCAGAATTGACCCCATGGAAGCTTTGCCTTATGCTGGTGCGTCTGGTTCTTCAGAAGATGAGTCCGCTGAAGACAAGTCAATGGAAGCTGCACAAGACTCATCTAGTGCAGAAGACTCTGAGAAGACTCAGTCGGAAGAGGAGAAAGAGCCAAGTTCTCAAATCCCCGAGTTATATACGCTAGTGAGAGTTGGAACTCATCCTTCTCCAGAAGAGTCAAGTTCGAAGGTTAGTACTTCCTCTCAAGATGTTTCTATTCCCGTTATTCCCTCTGCTGTTCGAACCAAGGCAAGATCACATCGATCTAGGCCTAGACCTATTCCCTCAACCTCACAAGTGCTGCCAGCATATCCGCTGAGGGTCAGCCTACCCGAAAACACTCCCATATTAGATACAACTGATACTCCGACAGTTGTCACACCAAACCAAGACACGTCAAAGCCCCAAGAAACCACAGACCAAAGCTTATCCTTACCCTCAACAGAATATGTTGAACCCTTTATCTCATCTACTTCAGATCAGACGATAGTTGCCACTGCAACAACTGAGTTAGAGACCCCATCTACTCAGACCCCGACTGAAGCTAGATTCGAATCCTTGGTCTACTATCCCATGTGTCTAAGAGAAAAGCGAATTCGTTCGAAGATGAGCAAAAATTTGAAGAAGCAGCTCTCATCTGTCGAAGTCGACTACTCTTCAGAACAGTTTGAGAAACTGGTTAGAATATGCACTTGGGTGGCCTTGAAGAAGTCTGGTACAGACGATCTCTTCGAAGTCATCTTAGGGAAAGGTGGCATTTCTAATTTCATGGATTGGGAAATGGAGCAGAAGGAGAATAGTGGTGTTGGTGACCACTCAGAGCTTTTCCCAAATCATGCTATCACTGCTCTTGCCAAAAGATTACTTGGTATTTCTGACGACTTGATGAGTTCAGAATTCCAGTTTGATGTGGGTGTTCAGGTTCCAGAATTTGATATTATGCAAGATATTGTGAAGTTTGAAGCTGATCAAGCTGAGTTGATCCAGTCTACTGATCCAGTCATAAATTTAGACAATGTCTCAGATCAGTTGAGAGGCATTGTGTTCAAATTTCAGATGGACCATGCTGATAGTCCAAGATCAGATTTCAAGTTTATTAATCGATATTCTGATGTTTTACTTCCCATTGAGTTATGTGGATACATGGAGAAGTTGCATGCCCTATTGAAGAAGGACATGGCTACTGCTGAAAGGAAGGCTCGTGAAGCAAGGTTAGCTATTATTTCTTACTCTCCCCAACTTAACTTAAGAGCTATTGCTGGAAGTGTGCTTCCAGAAGTTGAACTAGTTGAAGACGAGGTCTTGACTACTGCTTCAGAAGATCAGTTGGTGAAAGTTTTAACTCCAGTAGATGAAGTTATGCTTGATGTTACTCATGTTGAGGTTGGACAATCGTCTCAAGCTATCCCAGCCGCCTCAATAGACGAGTTGAAGGACGAATTGAAGGCTGTCATCAAATCGTCAATTGATGATTTTCTTAAATCTGATGTTCAGAAGACTCTTATTGAACAAAACAGTGTCCTTGTGACAAGTTCAAAAGATATGATCGTGAATGCAGTCAATCAGATTGATGATGAATACAGACAACATTTGTTTGAACAGCTTGAAGGATTTCTCCAAGATCAAGTTGAATATTCAGAGAAGAGTTCAGTTGATTTTGCTCGAGTTCTAGCTACTGAATCCAGGAAGTTGGAAAGAGTCTATAGAGCGAGAATCGAAGTAGCTGATGTTCAGAGGAAAGAAGCCTATGATCAGTTAGCACAAGCAAGAGATATTATTCGTGCTATGACTGAAGAAAACCGGAAGCTACGTCTGACTGCAACCCATTTTAAGAATGAGTTGAATTTATCTACTCAGAAGCTGGAGTTGGTGGCGACCAGACTTGATAAGATGAGTCAGGAAGGTTCTCATCAAAGACAGATTGAGAAAGCTACACACCTTATGAAGCAAGCTATGATGGAAGAAATGACTCGTTTCACTTCTCTTTTCTCTCTCAAGGCATCTGATGAAGCCAAAAAGGGGGAAGAGGCAAGTCGAGTTGAATTTGTTGCTGAAGGTGAGAAAGCAACAAGTGCTGAACCAGAGGCTAAAGATGCTGCTGAAGCCATGCAAGATCTTAAGAGGCCTAAGAGAGGCAAAGGCAGGTTGGTTAAGACTGCTGAACTTGACCAAGCCAGGGCTGAAGCAGATGAGTTGAAGAAGAAGGAGAAGGGCAAGGCTATTGCATCTCCAGACGCTGAAGTACAGACAAGAATGGTATCAAAAAGGAAGTCTATTCATATTAAAGAACCTACTCCTGAGTCAACTATTATGAAGAAGCAAAAGATTGATGAGCCAAGTGATGAAGCTCATTATGCTAAGAAGAAGAAAATTGAGAAGCACATTGAAAGTTTGTTGAAGCAGAAGTCTGATGAAGATCAAATAGAAGACAAGCTCATTGACCACTTCATTGACAAAGAACATCGTCAAGAATGGATGAAAGTGAAAAGGAAGTGGGAACTAGATCACTGGATTATCAGGAAGTTTGGAGATACTGATAACTCTGACGATCTCTATGCTATGTTTGATAAATTCATGGAAGGACAGCATAAGATGCTCTGGAATTTGATCATAAGGATATCTGCTGCTGCTAATTTTAATATTCTTGTTCCTGGTTTTCCGAAATGGAAGTGTCCCATGACTAGTTCTGGTAAAAGGGCTGATGTTAACCAGATCAAGAAGTATGAAGATGAGTTACTGGACAACGAGAAGATTGAAGATGAAGAACATATCAAGGAAATTCATACTAGACTATTAAAAGCCTTCTGTGTTCCAGATTCAGAAAGAGGTAACTTTTCAGTTTAGTTTAGTTTTGTTTTGATTTTGGTATTTTTGAAGTCTTTGTAATATCTACTGATCTTATTTCTAAATGAATGAAAAGATAAAGTACTATTTGGTGTTGAAGACAAGATAACTACTTAACTAGTCTACTAATGAGAAAAGATTCAAGTAGTTTTGGCTTCATCAAAAAGGGGGAAATTGTTGGGATATGAATCCTAGACAAGTCCTAAATGATGAAAAGATGAGATGAAGTTTTGATAAGCCAAAAATAGTTTGAATATTTTCTAAGTGTTGACTAATCTAGTCTAGTTGAGTTGAAGTCATCTTGAACAGATCAGTAGAGTTCACATGAAAAGAAAAGTATTGTTTATATTTAAAAGATAAGTACGGTGTATAAGTACTTCATATCTGTTCATATATGTTTATATTGATTAGTTTGTTTTTGAGCTATAATTGCTGTATAGAGCTCATGATATTTTTATGTAATAGATAGACGTGTTATATAGATTTATAAGTTGACTAAGCTTGTATTATAAAAGCTTAATGTAATGTAATAGTCTTGTTAGATTAGATGATAGGACTAGATTAGTTCTATTAGAAGTCTACTGCACAAGAAGAGAAGACCAGTTTACTACTCAAGACAAGTGGACTACAAGACAAGAACATCTACTAGACTACACAAGACAAGTTAACATGAAGTTAGTTACAAATACGCGTGAAAGATAAAGATGGAGAAGTTAGTTATGGAATAACTAATTCGTAACAAGAAATGCGTTTGTAGATAAGAAAATTCAGTTGAAGTCAGTTTTCAAGAAAGGTTGGTTACACCTACCTGAGTTCTTGAAGTTCGAAGTCTATAAATACTTGAAGGAGTTTATCGTTTGAAGACTACTGATTACTGAGATACTGATACGACTACTGAAATATTGATACTGCAAGCATTATTGAAGATTCAAGTGAAGAAATTTCTCTTAGAGATTGAAGTTCAGAAAGTGAAGCTACACAAGTCAAGTGAAGATCAAAGAAGGCTACTACTGAACGAAGAGAAGTTTTATTTTCTTTTGTTGTTTCAAGTTGCTAGATACTTGTAAATCGCTAGTAAGATCGAAGAGGCACATGGTAGTGTTATCGAGAAGATCTAAGTCTTATTTCTTGGGACTTAAAGCCACAAGAACATATTACTCCATTGGACGAGTTAATAAGAATTTCACAACTGGGTTTGTGAGAGTGGATGTAGACAAGTTGTCGAACCACTATAAATCTTGTGTTTGATTTACTTTACTATTTTAATTGTTTAAATTGCTTAATTGTTTTAACTACTTAACTGAACTTGACTAGTTGAGTATAGAACAGAGTTCTCGAAAATAAGTTGAGTATAATCTTGAATTGGGCTCATTGTTAATTTCGTATTCCGCATATTGTACTTTGATATTTCGAAAGATTTTTGAAAAGTCTATTCACCCCCCTCTAGACATTTTCACTAGCTTACTCGTTATTAACTCAACTTGGGACCAACACCAACAAACACATATGCAAGCCACGTTAGGGTGGTCGTTTACACATGTATTCATCGACCAGACATTTAGTCTTTAATTTCAATATCACGTCAACTTATCCTTATGACGAATGAAATTAACAGTCGAACTTTAACTGGCCATGTGAACTAGAACAGTGACCCCGTTGGGGGGTTATATTAAAATTCACATCTAAGTGATGACCACAATTTAACAACAGTAATCTTGAATTATTCTTTACTGATGAACTCATGGATGACACATCCGTTAGGGAAGATCACACACTTCATCTAAAGATTAAAACAGTTTTATTAGAAGTCTTACCTAATAAGCTCGTGAATGTTGCACCCGTTAGGGGAAGACTCCCAAGGTCCCACGAGCAACATACACCTTACTTAAAGACCAATTGTGGAGGCCTATAAATTAATTAAAATTCAATTATCTCACTTAGTCATTTTAACATGAAGATTATTCATTGGCATAGCAAATTAACAAAAATTAACACATGCATGCCATAACAATACAAGATGCGATAAACATAGGCAAAAATAAATAAATGCACATCTATCGCAACCCCTTGAAAACCTATCAAAAACAGCCTATTATAAGCTATTACAATGATAAAAAAAAAAAACAATGGCGCGGACGGATGCCTCGCATCGGCCTCTCACGCAATGCAAAAAACCTCGAATTCTCGTCCACCGACAAAAAACGGCAGAAAACTTCATCAAGGCTTTTGAATTAGGCCTCCCCACTCGTCGTCGTGGCGTAGCTATGACTCCTGTAGATCTCGTCGAGACGTTTCCGAAAAGGTCTTGTGGGCTGAAAACGGACACCCGAGTCAAAAGTTATGGCCAAAACAGTTTTCACCGTCCAAGGCCATAACCCGAAAAACTCAGATTACTGTTTTCAGATCTTCCATCGACACCGCCCATTCTCACGATCAAAAAATACAATATAAACGAGCAAAACCCTATTACAGTGATCTATGAAAAAATCCTATACTACCCACACTTATTATCTGGTGGGAAAAACGATTACAAAATCACACAAGGGTTGCGATAGAATAAAAACCTTAAATAATAAATGACAGAAACGAATCCATACATGAAACAACAAAAAAATTGAATCATACAACAGTACGTTTCAGGCAGAGCCAACAATCTACGAATCCAGGCTCTGATACCAATTGCTGGAACGCGCCGGCGAAGGCGGTCCATCACCGGGATCGTTGTCGGATGCCAAACGTATAAATAACGAATTAAAACCTAAACATGCATCTAAAGCAGAATTTAGATTTGTTACCCTTGAAGATCGAGATGTTGATTCCAATCGACGGATCTTCTAGCCTGTCTCCCAACCTCGCTCGAACACCGGGTGGACGGCGCGCTATCAAACGTGGAGAAGGTGCCTCAGTTTCGTCTCCTTGAAACCCTAGCCGTTTTTCTTAATTTCGTGTGTGCTAGGGTTTCAAAACTGAATTGAGGCTCCTATTTATAATTTCCATAAGTTTCATGGGCCAGACTAGGGATCCATTAGAAGGTATAGGGCTTGGGCTTCTTACAGGCCCAAATACTCTTATGTTCAGCCCAGAACATATAATTTGGCCCGAGAACATTAATTCATTCCACTAGAGAATTAATGTTGCACTCTCGTCCTATCCCAAACCGAATCAGGGCTTCTATTAGACTTTATAATTCCCCGTGTTAAAGATATCGCACGTCCATTAATTATTAAAGCTTCTGACTTCTTTAAATAATTAATCTCTATAATTCCTTTGAGTAGTACCACTCAACCTCGTTGTCGTACGGATTAAATCCACCTGCAGGGTTTAGTACGACAATCCTTTATGAGTTTCCTCAAGGGGACGTCATCAGCCTGGATGTACAAGACACGGTGCCCTAATGTTGGGAATAAAATGAAATATGTTTTGATCTAATACCAAAACCCCCTGAGACATGCCTAAGTCAATATAAATATGTTCTAAGAATGTTAGAACATTTAGATTATAGGCTAGATGAGAAGCTGAAATGTTAGGTAGCTCTTAGACAATTAGATGCACAATTTGAGGGGGAACCTATGCTTTGAAGATGATCAAGATCAAGTCCCCTCAAGGCTCAAATTCTGGAACAATCACTTAAGAGCAAGGACACCCTATGAAATCTAAGATGCTCTTATCAGGAGAGTTGTCCAGAGAAGATGCTCTTATGCTAGAGCAAGATTGTAAAGCTCAAAAGGACAAATCCAATGAAGATGCTCTGATCAGGAGAGTTGTCCAGAGAAAATATTCATATGCTCTGATCAGGAGAGTTGTCCAAAGAAGCTAGCCATATGCAAGAACAAGCTTACCTAGCTCAAAAGGACAAGACTACTCAAAGATGTTTATCAGAAGAGTTGTCCAGAGAAGTCAACTCTATGCATAAAGTGCTCTGATGCAAAAAAGATTAAATATACTGATCAGGAGAGTTGTCCAGAGGAGTTGTCTCAGCTAAATTGACCAAGATCAAGTGCTCTGAAAGCCTGAGATCAACTATGCTGAAGAGTTTGAGACAACCAGTCCCTAAAGGTCCTCAAAGAAATAAGCTAAGACCATACTCAAGAGAAATAAAGGGAAAGAGCCAAGTCATCTGAAGAAGAGCAAGCCAACCATGCTGAAAAGTAAAACTGCTGATAGTGATAAGGAGAGTTGTCCAGATGATAAGGAATGTTGTCCTATCATTGGATCAACCTTCAGAAGCCTTGTCCAAGTCCTAACAAGAAGTCAAACATTGGGAAAAGTGCTGCAGAATGAAGACAAAACTGTTACAGCCGTTTATTACCCAAATGAGGACATGTCACTATCAAGAATCTGTCTTCCAGCTTGAAGAACTCAAGGAAGACATTTATAGCAATTTGGGGCTGCCTCTCCAACGGGCAAATCCTCCATTTTGTCTATAAATACAGAAGTGTGAAGACCATTTGAAAGCACCTCAACACAATCCAACTAAGCTCAAAGTTCTTACAAGCTAGAGTGCTTTCAAAGCTTTCAAAGACTATCTTAGTCTTCAAACACTTCATCTAAGCTGAACCCAATTGTATATCCATACACAAGCTTAGAGAGATATCCTATCCTTATACACTGATCTTCACTGTAAAGGATATCTCATTAGTTGGAACCTTACTTCAACCCTTACACCTTTCAAGAGTGAAAGTGAGAAGGTTGTAGTAGTAGAAGTGGTAGGAGCTGACTGTTGAGAGAAGAACAGTTCAGTTCTGAGTTGAGAAGAGGGTACTAGGACTCTAGACATCCTAGGGATCAATTCACCAAGGAGTGGTGTTCTTGATCAAGTGCACCTTGGCACTATAAAACAAGTTAATTCCAAGAGTGAAGGAATTATCCTGTTAAATCAGGGAAAGTGGATGTAGGAGCTTGAGTCTCTGAACCACTATAACTTCTTGTGTTGTTTTGCTTTACAAAGTACTTACATTCATTCAACACTGCACACAAAACTGATCTGTCAAAGATACATGTTCAAAGACTGTGCAAAACTGATTTGGACAAGTTCCCTGAAGCTAAACTGAACTGTGTTGCATTGACTAAGTGATTTCAGAAATTAAAGGAGTCTAAACTTAAAGGGCCAACCATTATTCCGCACATATAACTCCCATAGATAGTCAATCAACTAAGTACTCAATAGTACTTAGTAGTTTGATTATCTTAGAAGAGTTAATCTTCTTCAGCAGAGTTGTCCAAGACAACTTTACTGAACTCTGGTTTGATCAATTAGCAAAAGAATTGCATACAAGTGTATTCCCCCCCCCCCCATACACTTGTTATATACTCCTTTCAGGACCAACAAGTGGTATCAGAGCAGGGGTTCAAAGACCACTGCTTCTGAAAATCCATCTTGATTTTCAAAACTCTCATATTTGTGTGGTCACTGAACTGATCTCTATCTGAAATCCATCATTTGTTGACTAACTGATTATTTGTGAGATATGGCCAACAACAATGCTGTTCCTCCACCTGCTGTTCAAGGATTAGACAACATGGCCACAAATCCAGTCAATCACATTTCTCATCACAAACTGCCCATGTTTTCAATAGACAATTATGATTTCTGGAAAATTAGAATGAGGGCTCATCTTGCATCTCTCCATACTGATATGCTACGAGTAATCACAAGAGGACCTTTTGTGTTTACTCAAACTAACCCCAGAGTGACAGCTGAGCAAAAAGCAGATGTAAGGGAACTGATTCCCAAGGATGAGGATGACTTCACTGCTGATGAAAAGAGGAAAGATAATTTGAATTATCTTGCCATGAACACCCTCTATCAAACAATTCCAGATGCAGTTATGGGAAGAGTCTACCACTGCACAACAGCTAAAGAAATTTGGGATACTCTTGCTGAAATGTGTGAGGGCACTGAAAAAATCAAGGAGAACAAGCTCCAAGTTGCTGTGCAGAAGTTTGAACAATTCTCAATGGAGTCTGATGAGTCCATCGACAAATTTGCTGGTAGATTCACTGATGTGATGAATGAGATTAACTCATTGGGCAAGGTCTACACCAAGAGAGAGGTTGGACTGAAAATCCTAAGGAGTCTCACTCAAAAGTGGGATGTCTATGCTGTAATGATGCAGAATACCAAAGATCTCTCCACCATGTCCATGCAACAAATATTCTCAGAACTTAAAGCATATGAGTTTGACCTCAATAGAAGAAAGCCTGTTGAGGAACCTTCAAATCCTACTAAGGGAGAGGCATTCAAAGCCAAAGTTGCTGAACCAGAAATGCAACCCACTCCCAGATCATCAAAGACAGTCTCTAAGACTGAAATGAAGGAAGAACTAGCCTTGATGGCTAGAAGGTTTGACAAGCTCAACACAAGGTTTGGTAGATACAAGAAATTCTACCAAGATAACAAATTCAGGAGAAGATACAACTCCCCTGAAGATCAGGCTGAGGACAAAAAGCCTGAAGAGAAAAGATCAGAGGACAAGTCCTCTGATAGGAGAAGATCCAGTAGAGCTGATCCTTCTTCATCTAAGAGAAGAGAAGAATCCAAGAAAGATGATGATGAAGATCTGTGCTATAACTGCAAAAAGAAAGGGCACTTCCAATATGACTGCCCTGAACTAAGCTCTAAAGAAAGAAGAGAAAGACAAGCAAAAAGAGACAGAAAATTCACCAATAGAAAAGCCATGATGGCTGGTGAAGAATCTGATAGTGCTGAAAGTTTCAACTCTTCTGATGGATTGTTCTCCAACAGTGATGATGATGATGATGTCTGCAATATGGCTCTTGAGGATGATGAGGTATCCTCTACTTCTAGTTCACCATCATTTACCACACAAAACACTAGTGAGGTTAACCTGAAACTTTCCTTGGGAAAGTTGATGGAAGATTTCACTAGATTACAAGAATTTCATGATAATTGTGTGAAAGAAAATGAAAGATTGGCTATTGAACTTTCCAAAAACTCTGAGGTAGCTGTTGATGTCAAGTCTACTGAGCTGTATCAACAAGTCTTGAGAAAGCTTGAGGAAGCAAGTCTCAGGATAGTTGACCAACAAAAGGAGATTGATGATCAACTTCTCTCTCAGAAGAGAAAAGATTTTGAACTTAAAATTCTAAATGCCAAGTTTGAAAATCTCTCACATGAGTATGATAGTCTTAAATTAAGTGAAGAGAGCCTGAATTTAAAGATGTCTGCTTTGAACAAATCCTCTAGAGCAATAGAGGAAATTCAAAGTTATCAAAGACCTATAGCTCAAAGAAGTGGATTGGGTTTTGACCCATTTGAATCTTCACCTTGTCTTAGTGTTGCATCCACAAGTAACACTAAGAGAATCTTTGTTAAGTCAGTGGCACAACAAGCTAAGAATGAAGTAATTCAGCCACTGAACAAAGGAAAGGGCAAATTGAATGAAATGCCTACTCAAGTGATTCAGGAGAATAGGCCAAAACCTAAGGAGATGGCCAAAGCTCCTGAACACAAGAGGAATATTGGTCAGCAGAGTAGACCCAATGGCAGGGCAACTCTCCTGAACAATGTTCAGAGGAATTATCCAAGGTATAATCAGCCTAGGCCAACTCATCTGAGAAAGCCTCAGCTGAATAGACCTAAGGACAACTACCCTCACAGGCAGAATAAAATGAGACAACCAAAACCCTTCATGCCAAAGGGTAATGGTCATAAGAAAACCCTTCCTCAAAGATTTCAACAAGCTGCACAAAGAACTCTTAAGTTCAGAAGAGTGGACAACTCCTCTGAAACTTACAGAGTTAACACATTCACACATACTTTCCCAAAGGCATTTAAGGGAAAGACAGTGTATGTTGATGCACTAGGAAATCAACTTAGCCACCTTGAATCAATCAGGGTTATTAGGCAAGTTTGGGTTCCCAAAGGTACAGCTAACCTCTCAGGACCCAAAACTCAAAGGGTACCTAAACCTATCTAATTGCAGGTACCACTGGGCCACAAGAAGAGGAGCATGAACAAAAAGACAGCATGGTACCTTGACAGTGGATGCTCAAGGCACATGACTGGAAACAAGGAACTCCTCTCTGATTTTATTGAAAAAGAAGGCCCAAATGTCACCTTTGGAGACAGCTCACAAGCAACAACAAAAGGTTATGGTACTTTGATGATTGGTAACATCAAAGTAACCAATGTATCTTATGTAGCTGGTCTCAAATATAACCTCCTGAGTATCAGTCAATTCTGTGATAAAGGTTTTAATGTTGAGTTCTCAAGTGGAAAGTGTCTAATTAAAGATAAAACTCAACAAACCCTATTGACTGGAACTAGGAAGGGAAATGTGTATTTTGCAGACTGGGACAAGTCTACTGATGCTGCATGTTTTATTGCTAAAAGTTCTAGTGAACAAAGTTGGCTATGGCACAAGAGGCTAAACCACCTGAACTTCAAATCTATGAATAAACTTGCTAGAAATGCATTAGTTAAAGGACTACCTAATGAGGTTTTCATTAAAGAACATGTGTGTAAGCCATGTCAAGAAGGAAAACAGATTAAAGCCTCATTCAAAGGAAAACCAGTCATCTCCACTGAAAGGGTACTTGAACTTCTACATATGGATCTATTTGGACCAATTACCCCTTCAAGCATTAATGGTAGAAAATACACATTAGTAGTAGTAGATGACTTCTCTAGGTTCACATGGGTAGTATTTCTCCTTAATAAGAAGAAAACACAAGTCAAACTACCTGAACTTCTCAAGAGGTTGTCAAATGAGAAAAGCCTTAGCATTATCAAGATAAGATCTGATAAAGGCACTGAGTTCATTAATTCATACATCAATGAGTACTGCACATCAAATGGAATAGCTCATGAAACTTCAGCAGCTAGAACTCCCCAACAAAATGGAGTTGCAGAAAGAAGGAATAGAACTTTAAAAGAAGCTACTAGAACTCTAATTGCTGACTCAAATTTACCTAAGAGGTTTTGGGCTGAAGCTATAAACACTGCATGCCATACTCAAAATAGATGTTTGATCACTAAGGGGCAAGGCAAAACCCCCTATGAACTCTGGAAAGGAAGAATGCCTAAAGTGTCATACTTTCATATATTTGGTTGTAAATGTTTCATTCACAATAATGGGAAAGAACATTTGAAAGCCTTTGACAGCAAAGCTGATGAGGGAGTATTTCTTGGATACTCTCAAATCAGTAGAGCTTTCAGAGTCTACAACAAGAAAACCCTTATAGTGGAAGAAACACCTCATGTTGTGTTTGATGAGTCTATCTTTGAGATCAGGAATGATCATTTGGAACCAGAAGAAATCACACAGAGGACAACCAGATTAAGCCTAAAAGACAAAGACACTGAATTCATAGATGTTGTTCAAGCAAATCTGCCTGAAAAACCCACATAGGACAACAATCCTGAAGGCAACCTTCCTGAAATAAATCCCACTGATAAAAATGATGAACTGAATGAGCCAATCCCAGTTCACATCCAGGTAACAACTACCAATGAAGAAGCAGTTCCTGCTGAGGTAGATTATGGGTCAAATAATCAAGGGGGAACTCAAAATGTTGAAAATGCCAATGTCCCTGACATTGAGGACAACACCCCTGATTATGATCCTGAATTAGATCCTGCATTAAATTATCCTGAATTCTATGATCAAAATGACTCACCTTCAGTAGAGGACAACTCTACTGAAGAGATCAGGAAAAGAAGGACCTGGTTATCTGACCATCCTACTGATCTGATACTTGGTGATCCAAGTATAGGAGTCAGAACCAGAAAGTTTCATGGTGAAAGTGCTATGTTCTGTTGTTTCTTGTCAGAGCAAGAACCAAGTGATATTGAGGAAGCACTTCAAGATGCCAATTGGATCACAGCCATGCAGGAAGAACTGAACCAATTCACCAGAAATGAAGTATGGGAGCTGGTGGACAGGCCTTCACATCAAGATGTTATTGGAACAAAGTGGGTGTTCAAGAACAAGAAAAATGAAAATGATGTGATTGTCAGAAACAAAGCAAGACTTGTGGCAAAAGGGTATTGCCAACATGAAGGCATTGACTATGATGAGACATTTGCACCTGTAGCAAGGCTAGAAGCAATAAGGCTCTTTCTAGCCTATGCAGCCCACAAGAGGTTCAAAGTATACCAAATGGATGTCAAGAGTGCCTTTCTGAATGGAGTCTTGAAAGAAGAAGTCTATGTGGAGCAACCACCAGGTTTTGAAGTTGGAAACCAAGTTTACAGACTCAAGAAAGCTCTATATGGACTCAAACAAGCCCCTAGGGCTTGGTATGACACACTGTCACAATTCCTCTTGGATCATGGATTCACCAAGGGAACTGTGGACAGAACTCTCTTCAGAATCTCTGAAGGAGAGGACATCTTACTTGTCCAAATTTATGTAGATGACATAATTTTTGGATCCCCAAATGAGAAGCTGTGTGAAAAATTCTCCAAGCTCATGCATAGCAAGTTTGAAATGTCAATGATGGGGTTGATGAACTTCTTTTTGGGTCTACAAGTCAAGCAATCTAAAGAAGGAATCTTCATCAACCAAGCTAAGTACACCAGAGAGATGATAAAAAAATTTGGGTGTACAACTAGCAAGCCAGTAAGGATCCCAATGAACACAAATTGGAAGATGGATCCTGATGAGAGTGGTATTCCAACCAACTCTACTGAGTATAGAGGAATAATTGGTTCACTCCTCTATCTCACTGCCAGCAGGCCTGATATCACCTTTGCAGTAGGTGTTTGTGCAAGATTTCAAGCAAATCCTAAGAAAAGCCACCTTGAGGCTGCAAAGAGGATTTTGAGGTACCTCAAAGGCACTGAGAATCTAGGCCTTTGGTACCCTGCTGATGACAATATTGAGCTAACTGGCTACTCAGATGCTGATTATGGAGGATGTAGGATTGACAGAAAGTCCACTTCAGGGACTTGTCAATTCTTGGGCAACAAGCTTATCTCATGGTTCTCCAAGAAGCAGAACACAGTGGCCACCTCCACCACTGAAGCTGAATATGTTGCTGCTGGAAGTTGTTGTGCTCAAATTCTTTGGCTAAGACAACAACTCAGAGACTACAAAGTCAACTCTACTGAAGTGCCAATTTTCTGTGATAATAATAGTGCCATTGCTATATCACAAAATCCTGTCTTGCACACAAGATGCAAGCATGTGGACATCAAGCACCACTTCATTAGAGATCATGTGGAGAAGAAGGATATCAAGCTAGTGAAAATTCACACAGACCATCAAAAAGCTGATATATTAACCAAGCCACTTGCAGAGGCAAGATTTCTGGAGCTATCAGCAGAGTTGGGATTACTTGATCCAGGGAAGTTAGACAAATAAGTCCAAAGAAGCTCATGTGATTAAGGGGAAACAAACTCAAACTTCAGCAGACTTGGTCAAGTCTACTGAAATTTAGAAACATGACCTTACCTCTTCAGGACACTTGTCCACAGTTCTTCAGGACACTTGTCCATGTAGGGTCAGATAAGTTGTCCTAGCTATCAAACCAAATCTTGGTATGATAAGCACCTATTTTTGGTGATCAATACCTATCTCGAAATCTGTCCCTTGAAATACAGTTTTCACCTTTCTGGGATTTAATTTGTCTCCCACCCAAAAGGTCACCTTCCATACATTAAATGCCAAGATTTAACTCTTGTTTGCATTAAACTTTTTGGGACATGATCTATCTCGAAAAACCCCCAGCCTTAAACAAACATTAAAAACCACCCACGTTTTGAATAAAACAGTTATTTCACTGTTACATTGGTTTTTGACCATTGGATCAAAAATGGACAACTCCCCTGAAATCAATCCTAGCCGTCCATTTTGGATTTCCATTTTTGTTCACCTTTGAATTGTCTCAAGACCTTACCAACTCATTGACAAACATTCTTTTTAGAATATTCACAAGTCTTAAGATACCCATAAACACCTCTTCCCCAAGTATTCGAAACCCTAACTCAAAAGTTCTTCATCAAACCTTTCTCTGCAACCTTCAATGGCCCCCAAGGTTAGACCTGAGATGCTTGTTGATTTCTCCAACAAGGATCTAGACCTAGATTTTGCCTATCTTAGCAACAAAAACAATCTTCACTTTGAACCCATAATTTCATTTGAGAGTGAAGACCCTGAGATAATTCCAACCCTAAGGTGGTTGAGAAGGGCTGGTCTCCAAAAGTTCTTGGAAGAAAGACCAAGCTCTTGCTTGGAGAGTTACATGGCATAATTCTTTGCCTTCCTAAAGTGGAGAGGCAAACCTGAAGATGGAGAAGTCTCAACCAGGTTAGCTTACACTGCAGAAGGAGAGGAGGAGGAGAGATTCCACAGAGTGAAATTCTCCTCAGAGGATCTGGAAGGAGCCTTTGGATTGCCTTATGAGGGAAGGAATCCAGAAGTGTATGGCACTGGACATGAAGAGGAAATAGCCCAAGAGTGGTTATTAGTTCCAGGCCCTCTCTCCTCAACTCAAAACAAGAAAACTCTCAAGCCAGAGTTTCTCAATCTTTTTGAGGTAGTTGCAAAGAGCCTCTTAAGCAACACTGGAAGCCTAGAGCAGGTCAGCCAGCCAAGGATCAGAATCATGGCTGCCATTATTGATGCCAGTGATAAGGGCATCAAGTTTGATTGGAGGACCTTCATCATGTCTGAAATGATGAAGGAGAAGGCTAAATTTAAGGTAAAAGCCCACAATAAGGTGGTGCTAGAAGGGAAAATCAAGTATTGCACCAGGGCAAGCTTGTTGATTGAGAGGTTTTCCCACTACTCCCAGATGCAGACCTTTGCAAAACCCCTCCCAGCCCAAAAGATCCTATTCAGAAAGCTCAGCAAGAAAACTGAGAAAAGAAGGATGTTATTGGCCAAGCCTGCTGAAGAACAGGAGGAAGAGAAGCCTAAAATGAAAAAGAGAACAAAGGCCAGGGCTGTCAAAACAAGAAAGATGTCTCAATTGTCTTCAAAAGAAGCTTCAGGAGCGTCAGCTGAAGTTGATGCAGTGGCAGAAGAGGGAGTGAGTGTGCCTTCTGACCACTCAGAAGAGTTGAGGAGGAAGTACAATGAGACTAGGCAAAAGAAGAAGGGTGATAAGAGAATCAGGGAAGTTGTCCCTGAGAAGGAAGGAAGTGGAAGTAGCAGGGCCAGCAAGAGAAGGGCCAAACCTACTGAGAAGGTGTTGGAGTTTCAAGAAGAAAGGTCTCTTCAATTGGCTCTAAGGGAGAGCAGAGCTGAAAGCAGGGCCAAATCCATGTCAAGGACTAATTCATCTGGTTCTGGAACTCCAGAATCCAATGTCCCTGAAGGTCAACTCATAGAGGCCAACCTCCCTGAAATTCAGTATCTTGAGCCCAACTCCCCTGAAACCCATGTTACCCCTTCCAACCAACCCATTACCCCTGTAAATCTCACTAAGAGATATTCTCCTGAAGGGAATGTGCAAAGAAGTGGCATAGATGTGCTTGCAGATTTAGCTGTAGATGAGACAAGACTCCTGTCTCCCCTTGACTCATCCATGCTCAACTATTCAAAGCTCTTAGAGCATGCACTTCATGAGCCAACCCCTCTGAGTAAAGCCCCTTCAGATTCATTGCTCTCTAAAGCAACTGAAGATCCTTCTAATGTACCCAACCCATCTGAAGCCAAGATCCCTGAACTTAATCTACCTAAAGCCACATTAGGAGAACCCAGAGCCATCTCCCCTATAACCCAAAGTCCCCATTCAAGTGGAGATGAGGAGGAGTATACTTTTGAAAGTATGCTCAGAGGAGGAGCCAAGGCTACTGTGGACAGTTTGTATCCACAACTTGCTGAATTTCCAAAAATTCAGAAGGCCTTTCATGATTTGAGGATGCTTGTTGATGCAAAAGATAAATCTATGATGGAGATATCACAAGTCATCCAAGATAAAGGTGCAAACTGGTGGCAAATAGAGGAAAACAGATTGCTACACTTTGCTGGAGTTTCAAAAACAAGATTCCTCATTGATGAGGAGATTTTTGCAAAGCTGGTGGCTGATAAGATTAAGGAGGAGAAAGAGAGAAAAGCCAAGGGAATCAAACACCCTGACAGTGGCTCTAATGATGATGATTCCCCTGATGATCCCTCAAACCCTTCCAATCCCAACCCTCCTGAAACCCCTCAAGCCAACCTCCCTGAACCCCTTCAACCCAAGTCTTCTGTAGCAGATAGACTTTCCAATCCTCCTCAAACCTATCATAGGAAAGGCTCTGTAACTTCAGAGGTGTTGACCAAGGGTGGTAACACAACCAAAGACACATCTGCCAATGAAGGTTCTTCTGAACCCAAGGCACAGCCTAAAGATGTTGAGGTTCCTGTACTAGAGGCTAGTTTGATTAAGGCCTATTCAGTGTCAGAGGTGTTGGACATTGATCAGCCCTTAATCATTCAGGATGACTCAGTGGCTGCTGATATAAGCACTGTGATCTCCCCACAACTGCCATCTTTGAACCTTGTTGAAGGTGGAGATGCTGCAGGATTAGGAGAAGGAGTTGAAAAGGAGAGTTTAATTGAAAAATCAGAGGGAGTTGTGGATGAAAGAGATGTAGTCATCACTAAGATAGTGAGTGTACCACCAAATGAGGGTGGAATAAGTGAGGAAGGACAGGTTATTCTTGAAGTCAAATCTGAACTTCAAGAATCCCTTGATGAGAGGAGGCCTGATTCCTTGAGTGAGAACATCAATTATGAAGGGAGAAAAGAACAAGTTGAAAATGAGAAGAAGACTGCTGATGTATCAGAGTCTTATGCAAAAGAAATTGAGGGTGATGAGTGCTTATTTCCTAACTTGTTTGATTTATCTGATGTTGCAGGTATTTCTCTTGACCAAATTTTTGCAGATGAGTTCCTCACAGATGCACCTATTCAAGTTGATACAGGCTCAGCTCAGGCCCTACTTGGAATGCAATCAGAGAAGTTGGACTCCTTGGCTCATCAAGTCCAATCTGCTCATGCTGAAACTTCAGGAGCATTGAATGAGCAAGGAAGAACTCTAGCATCTGTAGAGATGAGGCTCACTGGCTCTGAAGATGTTGTGCTACCAACTCTTGAGGCAAGGATCAGTGGTGTGGAATCTGGTCTCCAAACCATCTCCACTGAAGTTCAGAGTGCAAAATCAACCATGGAAGCCATCTCAGAGGAGGTCAAGAAAGAACAAAAGCTGCAGAGAGACAATCACAATGCAAATGTCAAAGCTCTCAGGCTCACTGTCAAACAAGCTATTGGAAAGAAGACTGCACTGCAGAAGAGAAGAGCTGAAGAGCAAAGGCTAGCTATGGTCAAAGCTGCCTCAGAAAAATTTTCCCAAGAAGTGGCCAACATTGCTGAAGGTGCAGTGGCCAACCTCACTGAGCTCTTAAAAGCCCAACTGGATGCATCTCTGAAAACAGCCATGGAAGAGGTTGTCCAACAAAAGATGAAGCCTGTTCTAGCTTTCCTTAGCTTGAGCAGTGATAGAATGCAGAATATACATGATGAGAATGTATATTTGTTGGAAGAGATGAAGTCCCTAAACCAGGCCCAATCCCTGATGGCCTCAACAATGAGTGACCTCAAGCCCCAGTGTTTTGATGCTGCCAAAAAGGGGGAAAGGGAAAGAGCAAGGGCAAAAGGTGCCTTAGTAATTGGGAGTCAAGTGAAAGGGAAGGACAAAGTCCCTGAAGGAAAGGGAAAAGAGCCAGAAATGCTGAATTTGGAAGAATTGGATGAAGAGGAGCAGTTAGCATTGGCATTGAAAAACTCAATGGCCTCAGCTCAAGAGGAAAGAGTAAGGCTACAACAAAGACCAGGTGGTGAAGTTTCAGGTTTGGACAAAGATGCTGAAGGTGTCCAAACCAGAGGAAAGATCAAGAAGGCCCAAGGAAAGAAGAGACAAATTGAGAAATTCACTGACTTTCCTAGCAGCCTTGATCTTCCACCTGAATTCAGAATTGATGAAGATGAGCCTACATCAAAGAAAGCCAAAGCTGCTGAAAAGGACAAATCTTCTGAATCTGGCAAAACTGCTGAAGGAACCAAGTCCTCTGAAGACACTGAAGAGTTATTTGCTGAAGGATTTGGATCTGAACCTAAGAAGAAGACAACTGTTCTAGCCCATGATCCATCAAAGCTGTTTCATGAAGGGTATGGCAAAGACCCTGAAACACAACAGAAACTGGCCATGATGAGGGCCCATGAGAAAATTGATCTGATGGAAGAAGCCAACAGAGCAAGAGATGAAAGGAGAGCAAACTTTCAGAAACCAAGAAGGAGAAGAGCAACTTACAGCAAGATGAAGCCTCAGCTTCTAATCCCAATGGACACCAAATATCCACACTTGGATAAATGGGTGCCAATTCAACTGAATGACACATGGGAAGAAGCCAAAAGGGAGTTTGTCTATGACTATTATGTCATTGACAGATGGAATGGAGGAGATGCAAACTCTGCCTTCACTGAGTTCATGCTAGAATACTACAGAGGGTTGTATCAACAACTACTTGCAGCTGCTGACATTGCAAGATTTGAACTCACAGCTCCCAAGCCAATCATATACATGCCTCCAAAGCTTGAAGGATGGATTGACCAAGCAAGAATTCTAAGGGAATTCACTGAGATCCTTAAGCTGAACAAGATGGTTCTTGGACCTAAGGGAACCAACCAAGAAGCCATGGCACTGAAAAGAAGAGTGTGGGCACAGTATGGAATGCTGCCACCTCCTGAGGATGATCTTTGAAATGGCTAAGTCTTCTGACCTTACTTGAATGATCAACTATGCTGAAATATGGTCAAGATTGCTGATGTGATTAATCTGTTTGCTCTGGTTTGCTATGAATTGCTCTGATACAAGTTCTGTGCTCTGATGCTGAAGAGATTATTTTGAATTATTATTATGAATTGCTCTGATGTATTGATTCATGCTCTGATATGTTAATTTTAACTATCAACATGCCTGTAATGACTTTTTAATGAATGATAGTTGAACTTATTTTGAATCAAGAAACACAAAATCTCTCTATGCCTATCTTAAAACCTACTTGCAACAGAAACAGTGAATACACTAACACATTATTTTTTCAGGAATGTTGACCTTAGTCATGTCTTCTGAAGATACATGTAATAAGTGTAGACAAGTCACTTTTGCTTAAATTGTGTAGGTTTTGGCATCATCAAAAAGGGGGAAATTGTTGGGAATAAAATGAAATATGTTTTGATCTAATACCAAAACCCCCTGAGACATGCCTAAGTCAATATAAATATGTTCTAAGAATGTTAGAACATTTAGATTATAGGCTAGATGAGAAGCTGAAATGTTAGGTAGCTCTTAGACAATTAGATGCACAATTTGAGGGGGAACCTATGCTTTGAAGATGATCAAGATCAAGTCCCCTCAAGGCTCAAATTCTGGAACAATCACTTAAGAGCAAGGACACCCTATGAAATCTAAGATGCTCTTATCAGGAGAGTTGTCCAGAGAAGATGCTCTTATGCTAGAGCAAGATTGTAAAGCTCAAAAGGACAAATCCAATGAAGATGCTCTGATCAGGAGAGTTGTCCAGAGAAAATATTCATATGCTCTGATCAGGAGAGTTGTCCAAAGAAGCTAGCCATATGCAAGAACAAGCTTACCTAGCTCAAAAGGACAAGACTACTCAAAGATGTTTATCAGAAGAGTTGTCCAGAGAAGTCAACTCTATGCATAAAGTGCTCTGATGCAAAAAAGATTAAATATACTGATCAGGAGAGTTGTCCAGAGGAGTTGTCTCAGCTAAATTGACCAAGATCAAGTGCTCTGAAAGCCTGAGATCAACTATGCTGAAGAGTTTGAGACAACCAGTCCCTAAAGGTCCTCAAAGAAATAAGCTAAGACCATACTCAAGAGAAATAAAGGGAAAGAGCCAAGTCATCTGAAGAAAAATTTTGGACCTTTCTTCTCTATGTAGTTGGTCAGCAGGGTTTTGGTTCCTGTCATGTGAGTTGAGCATCCACTATCTATGTACCAAGTTTCTCCTGCTAGACCTCCTCTTCTGTATAGGTCCTTCCTTTCCTGCAAGAAAAGTTAAGTTTTAGGTACCCATTTTGTTTTGGGTCCTTGGGTGTTAGTACTACCCTTGGGAACCCACATATACATTAGTCGTTTAAACAACCTTGAACATTTGAGTTGTTTCCCTCGGGCATCACAGAACCAAATCTTACCAGTCAGCACCTTGGACTGATCTGATTTGTTCTTGGTGTCAGCTAAGTAGTAGTCAAATGGTTTCCCTTTATAGGAGTGTACATACATGATCTTTTGACTAGTTACATTCGGCCTGGGTGCATTAGCTGGTCGATGCACACGATTATATGGACCATACTCTTCTGTTCTCACAATATCATAAGAGATAGGGGGTGCAAAGAGAACAGATTTGTTTGAAGAAGATTTCTTCTTCTTGGCTGGAGCAGCATACAGCTGAGACTGTCTCAGCCGAGATGGTCTAGGCTGTTTGCTGTTCCTCTGTACAGGCTTGGGGTTAGCTTGTCCTTTACCATTCTTGGTTTTGGGATAGTTAGCCTTAGCTGGTACAGATGCCTTTTGGTTCATATTGAGTTCATTGTGTTTAGAACACTCACCCTGTTCATGTGTCTGAGTAGTGCACTGGTTAGGTGTACTACCCCCAGCTGGAGAGGATGTTGATGGATTAAGTTCATAACCTAAACCCATCTTATTGCCACTTGATCTATAATATTCAGAGATACTTTCAATAGTAGTCGAAGCTTTATTGAATTCTGATATTTTTCGATCTAGGCATTCCTTCTCCTTTTCTAAGAGCTTATGTGTTTGGAAGAGATCATCGAACTTAGACTGAAGTATACGAAATTCTTTGGTTTCTAAGGCTTGAGTTTCTAACATCCCCTCATACAACTGAGTTGTTGTGGTATTTTCTTCCTTAAGAAGTTCCACTTCTTTGGTCAACCTTTCATTCATGGTGACTAACTCAGGGGTGTTATCAAACTTAACCTTTTTCAACCTAGCAATTTCTTTCCTTAAGTCCTTATTCTCCTCTTCCACTTCTATAAAGGCTCTAGTGGCAATATCCAGATCACCTTTTACCTTTCTTAAAGATTGATAATAGGTGTCTTCTGATTCGCCTTCAGATGAGTTTATATCATCTGTTTGTGAGAAAATAGGTGAATGGAAAGTAGTAGTATAAGAGTTTACCTCATTCTCTCCTATGACCATCATAGCTAGGTCGTCTGAATCATCTGAGAAGATTTGATCGTCTGGTGATGTAGGAAGTTCATCACTTTGATATTCAGATTCTTCAGTCACCATTGCCTTTTTGTCTGAGGTTCTTCTTGGCCTTCTTTCTTTCTTGTCATCCAAATCCAGCTCAGGACATTCATAGACATAGTGTCCTGGTTTGCCACAGTTGAAGCAAGATCCAGGTTTCTGATTTGAGTTGCCTCTCCTTGGAGGAGTGGCATCTCTTCTTCTAGATCCTCGGCTGTCAGATGACTCCACATCCTTTCTAGGATGTCTTTCTGGTGTTCTTTCTCTGGAACCTCTGAAGGGTGAGCTTGCTCTTCTATCTTTGTAGTTTCTATAGAATTTTCTATATTTACTGTTGAGGGTGTTCATCCTTTCAAATCTCTTGATCATAAGTGCCATTTGCTCTTTTAGGCTCATGTCTGATCCTTCACAGTCTTTTGTTTTCAGAGAGGTCTTGCCAGATGAGGTGCTTGCAGCTTTTGTATTGGCTGCCTTGAAGGCTACAGTCTTGGAGGTAGATGGGGTTGCAGTTGGCTCATCACTTCCTGAGTTCTCTTCTCTTTCAAGATCATATTCATGGGCTTTCAGGTTCTGAAATAGAGTTTGGGCAGACCACTTCTTGATATCTTGAGTATCTTTAATGATGGTCTTCTTGAGTCTCCATTTCTTGGTTAGAGAATCTAAGATCTTTAGATTTTTCTCTCTATTTGTGTATTTCTTGCCCAGAGATTCTATCTCATTGATGATCTTGGTAAATCTGTTGTCTAACTGATCAATAGACTCTTCTGGTTGCATCTTGAAGTGTTCGAACTTCTTGACTGCTGTAGACAACTTGGACTCTTTGATCAGCTCAGTTCCTTCACAGAGAAGTGCCAATGCCTCCCACATCTCTCTGGCTGACTCACAATGGATTACTTTTGCAATGTACTCATTTGGAAGAGTTTGCATTATGTAATCTTGAGCAATGCTATCAAGGTTTGATTGCTTCATCTCTTCTGGTGTGAGATCCTTCATGGGCTTGGGAACCAGTTCTCCAACTGGGACTTCTGGATCACCATTTGCAGTGTTGACTGTCATGATGGTGATCGGGCCTTCTGTGATTACAGACCACATCTTGTAGTGGACTGATGTGAGATTCTTCCTCATCCTGATCTTCCAGTAATCATAATCCTCCACTGAAAACTTAGGCAACTTGCGCATATTAGCACTCATGCTGTATGAGTTTTCGAAAACAAGTTTTTCTCAAAAAGATCTGTTCAAGAGGACTACAGAAAGACTCCCTCAAGTCTTCTGATAATCTAGAGACAGTAGTCCGTTAGAACCACTGCTCTGATACCACTTGTTGGTCCCTGAACGAGTAGTGAATGGGATTAAAGTCTAGAGGGGAGGGGTGAATAGACTTTAAAACTTTTTCAAACAGAGTTGGGAACCTCTTCTGATTGCTATGTCAACTGGACTGCAAGTCTGCTGGTCCAGATGACTATAGTGATCTGACTGAAGAGGTTGTGTGCGGAAATGTGGTGGCCCTGGTTTAGACTCGTTCTTATAACTTGTTTTACTTTGTGAAATTACTCAGCTGATGCTGGTTTGAAAGTTATGGCCCTTTATGAAGAGTGTTGAAATCACAGTATGCACTATATAATAATGAATGTAAAAGCAGAAATGTAAAGTGCAGAAAGTAAATAACACCGGATTTATAGTGGTTCGGATATACGATCCTACGTCCACTCTCACGTCCTAACGTGATGTTTAATCCCTTTAATTTCCACAAATTACAAGGGTCTTGTCCTTTATAGTCCCAAGGTTAGGACTTTGAGATCTGAGCCGTCCTAACAGCTGCGGTCTCCACAAGTGATTGTAAGCACTTGCACTTTGGGGGGTTTCAAAAACTTAAACCTTTCGGTGAGGGTTTGGGGTTTTTGAGATGTATCCAACTAATGGTTCAAGCTTATAATTTGCTTAACCACTATGCCTAAAACAATTGATATACAATATGAACAAGTTTCAGGTTCTTAAGGGTTGGATAAGAAGTACTTAAGAGCTATGGATAATCTAATGGATTTCAGGCTCTTTGAGAATTCTTAGAACAGTGTGACTTTTTGCTTGATGGCTTGCTTAGCTTGTGAATTCTCTCTTCTGTTGCTTCTGTGTTCAACCTCTTGTATTTATAATGGAGATTGAGTACAACTAGCCGTTGGAGTTGACTAGCCGTTTGAGCAATCTTCCCATAATAGCTTGATTCCTTGATTCCAGCCGCTTGATTGCTTCAATCCTGGGATCATGTCAATCTTCTAAATAAGGTAGGTCTTCGTTTGAATTGCAAGATGACTTGGGAATCAGCCGAGTCCTGAAAGAGCACATAGTCTTCTGATCTGTACTACTAGTCTTCTGACTGCTCTTCTGGCCTTAGGTCTTCTGTCTTCTGGTATCAGACGAGTACTACTCTTCTGATCTGGAAATTCTTTGTAATGCTTTAGGCCATCTTTAATCTGGGACTCCATCAGATAAGTAGGTATACAAGCACCTTAACATATCTGGTCTTCAAGGATCTTCTAGTCTTCATGTCTTCTACTCTTCTTATCTTGAGGATAGGCATGTAAGCCATGACTGTGCTGATCAGCTGCTATCAATACAGTTGATCACACAAGACTAGTCTAAGCTGTTCTATACAAGTCAGCTGATCCTATTACATTTATAAACTCTAAGTGTTTTGGCCATCAAAACTATTCTAACATCAAATGGGGCTTAGGGTGAATTTATATCCCAACAATTTCCCCCTTTTTGATGAAGCCAAAACTATATATGATAAATGCTCTTAATAAGATAAGATAGGAGTTTATAAACTTCATAAAAACTGAAGTATCTGATGAAGACAATGAGAGTTTGTCTTGAAAGCAAAGAGAACTAAACTTGAATATATATAACTTTTACAGATTACAAGTAATAGTTTCTTAAGGCTTTGAAAGTGGTCTTCATCAGGTCTTCTGATCTTCAGATGCGGAAGGCAAGGTACAGACGAGATAGTCCACATAGTTTCTTCTTCAGAGGGTACCACCTTGGTAGCTCATCTTGAAGGGCTAGATAGTCCACATAGTTGCTGTCAAACACCAGAACTTTATCTTTCTGTGCCAGAGCGTTTTCTTTCAGTGCTTTCTCCTTGAGAGCTTTCCTGAGTTTGGCTATCTTCCTGTCAAATTTGGCTTTGACTGCCTTCGCATCTTTTAGCTTCTTTTGTTTAAGCTCTTGAGCTTCAAGCTCTTTTCTTTTCTTCAACTCTAAAGCCTCTTTCTCTTCTGCAGTAGGCTCTGCTGGAGTTGACTTCTGAGCTTGCTCATCTGTTAGCTCATCTGCCTTCCTTTTCCTAGTCATTCTTTTCTCGGAAACTTGTTCTGTAGAGGCAGTGATCTGCAGACTTTTGGCAGTTGCTTGAGTGGGAGCTTGGATGTCTTCTTGAGCAATTTCTTTGCCTTTGCCTTTCTTGCTCTTGACTTTGCTTGATAAATCACCCAAGGTTTCATTCAACTCATCTTGAGATACTACCATTACAGCTTGCTGTGCAGTAGTCTTCTCTAGAGCTTTTATCAATACATCTTCCCCCTTTTTGGCTTCAGCAAGTGCAGCCGCAAAAGGCTTCATGGCATTCAGAATCTCCACTCTAAGAGTTTGTTGAAGAGCCATGGCGTTGACTTTGCCAATATGAGTCAGATGTGTGATGCTATGTTCTAGAATCTGAGCATGAGAGTTGGAGAAGGAGGCAGCTTCTAGTTTAGCTGTAATTGCCTCCAGTTTTGTTGTTGTCTCCTGCAGCTGAATCTGAAGTTTTTCATTCTCTGCTGTAGCTGATTGGAGAAGAGCTCGACCTTCAGTAGCTCTTGCTTCAGCATCTTCAATTCGTGTCTTGTAGGTTTTTTCCATGCGGTTGACCTCATTGGTGTAGAGATCAGCAAACCTGGTGGAATGTTCACCCGCCATCTTCAGAATGCTGGTCAGATACTCACTTATCTGATCGTGAAGAGATTCTCCAAACTTGTCTTCAATGTCAATGATCTGGTTTTGAAGACGAGTTCTCTGCTCCTTGACTGCCTTTTCAACATATCTTCCAAGCTGTAGGCCTAAACCCTTTGCAAAGTGTAGGTCTATAGCAGTCTTGACCTGGGAGCATATGTCTGCTGTATAGTCAGCTGTTGGAGTAGAAGTTGAGGCTGTACCTTGAGGCTTTGGACGGACTGTCAGGGCTTTGCCTCTTTCTTCAGCTGAAAGGTACTCTTCATTGAGAAATGTGGTAGTGGCCGTAACCAGGTGAGACATGATGGTGTCTCCTTTGTCAATGAAGTGAGGTAGAGTATCCTTAGGCATGAAGTGATCAGGAATAGTGATTACTTCTCTTTCAATCTCGGTTCTCTCAGCTGGTTCAGCTGAGTCTTCTGCAGGAACTGACGCAGCTGAGTCATTCACTTTTGCTGTGCCAGCTGCCTGATGATCTGATATGTCTTCTGGGATAGAGGTATCAGTAGGTTGAATACCTAGAATTCTGTGGCATACTGCTGTAAAGGTTTCCTCAGGTAGCAGTTGAGTAAAAGATGTGACTTGAGCAACTTCTTTTTGCTCCATTTCCCAGTCGAGGAAATTAGCTTTTCCTCCCATTCCTTCCATGACTTCAATAAGGTCATCCACATCATCTCTCCTGAGTTCAATCCAGGTGCAGATTCTGAGAATTTGTTCGAACTGAACTGATTCCTCATCAATACCAGGAATAGTAGACTTGAGCAGATTTGCTATCTTCATCCTCATTATCTTCTCCCTTGTGCACATAGGATAGTGTACCATTCTGGATTGAGGTTGAGAGGTACCAGCTTGAGCAAGGTCTGCTGGTGCCATGTCTTCTGGAACAGAAGAAATAATGATGGTAGGAGTTTGAGTATGTGGGGTAGTTTCCTCTGCTGTGTGAGTATCAGCAGGGATTTGGGAAGTGATATGTTCTTGATCTTTAGTCGTCTGTTCATCAGCAGGGGTTTGGGTCTGCTGGTCTGGGATGGTGCCTTCATGAAGATCAGTAGAAGTTTGAACACGTGGATCTTGAACATCAGCAGGGTTAGGCAATAGGGTTTCTGGGGTTGAGGTAGGTGGAGCTTGTTCCTCTGCTGTGTGAGTATCAGCAGGGATTTGGATATCAGTGTTTGAGTGGTCAGATGAGGTGGAGTCATCAGAAGGGTTGAAGGATGCAATCGGGGCTATTAACATGGGAGTAGGAAGCCTCGATTTCTTGGACTTTTTGTTTGAAGAAGAATTATTCTTCTTTCTCTTCTGACCCTTTGACAATTTAGAAGGAGTAAAAGAGGGAGAGGGTTTAGAGGTACCTGCCTTCTTCAAGGGAGAGGCAGTGGGAGTAGCATCTGAATCAGATGGGGAGATGAGCCCTGATCTGATTAGATATCGTCTTTGTGCTAAGGTCTGATTGTCATCATCATCATCATCCTCAGCAACCTTCTTCTGAGCCTCTTCTTTGGTTGGCTCCTCTTCTTCTTCAGCAGAGTCATGATCAGACTCTTGGGCTGCCTTCTCAGCCAACAGCTTCCTCTTCTCTTCTTTTAACCTTTCTGCCTCAGCAAGAGCTTCCTTTCTCAAATAATATTTGGAGATGTGAAAGGTCTTATGAGGTCCCATCTTGTACTTCTTTGGGAGAATATCTGGAAGGATGATGCTCAGCTTGTTGACAAAGCTGACTGTGGCTGCTACCTTCCATACCTTTGATTGTAAGTCCAAAGTGACTTTCTTTGCCTCAAGAGCAATTCTTTCTAAGAATAGTCCTTGCCAGTCTCCATCGATCTGATCCCAGATTGCAGCCATTACTCGAACCTTTAAAGTAGTAACAGCATCATGACTGAATGTGTTACCAAGTAACATCTTCCCTGCAATATCCAACAAGGTTTGGAATTTTGGTTCAAGTTGGGATTTCTTTAGTCCAGTTGCATCAGTAGCCTTGATTCGTCCACCAGTAAACATCTCCATATACTCCTTTTCTTTATTCATGATGTAGTTGGAGATATTTATTTTCCCCCTTGAAAGGCCAAACAATTCCTGAAGAATTTCCCTTGTAACCTTGACTTTGTGTCCGTTCATGACACTTTCAACATGAGAACCCTTCATCACGGCGTTTGCATAGAATGTCAGAACGTCTTGTTCATAGACATTAGTTGGAGCTGCTTCCAAAAAGTCCCTGAGTTTAAGATTGACGCACCGAAGCAATATCTCCTTGTTCTCATTTGTGTGTTTGCCTTTGAAAAACAGAGCATTCTCCGTAAAAATCTTCCCTTCCTTGGACCACTTTGCAGCATCCAAGGTGCCAGTATTCTTGGTCTTCTCGTCGTAAATTTCAATGATTGCCATAGTAGAGTCTGAGTGTTAGGGTTTGAAGGCTTGAAAGAAATTTGCAGAACGAGAGAGAGTAATGTGAGTAATTGAGTATTATGAGCGACAGGGATTAGGGATGTGAATATATATACTCCAGAAAATTTGATCTAACGGTCAGATTTGCGTTTGAATTTGGAGTAGAGCCCAAGATTTCCTTCTTTGATTTCTTAAGTTTGCAGGCTGGTTATGCCATTTGGCAATTGTTGATTTGCTGGCAATATGGTACTTGAGTATTAATGACATCATTACCAAAAATAGCCGTTGAGACTAATTTATGGTAAGAATTGATCATCAAGGCCGTTTTCTATAAGAAAATTGCATTCCTTATATAAGCCAATTTGTTTAATTACATTCAGGAATAAATCTAGAATGAATTACATGATCAAGACTAGTCATTATACTCTAAATTTGTGTGATTTGATCAGCAGAGTGAGGTCTTCTGAGTTCTTCAAGATGTCTGCTGATTGTCTTTGAAAGGTCGTCTGGTCAGCTGAGTTGGTCTTCTGATCAGCTGAGTAGAGGAAACTGTGTTTGCTCTCATGATCCAACCTGGATGGATCCTTCCAGCTTTATTGTGAGTGATGATCCAACCTGGTTTCATGGATCTTTCAGCTCCTTCTTCAAATCAAGTGGAGCTAGTCTAGACGTAGTCCCACTGATTTAAATGTTCCTCACCATCGGATGTTCCTCATCATCAGATGGGATGTAGCATCTAATGTGCTCTTGTTGAATTTCTTCGCTTCTCTAGAAAGGGAAGGAAGGTTGAGGGGTGCTTCAATGGAGTTGAAGAGAGGGCCATGGACTCAGCCTTCATGTTCTGTTTAGACACAGTAGCTTTTGATAACAAGCTCTCCATGTAGAACTTCCTTCTGGAGAAGAAGCTCTGCTTGTTTGCTACTTTGTCCTCTGCATCTCTTCCTCCTTTAGCTTTCAACAAGAACGTCTCTTCTTCCTTTAGCTTTCATGAACATACTCATGTTGAGTAAGCCATGTATATGGATCTGCATCATCTTCATTTTCTGGACAGATCTTCATCTCCTTCACCCAAGATTTTGGTTGAAGAATGATCTCCATTCCATCTCTTCTTTCAATTGTCTCCATACCTGAAATAAGAAAAGTGTTAGATGTTTCTGTGTTCTTAGGTGTTCTCATAACTTCTCCTTTTATAGGGGTAGAAATGAGGTATTGAAGAGAAAGATGACAAGACTATAAAGGTGATAGGTCTGAATTCTGAAAAGTGATTTCTTAAGATCAGTAGTGAATTTCTTGATCCAAGGGTGCACATTTAAAGATATTCAGACTTATCTAATGGAATGCAGAAATTATGAATTTTGACCATGAGTTATTTGAAATCCGTACTGTGCATGCATACTGTTGAGTCGGTGAGGATGGTGTATTAATCCAGCCAAATATGACTCAGTAGTATACTGTATTTATGTATATGAATAGAGTATTTTATGAAGAATAGTTTATTAATATACATAGTTATACATTGCTTAGTTGTAAGGAGATCAAATAACTTTGTTCAAGTCTGCTATATATGTATATGTATATTATGCAATGCAGATTTTAGAGTATTTCATCAAGGATTCTTAAGGTATCATTGATTCCCCCTTGATTAGATAACTCTAAGTTTTCCCTCAGCTCTATCTGTCTTCATTGGGAAAGAACTTACCTGAAGATGAGGGTGTCTATTCACCTCATCTGATTCTCCTAGTCTGCTGCACTTGGGTCAGCTGAGGTTTTCAGCTGTTCTCTCCTTCTTCATGTGCTTGGGTCCAGGAGTCCTAAGCTGTAACATAAGGTTTTGAACCTGTCTTCAGCTAGGGGCTTAGTCAAGATGTCTGCTCTTTGGATATCTGTGTGAATTTTCTCCATCTTGATGTCCTTCTTTTCAAGGTGATCTCTTATGAAGTGGTGTCTAATGTCGACATGCTTGCACCTTGTGTGGAGGACTGGATTTTGAGTGATGGCAATGGCGCTGCTGCTATCACAATAAATAGGGACTTCTCTTGCCTCTACATTGTAATCCTTGAGTTGTTGAACTAGCCAGAGCAGCTGACTACAACAACTACCAGCTGCTATGTATTCTGCTTCAGTGGTGGAGGTTGCAACTGAGGTTTGCTTCTTAGAGAACCATGATATCAGCTTGTTTCCTAGAAATTGACAGGTTCCTGATGTGGACTTCCTATCAATTCTGCATCCTCCAAAGTCTGAGTCAGAATAGCCACTCAATTCTAGATTGTCATCAGCAGAGTACCATAGACCTAGGTTGACTGATCCTTTTAGGTACTTGAGAATCTTCCTTGCTGCTTCTAGATGACTTTGCTTTGGGTTTGCTTGAAACCTAGCACATACTCCTACAGCAAATGTTATGTCTGGTCTGCTGGCTGTAAGATATAGTAAAGATCCAATCAGTGCTCTATATTCAGCTTGATCAACTGCCTGTCCAGACTCATCTGGTTCCATTTTGAAAGATGTCATCATTGGAATCCTTGCAGTCTTGCTTTGTAGGGCTTTGAATCTTTCTAGCAGACTCTTGGTATACTTGGACTGGTTGATGAAGATCCCTTCTGGACTCTGCTTGACTTGAAGTCCTAGGAAATAATTCATCTCACCCATCATGCTCATTTCGAATTTTCCTTGCATAAGTTCAGAGAACTTTTTGCACATTTCTTGATTGGGTGATCCAAATATGATGTCATCTACATATATTTGTACCATTAAAATGTCTTCTCCTTCTTGTATTCTGAAGAGAGTTCTATCAACTTTGCCTTTTGTATATCCATTGTCAAGTAGGAATTGTGACAATGTGTCATACCAAGCTCTAGGGGCTTGTTTTAGACCATAGAGAGCCTTCTTCAGTCGATATACTTGGTCACCTTTTTCAAATCCTGGAGGCTGCTCTACATATACTTCTTCTATCAGAATACCATTTAGAAAAGCACTCTTGACATCCATTTGATATACCTTGAAGCCCGTATATGATGCATAAGCTAGAAATAGTCGAATGGCTTCCAATCTGGCTACTGGTGCAAAAGTTTCATCATAGTCAATCCCTTCAGATTGTGAGTATCCTTTTGCAACTAGTCTTGCCTTATTTCTAGTTATCACATCATTTTCGTCCTTCTTGTTCTTGAATACCCACTTTGTTCCTACTACATTGTGGTTTTCAGGACGATCTACCAATTCCCAGACTTCATTTCTTTCGAATTGGTTTAGTTCTTCTTGCATAGCAGTGATCCAATTGCTATCTGTCATTGCTTCTTCTATGTCAGCTGGTTCAATGTTGGACAGGAAAGCACACCAGCAGAACATAGATGATTGAGAATTCTGATTCAGTTGTCTTCTGGTCTTGACACCTGATTCTGCTCCTCCTAAGATGAGGTTTGATGGATGGTTGTTCCTCCATGTATGCCTCACTGGAGTATCTGCATTGGATGAGTTTGGATCCTCATTTGATCTAGTGCCATCAGGAGGGTTGACTTGATTAGTTCGATCATCTTCTGTATCTTGAGTGTCAAAGAGATCATTCCCCCTGGCATTTGGAATTGATGCGTCTTGATTCTGGTCAGCTTGCCCTGCTTGAGTTTGAGATCTAGTGACAGGTCTATGAGGCTTATCTTCCTCTGGTTCTTCAGGGAATGGTTCATTGACTTCAATAAATTCATCGGACCTCTTCTTGATCACTAGTTTCTTCATCTGTTCTGTAGCTGAGATTGTTTCTACTGCATTCTTTTCACAAGATTCATCAAAAACAACATGAGGTGTTTCTTCCACAAGAAGGGTTCGTTTGTTGAGTACTCTAAATGCTTTGCTAGTTGAGGAGTATCCTAAGAATATCCCCTCATCTGCTTTGGCATCAAAAGCATTCAACTTACTCTTCCCATTGTTGTGAATGAAACACTTACAACCAAATATATGAAAGTAAGATACTCTAGGTTTTCTTCCTTTCCACAGTTCATATGGGGTTTTCTCATGTATTTTATGAATACCTGACCTGTTTTGAGTGTGACAAGCTGTGTTGATGGCTTCTGCCCATAGCTTCTTGGGAGTAGAGAATTCAGCAAGGAGTGTTCTGGCAGCTTCTTTGAGTGTTCTGACTCTTCTTTCAGCTACACCATTCTGTTGTGGTGTTCTTGCTGCACTTGTCTCGTGCTGAATACCATTCGAAGTACAATAGGCAATTATATAAGAGTTAATGAATTCAGTGCCTTTGTCACTTCTAATTTTCACGATTGGTTCTCCTTTCTCTACTTGGATCCTCTTCAATAATTCAGGTAGCTTCTGCTGTGTTTCACTCTTCTTGTATAGGAAGATAACCCAAGTAAACTTGGAATAATCATCTACAACAATAAGAGTGTACTTCCTTCCTGTTAGAGTGGTTGGAGTGATTGGTCCAAAGAGATCCATGTGAAGCAATTCAAGAACTCTGCTGGTTGATTCTGTCTTCTTGGTCTTGAAGGAGACCTTTGTTTGCTTTCCTTGTTGACATGCATCACAAACCTGATCTTTACAGTAGAGTTCATTAGGCAGACCATTAACTAAGGATTCCCTTGCTAACTTGTTCATAGTCTTAAAGTTCAGATGGCTAAGACGTTTGTGCCATAGCCAGCTGACATCTTTAGGGCTCTTCACAAGCAGGCATGTATCCTTAGGACAGCTGTTCCAATTTGCAAGATACATACTTCCCTTTCTAGATCCTGTTAGAAGGTTTTGTTTTGTTCTTTTATCACTTATGAGACATTCATCTTTAGAGAATTTAACTGAATAACCAGTGTCACAAAAATGAGAAACAGATAATAAATTAAACTTAAGACCTTCTACATATGATACATCATGTACGTCAATGTCACCATTTTTAAGGGTGCCATATCCTTTTGTGTTACCGTGCGCGTTATCACCAAAGAAAACTTTTGGACCTTTCTTCTCTATGTAGTTGGTCAGCAGGGTTTTGGTTCCTGTCATGTGAGTTGAGCATCCACTATCTATGTACCAAGTTTCTCCTGCTAGACCTCCTCTTCTGTATAGGTCCTTCCTTTCCTGCAAGAAAAGTTAAGTTTTAGGTACCCATTTTGTTTTGGGTCCTTGGGTGTTAGTACTACCCTTGGGAACCCACATATACATTAGTCGTTTAAACAACCTTGAACATTTGAGTTGTTTCCCTCGGGCATCACAGAACCAAATCTTACCAGTCAGCACCTTGGACTGATCTGATTTGTTCTTGGTGTCAGCTAAGTAGTAGTCAAATGGTTTCCCTTTATAGGAGTGTACATACATGATCTTTTGACTAGTTACATTCGGCCTGGGTGCATTAGCTGGTCGATGCACACGATTATATGGACCATACTCTTCTGTTCTCACAATATCATAAGAGATAGGGGGTGCAAAGAGAACAGATTTGTTTGAAGAAGATTTCTTCTTCTTGGCTGGAGCAGCATACAGCTGAGACTGTCTCAGCCGAGATGGTCTAGGCTGTTTGCTGTTCCTCTGTACAGGCTTGGGGTTAGCTTGTCCTTTACCATTCTTGGTTTTGGGATAGTTAGCCTTAGCTGGTACAGATGCCTTTTGGTTCATATTGAGTTCATTGTGTTTAGAACACTCACCCTGTTCATGTGTCTGAGTAGTGCACTGGTTAGGTGTACTACCCCCAGCTGGAGAGGATGTTGATGGATTAAGTTCATAACCTAAACCCATCTTATTGCCACTTGATCTATAATATTCAGAGATACTTTCAATAGTAGTCGAAGCTTTATTGAATTCTGATATTTTTCGATCTAGGCATTCCTTCTCCTTTTCTAAGAGCTTATGTGTTTGGAAGAGATCATCGAACTTAGACTGAAGTATACGAAATTCTTTGGTTTCTAAGGCTTGAGTTTCTAACATCCCCTCATACAACTGAGTTGTTGTGGTATTTTCTTCCTTAAGAAGTTCCACTTCTTTGGTCAACCTTTCATTCATGGTGACTAACTCAGGGGTGTTATCAAACTTAACCTTTTTCAACCTAGCAATTTCTTTCCTTAAGTCCTTATTCTCCTCTTCCACTTCTATAAAGGCTCTAGTGGCAATATCCAGATCACCTTTTACCTTTCTTAAAGATTGATAATAGGTGTCTTCTGATTCGCCTTCAGATGAGTTTATATCATCTGTTTGTGAGAAAATAGGTGAATGGAAAGTAGTAGTATAAGAGTTTACCTCATTCTCTCCTATGACCATCATAGCTAGGTCGTCTGAATCATCTGAGAAGATTTGATCGTCTGGTGATGTAGGAAGTTCATCACTTTGATATTCAGATTCTTCAGTCACCATTGCCTTTTTGTCTGAGGTTCTTCTTGGCCTTCTTTCTTTCTTGTCATCCAAATCCAGCTCAGGACATTCATAGACATAGTGTCCTGGTTTGCCACAGTTGAAGCAAGATCCAGGTTTCTGATTTGAGTTGCCTCTCCTTGGAGGAGTGGCATCTCTTCTTCTAGATCCTCGGCTGTCAGATGACTCCACATCCTTTCTAGGATGTCTTTCTGGTGTTCTTTCTCTGGAACCTCTGAAGGGTGAGCTTGCTCTTCTATCTTTGTAGTTTCTATAGAATTTTCTATATTTACTGTTGAGGGTGTTCATCCTTTCAAATCTCTTGATCATAAGTGCCATTTGCTCTTTTAGGCTCATGTCTGATCCTTCACAGTCTTCTGTTTTCAGAGAGGTCTTGCCAGATGAGGTGCTTGCAGCTTTTGTATTGGCTGCCTTGAAGGCTACAGTCTTGGAGGTAGATGGGGTTGCAGTTGGCTCATCACTTCCTGAGTTCTCTTCTCTTTCAAGATCATATTCATGGGCTTTCAGGTTCTGAAATAGAGTTTGGGCAGACCACTTCTTGATATCTTGAGTATCTTTAATGATGGTCTTCTTGAGTCTCCATTTCTTGGTTAGAGAATCTAAGATCTTTAGATTTTTCTCTCTATTTGTGTATTTCTTGCCCAGAGATTCTATCTCATTGATGATCTTGGTAAATCTGTTGTCTAACTGATCAATAGACTCTTCTGGTTGCATCTTGAAGTGTTCGAACTTCTTGACTGCTGTAGACAACTTGGACTCTTTGATCAGCTCAGTTCCTTCACAGAGAAGTGCCAATGCCTCCCACATCTCTCTGGCTGACTCACAATGGATTACTTTTGCAATGTACTCATTTGGAAGAGTTTGCATTATGTAATCTTGAGCAATGCTATCAAGGTTTGATTGCTTCATCTCTTCTGGTGTGAGATCCTTCATGGGCTTGGGAACCAGTTCTCCAACTGGGACTTCTGGATCACCATTTGCAGTGTTGACTGTCATGATGGTGATCGGGCCTTCTGTGATTACAGACCACATCTTGTAGTGGACTGATGTGAGATTCTTCCTCATCCTGATCTTCCAGTAATCATAATCCTCCACTGAAAACTTAGGCAACTTGCGCATATTAGCACTCATGCTGTATGAGTTTTCGAAAACAAGTTTTTCTCAAAAAGATCTGTTCAAGAGGACTACAGAAAGACTCCCTCAAGTCTTCTGATAATCTAGAGACAGTAGTCCGTTAGAACCACTGCTCTGATACCACTTGTTGGTCCCTGAACGAGTAGTGAATGGGATTAAAGTCTAGAGGGGAGGGGTGAATAGACTTTAAAACTTTTTCAAACAGAGTTGGGAACCTCTTCTGATTGCTATGTCAACTGGACTGCAAGTCTGCTGGTCCAGATGACTATAGTGATCTGACTGAAGAGGTTGTGTGCGGAAATGTGGTGGCCCTGGTTTAGACTCGTTCTTATAACTTGTTTTACTTTGTGAAATTACTCAGCTGATGCTGGTTTGAAAGTTATGGCCCTTTATGAAGAGTGTTGAAATCACAGTATGCACTATATAATAATGAATGTAAAAGCAGAAATGTAAAGTGCAGAAAGTAAATAACACCGGATTTATAGTGGTTCGGATATACGATCCTACGTCCACTCTCACGTCCTAACGTGATGTTTAATCCCTTTAATTTCCACAAATTACAAGGGTCTTGTCCTTTATAGTCCCAAGGTTAGGACTTTGAGATCTGAGTCGTCCTAACAGCTGCGGTCTCCACAAGTGATTGTAAGCACTTGCACTTTGGGGGGTTTTAAAAACTTAAACCTTTCGGTGAGGGTTTGGGGTTTTTGAGATGTATCCAACTAATGGTTCAAGCTTATAATTTGCTTAACCACTATGCCTAAAACAATTGATATACAATATGAACAAGTTTCAGGTTCTTAAGGGTTGGATAAGAAGTACTTAAGAGCTATGGATAATCTAATGGATTTCAGGCTCTTTGAGAATTCTTAGAACAGTGTGACTTTTTGCTTGATGGCTTGCTTAGCTTGTGAATTCTCTCTTCTGTTGCTTCTGTGTTCAACCTCTTGTATTTATAATGGAGATTGAGTACAACTAGCCGTTGGAGTTGACTAGCCGTTTGAGCAATCTTCCCATAATAGCTTGATTCCTTGATTCCAGCCGCTTGATTGCTTCAATCCTGGGATCATGTCAATCTTCTAAATAAGGTAGGTCTTCGTTTGAATTGCAAGATGACTTGGGAATCAGCCGAGTCCTGAAAGAGCACATAGTCTTCTGATCTGTACTACTAGTCTTCTGACTGCTCTTCTGGCCTTAGGTCTTCTGTCTTCTGGTATCAGACGAGTACTACTCTTGTGATCTGGAAATTCTTTGTAATGCTTTAGGCCATCTTTAATCTGGGACTCCATCAGATAAGTAGGTATACAAGCACCTTAACATATCTGGTCTTCAAGGATCTTCTAGTCTTCATGTCTTCTACTCTTCTTATCTTGAGGATAGGCATGTAAGCCATGACTGTGCTGATCAGCTGCTATCAATACAGTTGATCACACAAGACTAGTCTAAGCTGTTCTATACAAGTCAGCTGATCCTATTACATTTATAAACTCTAAGTGTTTTGGCCATCAAAACTATTCTAACATCAAATGGGGCTTAGGGTGAATTTATATCCCAACAAGTATACACTAACATAAAGATCAGGTATGTGATGCATGTCAACAAGGAAAGCAAACAAAGGTCTCCTTCAAGACCAAGAAGACAGCATCAACCAGCAGAGTTCTTGAATTTCTTCACATGGATCTCTTTGGACCTATCACTCCAACCACTCTAACTGGGAGGAAGTACACTCTTATTGTTGTAGATGACTATTCCAAGTTTACTTGGGTTATCTTCTTATACAAGAAGAGTGAAACACAGCAGAAACTCCCTGAACTATTGAAGAGGATCCAAGTAGAGAAAGGAGAACCAATTGTGAAAATTAGAAGTGACAAAGGCACTGAATTCATTAACTCTTACATTATTGCCTATTGTACCTCTAATGGTATTCAGCATGAGACAAGTGCAGCAAGAACACCTCAACAGAATGGTGTAGCTGAAAGAAGAGTCAGAACACTCAAAGAAGCTGCCAGAACACTCCTTGCTGAATTCTCCACTCCTAAGAAGCTATGGGCAGAAGCCATCAACACAGCTTGTCACACTCAAAACAGGTCAGGTATTCATAAAATACATGAAAAAACCCCATATGAACTGTGGAAAGGAAGAAAACCTAGAGTATCTTACTTTCATATATTTGGTTGTAAGTGTTTCATTCACAACAATGGGAAGAGTAAGTTGAATGCCTTTGATGCCAAAGCAGATGAGGGGATATTCTTAGGATACTCCTCTACTAGTAAAGCATTCAGGGTACTCAACAAACGAACCCTTCTTGTGGAAGAAACACCTCATGTTGTTTTTGATGAATCTTGTGAAAAGAATGCAGTAGAAACAAACTCAGCTGCAGATCAGATGAGACATCTAGTGATCAAGTCCAAACCAGATGAGTTCATTGAAGTCAATGAACCTTTCCCTGAAGAACCAGAGGAGGATATGCCTCATAGACCTGTCACTAGATCTCAAACTCAAGCAGTGCAAGCTGACCAGAATCAAGATGCACCAATCCCAAATGCCAGGGGGAATGATCTCTTTGACACACAAGATACAGATGATGATCGAACTAATCAAGTCAACCCTCCTGATGGCACTAGATCAGATGAGAATCCAAGCTCATCCAATGCAGATACTCCAGTGAGGCATACATGGAGGAACAATCATCCATCAAACCTCATCTTAGGAGGAGCAGACTCAGGTGTCAAGACCAGAAGACAACTGAATCAGAACTCACAATCATCTATGTTCTGCTGGTGTGCCTTCCTATCCAACATTGAACCAGCTGACATAGAAGAAGCAATGACAGATAGCAATTGGATCACTGCTATGCAAGAAGAACTAAACCAATTCGAAAGAAATGAAGTCTGGGAATTGGTAGATCGTCCTGAAAACCACAATGTAGTAGGAACAAAGTGGGTATTCAAGAACAAGAAGGACGAAAATGATGTGATAACTAGAAATAAGGCTAGACTAGTTGCAAAAGGATACTCTCAATCTGAAGGGATTGACTATGATGAAACCTTTGCTCCAGTAGCCAGATTAGAAGCCATACAACTGTTTCTAGCTTATGCATCATATATGGGCTTCAAGGTATATCAAATGGATGTCAAGAGTGCTTTTCTAAATGGTATTCTGGTAGAAGAAGTATATGTAGAACAGCCTCCAGGATTTGAAAAAGGTGATCAAGTATATCGACTGAAGAAGGCTCTCTATGGTCTAAAACAAGCCCCTGGAGCTTGGTATGACACATTGTCACAATTCCTACTTGACAATGGATATACAAAAGGCAAAGTGGATAGAACTCTCTTCAGAATACAAGAAGGAGAAGCCATTCTAATGGTACAAATATATGTAGATGACATTATATTTGGATCACCCAATCAAGAGATGTGCAAGAAGTTCTCTGAACTTATGCAAGGAAAGTTTGAAATGAGCATGATGGGTGAGATGAATTATTTCCTAGGACTTCAAGTCAAGCAGAGTTCAGAAGGGATCTTCATCAACCAGTCCAAGTATACCAAGAGCCTATTAGAAAGATTCAAAGCTCTACAAAGCAAGACTGCAAGGATTCCAATGATGACATCTTTCAAAATGGAACCAGATGAGTCTGGAAAGGCAGTTGATCAAGCTGAATATAGAGCACTAATTGGATCTCTACTATACCTTACAGCTAGCAGACCAGAGATAACATTTGCTGTAGGAGTATGTGCTAGGTTTCAAGCAAACCCAAAGCAAAGTCATCTAGAAGCAACAAGGAAGATTCTCAAGTACCTAAAAGGAACAGTCAACCTAGGACTTTGGTACCCTGCTGATGACAATCTAGAATTGAGTGGCTATTCTGACTCAGACTATGGAGGATGTAGAATTGATAGGAAATCCACATCTGGAACCTGTCAATTTCTAGGCAACAAGCTGATATCACTCAAGGATTACAATGTAGAGGCAAGAGAAGTCCCTATTTATTGTGATAGCAGCAGTGCCATTGCCATCACTCAAAATCCAGTCCTCCACACAAGGTGCAAGCATGTCGACATTCGACACCACTTCATAAGAGACCACCTTGAAAAGAAGGACATCAAGATGGAGAAAATTCACACAGATATCCAAAGAGCAGACATCTTGACTAAGCCCCTAGCTGAAGAAAGATTCAAGACCCTATGCTACAGCTTAGGACTCCTGGATCCAAGCACATGAAGAGCAAAGATCAGCTGAAAACCTCAGCTGATACAATTGCAGAAGACTAGGAGGATCAGATGAGGTGAATAGACACCCTCATCTTCAGGTAAGTTCCTTTCCGATGAAGACAAATAAAGCTGAGGGAAAACTTAAAGTCATCTAATCAAGGGGGAATCAATGATACCTTAAGAATCCTTGATGAAATACTCTAAAATCTGCATTGCATATCATATATATATATATATATATATATATATATATATATATACAGCAGACTTGAACAAAGTTATTTGATCTCTTTACTCCCAGCAATGTATACTATGTATAATAATAAACTATTCTTCATAAAATACTTTATTTATATACATAAATACAGTGTACTATTGAGTTATACTTGGTTGGATTAATACACCATCCTCACCGACTCAACAGTATGCATGCACTGTACGGATTTCAAATAACTCTTGCTCAAAATTTATAACTTCTGCATTCCATAAGATAAAGTCTGAATATCTTTAAATGTGAACCCTTAGATCAAGAATCTCATTGTTGATCTTAAGAAGTAACTTTTCAGAAATACAGACCTATCAACTCTATAGTTTTGTCATCTTTCACTCCACTACCTCATTTCTACCCCTATAAAAGGAGGAAGTTATGAGAACACCTAAGAACACAAATCACTAACTATTATTTTTGTTTTAGGTATGGAGAAGATCGAAAGAAAAGATGGAATGGAGATCATCCCTCAACCAAGGTCTTGGGTGAAGGAGATGAAGATTTGTCCAGAAGATGAAGATGATGCAGATCAGCATACTTGGTTTAACCAACATAAGTATGTCTATGAAAACTAGAGGAAAGAGAGAAGTCCTTATTAAAAACTAGAGGAAAGAGAGATGCAAAGGACAGAGTAGCAAACAAGCAGAGCTTCTTCTCCAGGGGGAAGTTCTACATGGAGAGCTTGTTATCAAAGGTTACTGTGTCTAAACAAAACATGAAGACCAAGTCCATGGCCCTCTCTTCGACTCCATTTAAGCCTCTTCCAATATTCCTTCTCTTTCAAGAGTAGCGAAGAAATTCAAAAAGGACACATTAGATGCTACAACCCATCTGATGATGAGGAACATCAGATGGTGAGGGCAACCTGAACCAGTGGGATATCATCCAGGCTGATCATCATGGTCCTACATGGTTCAGAGATAGAGCTGGAAGATCCATCAAACCAGGTTGGATCATCACTCACAATAAAGCTGGAAGATCCATCATCCAGGCTGGATCATCACAGCAACACTGAAGGATCCATCAAACCAGGTTGGACCTTCAAAGCACAGAAGATTTACTCAGCAAATCTCAATCCTCCACTCAGCTGATCAGAAGACCAACTCAGCTGACCAGAAGACTTCCAAGAGAAATCAGCAGACCTTTTCAGGAAATCAGAAGACTTCACTCTGCTGATCAGATCACTTCAACTTAGAGTTTAATGACTATCTTTGATCATGTAATTCATTCTAGATTTATTCCTGAATGTAATTAAACAAATTGGCCTATATAAGGAATGTAATTCACTTATAAAAAACGGCCTTGATGATCAATTCTTGCCACAAAATTAGTCACAACGGCTATTTTTGGTAATGATGTCATTAATACTCAATTACCAAATTGCCAGCAAATCAACTATTGCCACTTGGCAAATTCAGCCGGCAAATTTAAAGAAAGGCCCAAAATCAAAGAAGGAAAATCTTGGGCTCTACTCCACAATTAAACCCAATTCTGACCGTTAGATCAAGAATTGTTGGAGTATATATACACACCCTTAAACCTCTTGCAAACCCTTTCGCTCACAATACTCTATTGCTCTCAATACTCTCTCGTTCTGCAAATTTCTTTCAAGCTCTCAAAACCTAACACTCAAACTCTACTATGGCAATCATTGAAATTTACGACGAGAAGACCAAGAGCACTGGCACCTTGGATGCTGCAAAGTGGTCCAAGGAAGGGAAGATGTTCACAGAGAATGCTCTGTTTTTCAAAGGCAAACACACAACTGCAAACAAGGAGATCCTTCTTCGCTGCATCAACCTAACCTTCGAGATTTTCTGGAAGCAGCACCCACCAATGTTTATGAACAAGATGTGCTGGCTTTCTATGCAAACGCTGTGATGAAGGGATCTTATGTCGAAAGTGTCATGGGTGGACACAAGGTCAAGGTAACAAGGGAAATTCTTCAGGAATTGTTTGGCTTGTCAAGGGGGAATGTAAATATCTCCACCTACATCATGGGTAGAGAAAAAGAGTACATGGAGATGTTTACTAATGGAAGAATAAAGGCTATTGATGCCACTGGGCTCAAGAAATCCCAACTTGACCCTAAGTTTCAAACTCTGATGGATATTGCAGGCAAGATGTTGCTTGGAAACACATTCAGTCATGATGCTGTGACTACTCTAAAGGTTAGAGTTATGGCTGCAATCTGGGATCAGATTGATGGAGACTGGCAAAGGCTTTTCTTGGACAGAATTGCTCTTGAAGCCAAGAAGGTAACTTTGGACCTTCAATCAAGAGAATGGAAGGTGACCTCTACTGTCAGCTTTGTCAACAAGCTGAGTATCATCCTTCCAGAAGTACTCCCAAGAAAGTACAAGATGGGACCTCACAAGACCTTCCACATCTCCAAATATTACTTAAGGAAGGACGCTCTTGCTGAGGCAGCAAGGTTGAAAGAAGAGAAGAAGAAGCTGTTAGCTGAAGCATCTTCCAAAGATGTTGTTGAAAAGGCAGAAGAGTCCACTCATGACTCTGCTGCTGAAGAAGAAGAGGAGCCATCCAAAGAAGAGGCTCAAAAGAAGGCTGCTGAGGAGGATGATGATGACAATCAGACCTTAGCACAAAGAAGATATCTGATCAGATCAGGGCTCATCTCCCCATCTGATTCAGATGCCACTCCCACTGCCTCTCCTTTGAAAAAGGCAGGTACATCTAACCCTTCTCTAACTTTCACACCTTCTAAACTATCAAAGGGTCAGAAGAGAAAGAAGAACACTTCTTCTTTCACAAAGAAAACTAAGAAATCAAGGCTCCCTACTCCAATGAGCATAGCCCCTATTTCATCCTTCAACCCTTTTGATGAGTCCAACCCATCTGAACCTCTAAACACTGATACCCAAATCCCTGCTGATACTCACACAGCAGAGGAACAAACTCAGCCACAACTACCAATTGAACCCCAATTGTCTAACCCTGCTGATGCTCAACCAGCAGACAACCAAACTCAGACCACCTCCACACTCCCTACTGATGATCAAACTCAGACTATATCCACAATCCTTGCTGATATTCAATCAACAGATGTCCAAGATCATCAAGCTCAAACACCTACTGATCTTCAAGTAGAAACTGAACCAGACCAGCAGACCCAAAACCCTGCTGATGATCAAATCACTGAAGATCAATTCCAACTCCCTACCCAACAAGAAGAAATCACTTCCCAAATCCCTGCTGATACTCACACAGCAGAGGACAATGCCCCAGCTACCCAAACTCCTACTATCACTGTCCCTTCTGCTCCAGAAGACATGGCACCAGAAGACCTGGTTCAAGCTGGCCCTTCTCAACCTCAGTTCAGAATGGTGCACTACCCCATGTGCCAAACAGAAAAGATAATGAGGATGAAGATAGACAACCTGCTCAAGTCCACTATCCCTGGAGTTGATGAGAATTCAATCCAGTTTGAACAAGTGCTTAGGGTATGCACTTGGATTGAGCTCAGAAGAGATGATGTAGATGACCTTCTTGAGGTCATGGAAGGAATGGGAGGAAAGGAAAACTTCCTCGACTGGGAGATGGAGCAAAAGGAAGTTGCTCAAGTTCGATCCTTTGCTCAGCTGCTATCAGATGAGGCACTAACTGCAGTCTGCAACCGGATCCTAGGAATCCCCACTACTGATGTCTCTATCCCAGAAGGCTCATCGGATCAGCAGACAGCTGAACAAGCAAAGATGAAGGAATCAGCTGCACCAGCCTTGGTGGAAGACTCAGCTGCCCCTGCAGAAGACTCAGCTGCCCCTGCAGAAGACTCAGCTGCCCCTGCAGAAGACTCAGCTGCACCAGTTGACAAACAAGAGATTGAAAGAGAAGTAGTCAGAGTACCAGCTCACTTCAAACCCTCAGAAGTGAGATGCACCCATCTGACTAAGGATGCAGGCAGACGGATCATGACCCATCTGACTAAGGCCACAACCTGCTACCTCAATGAGGAGTACCTATCAGCTGAAGAGAAAGGCAAAGCACTAATTGTTCATACCAAGCCTCATGGTACAACCTTATCTTCTACCCCATCTGTTGATCATACAGCAGACATCTGCTCCCAGGTCAAAGCTGCAATAGACTTGCACTTTGAGAAAGGTTTAGGCCTGCAGCTAGGAAGATATGTTGAGAAAGCTGCAAGGGAACAGAAGACTCGTCTTCATGACCAGATTCTTGACATTGAAGACAAGTTTGGTGAAGCACTTCATCAGCAGATAGGAGAATACTTAAGTACCTATCAGAAGTTGTCAGCTGACACCTCCAAAAGGTTTGCTGATCTTTACACTGATGAGATGCACCGCATGGAGACAACCTACAAGACAAGAATTGAGGATGCTGAAGCAAGAGCCACTGAATTGAGGATGCTGAAGCAAGAGCCACAGAAAGGCAGATGAGCAAGCTCAGTCAGCTCAGACCAGCAAGAAATCAGCTCCAGCAGAGCCTACTGCAGAAGAGAAAGAGGCTCTAGAGTTGAAGAAAAAGAAGTTGCTTGAAGCTCAAGAGCTTAAGCAAAAGAAGCTGAATGATGCGAAGGCAGTCAAAGCCAAATTTGAAAGAAGAATTGCCAAACTCAGGAAAGCAATGAAGGACAAAGCACAAGAAGACAAGGTCCTGGTGTTTGATAGCAATTATGTGGATTACTTAGCCCTTCAAGATGAGCTACCAAGGTGGTATCCCCTGAAGAAGAAGTGGCAAATTCAACACCACATAGTAAGGAAATTTGGCCCTCTCCCTTCTTATGAAGAAGAATTTCTCCAATTCTCCCAGTTTATGAACTTTGAAGATCCAGAGTTCTGGGAAGAAATTGTCAAGACAGCCAAAGGACTTGACAACTGCAGAATCCTAACTCCTGAAGAACCCAAATGGGATGCACCCCTTCTGGATTCAGGAAGAGCCAACATGATTGAAATCAAAAGGATTTTGTACAAAATCTATGAAGAGGAGAATGTTACAGATGTGCAGCACATGGAAGAAGTTCGAGCTCGTCTGTACCTTGCCTACCGCATTTGAAGATCAGAAGACCTGATGAAGACCACTTTAGAAGTACAAAGAAAATATTGCTTGTAATCCGTAAAAGCCTTATATATATTCAAGTTTAGTTCTTTTTGCTTACAAGACAAATTCTCATTGTCTTCATCAGATACTTCAGACTTAGCATGTTATAAACTCTTATCTTAATTCATTAAGAGCACTTATCAAGTATAGTTTTGGCTTCATCAAAAAGGGGGAAATTGTTGGGATATAAATTCACCCTAAGCCCCACTTGATGTTAGAATAAGTTTTGATGGCCAAAACACTTAGAGTTTATAAATGTAATAGGATCAGCTGACTTGTATAGAACAGCTTAGACTAGTCTTGTGTGATCAACTGTATTGATATCAGCTGATCAGCACAGTCCTGGCTTACATGCCTATCCTCAAGATGAGAAGAGTAGAAGACATGAAGACTAGAAGATCCTTGAAGACCAGATAAGTTAAGGTGCTTGTATACCTACTTATCTGATGGAGTCCAGATTGAAGATGGCCTAAAGCAGTATAAAGAATTACCAGATCAGAAGAGTGTTACTCGTCTGATATCAGAAGACAGAAGACCTAAGGCCAGAAGAGTAGTCAGAAGACTAGAAGTACAGATCAGAAGACTATGTGCTCTTCCAGGACTCGGCTGATTCCCAAGTCATCTTACAATTCAAACAGAGACCTACCTTATTTAGAAGATTGACATGATCCCAGGATTGAAGCAATCAAGCGGCTAGAATCAAGGAATCAAGCTATTATGGAAAGATTGCTCAAACGGCTAGTCAACTCCAATGGCTAGTTGCAACCAATCTCCATTATAAATACAAGAGGATGAGAAATCACAAACACAGAAGTCACAAGAGAGAATTCAACAAACCAAGCAAGCAATCAAAGCTAAAGCCATACTGTTCTAAGAATTCTCAAAAGAGCCAGAAACCATTAGATTATCTATAGCTCTTAAGTGATTTCTATCCAACCCCTAAGAACCTGAAACTTGTTCATATTGTATATCAATTGTTTTAGGCATAGTGGTTAAGCAAATTATAAGCTTGAACCATTAGTTGGATACACTTCAAAAACCCCAAACCCTCACCGAAAGGTTAAAGTTTTTGAACCCCTCAAAGTGCAAGTGCTTACAATCACTTGTGGAGACCGTAGCTGTTAGGACGGCTCAGATCTCAAAGTCCTAACCTTGGGACTATAAAGGTCAAGACCCTTGTAATTTGTGGTAAATTAAAGGGATTAAACATCACGTGTGGACGTGAGAGTGGACGTAGGAACGTATATCCGAACCACTATAAATCTGGTGTTATTTACTTTCTGCACTTTACATTTCTGTCTTTACATACATTATTATATAGTGCATACTGTGATTTCAACATTCTTCAAAACAAGGCCATAACTTTTAAACCAGCATCAGCTGAGTATTTTCATTAAGCAAAACAAGTTGAACACTTTCATAAGAATCACAAGAACGAGTCTAAACCAGGGCCACCATAATTCCGCATATAACCTCCTCAGTCAGATCACTATAGTCATCTGGACCAGCAGACTTGCAGTCCAGTTGACATAGCAATCAGAAGAGGTTCCCAACTCTGTTGAAAAAGTTTTAAAGTCTATTCACCCCTCCCCTCTAGACTTTAATCCCATTCACTACTCGTTCAGGGACCAACAAACTCTATGGCCTCAGCTCAAGAGGAAAGAGTAAGGCTACAACAAAGACCAGGTGGTGAAGTGTCTGGTTTGGACAAGGATGCTGAAGGTGTCCAAACTAGAGGAAAGATCAAGAGGGCAAAAGGAAAGAAGAGACAAGCTGAAACATTCACTAACTTTCCCAACAGTCTTGACCTTCCACTTGAATTTAGAATTGATAATGATGAGCCTATCTCAAATAAGGCCAAAGCTGCTGAAATGTCCAAAGTTGCTGAAAAGGACAAATCCTCTGAAAAGGAAAAGTCTTTTGAATCTGACAAAGATGCTGGAGGTTCCAAGTCCACTGAAGACATTGAAGAACTATTTGCTGAAGGATTTGGACCTGAACCCAAGAAGAAGGCAATTGTCCTAACTGATGATCCATCAAAGCTATTTCATGAAGGGTTTGGCAAAGATCCTGAAACCCAACAGAAACTGGCCATGATGAGGGCCCAAGAAAAGATGGATTTGCTGGATGAAGCACAAAGAGCAAGAGACAAAAGAAGAGCAGATTTCCAGAAACCAAGAAGGAAGAGATCAACCTACAACAAGATGAAGCCACAGCTGCTGATCCCAATGGACACCAAATATCCTCACTTGGATAAATGGGTGCCAATTCAGCTGAATGACTCATGGGAGGAAGCAAAAAGGGAGTTTGTCTATGATCAGTATGTCATTGACAGATGGAATGGAAGAGATGCCAACTCCAATTTTGCTGAGTTCATGATTGAGTACTACAGAGAACTCTATCAACAATTGCTTGCAGCTGCTGATATTGCAAGATTTGAACTCACAGCTCCCAAGCCAATCATATACTTACCTCCAAAGCTTGATGGATGGATTGATCAATCAAGGATTCTGAGAGAATTCACTGAGATTCTCAAGCTGAACAAGATGGTTCTTGGTCCTAAGGGAACCAACCAAGAAGCCATGGCCTTGAAGAGGAGAGTGTGGGCACAATATGGTATGGTGCCACCTCCTGAGGATGATCTTTGAAATGGCTAAGTCTTCTGACCTATCTTAATTGATCAATTATGATGAAATATGGTCAAGAGTGCTGATGTGGTGTGCTGTGAAAATCTGTTTGCTCTGAGATGCTCTGATATCTGATGTCTTGCTCTGATAATTTTTTTTTAGTATTTGCTCTGATGCTAAAATTCTAAGTATGTTTTGTATAATGAAATGCTCTGATGTAACAAGTGTTATTGATTCATGCTCTGATATGTTAACTTCAACTATCAACATGCTTGTAATGATCTTCAATTGAATGATAGTTGAATTTATTTTGAATCAAGAAGAACACTCATCTCTCTATGCCTATCTATGAAACCTATTTGCAATATGAATGGTAAATACACTAACACATTGCTTTTCAGGATAATTGACCTTAGTCATGTCTTTTGAAGATAAATGTAATAGGTATAGCCAAGTCACTTTTGCATAAATGTATAGGTTTTGGCATCATCAAAAAGGGGGAAATTGTTGGGAATAAAATGAGATATATTTTGATCTAATACCAAAACCCCCTGAGACATGCCTAAGTCAAATTGAGTATGTTCTAGAGATGTTAGAACATACAGTATAATAGGCTAGATGAGGAGCTCATATGTTAGGCAGCTCTTAGATGATTAGATGCACAATTTGAGGGGGAACACATGCTTTGAAGTCCATCAAGAACCAGTCCCCTCAATGGCTCAAACTCTGGAAACAACACTAAGTCTTTTGAAGATCAACCATGCTGATCAGGAGAGTCGTCCAGAGAAGTTGTCTCAGCTCAATATGTCAAGATCAAGTGCTCTGAAAGCCTGAGGACAACTATGCTGAAGAGAAAGAGACAACTACACCCTAAAGAACTACAAATCAACATGCTAAGATCACTTTGAAGTGAAGCAAAGGGTATGAGCCAAGTCATCTAAAGAGAACAAGCCAACCTTGCTGATAAGCAAGACTGCTGATAGTGATAAGGAGAGTTGTCCAAATGATGAGGAATGTTGTCCTATCATTGGAACAGCCTTCAGAAGTCATGTCCATGTTCTAACAAGAGAATCTGGAAGTCAGATATTGGGAAGAGTGCTGCAGAATGAAGACAAAGCTCTTGCAGCCGTTTATTTCCTAAATGAGGACATGTCACTATCAAGATTCTGTCTTCAAAGTTGAAGAACCAAAAGAAGACACTTATGGACATTGGAGGCTGCCTCTCCAACGGGCAAATCCTTCACTTGTCTATAAATACAGAAGTGTGAAGACCATTTGAAGCACCTCAACCTTGACAAGAATATCCAACTATCCTACAAGTCAAAGTGCTTTCAAAGCTTTCAAAAGACTATCTTAGTCTTCAAACACTTCATCTAAGCTGTACTCCATTGTATATCCATACACAAGCTTAGAGAGATATCCCATCCTTATACACTGATCTTCATTGTAAAGGATATCTCATTAGTTGGAACCTTACTTCAACCCTTACCCCTTTCAAGTGAGAAAGAGAGAAGGTTGTAGTAGTAGAAGTGGTAGGAGCTGACTGTTGAGAGAAGAACAGTTCAGTTCTGAGTTGAGAAGAGGGTACTAGGACTCTAGACATCCTAGGGATCAATTCACCAAGAGTGGTGTTCTTGATCAAGTGCACCTTGGCACTATAAAACAAGTTAATTCCAAGAGTGAAGGAATTATCCTGTTAAATCATGGAAAGTGGATGTAGGAGCTTGAGTCTCTGAACCACTATAAACTCTTGTGTTGATTTACATTCCAAGTACTTTCATACATTCAACACTGCACACAAACTGATCTTTCAAGGATAAACATTCAAAGACTGTGCAAAAACCTGTTTGGACAAGTTCCCTGAAAACTGGACTGTATTGCATTGATTAAGTGATTTCAGAAACCAAAGGAGTCTAAACTAAAAAGGGCCAACCACTATTCCGCACATATAACTCCCCTAGATAGTTATTCAACTAAGTACTCAATAGTACTTAGTAGTTTGATTATCTTAGAAGAGTTAATCATCTTCAGCAGAGTTGTCCAAGACAACCTTGCTGAGCTCTGGTTTGATCAAAAGTTAAAAGAATTTGCATACAAGTGTATTCCCCCCCCCCCCCATACACTTGTTATATACTCCTTTCAGGACCAACACACAGGCACTGGGAATCTTCATGTCAGTCTAGGTATAATGAGATAATGTACACCTGGAGGACTGATTGGCGTAGTCGTGGCGTGGTGCAGATGTTGGGGGAGGACGAAAATGGAGTCGACGTGTGGAACACGTTGACCACGTATTGGAGTAGCCCGGAGTACGTGCGGAAGTGTGCAACTGCTCAAGCCAACCGTAGAAGTGATGGGGGAGGTGGGATGTCAAGGCATCGGGGGGGGCCTGATCCGCGTATGAGCACTCAATTGCTCTAGTAAGTGTTCACTAAATTTATTTCAATTATTTATATTATATTATATAAAATAATTTTTATATGCTCATTTGGTACGAAATAGGAGCGGGAACTTGGGCGTGAACCCACACACGTGGATCGGTTGAACATTCTTCATCCGTTTGATCGAGATTCGCAGACGTCCACATATGGACGCACCACCGAGCTTCACGTAAGTTTAATTAAATTGTGATGTTTTTTAATATTTAATTAATTAAATGTATTGAACTATGTATTAATTTAAATTTTTTGTAATTATGTAGTTGAATGTGAACCGGAGGATTGAAGAGGAGACGACACAGGCTTCTGCTGAAGCCGGGCCCAGTGCTCCCCCTCCGCCTGATCTTAACCGGATTTACCAGGCCGTTGCCCCGGCTGATCGAGGACGGGTCCTTGGCCTTGGCCAGATGAGCCGCTCAGTGAGAGCTGCGTCGTCCAGTTCGTCCCAGCGTGCATCGCAGGCCTCTGTATCCTCCACTGCTGTTCCGGACCCGAACGTAGTACACATGATGAACCACTACTTCCGACAGCTAACTGACACTATGGGTCGATCGTTGGGGATGTCTGCTGATCAAATAGATACATGCTTTGCACAGGCGATGAGCGTTCCCCCTCCGCCTTTCGATGCTCCGGTTGGTCCATTTCCCCCTCCGCCTTTCGATGCTCCGGTTGGTTCAGTTCCCCCTTTCAATGCTCCGGTTGGTTCAGTTCTCCCTTTCAATGCTCCAGATCCAAATCCAGATGCAGCCGGAGACGACGGCTTGGATTTCATTGGTGGTGATGACTTTTTTGGGTATAATGGTTGATGTTTGAACTATTTATTTTTCTGTCGAACTATTTATTTTTCTGTCAAACTATTTAATTTTCTGTCGAACTATTTATTATTCTGTTGGACATATTTATTTCGGTTGATGCTTGTTTGTCAATGGATTGTTTATTTATGTTATTGTTTTTAATTTATACATAATACATAATTTTTCGTTAGATTTTGGTATAAAGTAAAGTATTTTTTATTTTTTTTTCGATTTTTATTTTATTCCGCCAATATTACCGACGGAAATAAAAATTTCGTCGGAAATAAGGTCTACCGACGGAAATTCCGTCGGCCAAGTGCTCTACCGATGGAATTTTGGGCGGCACCCTACCGACAGAATTTTAGAATCCGTCGGTAGATTCAAAATGTACGCACCGACGGAATTTCAAAATCCGTCGGTAGCGCGTAATATTTACAGAAGCTTTTTTCCCCTTTCTCACTCAGTCGAAAAAAATTGTGGAAATTGTATGAGAGCAAGCAAATTTCGGTACGTTTTTCTTTTTTACTTGGTTAAATTTTGTAGTTTAGTTGTGCATTTTATATGGTTATAGTTTAATTAGTTGTGCATTTTATATATTTGTAGTTTAGTTGTGTATTTTAATTATATTGTTTGTAGTTTAGTTGTGTATTTTAATTATATTGTTTGTAGTTTAATTAGTTGTGCATTTTTTTATATGTTTGTAAGAATTTTATGTTAAATGTTTAACAGATGGATTTGCCGGATCGTCGATGGATGTATGAAACTCCTAGGTTCATTTTAGGAAATGTGAATAGTGAATTTTACAACGAACTTGTGTCATTTGTTGAATTTGCAAAGCTCCACCCACATTACATGCATGGGGATTGTATCAAGTGTCCGTGTAATGCCAAAAAATGTCAGAATAAAATATTTAATTCGATTGATGAGGTTTTGGTACATGTTCTGAAGAATGGTTTCACTGTTAATTATTATAATTGGACATTTCACGGCGAAGTACGTTGACCTTATAACTTTGATCAAGTTTTATACTATTACACTGCTGGTATCTATGAAAGACAAATATATGGTAATCAAGCCGGCACGAGTAATGAACAACAATTTGGTGGGGAACAACAGTTTGGTGGGGAAGAACAACTTGGGGAGGGAGAACCCAATATGTATCAAACAATGATAATGGAAGCCGGTTTTTCAAATGTAGAAGAGGAGCCGACGGATGAAGCATTTCGGTTTTATGAAATGCTCAAATTTCTCGATCAAGATTTGTATCCGGGTTGTGATTCACACTCTCAACTGTCATTTAATGCCCGACTTATGGCTATCAAGACCGAGAACAAGCTTTCTAACAGGGCATATGAGCAAATGACCCAATTATGTAGTGAGATCTGCCCTCCTGAGAATAAGGTGCCTACAACGTATCATCAAAGCAAGCAAATGCTGAAAAATATGGGATTGCCAGTCGAGAAGATTGATTGTTGTATAAACGGTTGCATGTTATATTGGGGTGATGAAGATAGCAATTTGAACATGTGTAGGATGTGTGGTCATCCTCGTTACAAAGAGCCACGTCGGAAGGGGCCCGCTGGTCAATCGAAGTCGTCGAAGAAGAAAGTGGCACACAAGAAGATGTATTATCTTCCAATCATTCCTCGTTTAATGAGATTGTATCAATCTACTGCCACAGCACAACACATGACGTGGCATGCAACAGATTCGTCTTCGACCGAGTCTAGGGAGATGCAACATCCGGCGGACTCGGAGGCCTGAAAACACCTTGACAACGTGTATCCCAATTTTTCTTCTGAACCGAGGAATGTGAGGCTAGGTTTGTGTACTGATGGTTTTGCACCGTTTGGGAGCTTTGGAAAGCAGTATTCGTTGTGGCCGGTGATTCTGACTCCGTATAATCTTCCTCCATGGATGTGCTTGAAACCTCAAACAATGTTTCTAACTGTATTGGTGCCAGGTCCGTCGAATCCAAAGGATAAACTTGACCTTTATCTCCAGCCTCTTATAAAAGACTTGATCTTTTTATGGGAAAGTGGTGTCCAAACGTATGATGTGTTCAGAAAACAGAATTTCACGATGCGTGCTGCTGTATTGTGGACCATTAACGACTTTCCTGCATATTCTATGTTGTCTGGGTGGAAAACGGCTGGGTTTCAAGCATGTCCGTATTGTATGGATTTTTTTGAAGCTTTTAGTCTTGAGAAGAGTAGGAAAGTTACATGGTTCGATAATCACCGAAAGTTCTTACGTCGAGATCATCCATTTAGAAGGAATAATAACAACTTCTTGACGAACAGAACAGTTACAAACAATCGACCGCCCCTTCGAAACGGTATTTTAATTATACAATTATTTGATCTAGTATAATGTTATACCTATATGTTTTATTAATTTCTTCTAGTATAATGTTACCGTACAGGACAAACGTTGTTACATGAGATTCAGTGGACGGGTTTGAAAAAATATACTAAGGAAAATGCAGCTGAACACAACGGTCGAATCCCAGGTGGATGGAATAAAATGAGTATTTTTTGGGATTTGCCATACTGGAGTTCACTATTGATCCGACACAATTTGGACGTGATGCACATTGAGAAGAATGTGTTTGATAATGTGTTCCACACAATGATGAACACAGAAGGCAAGACGAAAGATACTCCAAAGTCCCGGGAAGAGCTGAACATTTATTGTCGTCGTCAAGAGTTGGAAATGGATCTCAGTACAGGTAAATATCCGAAGGCTTGCTACACACTGGACAAGCCACAGAAACAACAACTGTGTCGTTGGATTCACGAGTTGAATTTTCCAGGCAACTACGTGTCAAACTTGAGTCGATGCGCAGACATAAACAGGGGTAAGGTTTCAGGGATGAAGAGTTACGATTGTCATGTTTTTATGCAGCGCTTGATACCGATTGCGTTCCGAGACGTTGTTCCTCTCAATGTGTGGAGGGCTATCACTGAATTAAGTCTTTTTTTTAGAGATTTAACATCTTCAACGATCAAGATCGATGATATGATTCGTTTGGAGCAAGACATTCCAGTGATTTTGTGTAAGTTGGAACAAATTTTTCCACCTAGCTTCTTCAACTCCATTGAACACTTACCCGTTCATTTAGCGTATGAAGCCAGAATTTGTGGTCCAGTGCAGTACAGGTGGATGTACCCATTTGAAAGGTAAACTCTTACATTTTTCATTTTTTATATATACTACATGCATGTTCACTGAATTAAAATATATGTTTTTTATTATAAATCAGATATCTCCACAACTTGAAACGCAATGCTAAACAAAAGGCAAATGTGGAAGCATCGATTGTTAATGCATATTTGAATGAAGAGGTTGACATGTTTTGTTCTTATTATTTTGAGGACCATGTCAACACTCGATTGAGAAGTGAACCACGTAACTACGGTGGTAGAGATACAGACAATATCGGTGAAGAGGTCGATGGAATGTTGTCTATATTCAAGTCTAAGGGACGGCCAATAGGAAAATTCACAGAACGAGAGTGGGAGTCGAACAGAGAGGCAGAAATAGCACAAACGTATGTGTTATTGAATTGTGATGAAGTTCAGCCTTACATTGAGTAAGTATTTCATATTTTTATCATTACTTCATTTATGTAATTTAATATTAATTGTGATTGGATGTTGTGAATTAGGATGTATACTCAAGAACTAAGACGAACAGAACAAAACATCTCAGATACAGATATAGATGCTCGTCTTCAACGTGATTTTGCCCGATGGTTCCAACGTTGTGTGAGTACCATTTTCTTAAATTTTACGTAAATAAATATGATTCATAATTAATGTTAATTATTTGAACTGTATAGGGAAGGTCAAACGATTTTGAGAATCGATTCTTAAGGGATCTCAGCAAAGGACCACTACGTCATGTAAAGACTTACAACGATTATATTGTGAAGGGCTACAGATTTCATACATCCGAGTATGCATCAAGAAAAGCGACTACCAACAGTGGTGTTTGCATCAGCAGTGCAAACTACTCCCTCCGTCCCGCAATTACTTTCACACTTTCCTTTTCGGGATGTCCCACAATAACTTTCACACCCTTAAAATGGAAAACCCTTTATAAACTTCACCCTCACAATATTCTCAATTTTACACAAATGCCATTACTTTTTCTCCACACATACCCAAAAGTCAACTCATTTATTTACTTTATACATAAAGTTTTATAAAATTACCCCTCAAAATCCCCACTAAATTCTCTTTTCTTATTTTGTGTGCCTCTACACACGTGAAAGAAATCACGGGACGGAGGGAGTACAATGCAGATGCAAGTGACTACTATGGGGTGTTGCACGAAGTCGTTGAAGTAGAATATCCGGGATATCCAGCAAAGACTGTAGTGTTGTTCAAGTGTCATTGGTTTGATTCAGGCCCTTCAGGAACAAGGATTCATCCGGAGTACAAACTCGTCGATGTTAATCCGAAAAGGAGCTATATCGGGAATGATCCATTTGTATTTGCCCATCAAGTATCTCAAGTATACTACTGCAAGTATCCAGTACGATCACGTAGTAAAATTGAATGGCAGGCTGTTTGCAAAGTAAAGGCAAGATCAATTGTAGAAGTCCCTACAAAGGACAGGAGTGATGAAGATGATTCTCCATTTCAAACGGAACAAATAGAGGCTAGAACTGAAGTCTTTACGGGAGATTTGAATATCCACGTAGACTTGACGGCTGGAAATTCACAATTGATCGAAATTGAAAACGATAATGGAAATGAGGAAGATGATGAAAATGAAGAGGAAGAGGAGGAAGAGGAGGAGGATGATGATGAAGAGGAGGAAGATGAGACAAATAATGAAAATGTAGATGAAGAAGATGAAGAGGAAGAAGATGAATAATAAATTATATAATGTAAGCTAATTATTTTATTAGATGTACAATTTAAAAATATTTATTTATCATTAAGTTACAACTAAAAATTGTGAAAAGAAATTAATTTTTTTAAAAATTTTAAAATATAATTAGCAAAAAAATGAATATTTTAGTAAAAAAAAATGAATATTTTAGTATTTAAAAATATATAAATTATAGATTACAAATTTAATTATTTAATTTATGTGAATGAAATTAATTTTTTGAAATTTTTTAAAAAATAATTAGCAAAAAAATGAATTTTTTACTAAAAAATATTAGTATTTTAGTTAAAATATGAATATTTTAGTATTTTAAAATATATAAATTATAAAAATATAAATTATAGATTTCAAATTTAATTATTTGATATATATGAAAGAAATTAATTTTGTGAATTTAAAAAAAAAATGGGCCGAAAATGAGTACATATAGAATTAATATTACAATTACGAACAAGTAACACACCTGTCCAAGTGGTAGGCGCCCCTCACTAGGCGCCCACACACCCGGTTTCGATTCCTAGCAAGGCCAGAATAAATGGTGGCCTTAATTACAGATCGCGGGTCGGGTCTGATCCACGCCAATTTTTTTTTTTTGGGTTGACTTACCGACGGAACCCCCGACGGGCACCGACTGAATATAATTTCGAATTTAAAAAATATAAAATCGAGTTCCGTCGGTAGATCCGTCGGAAGGTACCGACGGAATTCCCGACAGAAGTCGACGGATATATTTTTGTTAAAAAAAATGCTAAAATAAATTTCCGTCGGTAAGTCCGTCGGTACTACCGACGGACGGCCGACGGAATTGCCGACAGAAATCAGGCCCAGTTTCAAAACGGGTCATTCGGCCTACCGACGGAATGAGATCCGTCGGCAGTCTCGACTGATTTATTCCGTCGGGAATCCGTCGGGACTACCAACGGAATAAAAAATTTCGTCGATAAACCGGGCCGGCGAGACTAGAACCGACTGAATTATTCCGTCGGTAGTTCCGTCGGAAACCACGCCTACCGACCACAATTCCGTCGGTAGGTCCGTCGGTAAACCGCGCGTTTTTTGTAGTGACACATTATCAAACACATTCTTCTCAATGTGCATCACGTCCAAATTGTGTCGGATCAATAGTGAACTCCAGTATGGTAAATCCCAAAAAATACTCATTTTATTCCATCCACCTGGGATTCGACCGTTGTGTTCAGCTGCATTTTCCTCAATAGTTTTTTTCAAACCCGTCCACTGAATCTCATGTAACAACGTTTGTCCTGTACGGTAACATTATACTAGAAGAAATTAATAAAACATATATGTATAACATTATACTAGATCAAATAATTGTATAATTAAAATACCGTTTCGAAGGGGCGGTCGATTGTTTGTAACTGTTCTGTTCTTCAAAAAGTTGTTTTCTGAACACATCATATGTTTGGACACCACTTTCCCATAAAAAGATCAAGTCTTTTATAAGAGGCTGGAGATAAACGTCAAGTTTATCCTTTGGATTCGACGGACCTGGCACCAATACACTTAGAAACATTGTTTGAGGTTTCAAGCACATCAATGGAGGAAGATTATACGGAGTCAGAATCACCGGCCACAACGAATACTGCTTTCCAAAGCTCCCAAACGGTGCAAAACCATCAGTACACAAACCTAGCCTCACATTCCTCGGTTCAGAAAAAAAATTGGGATACACGTTGTCAAGGTGTTTCCAGGCCTCCGAGTCCGCCGGATGTCGCATCTCCCTAGACTCGGTCGAAGACGAATCTGTTGCATGCCACGTCATGTGTTGTGCTGTGGCAGTAGATTGATACAATCTCATTAAACGAGGAATGATTGGAAAATAGTACATCTTCTTGTGTACCACTTTCTTCTTCGACGACTTTGATTGACTAGCGGGCCCCTTCCGACGTGGCTCTTTGTAACGAGGATGTCCACACATCCTACACATGTTCAGATTGCTATCTTCATCACCCCAATATAACATGCAACCGTTTATACAACAATCAATCTTCTCGACCGGCAATCCCATATTTTTCAGCATTTGCTTGCTTTGATGATACGTTGTAGGCATCTTATTCTCAGGAGGGCAGATCTCACTGCATAATTGTGTCATTTGCTCATATGACCTGTTAGAAAGCTTGTTCTCGGTCTTGATGGCCATAAGTCGGGCATTAAATGACAGTTGAGAGTGTGAATCACAACCCGGATACAAATCTTGATCGAGAAATTTGAGCATTTCATAAAACCGAAATGCTTCATCCGTCGGCTCCTCTTCTACATTTGAAAAACCGGCTTCCATTATCATTGTTTGATACATATTGGGTTCTCCCTCCCCAAGTTGTTCTTCCCCACCAAATTGTTGTTCATTACTCGTGTCGGCTTGATTACCATATATTTGTCTTTCATAGATACCAGCAGTGTAATAGTATAAAACTTGATCAAAGTTATAAGGCCAACGTACTTCGCCGTGAAAAATCCAATTATAATAATTAACAGTGAAACCATTCTTCAGAACATGTACCAAAACCTCATCAATCGACTTAAATATTTTATTCTGACATTTTTTGGCATTACACGGACACTTGATACAATCCCCATGCATGTAATGTGGGTGGAGCTTTGCAAATTCAACAAATGACACAAGTTCATTGTAAAATTCACTATTCACATTTTCTAAAATGAACCTAGGAGTTTCATACATCCATCGACGATCCGGCAATTCCATCTGTTAAACATTTAACATAAAATTCTTACAAACATATAAAAAAATGCACAACTAATTAAACTACAAACAATATAATTAAAATACACAACTAAACTACAAATATATAAAATGCACAACTAATTAAACTATAACCATATAAAATGCACAACTAAACTACAAAATTTAACCAAGTAAAAAAGAAAAACGTACCGAAATTTGCTTGCTCTCATACAATTTCCACAATTTTTTTCGACTGAGTGAGAAAGGGGAAAAAAGCTTTTGTAAAGTACTGCGCGCTACCGACGGATTTTGAAATTCCGTCGGTGCGTACATTTTGAATTTACCGACGGATTCTGAAATTTCGTCGATAGGGTGGCGCCCAAATTTCCGTCGGTAGAGTACTTGGCCGACGGAATTTCCGTCGGTAGAGTACTTGGCCGACGGAATTTCCGTCGGCAGACTTTATTTCCGTCGGTAATATTGGCGGAATAAAAAAAATCGAAAAAAAAATAAAAAATACTTTACTTTAAACCAAAATCTAACGAAAAATTATGTATTATGTATAAATTAAAAACAATAACATAAATAAGCAATCCATTGACAAACAAGCATCAACCGAAATAAATATGTCCAATAGAATAATAAATAGTTCGACAGAAAATTAAATAGTTTGACAGAAAAATAAATAGTTCGACAAAAAATTAAAGTGTTCAAACATCAACTATTATACTCAAAAAAGTCATCAGCACCAATGAAATCCAAGCCGTCGTCTGCGGCTGCATCTGGATTTGGATCTGGAGCATTGAAAGGCGGAGGGGGAACTGGACCAACCGGAGCATCGAAAGGCGGAGGGGGAACGCTCATCGCTTGTGCAAAGCATGTATCTATTTGATCAGCAGACATCCCCAACGATCGACCCATAGTGTCAGTTAGCTGTCGGAAGTAGTGGTTCATCATGTGTACTACGTTCGGGTCCGGAACAGCAGTGGAGGATTTAGAGGCCTGCGATGCACGCTGGGACGAACTGGACGACGCAGCTCTCACTGAGCGGCTCATCCGGCCAAGGCCAAGGACCCGTCCTCGATCAGCCGGGGCAACGTCCAGGTAAATTCGGTTAAGATCAGGCGGAGGGGGAGCGCTGGGCCCAGCTTCAGCAGAAGCCTGTGTCGTCTCCTCTTCAATCCTCCGTTTCACATTCAACTACATAATTACAAAAAAAATAAATTAATACATAGTTCAATACATTTAATTAATTAAATATTAAAAAAACATCACAATTTAATTAAACTTACGTGAAGATCGGTAGTGCGTCCATATGTGGACGTCTGCGAATCTCGATCAAACGGATAAAGAAGGTTCAACCGATCCAAGTGTGTGGGTTCACGCCCAAGTTCCCGCTCCTATTTCGTACCAAATGAACATATAAAAATTATTTTATATAATATAATATAAATAATTGAAATAAATTTAGTGAACACTTACTAGAGCAATTGAGTGCTCATACGCGGATCGGGCCCCCCCCTGATGCCTTGACATCCCACCTCCCCCATCACTTCTACGGTTGGCTCGAGCAGTTTCACACTTCTGCACGTACTCCGGGCTACTCCAATACGTGGTCAACGTGTTCCACACCTCGACTCCATTTTCGTCCGTACCCAACGTCCGCACCACGCCACGACTACGCCAAGCAGTCCTCCAGGTGTACATTACCTCATTATACCTAGATTTACATGAAGCGGCCCAGTGCGTGTGAATATCGTCGTCCGAAAAGTACTCTCTAAGTCAATAAGCATGTTTCTGCACATATTCGATCAGCATATTTATCAAATAATATATATAATAAATTGATTATTAATATTTAATTGAATGCACTCAAATACCTGGAATTCCTCCAAGTATTCATCCTTTTTCGCCTGCGGCACCTTCAGCCAAGAGTAGGCATTCGCAGCAACCTTGCACTTAATAATCGATTCAGTGCAAATCTTCGACACCTCATTACCAGGAAGTAAGCTGTGACATTATATAAATTAAAAAATGTACAAAAATTGATGCTATTAAATATTGTTAAACCTTAAAATTATTTAATTAATTACTTACTACATTCCCCCCTCAATCCATACTCTCAGTCTGGTTTCTCGGGCCCGCGTGGGATGTCGACGAGCTGCCGACGACTTAGATGACGACGACGAATGCTGTGGAACGGATGCCGACGACGTCATCATAGGAGGCTCAACAGGCCTAAGTGAGCCTCTCCTACGTCGAGATCCTGAGGCCCCACTAGCATCTTGACTTATCTATTTTAATAAATAAAATTTAAAAGTATAATAAATTAATCAATAATTAATATAGTAATGAAATCAATAATTTCCTAATTTAATTAATAACATTTTAGTAATTTAAGTCAATAATTTCCTAATTTAATCAATAACAAAATCACGTTATTAATTAAATCAATAATTTACAAAACTAATTAATAATGACTTAATTTAAACAATAACAATAATTACTATATTAATCAAACCGTACAACAGTACCCCTACTTATAAGAATAATTACTAATTTAATCAACAATAATAACCTAGTTTAATTATCAAAACGAACTAACAAGAAAACTACACTATATATTTGAACTAACATACATTAATTAATTACAATTAATCAATAAAAAACATATAATCCACGTTCTAACATATATTTGAATTAATTATACATATATATTCATCAACTACGTACATGAAATTTTATAATAATTAACATGCAATTTATAATATATAATTCAATAACAGTTTTATAATAATTAACATGCAATTTATAATAATAACAGTTTTATAATAATTAACATGCAATAACTAATACAATAACTTAATTAAAATTAATTAAGAATTTATAAAACGTACCGTTTAAATTGAAAAAAATTGGAGTAGATAATCTTTATGCCCTTTGTCGATCAATCCACGCACCACGCACAAGAAAATCCAATCCACGAACCGAGGAGAGAACAGGGAGACGAAGAGGGAGAGGGAGACGAAAGCCAAAAAAAAAATTTCCTCAAAGAGGAACTGCCTTCGGCAGTTCTTATAAAAAAAAAATTTAAGGCTACCGACGGATATTTCCGTCGGTAGCATGCGAATATTAATGCCACGCGTCTTTTCATTGGTATCCGAGGCGGTGGGTCAAAGCGGGTCGGCTACCGACGGATATTTTCCGTCGGCAGCCGAATTTTGAACGACCGACGGAAAAAATCCGTCGGGAAGCAAGACTAAACGACACTGTTTGGCCGCGGAACTGAATTCCGTCGGGAAGTCCGTCGGACGGTCCCGACGGATCTTGGATTCCGTCGGGAGTCAGTCGATTCGAATATTCCGTCGGCGATCTGTCCGTAGCCTTCCGTCGGCAAACTCCGCGTTTTTTGTAGTGAATGCTCAGAAATTTCAGGGTTTTAGACCCATATCTCTCTATAAAATCATGACATTATTTCTGATAATCAATCGGCATTCATCAAGGGTAGGCAGATCATGGATGGAATTCTTATCTTGAATGAAGTAGTTAACGAAACAAAAAGAGGGGAAATACCGAGGGTATTCTTTAAAGTTGATTATGGGGGGAGGGTGTGCACATTCATTGAAAATTTCATGGGTTTCATGGATTGATATTTGTAAATCAAAATCAGCAAGTGGAGTAGGGGTTAAGAATTTGGAGTCATTTAATTTATCTCTTCTTGACAAGTGGGCTTGGCGAATCCGGGTTGAACCCAATACTTTTTGGGTAAGGATACTCGATTTAAAATACGGGGTTTGTATGTCTTACACCTCCTTGTGTAATACTGCTAGGAACTACTTGTCAAGTTGGTGGAGGGATATTTTTTATTCATTTTTCTCAAATACAAATTATCAGTGGTTTGAGTCGAGTCTACACAAAAAAATTAGAAACGGATGTCATACACTTTTCTGGAAAGATAGGTGGCTATGTGATTCAGTTTTGAGGGAGTCTTTTCCTAGATTATTTTCTATATGTGCAAACAAATAGTTTAATGTTAGTTTGCATGTAATGGACTAATGGGGGCTGCTATAAAATCTCCTCAATTTTAATTAAAAGGAGATATACATTTACTTTTTAATCCAAACAAGTGAAGTTAATTTGAATTGTGAATTTTAAATTCATAGACCAAATCTCATTAATCAATACTCTCCCGTCCATGAAAAGTAATCTCATTTACCTTATATTCTTTGGCCACAAAATGTAGTCTCATACCCTTTCTGAAAACTATCACCCTTCATTCATCACTTAATTACTCAAATTGTCATCCCAAGAAAAAAAAAAGTATTGTGGGATTACTTGGTAAATATGCCCAAAGGCATGAATTTCAATGAAACATGGGGAAGATGGATAAAAAAATGTGTGTCATCGGCCACAACATTAGTTACGGTCAACGGGAGCCCTTCAGGAGAATTTCGACTAAAAAGAGTGCTACAACAAGGCGATCTACTGTCGCATTTCCTCTTTCTCTTTGCAGCAGAAGGTTTTGGCCATGCAATACGTGTACTGTGATTTGGTTAATTGTTACAGTATCCACAAAGAAATCGTCGACTTAATTAATTACTATTGAAAGAATATAATCTGTTGTCGTCCTCATTCACAATGGTCAAAGGTATATACAAGATACTCCACTAATCTAGGCTACCATCACGACTAAATCTACGCCTACCATATATAAAAGATATAGAATCATATTTACATATATTCTGTCGATTACACCCCCTTAATCGAAGCAGGAGGAAGACGGATGCTGAGATTAGAACGAAAATCTTCAAATAAAATTAATGGCAGTCCCTTTGTAAAAATATCCGCGATTTGATGTCGTGAAGGAACATGCAACACCCGAACCTGACCTTGTTCCACCTTTTCCCGGACGAAATGGATGTCCATCTCAATATGTTTAGTGCATTGATGTTGGACTAGATTTGTAGAAAGGTAGATTGAGCTAATGTTGTCACAATAAACAAGAGTCGCCGTGTCAATAGGACAGTGAAGCTCGAGTAGAAGATTTCGAAGCCAACATGTTTCGGAGACAACATTTGCCACTCCCCGATATTCGGCCTCGGCACTGGATCGAGAGACCGTGGTTTGTCGCTTGGCAGACCAAGAAACCAAATTATCACCCAAGAAGACACAATAACCCGACGTGGAGCGACGTGTATCAGGACACCCTCCCCAATCAGCGTCAGTATATGCCAGGAGAGATGTCGTAGACGAATGTGAAAGATGAAGACTGTAATCAAGCGAACCCTAAAGATAACGCAAAATCCGCTTAAGAGCCGCCATGTGAACCTCTCTAGGATCGTGCATGAAGAGGCAGGTTTGTTGTACGGCATAAGCAATGTCTGGTCTGGTGAACGTCAGATACTGGAGAGCCCCCGCAAGACTACGGTACAATGTGGGATCCGAGAATTGAGGGCTTCCCGAGGCCGGTAGTTTAGGTTTAGTGTCAACCGGGGTGGAAGAGGACTTGCAAGATGATAAACTCGCCTTCTCAATGATCTCTACTGCATATTTTCGTTGGGAAAGAAACAGACCCCCCGCATGAGTGGTAACCGCAATCCCCAAGAAATACTGCAAGACGCCCAAGTCCTTCATTGCAAATTCCGAACTCAGACGATCAATCACTACAAAAAAATTGCTCAAATAACGAGGGGAGTTAAAGAGGGGGATTAAACCCTTGTTGTTTGGCGAGGGATTTAAAGAGGGGCACAAATAAAGAGGGATTTGGCGAGGGGCGGAATCACACTCGCGAATTAGCGAGTGGAAAAAGATGCACTCGCGAATTGGGGAGGGAATTGGCGACGGCGTGTTTTGCACTCGCTCATTAGCGAGTGCATTGTGGCCCTCGGGAATTGGCGACGGTCCCCCACTCGCAAATTGGCGAGGGGGGTGGGGCCCTCGTAAGTGCCCTCGCCTAAGGCCCAATTAAAACCCCTTCTCCTTCCCCAATTCGCCTAATTATGTTTTGTTGTATAATGTTAGGATTGTAATTATGTTAGAAAAATATGTATATGGTTAATTAGGATTAATTAAGATTGTTAATTGATGAAAGTTATAAAAATTGTTAATTGTTATGAATGTGTTAATATAATTGTTATGTTTTATGCATGTATATATGTGTTATTTATTAATTGGTGTGTTAATTGTTATGCATGAATGTGTTAATTGGAAGAATTAATGTTATAATCAATTGTTAGAATAAGTGAAATTAAATCGATGTTGGAGGTCGGGATGAGTTGTTTGTTTGTTGTAGATTGTGCGTTCCGACTTGAGTAATTTTACTCGAGTCGGAAATGGATGCACTAGGAACTTAAATATTTGGTAATACAATAGATTTAGATGAAACTCTCCCAAAATTTTAAAATATATATATATATATATATATATATATATTAATTGAGTTAATAACATATAGTTGGTCATTTGTTAAAGATTGAGCTAATATATAAATTAATTGAGTTAATAACATATAGTTGGTAATTAATTAAATTAATTGACTTAAAGAATAAAAGAATAAAATTGAATTAATACATAAGTATAAGTTATTAAATTAATTAATGAAGTTGCTTTCTTAAATTAATTAAAGAATAAAAACAGAAATTAAAAGAGATAAATATATATTGCATTTAAAACATTACGACTAAAGCTCCTAGCCTAATTGGCACACAGGGGGCGCATAAACTCTTCACAACCGGGAGGTCGCGAGTACGACCCCTCATGCGCGCGCAGGGGCTGGAATAAAAATGCATTAATGGTGGCCTAGTGGTGAGGGGTAAGAGATGTGGCCTTAGAGACCTGAGTTCGAAACCCAGATATGTATTTTTTTACATAACACATTTTGGCAAGTGGGCTTACTCTCGAAAACTGGCGAGGGCCCACGCCCTCTTTAATAGGCGAGTGTATTTGGCCCTCGGGAATTGGCGAGGGTGCCCTCGCCAATAAATTAGCGAGGAGCACTTTGGCAACAGTGACTGCCCCTCGCCTTTGCCCTCGCCAAAGTGATTAAAGAGGGCAATTCCCTCGCCATTCCCCTCTTTATATTGATGATTTTTTGTAGTGAATAAAAGAACAGCGGAGGGAGTCCGAAGAAGTTGTCAACAAAATATCATCAACATATAGAAGGAGGTAGGCCATCTGATCGCCTTGACGAAACACGAACAAGGAGTGGTCTGACTTTGTTCGAGTAAATCCAAGTGTAGACACAAAATCAGTAAATCGTTTGTTCCAAGCCCGAGGTGCCTGTTTCAAACCATAAAGCGACTTCTGCAATAAGCACACATGATCAAGAAATTGCTTATCACGAAACCCAAAAGGTTGATGCATATAAACAGTGTCCCCCAAGGTCCCATGAAGGAATGCATTTTTAACATCAAGTTGATGAATAGACCACCCCTTGGAAAGAGCCAAACTGAGTACTGTTCGGATGGTACTAGGTTTGACGACGGGGCTGAAAGTTTCACCACAATCAATACCAACACGCTGTGTTTTGCCATCACCTACAAGACGAGCTTTATGCCTCTCAAAAGAACCATCAGCACGACTTTTATGATTAAAAATCCACATTGAACGTATAACATTAACACCAATAGGACGGGGCACCAACTCCCACATCTTATTTGCAATAAGAGCATCAAATTCCTCGCGCATGGCTTAATTCCAATTATGGTCCTGCAATGCCGATAAAGGATTACGAGGTAAAGGAGATTTAGTGAGTGAAGAAAGAAGATTGAACTGGTGTTTAGGCTTGAATATGCCACATTGACTCCGAGTTACAGGACGAAGGCCACTCGGGGGTTAGTTCGTATGCAACAGAGGTGGCACAACGGAGGGCTGTCCGTCGAGGATCGGTGGTGATGATGGAGGAGGGATCGGAGGTTGTGGTGGAACAACAGGTTGAGTAAGATGATGCACTACATAAGGAGATGGCAAATCATCTAAGAAGTCATAAGACGAAGGAGAGTTGGTTTGAATTTCGGAGAAAGGAAAACGAGACTCATCAAATATAACATGCCGACTAATAAAAATTCTTTTCGTAGTCATGTCATAACACTTATACCCCCTATGATTAGAAGGAAACCCCAAAAAACACACGGTGTAGAACGAGGTTGTAGTTTGTGTATCGTAGTAGAGGGAAATAGAGGATAACATAAACACCCAAAAACACGTAAATGAGCAAAAGACGGATCTTTGTGATATAGGCGTTTTAGAGGAGTTAGAAAAGACATGTGTTTCCGAGGAAGGATGTTTAGAAGATAAGTTGTCATCTCAAGGGCATGATGCCAAAAGTTAGATGGCAACGAGGCATGTGTAAGTAAGGTTCGAATCATATTGTTAATCGTCCGAATTGTTCTCTCAGCCTTGCCATTTTGAGACGAAGTATGAGGATAAGAAAATCGAAATACCATCCCATTAGCTGAACTAAAATTCCAAAATGAACGATTATCAAATTCTTTCCCATTATCACATTGAAAAGATTTTATGTCCCTCTCGAATTGGGTACGAATAAAATTTCTGAATTTATGAAATTTAGGAAAGACTTGAGATTTATGAGATAAAGGAAACGTCCACAAAAAGTTTGAGCAATCATCCAAAAACAAAATGTAATAACGATGACCCATAGTACTTAAAACTGGAGACGTCCACAAATCACTATGAATAATATCAAAAGGCAAGTAAGTGTATGTATGAGAAGCCACAAACGGCAATTTAATGTGTTTTCCAAGAGAGCAAGACATGCACACGTGAGAAAGACGTGGGCGAGGGCACTCAATAAACTTATTATTCCTAAGAGAATAAAATACGGGAGCACCAGGGTGACCCAAGCGATCATGCCATAGCGAGGAAGAAATAGCAGCAAAAGTAGGCGGTGGAATGGTGTTAGTTGATTTGGTGACGGGATAAAGAGCACCCTGACTTTCACATCTCATGAGACGCGTCCCCGTCCGAAAATCCTTAACAGAAAACCCAAAAGGATCAAATTCCACAGAAACAGAATTATCCGTCGTAAATTTTCTTACAAACACTAAGTTTTTAACAAGAGCAGGTGCAAGTAGGACATCATTTAAGGATAAAACAGGAGTTGAATGGGGTAATTTAGTATGACCATAACCAGACACCGGCATTGACTGACCATTACCCAAAATTATGCTATGCTTATTGCTCAAATTGAAATAAGAAGTGAGAGTACCTGGTGAGGCCGTCATATGAGATGTCGCCCCTGTATCCATATACCAATTTGCATCCGGTGGTGTGATGCCTAATGTATACATCGCGGCTTCAATATCCGTTGGCGTGGGCGACGCTTGAGCCGAAAAGGCTTGTGGCCGAGAACCGAGGATACCAGGTTGAGATGTTGGGGGGCGTGGGGACGATTGGTGACGACCCCATGGAGCAGCGGTTGGATATGGGGGCGGAGGAACAACCCACTGCCATGGCCAGGCCTGCGGGCCTCCAAGCCATTGAGGAGGAGACCAGTGTGATGGCGGTTGTTGCGAGAAACCACTAGGCATAGATAATGAACCCTTGCCCCCTTTCTTGCCCTTTTTCTTCTGTTGTGTCCGACCCCCAAACGGTGGACGCTGATCGGAAGAAAGAGAAACGGGAGCCCTTGTAAGCAAAGCAGACCCGGATGCGACTCGTTTGGCAAGACCCGCCTCCTCGAGGCACATCATGGATCGGGCTTGGTAGAATTGAGGCAACAGATCACTTTGGCGAAGAAGGGTTTCGATGCCATTGTAAGCATCAGTGAGGCCCGCCACCAATTGTAGGACCAAGCGTTCATTAGAGACCAGAGTACCCACGTTCTTCAATTGATCGGACAAGACCTTAAGGTGTTGGCAATAGGCGGAAGCAGTAGGAAAATCCGCCATAATTGTATGAGAAAATTCCTGCTCCAATGTGACGGCGCGAGAATTTTGGTTGTCCTGGAAGATATTACGCAATCGTTTCCACGCCTCCAAGGCCGTGGAGTCGGGTTCCAGTATGGTGAGAAGAAGATCGGTGGATATAGTCGCATATATCCACTGAAGAACCGTGGCATCCAGAGTTAGCCACAGATCTTTTTCTTCATCGGTGGTAGGTGCCGGAACGGGTGTTTTATCGGAAGGACAGATGTGATGAAACACCCGACGAGAACGGGCATGGATCTTGAACAGTTCCGCCCAAGTAGCATATTGGACGTTCTCCATCTCAAGGGTGATGGAGATGTGATTTTTGATGTTAGACACCGCAAGAGCCGGATGAAAGGATGACTTGCCGGAGGTCGACATCGGGAGAAACAAAGAAGAAGCGATGAACAGATTACTTAGGGCGCAGCGGAGAAAAAAAAAACCCTAATCTCTTGATACCATGAAAGAATATAATCTGTTGTCGTCCTCATTCACAATGGTCAAAGGTATATACAAGATACTCCACTAATCTAGACTACCATCACGACTAAATCTACGTCTACCATATATAAAAGATATAGAATCATATTTACATATATTCTGTATATTAACTATTATCCCTCAACCGGCAGCTTCTTCTCCTATATATCTGTTTTTCCAATGTAGTTTTTTTATTTGACCCTAATTAATCTAACCTATATTTTATTATTTTGACCCATATTAAAATATGAGTAAAATTTAATTTGAAGTCCATTGCATTCAAATATCACTCAATTTTTTAATAAATTAAAACCCATTATATAAATATGACCTACGACCAAATATCACTCAATTTTCCAGTGTAATAAATTAAGACTCATTATAAAAAATGACCTACGACAAAAATTCCCCGTTGTCAAAAAGTTTGGACCTACGACATTACATGGGTAGTCAACGGGTGAATTAAACAACTACAACAATGGAGAACCTCATTGTCGTAAGCGATTTTTGGCATAATAATTAACTTTTTTAATACTACCTATAATTGGTATCGAAAATTAAATTTACAAACACATAAGAAATAATATTTTGCACAAAATTAAAAATAGACATCTAAAACAATATTTTTTCAGAACCAAAGTCCAAAAAAAATTGGACTACCAATTTAAATGATAGTGCAAAGAAACCCATATTAGATGCACTAAATGTGTAATCACTCTTGAATGTATTAAAATAAAATTACATAACCTTTAATATCTTGTCTAAAAATTAATAATTCTAAAACAAAAAATCTAAATCTTGCACATCCTACGTCATCCATTAACTTTACTCTTGCAAGTGAACAAACATGACTTTACTCTTGCAAGTGAACAAGCATGACATATATAACATAATGAATTTTGTAGCTCAACATTGTCCGTCTTTGTTTGAAATTCCAATATTGTGTGAGTCACCTAAATCGGCCTTCTCATCAATGGGAGGCCCACCATTGTGGTTTGGATCTATCTTATTCCGTCTGCAATTTTGTGATATCAATCGTTAAACTAATATTATGTGCAAATATGTGTAAATAATTTGTTATTTAGGGCATACCTCGAAAAAACTATAAGTCCAAGTCCAAAGGTAGAAATAGCAACAGCCACAAAGTAGATCCAATCTACCTGAAATTTGAAATTGAGTTTGAAATAGATACTCATAAACATAAGCTTTTTAATTAGTAATCTTAATTAAAGATTATTTTAGACCTTTTCATGATAGACAAAGATACGGATTAAAATTATCCATATATTGTAGGTGATCAGAATAGGCAGATCTAGCATTGCTGATTCATCGATCTGCGTGAAAAAAAAACATATATAGAATGAAATAATCCAAAGTTTAAGATAGTATAGAATGAAATAATCCAAAGGTTAAGATAGTATACCTTGTAAAAGAAATGGGTTCCTATGTATAGGAAAATTTTGGATAAAGAAAATCCGATAACAAGAAATATCTGTAACAAATAAAAAGGGTTGGTTAGTGTCAAATTAAATCCTCACAATTTCAATAATTTATGTTGAAATAAGTATATAGAGTTACCGCCACATATGAAGAGATAATGGATCTGAACTCATGGCGTTCAGATATGACTCTAGCATTCATAAATAAACAAGCATAAGATATATATTACATTTGGTAAGTTTTAAATAAATTAACATGAAAAAAAAATCTTTCATACATTTGAAGAGCAGTTAAAATTGCACCAAAAACGCCCAAGAAAGCATTGTGTGTCACCCGATCATCATTTTTTCTTCTTTTTAAAGAGTCCTACAAAATACGGTGTCCTCAAACTACAACATTGAATAATTTGAACATACAATTAAAATATGTCAAAGTCTTATGTGCACTCAAGTACACGATATATTTAAGTGGACTTTAACTGGTCAACTGTTGACCGTTGACTGGTCAACGGTCAAACTTTGACTTTTTTTTCGATTTTATTTTCAAAAAAAAAAAATTCGGATTTTTTTTTTGAAAAAGTGTATGTTAGTATATTGAAAAATGCATCTTTGTTTTTTAATGAAAAGTGTATGTTATTATATTGAAAAGTGCAACATTGTTTTTAATGAAAAGTGTATGTTATTATAACTGAAAAGTGTAAGTTATTTATTAATGAAAATTGTATGTTATTATAACTTAAAAGTGTATAATCTATTAATGAAAAGTGTATATTATTATAACTGAAAAATGTATGTTTTATTAATGAAAAATGTAAGTTATATATTAATGAAAAGTGTATGTTATTATAAATGAAAAGTGTATGATATTATAAATGAAAAATGTATGTTAATATAGTTGAAAATATTATTAAAAAATGTAAATTTTCTGTAAAGAAAAAAAATCGAAAAAAATTTGACCATGATCAACAATTGATTAGTCAAGGTTCACTCAAGTACACGAAGAGACTCACCTGACAAACCATTTTTTTAGTGGGATTTACCTGACAGATCATGCTAAGACCAGAAAGTGTTGCCCCAGCAATAACAAACATATCACCTTTGATAACACCTACAATAACATTAATCACAAAATAAATTAGCCTAATTGATCAAATTATAAGTTGAGTAACATATATTAATCACAAAATAATTAAAATTAGCTTAATTGAATGAGTTGAGTAATGGCGGATAATAAGATTACTTACTTGACCTAATTCCTTGAACTGAATAAACATCGGAGATAAAGACTGTTGCATCACTAGCAACACAAATTACTATACCAATCAAAATTTGAACTCCATATTTTTCCTTTAAAAACAACCAACCGAGTAAGAAGCAACATGTTACTGCCCAATTCTCCAGAAGCACAACGCTTGTAATAGAAGTGTGTTGTATTGCCTCAATCACTGTAAAGTTTAAAAACAAATTATATATCCATCTCATCATACTTTTCAATTAAATAATAAATTTTGATTAATATATAGTACGAATTATTTAGTTTAGTATGTTGATGGGGATCAAACTACACGTGATTAATCGTGATTAATGGCAGTTGGTTTTATTAGTTACAGTTTCACCTTTCTGTTATGTTTGTTATTTCCAGTTGAGAGGTTACTTTCAACACTATATTAGTACCCTTTGGGGTTAACTTTGGAGGTTGATGATTTGTTAATTGAAAACAGTGCTTTAGTTGTATTCTTTCGTGATCCTTTGCCTATTCTATAGCTTTCGCTACATCATTTGGTATCCAGAGTTGGGAACGATGACTCTCAAGCGTCTAGATACGTCAATGGCCGATGATATCGCCCAGATTCGGCTAGCTCGTGACCCATGTGACCGCGTTGGACGAGCGTTACAATCAACTCGCGTCCCAGCAGCAAGAATTCCAGTCCGCGTTGAAAGATTCTCGCCCTGCTACTGATCGCCGTCAGGGTTTGCCGACCGCCATCCCATCGTCCAGTGAAGAAACGGAGATAGCTGAGAATCCGTTTGCCCCCTTGGATCGTGCGTATCTCACTCGTGACCCTCGTCCTATGGCTCCGCCCAGGAGAGACGACGAAAATAAGTGGGAGTTAGGCTTTAAAATGGAAATTCTAGAATTCCATGATCAGACCGGTGATTTCGATTTGTGTGATTGGCTGATTACAGTGGATGACATCTTGGATTTCAAGAATGTTCCGGACAATCGTCGTGTGGCATTGGTTGCCACTAGACTTCGGGGGAGGGCTTCTCATTGGTGGAAGAATCTCAAGTCAACCCGTGCGAAGAAGAACAAGCCACCGATTTCTTCCTGGCCAAAATTTGAAATCCAAGATTCAAGAGGCCTTCCTCCCGTTCAATCATACGCGTATTATTTTTTAGAGGTTACAAAATCTGCGGCAAGGTTCCCATTCGGTGGGTGAATACGCTGATGAGTTTTACCAATTGATGACGCGCAACGATCTAATCGCAAGATTCATTGGCGGACTGCGAGTGGGCCTTCAAGATGTTCTCAATTTATGTACGCTGGCCACAGTTTCGGAGGCATACCAACGCACGTTGCTGGTTGAGAAACAACAGTCCCATCGTCAATCGGGTTACTCTTCGGCCCCGCCTCCGCGTACCGAGACCCCGTCGTCGGGCCTACAACCGTCCAGATCCTTTCCCCCGAAACCGCCCACGACTCCGTCAATTGTTGTTCGGGCGCCGCCGAGCGCTTGTTTTTCGTGTGGGGGTTATGGCCACCGTGCCAATAACTGCTCTAAACGGGCTATATTCCTTGATGATCTGTTGTATGATGGCCCCCCCGTTTATGACGATGAAGCCAATGACGACCCCTCTGAGATTCACTTGTCAGGCGACGTGGGTTCTTCCTTGATTCTTCGTCGTTCCTGTTTGGCCCCGAAGGTGGATGATTCTTTGGTGCAGCGTTCCTCTTTGTTCCATTCGACTTGTACCGTTGGCAGCAAAGTGTGTAAATTCATCATTGATTCCGGATCATGCGAAAATGTAGTTGCCGAGAGTGTAGTTCGTTCTCTTGCCTTGCCCACGGAACAACACCCATCCCCATACAAGTTGTCATGGCTTCAACAAGGTACGGCTGTCACGGTTTCGGCGCGGGTGTTGGTACATTTGTCAATCGGAACGACTTATACCGATGCGGTGTGGTGCGATGTCATGCCCATGGATGCTTGTCACATTGTGTTGGGTCGTCCATGGCAGTTTGATCGCTCGATTCTCCACGATGGTCGTCGAAATTAAACACCTATAGTTTCTTGTTTGGAGGTGTTCGAATCTTGCTGCTTCCATCGCCTATCCCACCTTCCCCGCCCGTGGCGGATGACCAGGTCGTTTTACTTTCCCATCGTCAATTTTTTAGGGAACTCTCTGTTTCTTCCCTTTGTTTATTATTGGTGGCCCATGATATTACGCCCGCGTCGGTGATTCCCCCTTCGGTCATGTCATTGTCATAGGAATTTACCGATGTTTTTCCGGATGAACTACCCACTAGATTACCTCCAATGTGCGACATCCAACACCACATCGACCTTGTCCCGGGCGCTGCCCTCCCTAACCGCCCTCACTACCGGATGAGTCCGGCCGAACACGAGGAGCTGCGATGCCAAGTAATTGAGCTCTTGTCAAAAGGGTTTGTTCGTGAGAGTTTAAGTCTGTGCGCTGTACCGGCCCTTTTAATTCCAAAGAAAGATAAGTCTTGGCGAATGTGTGTCGACAGTCGGGCCGTTAATAAAATCACCGTCCGTTATCGATTCCCGATTCCACGACTAGATGGTCTATTGGACCAACTCGGCGGTGCCACGATTTTTAGTAAATTGGATCTCACGGCGGGTTATCATTAGATTCGGATCCGACCCGGAGACGAGTGGAAAATGTTTTTTAAGATCCGGGAGGGCCTGTTTGAGTGGCTGGTTATGCCATTCGGGTTGTCGAATGCTCCTAGTACATTCATGAGGGTGATGACACAAACATTGAGCCCTCTCTTGGGATCGTGCGTGGTAGTGTATTTTGATGATATATTGGTATATAGTAAGAACGTGGACGAACACTTGCAGCACCTTCGGGCAGTTAATCCATCCTACGCACAAAAAAGTTTTATTCAGCCTCTCCCAAATGTTCGTTTCTGCAGTCCTCTGTTTTGTTTTTGGGATACATAATTTCGGCCGATGGGATCAACATGGACATGGCCAAGGTGGATACGATTCGTGATTAGCCCACTCCCCGTACGGTTACGGAGGCCCGTAGTTTCCATTGGTTAGCTTCTTTTTATAGACGCTTTATTCCACATTTTAGTACCATTATGTCGCCTATAACAGATTGCATGGGAGCTGCTACTTTTACTTGGACGCCGGCTGCAGAAAATGCTTTTGCCGTAATCAAACAAAAACTCACTACCGCCCCACTTTTGGTCCTGCCGGATTTTTCCAGCCCCTTCGAATTACAATGCGATGCTTCCAAGTTGGGCATCGGGGCAGTCCTCAGCCAATCCGGTCGACCTATAGCTTATTTCAGCGAGAAGTTGAGTGGCCCACGTTCACGGTATAGTACATATGCCGTAGAATTCTATGCTGTCGTTCGGGCCGTACGTCATTGGCGTCACTATCTGTTTCAGCGGGAGTTCATTCTTTTCACCGACCATGAGGCCCTTAAGCATCTCCAAAGTCAGGATGCTGTGAGTGCCTGACACGCTGGATGGTCAGCGTACCTACAACAATTCACGTTTGTTATCAAACACCAGTCTAGGGCCCTTAATCGAGTTGTAGATGCGTTGAGTCGTCGTTCGGGTTTACTCCTGGAAATGCGAACGCAGGTGCTGGGATTTGACGCGTTGCGCGACCTTTACAAAGCTGACCCAATATTTGGCCCAATCAGCGACCAGCTTCAGACGGGTTGGGTCGACCAATACGTGCTAGTTGACGGTTTCCTATTTTGCGATGCTCGTTTGTGTGTGCCTGAGTGTAGCCTCCGCCTGAAGATAATTCAGGAACTCCACCGCGCATGTCATGTGGGCAGGGACAGAACAGTGGACCTGGTTGCTCGTTCATACTATTGGCCGTCCCTTCGGCTTGATGTTGCGCGTCTGGTCGAGCGTTGTCGAACTTGCCAGGTAGCTAAGGGTGCAACCACTAACGTCGGCCTCTATATGCCCCTCCCCATCCCATTTCAGCCTTGAACAGATTTGAGCATGGATTTTGTCTTGGGTTTGCCACGAACACAGCGGGGTCATGATTCCATATTTGTGGTTGTTGATCGTTTCTCGAAGATGGTGCATTTTATACCTTGCAAAAAATCAGCAGATGCACTTAAAGTGGCCACGTTATTTTTCCGCGACATTTATAGATTGCACGGCCTACCCCAGTCTATAGTTTCGGATCGGGATACACGTTTCTTAAGTCATTTTTGGAGGAGTCTTTGGAGGATGGTGAATACGGATTTGAAGTTCAGTTGCGCATATCATCCGCAGACCGATGGCCAAACCAAGGTCGTAAACCGTTCTCTTGGCAATCTTTTGCGTTGTTTGGTTGGTGACAATTTAAGGTCGTGGGGCTTGAAACTTCCGCAGGCAGAATTCGCCCACAATGAAGCACGAAATCGCAGCACGAGGTTCGCTCCGTTTCAGGTGGTGTATAGCGCTGTCCCGTTGGGTCCTCTTGATTTACTGGTTCTGCCGCCATACTCTCGGTCGCACAAGTCAGCCCAGCAGCTGGTCGAGTCATTACAGCAGGTCCACGCAGCTGCACGGGCCAATATTGAAGCAGCTACAGAGGTGTATAAACGAAGAGCGGATGATCATTGCCGTCCTATTCTGTTTGAAGTAGGTGACATGGTGTGGGCAATCCTTACGAAAGATCGGGTTCCGTCCCACTTGTATAACAAATTGACATCGCGCAAGGTGGGTCCGTTGGAGATTGTTGAGCGCATTAATGCTAATGCGTATAGGCTGCGTCTTCCCCCCTATTTGAATTAAGTGTTCGGACGTTTTTAACGTAAAACATTTGGTGCCGTATTTCGAAGAAGACAATGTTGGGGATCAAACTAGTTTCGATTCGAGGGCAAATCGTCTTCCACCCGGAGAGAGTGATGGGGATCAAACTACACGTGATTAATGGCAGTTGAACAGTGCTTTAGTTGTATTCTTTCGTGATCCTTTGCCTATTGTATATGCAAATCTATATATATATATATATTTGGCAAAACCCACTCTCTTCCACAGTATATAATAACTTTTAATGATACGGATAGAGAGTATATTTGTTTGAGCCAGACCATGAACATGACTTACCAAAAAAATTGATTGACACGTCAACCAATGCCAACCACATGATATAGTAATACAATATGATCTCCTGCTCAAAAAAAAAAAATCAAATTAATCTTATTATTCAATATGCTACTAATTGAGGACATACATGCAATTTTTTAATATATTTTTAATAATTTATCAAATTAATTAATAGGACTGACTTAATAATTTATCAAATTAATTAATAGGACTGACCTTGAAAGGTTTTCTTTGATAGAGAATAATGCCTCCATTCAGGAGTGCCAAAAGTAGATAATATATCAAGTACTGTTAAGTACTGTGAGGCGGGTGCATTAATTCCTACAAATAAAATATAATCAAAATCAAAATTGGAACAGACTAATAAAATTAATTTCAAGAACATTAATCAAGAACATTAATACTTGAAAAGAAAAGAAAGTAGGGAATTAATTATTAAAACAAAAAGAAAATAGAAAACCTTTTCTTGCGAGTTGAGAGGTTGCAAATAGAGGGTAAGTGATCAAAAGAGAGAGCGGCAGTCCCAATCCAACACCCAACACCGTAGATTTCCAATTTTTCACCATTTTGGCTATGTGTGAAATATGAGTGGAATAGGAAATGTGAAATAGGGGAATCAAACCGTTTTGCTTCTGGCTGAGAACCAACTCGTTAGTATGCAGATGAAAACCGTGTGTATATATTAACGAAAAGATCAGCTCAAAATATATATATGGAGTATCTTTTTGTTGTAAAATTGTATCAATTCAAAATTTTGAAAAATTAATAAATTCAGATTTTATCCTTAAAATTAACGTAAAGATCGGATCAATATCATATCTAAATCGGTTTAATTAACAAGTCAAAATGAGTATTATCCCCACACTTCTTCTTAGTAGCTATTTCAGGGTGGGAAGGGTTGGGTAATTTTTTTTATTAAAGTTAGTTGGCTATATTTAAGCTTTTTGTTGGATGTAAAATCCAGTATTTAAAATTATCACATACTATTTTTTTTTTCTTTAATTGAGTATCTATATATGAGATTTAACTTGATATTTTACTGTCTATTACCGACTTATTACTTTATGAAAAAAAAATATATATTTTCTTTATATATTGTTCACACTACAAAAAACACGCGGTTTACCGACGGATCTACCGACGGAATTGTGGTCGGTAGGCGTGGTTTCCGACGCAACTACCGACGGAATAATTTAGTCGGTTCTAGAAATAATTCAGTCGGTTCTAGGCTCGTCGGCCCGGTTTACCGACGGAATTTTTTTTTCCGTCGGTAGTACCGACGGATTCCCGACGGAATAAATCAGTCGAGTCTGCCGACGGATATCATTCCGTCGGTAGGCCGAATGACCCGTTTTGAAACCGGGTCTGATTTCTGTCGGCAATTCCGTCGGACGTCCGTCGGTAGTACCGACGGACTTGCCGACGGAAATTTATTTTAGAATTTTTTTTTTCAAAAATATATCCGTCGGCTTCTGTCGGGAATTCCGTCGGTACTTTCCGACGGATCTGCCGACGGAACTCGATTTTATATTTTTTAATTCGGAATTATATTCCGTCGGCGGTTCCGTCGGTAGTAAGGTAACCCAAATAAAAATTACTGGGGCGTATCGGACCCGAACCGACCCCGACCCGCTACCTGTTATTAAGGCCACCATTTATTCTGGCCTTGCTAGGAATCGAACCCGGGTGTGTGGGCGCCTAGAGAGGGGCGCCTACCACTCGGACAAGTGTGTTACTTGTTCGTAATTGTAATATTAATTGTATACGTACTCATTTTCGGCCCATTTTTTTTTTAAAATTCATAAAATTAATTTCTTTCATATATATCAAATAATTAAATTTGAAATCTATAATTTATATTTTTATAATTTATATATTTTAAAATACTAAAATATTCATATTTTAACTAAAATACTAATATTTTTTAGTAAAAAAATCATTTTTTTGCTAATTATTTTTTAAAAAATTTCAAAACATTAATGTCATTCACATAAATTAAATAATTAAATTTGTAATCTATAATTTATATATTTTTAAATACTAAAATATTCATTTTTTTGCTAATTATATTTTAAAAAATTTCAAAAAATTAATTTTTTTCACAATTTTTAGTTGTAACTTAATGATAAATATTTTTAAATTGTACATCTAATAAAATAATTAGCTTACATTATATAATTTATTATTCATCTTCTTCATCTACATTTTGATTATTTGTCTCATCTTCCTCCTCATCATCCTCCTCCTCCTCCTCATCCTCATCCTCTTCCTCTTCATTTTCATTATCTTCCTCATTTTCATTATCTTTTTCAATTTCGATCAATTGTGAATTTCCACCCGTCAAGTCTACGTGGATATTCAAATCTCCCGAAAAGACTTCAGTTCTAGCCTCTATTTGTTCCGTTTGAAACGGAGAATCATCTTCATCACTCCTGTCCTTTGTAGGGACTTCTACCATTGATCTTGTCTTTACTTTGCAAACAGCGTGCCATTCAATTTTACTACGTGATCGTACTGGATACTTGCAGTAGTATACTTGAGATACTTGATGGGCAAATACAAATGGATCATTCCCGATATAGCTCCTTTTCGGATTAACATCGACGAGTTTGTACTCCGGATGAATCCTTGTTCCTGAAGGGCCTGAATCAAACCAATGACACTTGAACAACACTACAGTCTTTGTTGGATATCCCGGATATTCTACTTCAACGACTTCGTGCAACACCCCATAGTACTCACTTGCATCTGCATTGTAGTTTGCACTGCTAACGCAAACACCACTATTGGTAGTCGCTTTTCTCGATGCATACTCAGATGTATGAAATCTGTAGCCCTTCACAATATAGCCGTTGTAAGTCTTTACACGACGTAGTGGTCCTTTGCTGAGATCCTTTAAGAATCGATTCCCAAAATCGTTTGACCGTCCCTATACAGTTCAAATAATTAACATTAATTATGAATCATATTTATTTACGTAAAATTTAAGGAAATGGTACTCACACAACGTTGGAACCATCGGGCAAAATCACGTTGAAGACGAGCATCTATATCTGTATCTGAGATGTTTTGTTCTGTTCGTCTTAGTTCTTGAGTATACATCCTAATTCACAACATTCAATCACAATTAATATTAAATTACATAAATGAAGTAATGATAAAAATATGAAATACTTACTCAATGTAAGGCTGAACTTCATCACAATTCAATAACACATACGTTTGTGCTATTTCTGCCTCTCTATTCGACTCCCACTCTCGTTCAGTGAATTTTCCTATTGGTCGTCCCTTAGACTTGAATATAGACAGCATTCCATCAACCTCTTCACCGATATTGTCTGTATCTCTACCACCGTAGTTACGTGGTTCACTTCTCAACCGAGTGTTGACATGGTCTTCAAAATAATAAGAACAAAACATGCCAACCTCTTCATTCAAATATGCATTAACAATCGATGCTTCCACATTTGCCTTTTGTTTAGCATTGCGTTTCAAGTTGTGGAGATATCTGATTTATAATAAAAAACATATATTTTAATTCAGTGAACATGCATGCATGTAGTATATATAAAAAATGAAAAATGTAAGAGTTTACCTTTCAAATGGGTACATCCACCTGTACTGCACTGGATATTTCCGTCGGTAGCACGCGAATATTAATTAGTCAGTCAAAGCGGTGCGGCTACCGACGGATATTTCCGTCGGTAGCACGCGAATATTAATGTGTCAGTCAAAGCGGGTCGGCTACCGACGGATATTTCCGTCGGTAGTCGAAATTTGAACGACCGACGGAAAAAATCCGTCGGCAAGCAAGGCGAAACGACACCATTTGGCTGCGGAACTAAATTCCGTCGGGAAGTCCGTCGGCCGGTCCCGACGGATCTTGTATTCCGTCGGCCGGTCCCGACGGATCTTGTATTCCGTCAGGAGTCAGTCGTTTCGAGAATTCCGTCGGCGATCCGTCGGTCCGACCGACAGAATGGATTCCGTCGGTAGCCTTCCGTCGGCAAACTCCGCGTTTTTTGTAGTGTCACTTTCCCAACATATAAATATTTGGGTTAATTTTAAATAAATACATCATCTTTAGTCTCAATATCAATTTAATCACTACCTATTTTTTTTTTAAACCCCAACCTTTCATCGTGTTGCAATTAGATACACATTTTTTTTTCTCCGGTCAAGAATTGATGATACGGCTTGCCGGAGCTTGCCACGTCATATTACACATATTTTTTTTATTCTAGCTTCTACCATTCTCAAAAATTAAGTTATTCTCTTCTAATCATAAAAATTTGAGAGTTTTATTTTTATTTTTATTTCTATATAAAGTGTAATTTTTATGGTTAGAAGAGAATAACTTGATTTATTTTAAACTTGATTTAGTTTGAGGAGCAGAGGAGACGCATATGTGTAATATGATGGGGCGAGCTCCGGCAAGCCACATCATCAATTGTTAACCGGAGAAAAAAAATGTGTATCTAATTGTAACATGATGAAAGGTTGGGATTTAAAAAAAAAATCGTAAAGATTGTGATTAAATTGATATTGAAATTAAAGGTGGTGTATTTATTTAGAATTAACCCTAAATATTACTACCGATAAAATTGATATAGTGATCAATTTCAAGCATTATACTTTATTTATCCACTGTGTTTACTTTTTTTTATACATGTTTTTTAAAAAAACATATTTTAATTATAAAGAATAGATTTTGGATAATGAGTAAAGAATATATTTGGTTGATACTCAATCTTATTAGTAAAATAGAAAAAATATTTAAAAGTGGACTATTTAAATACAATAAGCATAATTTTTGTGAACCAACAAAAGAAATGAGCACACTTTTGATGGATGGAGAATATGAAATTATGTTTTCAAATTGACATGACCTTGCATGGCCACAGGTTAAACAAATCAGAAATAACAGCTATGATTCATAATGGTGTTCGTCTTTTCTGACAACAGAAAACATATTATAAATTATAAAGTGACACGTCGTTCACCTTTGTTATAGCACTACAAAAAACACGCGGTTTACCGACGGAATTGTGGTCGGTAGGCGTGGTTTCCGACGGAACTACCGACAGAATAATTCAGTCGGTTCTAGGCTCGTCGGCCCGGTTTACCGACGAATTTTTTTTTTCCGTCGGTAGTACCGACGGATTCCCGACGGAATAAATCAGTCGAGTCTGCCGACGGATATCATTCCGTCGGTAGGCCGAATGACCCGTTTTGAAAACGGGTCTGATTTCCGTCGGCAATTCCGTCGGACGTCCGTCGGTAGTACCGACGGACTTGCCGACGGAAATTTATTTTAGAATTTTTTTTTTCAAAAATATATCCGTCGGCTTCTGTCAGGAATTCCGTCGGTACTTTCCGACGGATCTGCCGACGGAACTCGATTTTATATTTTTTAATTCGGAATTATATTCCGTCGGTGCCCGTCGGCGGTTCCGTCGGTAGGACCGACGGAATTGTCCGTCGGTAGTAAGGTAACCCAAATAAAAATTACTGGGGCGGATCGGACCCGACCCGACCCCCACCCGACCCGCTACCTGTTATTAAGGCCACCATTTATTCTGGCCTTGCTAGGAATCGAACCCGGGTGTGTGGGCGCCTAGAGAGGGGCGCCTACCACTCGGACAAGTGTGTTACTTGTTCGTAATTGTAATATTAATTGTATATGTACTCATTTTCGGCCCTTTTTTTTTTTTAAATTCATAAAATTAATTTCTTTCATATATATCAAATAATTAAATTTGAAATCTATAATTTATATTTTTATAATTTATATATTTTAAAATACTAAAATATTCATATTTTAACTAAAATACTAATATTTTTTAGTAAAAAATTCATTTTTTTACTAATTATTTTTTAAAAAATTTCAAAACATTAATGTCATTCACATAAATTAAATAATTAAATTTGTAATCTATAATTTATATATTTTTAAATACTAAAATATTCATTTTTTTGCTAATTATATTTTAAAAAATTTCAAAAAATTAATTTTTTTCACAATTTTTAGTTGTAACTTAATGATAAATATTTTTAAATTGTACATCTAATAAAATAATTAGCTTACATTATATAATTTATTATTCATCTTCTTCTTCTTCATCTTCTTCATCTACATTTTGATTATTTGTCTCATCTTCCTCCTCTTCATCATCCTCCTCCTCCTCATCCTCATCCTCTTCCTCTTCATTTTCATTATCTTCCTCATTTTCATTATCGTTTTCAATTTCGATCAATTGTGAATTTCCACCCGTCAAGTCTACGTGGATATTCAAATCTCCCGAAAAGACTTCAGTTCTAGCCTCTATTTGTTCCGTTTGAAACGGAGAATCATCTTCATCACTCCTGTCCTTTGTAGGGACTTCTACCATTGATCTTGTCTTTACTTTGCAAACAGCGTGCCATTCAATTTTACTACGTGATCGTACTGGATACTTGCAGTAGTATACTTGAGATACTTGATGGGCAAATACAAATGGATCATTCCCGATATAGCTCCTTTTCGGATTAACATCGACGAGTTTGTACTCCGGATGAATCCTTGTTCCTGAAGGGCCTGAATCAAACCAATGACACTTGAACAACACTACAGTCTTTGTTGGATATCCCGGATATTCTACTTCAACGACTTCGTGCAACACCCCATAGTAGTCACTTCCATCTGCATTGTAGTTTGCACTGCTAACGCAAACACCACTGTTGGTAGTCGCTTTTCTCGATGCATACTCAGATGTATGAAATCTGTAGCCCTTCACAATATAGCCGTTGTAAGTCTTTACACGACGTAGTGGTCCTTTGCTAAGATCCTTTAAGAATCGATTCCCAAAATCGTTTGACCGTCCCTATACAGTTCAAATAATTAACATTAATTATGAATCATATTTATTTACGTAAAATTTAAGGAAATGGTACTCACACAACGTTGGAACCATCGGGCAAAATCACGTTGAAGACGAGCATCTATATCTGTATCTGAGATGTTTTGTTCTGTTCGTCTTAGTTCTTGAGTATACATCCTAATTCACAACATTCAATCACAATTAATATTAAATTACATAAATGAAGTAATGATAAAAATATGAAATACTTACTCAATGTAAGGCTGAACTTCATCACAATTCAATAACACATACGTTTGTGCTATTTCTGCCTCTCTATTCGACTCCCACTCTCGTTTAGTGAATTTTCCTATTGGTCGTCCCTTAGACTTGAATATAGACAGCATTCCATCAACCTCTTCACCGATATTGTCTGTATCTCTACCACCGTAGTTACGTGGTTCACTTCTCAACCGAGTGTTGACATGGTCTTCAAAATAATAAGAACAAAACATGCCAACCTCTTCATTCAAATATGCATTAACAATCGATGCTTCCACATTTGCCTTTTGTTTAGCATTGCGTTTCAAGTTGTGGAGATATCTGATTTATAATAAAAAACATATATTTTTAATTCAGTGAACATGCATGCATGTAGTATATATAAAAAATGAAAAATGTAAGAGTTTACCTTTCAAATGGGTACATCTACCTGTACTGCACTGGACCACAAATTCTGGCTTCATACGCTAAATGAACGGGTAAGTGTTCCATGGAGTTGAAGAAGCTAGGTGGAAAAATTTGTTCCAACTTACACAAAATCACTGGAATGTCTTGCTCCAAACGAATCATATCATCGATCTTGATCGTTGAAGATGTTAAATCTCTAAAAAAAAGACTTAATTCAGTGATAGCCCTCCACACATTGAGAGGAACAACGTCTCGGAACGCAATCGGTATCAAGCGCTGCATAAAAACATGACAATCGTGACTCTTCATCCCTGAAACCTTACCCCTGTTTATGTCTGCGCATCGACTCAAGTTTGACACGTAGTTGTCTGGAAAATTCAACTCGTGAATCCAACGACACAGTTGTTGTTTCTGTGGCTTATCCAGTGTGTAGCAAGCCTTCGGATATCTACCTGTACTGGGATCCATTTTCAACTCTTCGCGACGACAATAAATGTTCAACTCTTCCCGGGACTTTGGAGTATCTTTCGTCTTGCCTTCTGTGTTCATCATTGTGTGGAACACATTATCAAACACATTCTTCTCAATGTGCATCATGTCCAAATTGTGTCGGATCAATAGTGAACTCCAGTATGGCAAATCCCAAAAAATACTCTTTCTATTCCATCCACCTGGGATTCGACCGTTGTGCTCAGCTGCATTTTCCTCAGTAGATTTTTTCAAACCCGTCCACTGAATCTCATGTAACAACGTTTGTCCTGTACGGTAACATTATACTAGAAGAAATTAATAAAACATATACGTATAACATTATACTAGATCAAATAATTGTATAATTAAAATACCGTTTCGAAGGGGCGGTCGATTGTGTGTAACTGTTCTGTTCTTCAAGAAGTTGTTCTTATTCCTTCTAAATGGATGATCTTGAGGTAAGAACTTTCGGTGATTATCTAACCATGTAACTTTCCTACTCTTCTCAAGACTGAAAGCTTCAGAAAAATCCATACAATACGGACATGCTTGAAACCCAGCCGTTTTCCACCCAGACAACATAGAATATGCAGGAAAGTCGCTAATGGTCCACAATACAGCAGCACGCATCGTGAAATTCTGTTTTCTGAACACATCATACGTTTGGACACCACTTTCCCATAAAAAGATCAAGTCTTTTATAAGAGGCTGAAGATAAACGTCAAGTTTATCCTTTGGATTCGACGGACCTGGCACCAATACAGTTAGAAACATTGTTTGAGGTTTCAAGCACATCCATGGAGGAAGATTATACGGAGTCAGAATCACCGGCCACAACGAATACTGCTTTCCAAAGCTCCCAAACGGTGCAAAACCATCAGTACACAAACCTAGCCTCACATTCCTCGGTTCAGAAGAAAAATTGGGATACACGTTGTCAAGGTGTTTCCAGGCCTCCGAGTCCGCCGGATGTCGCATCTCCCTAGACTCGGTCGAAGACGAATCTGTTGCATGCCACGTCATGTGTTGTGCTGTGGCAGTAGATTGATACAATCTCATTAAACGGGGAATGATTGGAAGATAATACATCTTCTTGTGTGCCACTTTCTTCTTCGACGACTTCGATTGACCAGCGGGCCCCTTCCGACGTGGCTCTTTGTAACGAGGATGACCACACATCTTACACATGTTCAGATTGTTATCTTCATCACCCCAATATAACATGCAACCGTTTACACAACAATCAATCTTCTCGACCGGCAATCCCATATTTTTCATCATTTGCTTGCTTTGATGATACGTTGTAGGCACCTTATTCTCAGGAGGGCAGATTTCACTACATAATTGTGTCATTTGCTCATATGCCCTGTTAGAAAGCTTGTTCTCGGTCTTGATAGCCATAAGTCGGGCATTAAATGACAGTTCAGAGTGAGAATCACAACCCGGATACAAATCTTGATCGCATACTTTGAGCATTTCATAAAACCGAAATGCTTCATCCGTCGGCTGCTCTTCTACATTTGAAAAACCGGCTTCCATTATCATTGTTTGATACATATTGGGTTCTCCCTCCCCAAACTGTTCTCCCTCCCCAAACTGTTCTTCCCCACCAAACTGTTGTTCCCCACCAAACTGTTGTTCCCCACCACACTGTTGTTCATTACTCGTGCCGGCTTGATTACCATATATTTGTCTTTCATAGATACCAGCAGTGTAATAGTATAAAACTTGATCAAAGTTATAAGGCCAACGTCCTTCGCCGTGAAATGTCCAGTTATAATAATTAACAGTGAAACCATTCTTCAGAACATGTACCAAAACCTCATCAATCGACTTAAATATTTTATTCTGACATTTTTTGGCATTACACGGACACTTGATACAATCCCCATGCATGTAATGTGGGTGGAGCTTTGCAAATTCAACAAATGACACAAGTTCATTGTAAAATTCACTATTCACATTTCCTAAAATGAACCTAGGAGTTTCATACATCCATCGACGATCCGGCAATTCCATCTGTTAAACATTTAACATAAAATTCTTACAAACATATAAAAAAATGCACAACTAATTAAACTACACAACTAAACTACAAATACATAAAATGCACAACTAATTAAACTACACAACTAAACTACAAATATATAAATTGCACAACTAATTAAACTATAACCATATAAAATGCACAACTAAACCAGAAAATTTAACCAAGTAAAAAAGAAAAACGTACCTCCATTTGCTTGCTCTCATACAATTTCTACAATTTTTTTCGACTGAGAGAGAGAAAGGGGAAGAAACTTTCTGTAAATATTACGCGCTACCGACGGATTTTGAAATTCCGTCGGTGCGTACGTTTTGAATCTACCGACGGATTCCAAATTCCGTCGATAGGGTGCCGCCCAAACTTCCGTCGGTAGAGTACTTGGCCGACGGAATTTCCGTCGACAGACTTTATTTCCGACGGAATATTTATTTCCGTCGGCAGACTTTATTTCCGACGAATATTTATTTCCGTCGGCAGATATTATTTCCGACGGAATATTTACTTCCGTCGGTAATATTGGCGGGATAAAATAAAAATCGAAAAAATAAAATAAAAAATACTTTACTTTATACCAAAATCTAACGAAAAATTATGTATTATGTATAAATTAAAAATAATAACATAAATAAACAATCCATTGACAAACATCGATCAACCGAAATAAATATGTCCAACGGAAAATTAAATAGTTTGACAGAAAAAATAAATAGTTCGACAGAAAATTAAATAGTTCGACAGAAAAATAAATAGTTCAAACATCAACCATTATACGGAAAAAACTCTTCATCACCACCACCAATGAAATCCAAGCCGTCGTCGTCTGCCTCTGCATCTTGAGCATTGAAAGGGGGAACTGAACCAACCGGAGCATTGAAATGCGGAGGGGGAACTGGACCAACCGGAGCATCGAAAGGCGGAGGGGGAACGCTCATCGCCTGTTCAAAACATGTATTTATTTGTTCAGAAGACATCCCCAACGATCGACCCATAGTGTCAGTTAGCTGTCGGAAGTAGTGGTTCATCATGTGTACTACGTTCGGGTCCGGAACAGCAGTGGAAGATACAGAGGCCTGCGATGCACGCTGGGACGAACTGGACGACGCAGCTCTCACTGAGCGGCTCATCCGGCCAAGGCCAAGGACCCGTCCTCGATCAGCCGGGGCAACGTCCAGGTAAATCCGGTTAAGATCAGGCGGAGCGCTGGGCCCGGCTTCAGCAGAAACCTGTGTCGTCTCCTCTTCAATCCTCCGGTTCACATCCAACTACATAATTACAAAAAAATTAAATTAATACATAGTTCAATACATTTAATTAATTAAATATTAAAAAAACATCACAATTTAATTACACTTACGTGAAGCTGGGTAGTGCGTCCATATGTGGACGTCTGTGAATCTGGATCAAACGGATGAAGAACGTTCAACCGATCCACGTGTGTGGGTTCACGCCCAAGTTCCCGCTCCTATTTCGTACCAAATGAGCATATAAAAATTATTTTATATAATATAATATAAATAATTGAAATAAATTTAGTGAACACTTACTAGAGCAATTGAGTGCTCATACGCGGATCGGGCCCCCCCCCGATGCCTTGACATCCCACCTCCCCCATCACTTGTACGGTTGGCTCGAGCAATTTCACACTTCCTCATGTACTCCGGGCTACTCCAATACGTGGTCAACGTGTTCCACACGTTGACTCCATTTTCGTCCACCCCCAACGTCTGCACCACGCCACGTTTACGCCAAGCAGTCCTCCAGGTGTACATTATCTCGTTATACCTAGACTGACATGAAGATAGCCAGTGACGGTGGATATCGTTGTCCGAAAATAACTCCCTATGCCAATAAGCATGTTTCTGCACATATTCGATCAGCATATTTATCAAATAATATATATAATAAATTGTTTATTAATATTTAATTGAATGCACTCAAATACCTGGAATTCCTCCCAGTATTCATCCTTTTTCGTCTGCGGCACCTTCAGCCAAGAGTAACCATTCGCAAAAATCTTGCACGCTGTAATCACCGTAGAGCAAACCTTCGATATCTCATTACCAGGAAGTAAGCTGTGACATTATATATTAAGAAACAAACACATTATAAATTAAAAAAAAAACTACAAAAATTGATGCTATTAAATATTGTTAAACCTTAAAATTATTTAATTAATTACTTACTGTACACCCTCAATCCATATTTTCAGTCTGTGTTCTCGGTCCGGCCGCGTGGGATGTCCACGAGCTGCCGACGACTGAGATGACGGTGGCGAATGCTGTGGAACGGATGCCGACGACGTCAACGTAGCAGGCTCAACAGGCCTAAGTGAGCCTCTCCTACGTCGAGATCCTGAGGCCCCACTAGCATCTTGACTCATCTATTTTAATAAATAAAATTTAAAAGTATAATAAATTAGTCAATAATTAATATAGTAATGAAATCAATAATTTTCTATTTTATTTAATAACATTTTAGTAATTTAAGTCAATAATTTCCTAATTTAATCAATAACAAAATCACGTTACTAATGAAATCAATAATTTACCATATTTAAATCACGTTACTTAATTTAAACAATAACAATAATTACTATATTTACAACACCTCTACTTATAAGAATAATTACTAATTTAATCAACAATAATAACCTAGTTTAATTATAAGAATAATTACTAATTTAATCAACAATAATAACCTAGTTTAATTATCAAAACGAACTAACAAAACTACATTATATATTTGAACTAACATACATTAATTAATTACAATTAACCAATAAAAAACATATAATCCACGTACTAACATATATTTGAATGAATTATACATATATATTCATCAACTACGTACATGAAATTTTATAATAATTAACATGCAATTTATAACCTCTACTTATAAGAATAATTACTAATTTAATCAACAATAATAACCTAGTTTAATTATCAAAACGAACTAACAAAACTACATTATATATTTGAACTAACATACATTAATTAATTACAATTAACCAATAAAAAACATATATTTGAATGAATTATACATATATATTCATCAACTACGTACATGAAATTTTATAATAATTAACATGCAATTTATAATAATTAACATGCAATTTATAATACAATAACTTAATTAAAATTAATTAAGAAAAAACGTACCGTTTAAATTGAAGAAAATTGGAGTAGATAATCGTAATGCCCTTTGTCGATCAATCCACGCACCACGCACAAGAAAATCCACGAACAGGAGACGAACAGGGAGAGGGGGACGAAAGCAAAAAAAAAATTTCCCTTATGGGGAAAGAACTGCCTCTCTTCGGCAGTTCTTATAAAAAAAATAAATTTGGCTACCGACGGATATTTCCGTCGGTAGCACACGAATATTTATTAGTCAGTCAAAGCGGTGCGGCTACCGACGGATATTTCCGTCGGTAGCACGCGAATATTAATGTGTCAGTCAAAGCGGGTCGGCTACCGACGGATATTTCCGTCGGCAGTCGAAATTTGAACGACCGACGGAAAAAATCCGTCGGCAAGCAAGGCGAAACGACACTGTTTGGCTGCGGAACTAAATTCCGTCGGGAAGTCCATCGGCCGGTCCCGACGGATCTTGTATTCCGTCGGGAGTTAGTCGATTCGAGAATTCTGTCGGCGATCCGTCGGTCCGACCGACAGAATGGATTCCGTCGGTAGCCTTCCGTCGGCAAACTCTGCGTTTTTTGTAGTGTAGTGTGATCTAGCTTTACTGATAAAATAATTGATTTTTTAAAAAATATGTATATATGTCACATCCCAATTTTAGGGCCTAGATGAAAACACCATATTTTTACTTTTTGAAGGCCAATTAAATAAAATATTGTCTTATCTTGATTCTCAAAAGGCATATATAGATAAATTTATTAATTTTAAAAAAATATTTGCAGCGGAAGTAAATATTAAAATAATGACAATTTTGAAAAGTTAACATCAATAATTAGAAAATAAATAAATTTACTTTAAAGGTAAACTCAATTTGTAATACAACAAAACAAAATAGACTTTTGTAACATATGAACTAGTTAAATCGTAGTTTTAAAATAATAATTAAATAATGATTAATTAATTCCTTGACACGTATCCACCGCCTTTAATCTTTAATCTGAACAATGTTAATATGATTGGGGTGAGCAAAACAACTAGCTCAGTGGGAGATTCCACACTTTTAGTAAATGAGAGAGAAATCCACCAGGGCAGAAATACTATAGATGCAAGATACAAAAGAGGAGTGAATGCTTTCTTTTTTGCCATTTTTCACCTGTGAATTTTTAATTAACCCACTTCATTTGTCGACTCTATGTGATCCAATATTTTTTTCAAACCAAACATGAGTTCTAGACAAGGTATCAAACCTATGAATCTATTTTCTTTGTAATTTTTTTTGAATCTAGAAAGAATACAGAAATAGACTAGGACTCCACTTCGAATTCGACTGAAGAAATAATATGGAATTCCCTTTGTCACAGTTAAATATCAATGCAAACGTAACCATCAACTCACAAACATGCATAAATAATTCTTCCATATATTGACCAATTAAATTGGCCAATCTGTATACGGTGGAGTTGCCCCCAAGGATCTTACCATCCCGGATCGTAGTCCCCGCTAGCTATAACGACATTTCCGTCGAAATAACCCATAATAAACATTCTTCCATATATTGACCAAGTAAATTGGCCAATCTGTATACGGTGGAGTTGCCCCCAAGGATCTTACCATCCCGGACCGTAGTCCCCGCTAGCTATAACGACCTTTCCGTCGAAATAACCCATAATATCGTAAACATAGGTTCATGTAGCTAAGCAACAATTAAATTCGCAAATAACATTTAAAGGTGACAAAGTGAATACGTAAGTAAGAAAACCCCACTTCAATTTTATGTCGTGGATGCAATGAATGTAATTGATGCAATAACTTTAATCTTCTTAAAATTCTTGAATCCGACTTCCATGAATCGAGAGTAGAATAAATAAATTTATTATTGTTGTGAAAATATATTTAGGTATGCTTTTGGTTTGTGAGTCGGGTTCTTTATTTATAAAGGAGCAAATAGTTTTCTTGAGGAAAAAGTTAAAAAAAATTTGAACATTTAATTGACCTAAAATCTTAAATCGTATTTAAATATCCAATGCCATACCTATTTCGAAACTATTTATATATATATATATATATATATATATATATTATTAAATCTTTCAATGAAATAATATCTTAAATAATATTAATATGCATGAGATATAATTAATTCATGTCTACATATTAATTTATTTTCAATATATCGTATAAAATTTTGAGAGATAAAGAATAATTTATAACTTTCAAAATCACATTAAAATCTATATTCTTTTTTTTTTTTAGAAAATAAAATTTAAATACATTTTTGGAATAACTAACTCGAGAATTTTAGGGGTGTTACAATATAATTATAAAATATTCTTGTAATTTATATTAAAAACCCCAAAATTTATAAATGGATAATTTCATTTTAATATTTACTTTTTGGTCTTTGATTCACATAAATATAAATATTTATTTTATTTTTTAATTATAAAAAATTAGAACATTTTGACTTGATGGCCCGACAACTCGTCCAAAGTCTGATGGATTTGACCCGGCCCGAAATGTGACCCGACGGGTCCAGCCTGGTAAGGTCCTGTCCAAAAAATGTGATCCAATGAGCGACCCGGTCCGATAAAGGTGGCTCAGTGGCCGGTGTGGGACTGACCCGACCCGAAAAAAGGTGACCTAGTGAGCCTGTAATGGGCTGGCCCGGCCTGGCATGTTTGAGAATCCTAACTGCAAATGTTATTTTATAATTAAATATTTTTAGTTATTTAAATTTAAAAGGATATTGTTGTTATTTTATATATATTAATTTAATTTATTAGTAGGAACAAGTTGGGATTATTACATATTTTTGTGCTTTAATTGATGATTATATAAGATTTAAATCGGTACTTAGTGAATTTTCATGTTTTATAATTTTATAGCTTTAAATTATTTTGATACTCCATTTTTTATTCTAATTAGATAAAAAGGGAGCATATTGTTGTGAGAAGAAAAACCTGCAAGAGGCCCAAATTTTAAGCCATGTCATAAATGGGCGCTGTTATACACACACCAACCTATTTAGTACATCTATCAAACATTTTTTCATATGACAGGACAAGTGAAATGTCTTATATACCCCTCGTATGAAATTTATAATAAAAACGAAGATGAGTACATCCACAATTACATTTCATACACAGAATCACCTCCACCATCACCTGTCAAAACAACCACAGTCCTCCAATAAAAAAAATCTTAAAAACAAGAAATTTCAACAACAAAAAAAAAAATTCTTGATGTGTTCAAAAATTTTACATAAACAAAGTTTAAATGTTCGAAATTTTTTACCTAACAAACTGAATGTGTTCGAAAAAAAATCATGAACAACTTTCATTTGTTCGAAAAAAAAATCATGAACAACTTGTTCGAATTTTTTTTTTGAACAAACTCAAGTTGTTCAAAAATTTCTCATGAACAAATACAAATTGTTCGAAATTTCTTCCTCAACAAGCACAAGTTGTTCGAAAAAAATACCAAAACAACTTTAAAAAAACCTAATTTTTCATAAACCCTAATTTCAAAATTTTCGAAGGAACTAAAACTTACCTGACTGAGGCGGCGCGGTGGTGCGAGGGGCACGAATCGGGAGCGGCGAGGGGCATGAACGGCGAAGGGGAGGCTGGAGAGTGGAGAGGGGAGGCCCGCATCGCTGTTGCGCGGCTGAGGAGGGAGGCGGTCGACGCGGCTGAGGAGGGAGATGGCCGACGCGGCTGGCTCTGCGACGTAGGCGGCTCTTGGGCGGTGCTGCGACGGAGGAAGACGGGAGAGGGAGGAAGACGTGGGTGTACTTTTTTTTTTTATTACAAGTTAAATACCCATCCCTTTTCCCCTCCCCATGACTCGAACCCAGGATGTAAGGAGGATCTAAGGCCTAGGTAGTGGTGCTCAAACCACTTGAGCTATCCCACTTTGTCAAGACGTGGAGTTTTCATAGTGAGTGTCCTCATTTTAGAGTGTGTGTACTCTCCTCAATAGGTCGGTGTGTGTGTATAACTGCGCCCGTCATAAATCCATGCAGTTTTGGAATGAAGCCCAAAAATCTAATTAATGGACTGTGAGAGTTGAATTTTTCATAATCTAAGTTTAACCTATTATTTTAGTTCTTAAATGTGTTTCTACCTTGAATACATGTTTGAACTAATTAGAAATCGATTAATTAGGGGTCGTACCTTGTAGTTAACAAAAATAGTTCGAATTAATTTGATCGTACCACTGGTTTTTTAGGGATAAGATTCGAGATTAGATTGAGATTGCGAGATTCAATAATTAAACTAATTGGTAAAATTAATTTAGGGAAAGCTATCCGAGAATTAGATCCTTCTCACTATTTGAATACTTGTTAATTTTTATCGCACTTTACTATTATTCTTCACTACAAAATTTAATCGAATTCGTGAGGGAAGTTACCGAGGGCATTTAATCCCTCGAAAATTACCGAGGGAATAGGCGAGGGGGGCAGTTGGCGAGTAAATAGGCGAGGGCGTGTAAAACACTCGCAAATAGGCGAGGGAATTTAATATCCCTCGGCAACTAACGAGGACCTTAGCGAGGGGACCATTAATTTAATGTTGGCGAGGGAATGGCCCTCGTTAAGCGGCCACGTCATTAAATGTTAGCGAGGGATTGGGGGCCCTCGCTAACATCCCTCGTTAACATTAATATAAATACATCTCATCCTCCCCCAAATCGCAGAAGGCTCTGTAACAAAAAAAAAAATTAAGGTTTTCGGCCGCCGTCCAGCTGGTTGCCGCCGCTGCCGCAACAGATCGAGCCCCTTCTCACGTGATTCTTGTTCTACGCTTCAACGTGGTCATTTCTACGGTAAGTTTTCTCGTTTTAATCGATTAAATTTAAAGTTATATAATTTTTTTAATTTATAATGAATGTATATATATATATATATATATTGTTATGTACGTATGTAGGTATATATATATATATATATATATATATATATAGGTGTTGAAGCATATATTATTAATTTAGAGCATGTATTGGTTTGCAAATTGATAGTTTTTTTTTTTTTGTTATTTTGAAGCATATAAATTATGCATGTACGTACGCATATATATAGTATAGGCTATGTATGTTAATTTTTTTAATTTGTTAATTTTAGATTAATTGTTGATATGATTTAAATTATTGTTAGAATTAATTGATATATTTTTGTTGTTAGGATGAAATTATATATAATCTGTTTGTTAGAAATATTTATAAATTTATTGTTAGGAAGATTAATTGGAGTTGAGGGGATGAGGTGTGGTTGATTGTGTGTTGTAGAATGTGCGTTCTAACTTGATTATATTTTAATCAAGTTGAAAATGGATGCACTAGGATTTTGATTATTTGGGAATGCACAATAACGTACATTAGACCACTACAAGAAAAAGGGTTTTTAGCATCGGATTTTTTTTATACCAAAGATGAAATATTTGATACCAAAGGGTATTGGTATCAAATTTATTTTCGATACCACTTCCGATACCTATACTCCCGATCCTAAAGACCGCGTATCAGAAAAAAAAGTCTGATACTAAAGGTTACCCATTTAGTATCAGAAATGTATAGTATTAATGAATATTTTTTGATACTAAAGGATTGAACTCTTTAGTATCAGAATTGTATTTAGTATCGGATAATGGTATCAAATTTTTTTGATACTACATTGTATTTTTAGTATCAATTTGTTTTAACAATACTAAATATATAATATCAATAAATGTTTTCTGATACTAAATCACTACAAGAAATTGTTGAATTGCCTACATAATTTTTCAACAAAAATAATTTCGTCTTTAAATATTGAGAATTGCCTACAGATTGCCTACGGATCTTTATAAATTATTTTACACATTTTCACCCACGAAATTACCAAGGAAAAATCTGATGGTGATTTACCTACAAAATAATCCGTAGGTAAAATCGCATTTTCCTACCGAAACGGTTGTAGGTGATTTTTTTTTATTTACCAACGAAAACTTTCCTAGCTATTTATATGTATAAATTATCTAATTGTATTACCTACAAAATTAGCTAGGAACTTAAAAAATATTGATTTACCTACAAAATAATCCGTAGGCAAAATAGCTTTTCCCTACCAAAATGATTGTAGGTGATTTGTTTATTTATTTACCTACGAAATTTTTTGTAGCTATTTATATGTACAATTATCCACTACAAAAAACCATCCATATGGAGAGGGTTTTGGCGAGGGTAAAGCCCTCGCTAAGCAATTTGGCGACAGCATAGGCGAGGGGCAGTCGCCGTCGCCTAATTGCTCCTCGCTAATTTATTGGCGAGGGTGCCCTCGCCAAATCCCGAGGGCAAATTGGCGAGGGCCAAACACACTCGCGAATTGGCGAGGGCCATACCCACTCGCGAATTGGCGAGGGCGCGTGCCGTCGCCAAATAGCGAGAGTGAATCCCGTCGCCCAGTCGCGAGAGTCATAACCCTCGCCAATTCCCGAGGGCAAATCCCGTCGCCTTTTTCCGAGCGCGACGCCCCTCGCCAATACGCTGGATTTAAAAAAAACAGACCTGGGTTTCGAACCCAGGTCTCTAAGGCCACTACCCTTACCCCTCACCACCAGGCCACCCTTTATTCAATTTTTTCGCACCTGGGCGCGCGCATGGGGGGTCGAACTCGCGACCTCCCGTATTCTGAAGAGTTTATGCGCCCCCGTGTGCCAATTAGGCTAGGAGCTTTAGTCGTAATATTTCAAATGCATTATATATTTATCCCTTTTAATTTCTGTTTTTATTCTTTAACTCAATTAATTTAATAAATTACCAACTATATGTTATTCTTTTACAAACCCCTCATTACTAAATTTAATAACTTACACTTATATATATATATATATATATATTAATTAACTCAATTTATTTAACAAATCCCTTCATTAATACTAAATTTAATAATTTATACTTATGTATGTATTAACTCAAATTTATTCTTTTATTATTAATTAAGTCAATTAATTGAATAGATTACTAACTCAATTAATTTATATATTAGCTCAATACTTAATTAATTTAACAAAAGCCCTTCATTACTAAATTTAATTTAACAACTATATGCTATTAACTCAATTCATTTATATATTAGTTCAATACTTAATTATTAATCACACACAAGCAATATATATGAATTAAAACCATATAAAATAAAACATTGTCTCGTACGTTCACTTCAATTCAAGTACACAACATAACAAAAAAAATCCCAAACAACTTCATGAATTTTTTAAAATCCAACAAGACAACATAACTTAAAATGTATCAATCATCGACCATCCTCAGCAGCGTCATCATCACCATCATCATCATCATCCCCGTTCCCGTTACCCGACCCCCTTCTGAACTGTCTCATCATTGATGCCATCTGTGATGCCATCTGAGTAGCAAACTCTTGAAGTAAGCGCTCCTCCGTCTGAGTGACTGATTGTTGCAGTTCTTCACGTATGAGACGCTCTCTCTCTTCACTAGCCCTCCGCTCTTCCAAAAGAGCATTGTCGATGTCGGCCTGACTAAATCGTCCAAACGTCGTACCGAAAGATGTCTCACCAGGACCAGAAGTGACACGTCTGTTCTTTCCTAGTTGCCCAAGACCCTTCACGCGACCGTGAGATCTTCCAACTTTCTTCACGTACAGCTCAGACATTTCCGGCAAGGGTGGGGTCTGGCTACTGGAACCATCATCTGAAGGATCATGATCAGATGACGGCTGGGTGAGATGTGACAATTCCTCTTGCACCTGATCCTATTTGTGCATATGTAAAATTTGGTTAATATACATGTCAATACAATTAAATATTATATTTAATATAATATATGTATACACTTACCAGAATATCACCTATATGCCCGTATGTGTACGTTCCGTTATTGTAACGGTGGTAATATTCGATAATCTCCCAGTCGTAAGCTGGTCGTCCCGTCCTCTCCTCCTATATTTTGAAGAACATAAAATTAAATTAATTAAAATGAACTCAAAATAATTACTTATATAATTGAACATAAATACTTACAATCCGTCTGGCCACCTCGGCTGCCCCACGAGATCCCCCTTTATGTCTAGCAAAACCGGTACCCGGGCCTCCAGGCTCTGATAGACGGTTCTTCCGACACTGCTCACTCTTCTTAATTGTGTCCGGATCATTCCAGTGGCGAACCAAGTGCTCCCAGACATCGTTGTCCCAATTCGGCTTCTTCTTCTCATGCTCCCACAATCCCTTGTAGTGGTTCAACATGTCACTGTATCGATTTGCTGCTCTCTCAAGAAAGAGCTTGTACACTAATGCAGTGTCAGTAGTCTCTGGATCCCACGTAACCTCATTCTGCCAAAAAAAATTTATTAATTATAACAAGATGTGAATGAATAGATATGTTACACATCATTAAATTATACCTGGAATGTATCCCACCACCGTTGAAGTACACCTGGGGATACCAAGCCGAATGTGTGTGCGCCAACCTCCATATTCCGGTACATGATATGTCTGATGGTGGTCGAGATTAGACCCGAAGGCATCAACCTGTTGTTACACATAATTAATTTGAAAATGAATAATTATGTATTTCATTACAATGAAAATTATAAGATATGTAATACTTACGATCCACGATAGATCGTAAGACGAATACGACTCGACAGACGCACGTCCGACTGGGTCGGGTATCGGTGGATCCTCCTGCGCTGGATACATGTGGGGCATCTGGGGGACCTGTGTGTAGTACGGATAGGGGGTCGATCCCTGCATCTGGGGCATCTGGACGATCCCAGTCATATCTGGCAAATAGAAACCCGGATGATGTGGTATATGTACAGGCGGCGTCTCACCTCTACCTCTACCTCTACCTATACCTCTACCTCTACCTCTACCTCTACCTCTACCACCCGAATCCTGCCCAGTACCAGAACCCTGACCACCAGAACCCTGACTACCAGAACCATGTCCACCAGAACGCTGTTGTACATCTCCACTACCATCGTAATTACGAGGTAAATTGTGTATCCTCGTCGTAACATGATCCTCAAAGTAATGAGAACAAAACATTGACGCCTCTCTAATTAAATATGCATTTGCAATCGAAGCTTCAACACGTGCTTTGTTACCCACACTCAGTTTCAAGGTGCGAAGATACCTATAATTAGAATTCAAGGATCGTGATTAAGATAATATAAAAAACATTGAATATGACCATTATATCTTAAAATTCCTTAAAATACCTCTCGAATGGATACATCCATCTGTATTGAACTGGACCAGTAACTTTTGCTTCATATGCAAGGTGCACAGGTAGATGTTCCATGGAGTTGAAGAAGCTGGGTGGAAAGATACGTTCCAACTTGCACAATATTACTGGGATATCCGTTTCCAACCGAGTCATGTTGTCAACTGTTATGGTCGTAGAAGTTAAGTCCTTAAAAAAGAGACTAAGCTCAGTGATTGCTTTCCACACATCAGTCTGCAGAATATTACGAAAAGCAATCGGTAGTAGTCTCTGCATAAACACGTGACAATCATGACTCTTCATTCCATACAATTTCAACTTCGTCCAGTCAATACATCGAGACATGTTAGACACATAATCATCGGGAAACTTCAATCCACTTATCCACTTACATATAACATCTTTTTCTTTCTTATCAAGCGCATAACAAGCCTTGGGATACTTATTTGTACGTGGACATTTCTTGAGAGAGGGACAACGACAATATTCATTCAACTCATCTCTTGATTTTGATGTGTCCTTTGTTTTCCCCTCCACATTCATCACTGTGTTGAACACGTTATCGAACACATTTTCCTCAATGTGCATCACGTCCAAATTGTGTCGAACTAACAAAGTACTCCAATAAGGCAAATCCCAAAAAATGCTTTTTTTCTTCCACCCTCCGTCAATTTTTTTGTTGTGTGCCTCAGCACCTTCCTCTGTAACCTTTCTAAGTCCCAAATGATCAATTTCGTATAGGAGACTCGCACCTGTTCGGATAGGCGGCGGATCATCTGTGACTGCTACTCCAGCCCTGAATACCGTCTTGTTCTTTCGCCATGTATGATTAGGTGGTAAGAACTTTCGGTGGTTATCGAACCACGATTGCTTTCGACTGAGCCTCAAAGTGAATGCATCGGTGTACTCCCCACAATATGGACAAGCAAGCTTTCCAGCTGTACTCCAACCAGACAACATTGAGTACGCTGGAAAGTCGCTAATGGTCCAAATCAGTGCAGCTCTCATAATAAAGTTTTGCTTCCTAGAGACGTCGTACGTTTGCACCCCATTTTCCCATAAAAATTTCAAATCAGCTATCAGAGGTTGTAAAAACACATCAAGCTTGTCCTTCGAACTTTTTGGCCCGGGCACAAGAATCGAAAGAAACATGAATTGATCTTTCATGCATAACTACGGGGGTAGATTGTACGGAGTAAGAATAACTGGCCATGACGAATATTGCTTCCTCGTCATTCCAAACAGTGCAAAACCGTCTGTGCTCAAGCCCAACCTAACATTCCTAATTTCAGCTGCAAAATCAGGATACGAACGGTCCAAATGCTTCCAAGCCAACGAGTCTGCAGGGTGACGCATAACACCAGAGTCATCAGAACTGCACGAGGCATGCCATGTCATATCCTTCGCAGTGGCCTTGGACATGTACAATCTTTGCAAACGAGGAATTATGGGAAAGTAGAACATTTCCTTAACCGGACGTTTCTTTTTCAACCGACCATCTGCATCAACCCTACTCGGCTTATACCGTGGTCCACCACAAATCTTACAGAACTCTAGTTCGCTGTCTGCACCCCAAAATAACATGCAGTTCTGTGCACAACAATGAATCCTTTCTACCGGAAGACCCATCCCACTCATCAAGTGTTTGGTATCGTTAAATTTCTTGGGAACCTTATTTTCTGAAGGACAAATCTCACGAATCAACTCAACGACTTGATTGTATCCCCTTTCAGACAATCTGTTTTCGGTTTTAATATTCAACAATCTGGAATTGAACGACAACTGCGAATGAGATTCACAACCGGGATACAAGTCTTGGTCCGCTGCACGAAGCATGTCGTAGAACTGTGACGCATTCTCATTAGGGGGTTCTTCATTATGTGCCTCCTCTTCCGCGTTGATTCCAAAATCAATGTTTGGGTTACCCATTAATTCTTCTACCATAGTGTGGTACGAGCTAGGTCCCATAGGGTCAACTTCATTTGAAGTTGACGCAAATTCACTAGTGTTTTGAAATGAACGTGGACCCCAACTCTCTTCACCGTGATAAATCCAATTATAATAATTTCGTGTAAACCCATTTCGATATAAATGAGACTTCACTTCATTAGGATCTCTATAAGTCTCATTTCGACATCTAGCTTTCGAGCAAGGACACCTAATTTTCCCTTCCCAAATCGAATTCGGATTACTAGTGGCAGCTTCAATAAATCCATTTACACCACTAATAAATTCGGGGCTCATAATCCCATTGACCAATCTTGGCCTATACATCCAACTACGACTTGAATAATTCATGTTAATCGATCTGTTTCAAATGTAAATATATATAGTTTATATATATATTTTTAAAAATTTCGGCAGAGTTTCATCTAAATCTATCGTATCACCAAATATTTAGGTTCCTAGTGCATCCATTTCCGACTCGAGTAAAATTACTCAAGTCGGAACGCACAATCTACAACAAACAAACAACTAATCCCGACCTCCAACATCGATTTAATTTCACCTATTTCCAACAATTAATTATAAAATTAATTCTCCCAATTAACACATTCATGCATAACAATTAACACACCGTACCAATTAATAATTAACACATATATATACATGCATATATAAAACATATATAACAATAATTATATTAACACATTAATTCATAACAATTAACAATTTTTATAACTTTCATCAATTAACAATATTCTTAATTAATCCTAATAAACATTATACATATTTTTCTAACATAATTACAATCCTAACATTACACAACAAAACTATATACATGCATATATATATATACATATATAATATAATACAAACATATATATATATACAACTTTTAATTTAATCAATAAAAACGCATAAATTTACCGTAGAAATGAACCCCTCGAAGTGTAGAACAGAAATATCCAAAAATTAGTCTCGATCGGTAGCTCCGGCAGCGGCGGTGGCGCGGTGGAAGGAAGCTCCGCGGCTGTTTTCTTTTTTTGGGGGTGAAGGAGGTTGTACGAATTTGGGGAAGAAGGAGAGGGTTTTAATTGGGAAATAGGCGAGGGCAATTACGAGGGCCCCACCCCCCTCGCCAATTAGCGAGTGGGGAACCGTCGCCATTTTCCGAGGGCCACAATGCACTCGCCAATGAGCGAGTGCACAACACGCCGTCGCCAAATCCCTCGCCAATTGGCGAGGGCATATTTTTCCACTCGCTAAATAGCGAGTGTGATTCCGCCCCTCGTCAAATCCCTCGTTATTTATTCCCCTCTTTAAATCCCTCGCCAAATAGCAAGGGTGAAATACCCCTCGCCAATTCCCCTCGTTATTTGAGCAATATTTTGTAGTGATCTAATTGTATTACCTACAAAATTAGCTAGGAACTTAGAAAATATTGATTTACCTACAAAATAATCCGTAGGCAAAATAGCATTTCCCTACCAAAATGATTGTAGGTGATTTGTTTATTTATTACCTACGAAAATTTTCCTAGCTATTTATATGTATAAATTATCTAATTGTATTACCTACAAAATTAGCTAGGAACTTAGAAAAGCAATAGTGTTATAACAAATAAACATATGAACTTTAGTATGTCCCACATCGAAAGAGTAGAAAAAATATAGGAGAAAAAATAATATAAAAGTAGTAGTATAAATAAGTTAGTAACCAACAAACATAAAATTTTTGTCCCACATCGGATAAAGAGTACAAGAAACATGAGAGAAAAACATTATAAAAGGGGCCTAATGTGCACCTAAGTTTGTATTTTAAAAATGTTTATATATTTCAACACTTTTTGAATTGGTTTTGTGATCGATTCATGGTTTGACCGAAATGTTATGGATTTGCTACGAAAATGTGGTAGGTAATTGCCTACGGATTAAATTTTTGTGGGCAACCGAATTACCTACGAGCGAATTCCATACGAATGGTTTTCGTTGGTATTCCGTAGGTAAATATAAATGCCTACAAAATTGGAATTATTGCCTACAAAATATTCTCTAGCCAATTAATTATTTTCTTGTAGTGAATGATTGAACCCTTTAGTATCCGAATAATATTTAATATCGAATAATGATAGTAACAATAAATATTTTCTGATACTAAAAGAATTTAACCTTTAGTATCAGAATCGAATAATGGTATCAATTAATTTTAACGATACTAAATATATAGTATCAATAAATATTTTCTAATACTAAAAGGATTTTAACATTTAGTATCTGAAAAAAAAAATTGGTATCAATTTTTTTTTATACTACTTTTTTTTTATATAGTATCTAAATTTTTTGTTCCTTAGTATCAAAAAAGACATTTAACATCTGATAATTAATTCTAAAATTAATGGTATTACAAAAAAAATCTAATATTAATTTCCGAATAACAAAAACCACACTAGCTTTATTACACGCATAAAACGTTAATATTCAATATGATTCAAATCTAGCTTTATTTGTCCTCCATAGTACAAATTCAACTATCAAAAAACAGAATAGGACAATTCACTCTAAGACTTTAAGTTTCAAGACAAAATTTTTTAATAAAACAATTTAGGACAAAATGAACTAGTTATAGTCTATTATGCCCCTGGTTTCGAATTAGGTATGATTTTCGAATTCAATTAATTATGTTAAGCAAAATTAGGAAAGTCAACATTTTTAAATTTAAATTAATGTGTGAGATATTTTGCCTAGAATCTCGCACTGTTTTTAATTAAGAAAGGATATTACCCAAAATTTCTCCTAGCTTCTTTCTAGTGCATATTTAAGCGGTGGCCTGATCTTCAGAGAGTATTTCGAAGCTTCGAAGCGTTGAAACCTGAAATCGCCAACATTATAATATTCTTTCCAGATTTTGAATTAGCTCTATGAATTTTATAACCATCACTTCACTAAAATTTTTATTTTTCAAGCAATGTTAATAATTTTTCTTTCTTTTTAAACTTAAACGTGCAATTAATTACACTTAATTTTTTTAAATAGTTTTCCTTATTCGATGTTCCAAAGCTCGAAATTGAAATAATTATACTTAATTTCATATTTGAATCATTTAATTTGATTAATGTAAAATATGAAAAGTCAAATGAATTAAATTTTAAAAAGGTAAGAGATTATCCCTAAATTATAGTTGAAGGAAAATGATTGAAGGTATGTTTGTTTCGTCTTTTCATCTACTCGTGTGATTGTACAAATGAGTTTTCGCATGTAAGAAATCGTTGATTTTTTAAGATGTGTATTTGTGCATTGCATATTTGTATGATATTTTTGATAGTTTGATACATATACATAATATGTGCATTGCATATTTATAGGGGATGCATATATCAAATATGTGCATTGCATAATATTAATATAAGATTGTATCATAAATTCTATATGCATATTTTATTATATGCAACCGATAAGTGCATATAATTTTAAATATACTTGCATTTTTTTATATATGCAACCGATAATTGCATATACTTCCCAAATTACTTGTATCTACAATTGACCCTACTCTAGTAAATTAGGTGTACTTGTTTTCAAGCTCCCCAAATTTAAAAAAATCATGTTCTTGGTGTCTTACTCCCCTGTATAAGATATTTCAAGAAACAAATTCAAGAAACAGATATAAATCAGACGAAAAGACGTTTTACAATTATCATGACTCCAAACATTCCAATATACAAAATCAATTTATACAAAGCAACTAATCAAATGAATCTAAGATTATTGAATTTCTGCTTAATTAACTACTATTGTATATGATATGTTCATCTAATGAGCAAACTTCAATTTTGCAGATACTCACTACTCCATTTTCTGACTTGACATGCTTCATTCCATCTAAATCCAAAGTAGGGGCAAACACTGTACCCTCCATTTTTTTTCCTCAACTGCATAGATTGAATAACACTGTCTTAGAAAACTCAGGATTTCAAAGATAAATTGAAGAATTTTTTTACTTCACTTTTCAATCCATTTGAATAGTGCAAAATCTTATAAATTAAACCATAGAACAGAATAAAATGGATACTTGTATGAACTAACACTTATATCTCCAAATTCCTACAAGTAATATACAAATAACTAGATAAAAAAAAAATCAATAAATCATTCGAAAAAACGAATTTGAATCCCATAGCAGTAATTGAAGAGTCATATAATATTGGAGAGCGACGTATATGTTTCTATGGTCGCGGAAGAGACGGAAGAGAGAGAGCTGAGAGGGGTGGGTGGGGGGTTTTTACACATCCACTGTGTGAAAATCAATGGGTGGCCGGCCTGGTGCAGCGATTTACACCTCCACTGTCGTCGAGAAGGAGGGGGCGGATCAGAGCTTGGAGAGATGTTGGCTGGACGGCGATTTACACCTCCATTGTGTGAATCGTACACTGTGGAAATGCATCAAGTTTTTTGAAACTAATCGACCGCAAGTAACAATACAATCTTCAATTTGAATTGAATTGAATTCGAATTAATGCTGAAAGGTGTAACCGAAATTTGGGGGAGAAAAAGGAAGGTGTAACCGAAATTTGGGGGAGAAAGGAATTAATGCTGAAAGACTTTGAAATTTTAATTAATTTCGATTATTTATAACTGCAGGGCATAAATGGAATTTTGTATTGTATTTTGGTCTTAATTGTTTTACTTAGAATTTTTGTCTTACTTTGTTTAAATGACTTATGGATTGTCTTAGTTTGTTAATAAACTCTTAGTTTTATATACAAAAACTAGTATATAAGCTCCATTACAAAATATCTAATGTAAAGTGCTTTTCAAGAACTAGTATATTAGGTTGGTTCTGTTGAGCATGTCCAAACATGCAAATTGTGGGAAGCCTTGTAGTTGCCATAATCTCCTGCAATTGAGCCACTTTCAGATCTATCATATATTTTTCACAAATGGATCAAACCTTAGAGCACAAATTCATATAAATGAAATTCATATGGCATATAATAATTAAATACAAAAAACAAAGAAACATAGAGAATTATAACAAGTAAACAGTGGAGTAGAAGAATATTTAGAAGAAAAGAGTAAGTTTGAGTTTAGGTTTGCAACATCCTGAGGCAGAAAATCATATATTGAAAATTGAATGAAGAGTTGGGAAAGAATGACTGTTAAAGGGAAAGTCATGTTGAGGGTGGGTTCATGATGAACTGCAACTGCAATGAAAAGAAGAGCATGCAAAAATTAATGTTGGATCAACAGAGGAGAGGAATAGAAAAGCATACTTTTTTCCATGTGGGTTTGAAGCTGTTTATGTAAAGATGACAATATCAAAGACCATAGATGCCATACTTCAGGAGATACTGCACCACTTCATAAGCATAAATTAAAAAAGGTAGTAGCTGAAACTTGAAGCACAAACAATGAATACTGAACAGTCAAAACTTAAATGTTGTAATAACTACAAATGTATAAAACAGTTTTAACTTTTAAGTCTTCAAAAGAGAGATGAATTTGAAATGTAAACAACAAAATGATTCAACTCCAAGGCTTTCTAGTCCACTTTTAATCCAAGTCATTTGCATAGGCAATAGATCTTACAATAGTAACAAACATAAAGGATAGCACATATATGAGTGGAGTGTACAACAAATATTTGTATTGTTCTTAATTGTGCGTTCTGCTACACTAAAAGATAAACCAGTTGCATAGGCAATATACACACACACACACACAAGGTGACATCTAAGAAACTAGAGTCTAGAACATGGTCCTGACACCCGTAAGTACTACTATAACTTGAGCCAAGCAACTTTAGATAGAAGAAATTAATCAACTAAACATTTACATCATCATCACACTTATACAACTTTAAGAGTGATTGAAAATGAATTTTGTCCAATTACTGACTCATACAGAACATGTAAATGACAGGAAATACAATTTGATTTGAAAGTGATATTCAGAAGAGAGGCGTAGTTACCTATGTGTTTGTTTGCTAAGCCCAAAAATATGTTGCAAGAGATGCCATCTGGATAAGAATCTCATTATCATTACCTGGATAAGAATCTCATTATCATTAACTACTGCAATCAATACCCAGTGAAACGAGACTCAAGTTTAAAACATATTAGATCCAAAAACATAATAAAAAGTATCAACATAGCAACATTTATTCAATTCAAAGAATTAAACAGTGAATTTAAGCAACAATTCAGATCTTAGTGTATTTAAGCAACAATTCAGATCTGAAGAAATTACATTAATCAAAACACGAGCTCTAGTCTAAAATGTCTGAACTCCACCGACTTCAAATCTACAAATCTGGTGCTGATGATTACAGAGCTTTATGAGCCTGTAAAAGCAGAGCAATCTTCATTTATCAAGTCTTCATTTATCAAATCTATAATTGCAATTGCATCTCTCCTTCAAATAATTTTCTAGAATATGAAAGATATTTTATCAACTGCACCTCTATTTCAAATAATTTTCAGAATGCTATCACTAATTTCTTCAAAAAAAAAAAAAAAAAGAGATAAAAAGTATGTACCGAGAAATCAAATGGAAGCGCGAGACGCCAGTAGATGTCAATGGACCTGAGGCTGCTGGACACCGATGGACGCCGGAGCTCTACAGCAGGAGGTTGCGTGCGGCTGTGGGATGGCGGCCCTGGGCGTCTGCCTCGCTGGCCAGTGCGCAGCAGCGACAGGCTTGGGATCTGTCGCCGGCGTCGGGGCATTAGGCGCGAGGCCACTGGCCGACATCACCGATGTAGTCGCCGGAGCGTTATGGTGCAGCGGCGGTCGAGAGAAGGGGACCGCGTTAGAGTGCGGCCGTCTGAGCGGTGGCTACGGCGCGCAGGGAGTGGCCGGAGGGACTATGTGTGGCGGCGACTGAAGTATTACGGTTACATCCTCACTGTGTGAAAATCGCACACAGTGAGGGTTTTCTGTTTCTTTTCAAATCAATCAAATTACTTTCTCGAGAAGAGAGGAGACCAGGGAGATTGTATAGTGTATACTATATGAGCAATTGGTATCGGAAATTAATTATCGATACCAATCTATCATTATTACTAATTAAAAAAATTGTATCAATAAAACAATTATTAATGCTAAAAATAAAATTAATAGTATTAAAAATTTAATTTTTAATAACAATTATAATTAGTATCAAAAATATATATTTGATAAAAAATAATTAGTGGTATCAATAAAACAATTACTAATACTAAAAATAAAATTAATAGTATCATAAATTTAATTTTAGACACTAATAATAAGTAGTATTAAAAATAATTGATACAAAAAATAAGTGATATCAATAAAACAATTACTAATACTAAAAATAAAAGTAATAGTATCGAAAATTAAATTTCCGATATCAATAATAAGTAATATCAAAAATAAAATTGATACAAAAAATAAATTATATCAATAAAACAATTACTAATATTAAAAATTAAATTAATAGTATCGAAAATTAAATTTCCGATACCAATGATAAGTAGTATCAAAAAAATATATTTAATACAAAAAATAAGTGGTATCAATAAAACAATTACTAATACTAAAAATAAAATTAATAGTGTCGAAAATTTAATTTCCGACACCAATGATAAGAAGTATCAAAAAAATATATTTGATACAAAAAATAAGTTGTATCAATAAAACAATTACTAATACTAAAAATGAAATTAATTGTATCGAAAATTTAATTTCCGACACCAATGATAAGTAGTATCAAAAAAAAATATTTGATACAAAAAATAAGTTGTATCAATAAAACAATTACTAATACTAAAAATAAAATTAATAGTATCGAAAATTTAATTTTCGACACCAATGATAAGTAGTATCAAAAAAAAATTTGATACAAAAAATAAGTTGTATCAATAAAACAATTACTAATACTAAAAATAAAATTAATAGTATCAAAAATTTAATTTTCAACACCAATGTTAAGTAGTATCAAAAGAAATATTTGATACAAAAAATAAGTTGTATCAATAAAACAATTACTAAAAATAAAAATAAAATTAATAGTATCGAAAATTAAATTTCCAATACCAATGATAAGTTGTATCAAAATAATATATTTGATACAAAAAATAAGTGGTATCAATAAAACAATTACTAATACTAGAAATAAAATTAATAGTATCGAAAATTTAATTTCCGACACCAATGATAAGTAGTATCAAAAAAATATATTTGATACAAAAAATAAGTGGTATCAATAAAACAATTACTAATACTAAAAATAAAATTAATAGTATCGTAAATTTAATTTCCGACACCAATAATAAGTAGTATCAAAAAAATATTTTGATACCAAAAATAGGTGGTATCAATAAAACAATTACTAATACTAAAAATAAAAGTAATAGTATCGAACATTAAATTTCCGATATCAATAATAAGTAGTATCAAAAAAAAAAAATTATATCAATAAAACAATTACTAATACTAAAAATAAAATTAATAGTATCGAAAATTAAATTTCCGATACCGATGATAAGTAGTATCAAAAAAATATTTGATACAAAAAATAAATTGTATCAATAAAATAATTACTAATACTATAAGTAAAATTAATAGTATCAGAAATTAAATTTCCAATACCAATGATAAGTAGTATCTAAAAATTATTTGATGCAAAAAATAAGTAGTATCAATAAAAAAAAATCTGATGCCAAAATAATTTTAGTATAAAAAAATAATGGATGCAATAAAATTAATGGTATCAAAAATTTATTTTTTTGATACCAAGTATGCAAGTAGTATCAATGGTTTTATTGTTGATATTAAATGATAAGATTTAGTATCGGAAAAAGCATCTGATACCAATTTTCTGATACTAAAAACCTCTTTTTTTGTAGTGGACGAAACTCTGCCGAATTTTTTAGAAAATATTATATTAAATATTTATGTTGAACTGAAAATTGAATTGATACACTTATGTTTTTTAATGGGGTTAATTGCAAAAAAATTCACGACCTTTAGATTTTTATCAATTACAACATATCTTTTTTTTTCTTTGCAATTTGATACACTACCTTTTAAAGTTTTGCAATTCAATACATCTGTCAATTTTCTGGCAACAATTAAAAGTATGATGTGATTGTCAAAGTTGTCGAGGTGCCACATAAATGTCACGAATGATGAATAATTTATTTTTTTAATTTTTAAAACGTTTTTAATTAAAAAAATACTAAAAAAGTAATTTTAAACTAAAAAGAATACTAAAAAAATATATTTTAAACTAAAAACAATACTAAAAAAAAATTGTTTAAAAAAACACCATAAACCAATTTAATTATTAGTATCATTTCTCCAAAAACTCAAAAAATAAGATCGCGTCCTCCAAATCACAGTCCAAAAAAAATAATGTAAAATATTGTATAATATTTTTATTTAAAAAGGTTTTTAAAATAAAAAAAATACATTTTATTGATCAGTCATGACATTTACGTGGACATTTGTGTAGAACTTTAATACGGCTTCAGTGTATACATGCACATGAATTGTGTTGTCGAAAAATAAACACATGCATCGAATTGTAAAACTTAAAAAAGTGATGTATTGAATTGCAAAGAAAAAAATGATATGTTGTAATTGATAAACACAGTAAAGGTCGTGATTTTTTTTTTTGCAATTAACTCTTTTTAATGTTGTTTTGTTTGTTTAGGTGGACAAGATCATAATTGATTTTAATTTTGTTGAAAACTTGAAATTTAAATTTTCTTGAACTTATATTTATATGATTATGATAATGTTGAATATATATATATATATATATAAAAATAAATGTACAAATATTACGTACACTTAATCTAACAATTTTAATACATTAAAAGTTAATTAATATATAACTTTTAAATTGAACATTTTTATAATTTTTGTATTGAAGAAAATATAATTATTTATAACACAATTAAACATAATTATTGATAACACATTTTTATAATTTTTGTATTGAAAAAAATATAACATGTATGTTAAAATAAACAATCAAATTTAAATTAAAGAAGATTTTTTTTTGCATATAACATATATATATATTAATTGCATTCAGAATACAACGACAATATCCTAGCCTAATTGGCAACAGGGGCGCCCATAAATGCTTCAGGACCGAGAGATCCTGAATTCGACACCCACCATGCGCGCGAATTAGGAATTAAATGGAGGAATATATGTGGCCCAGCGGTGGTGGTGGGATCTAAACGCGCGAGATGCCTGGATTCGAATCCCAGATAATTCAATTTTTATTTGGATAATATTGGCGAGGGAAATCCCTCGCTAATTTACGAGGGCTTCGCGAGGGATCGCTGAATATGTGAATTAATTCCAAAATAGGATTCGCGAGGGATCGACCCTCGCTAATTGACGATGGCACGTTTCCCTCGCTAATGGGCGACGGATATTTACTCGCAAGTGGGAGAGGGAATTTTCCCTCGGGAATTGGCGAGCGCGTGTTCCCTCGCTGATTAACGAGTGTTTTTCGAAATCCCTCGCGTACTCGTTAGAGAGGGAGAGATTCCCTCGCGTACTCCGTCGCTGCAACGATTTCCGAGGGTTTTTCCCTCGCCTACTTCCTCGCGTTTTGGGCCCAGTTTTGTGGTGCTTGTTTCTTGTTAGTAGTCAATTAATCACTCAACTACCCATTGCACATATATATTGTGCCAACATAACTAGCTAGCTTCTCTTTATCTCTTGTTTTGTTAGTTAAATTAGTCTCAACTAACTCTTGATAACTACCCAAGAGTAGTTAATCTCCTCATGTATAAATATGACCTTAAGGTCACATTTTAATTCAATGAAGCTATTCTAATTACTCTCACATGGTATCAGCCTAATACGGCGAAAATCCTCTTCTTCTTCTTCTTCTTCTCCATCGTTTTCTTTTTCCATGGCAGACCCGATGCCGCCCACCACCTCCTCGGCCACCTATGTTTTTTATTCCACCCTCACCCTACATGCCATGACCCATCTTATCACCGTTAAACTCAAATCCACAAATTACCCTATGTGGTACGCTCAAATCCACCCCTTACTAGCCACCCAAAAGTTCCTCCCATTCGTCGATGGTACCTCTCCTGCTCTGCCACCTACCAACTCCAAAGATGGCCATTCGGAACCGAATCCCGAGCATACCTCTTGGTCTGCTCGTGATCAGATTGTTCGTGTCTTCTTGGTTTCCACTCTAACGGAAGAAACCATGGCAGTAATCGTTGGGTGCAGTTCCTTGGCAGAGATATGGTCAAGATTAGCCACAACCTTCAATCAACCTCCTAAGGCCCGAGAAATTCGTCTCAAAGATGAGCTTCAAACCATCAAGAAAGGTCATCGTACAGTTGACGAATAAGACATCCTCTTCAAGAATCTATGCGATCAACTCTCATCCATGAGACGTGTTCTTGATGACACCGATAAATCTCACTGGTTCCTTCGTGGCCTTGGCCCAGATTTTCATGGCTTCTCTACCTCTCAAATAAACCTCTCGCCTCTTCCCTGCTTTTCTGATCTTCTCGCCATGGCTGAATCTCATGATCTCTTCACAATTCCTCCACTTCCTCTCTGGTTGTTCCTTCATTCTTCGCTCAAACTGCTCGCCCTCCGCGTCGTGGTCGAGGGATTCTAGGTCACTCTCAGGGCCGTTTTGGCAGCAGAGGTCACGATCGCTACTTGCCGCGCAGTCAGATTTGCAAGTTCGATGGTCACATTGCTGACTCGTGTCCCCAGCGCTACACCGCCCCTCCTGCTCGTTAATCCACATGTGCCGAGTCCACTCCTACTTATCCATCACTCCCTTCAATGTCTCAGACTGGTACCTCGACACTGGAGCTTCAGCCCATATGGTCTCCTCGCCTACGACTCTTGACTCCTCGTCTCTCTACTCAGGTTTTGATCGTGTAGTGGTCGGCAACGGCAATTCCCTGTCGATCACCCACACCGGTTCCATATCTCTCTCTCCCTCTCTCTCTCTTTCTTTCTAATGTTCTTGTTGTTCCAAATATCACTAAAAATTTATTATCTGTTATTCAGCTTATATCTAATCGCCATGTTTGCTCTATAGCAATTGTATAAATAAGGCTTAATTATTTTTGGTTTAATGAAAACATTATTTTAGTCTCACAATGGTCAACTTTCCATTCGTTAATTTGCGATGTTATTCAGCTTATATCTAATCGCCATGTTTGCTCTATAGCAATTGTATAAATAAGGCTTAATTATTTTTGGTTTAATGAAAACATTATTTTAGTCTCACAGTGGTCAACTTTCCATTCGTTAATTTGCGATGGACTTAAATAGAGTATCTAATTAGCAATATAATGGTCAACTTTCCATTTGTTAATTGCACCTTATAAATATTGTTTCCTAAATATAATCAAATCAATTATATTGAACATACAATTTGTTAATTTTTATTACCATGTTATAAATTCATGACTTTTATTGATTGATGGAAAGTTAAATACCCATCCCTTTTTTTCCCTCCCCATGACTCGAACCCAGGACCTAAGGCCTAGGTAGTGGTGCTCTAACCACTTGAGCTATCCCACTTTGTCTAATTCATGACTTTTATTAATGTTGATTAAGTCGACGTTTATATTGGTTACACAATTTGTTAATTTTTATTAAATAATCAATTTTAGTCCATACTTTTCCCTTTTTACTAAATTTAGCATATACTTTTTTAAAACTAAATTATACCCATACTTTTCATTTTATTATCAAATTTAGCACAAACTTTTTCTTTCATAATCATACTTTTTATTTTTAATCAAACGTATGTTTTACTAATTTTAGCACATGTTTGTATCGATTAGTTTAAAATACCAAAAAAAGAAAAAAATGTAAAAATTATCTAATAACTAAAAAGAGAAAAAATATCTTAAATATGTTTAAATCAAGAAAATCAATTTAAAATCTACAAAATTAAAAATAATTGAGAATTAAAATTACCTAAAACTATTGAATTAAAAATAGATTTACAATATATATATATATGTGAAAGTGTGCGTGCGTGCGATATACAGAGATGTTGTCTGTTGTGTTGGCACAATCCAGACAACATTTAAGCAGCGAAAAATAAAATGCACGAAACAACAGAATATTCAAAATTTGTATAGACTATAAATAAGTCTATACTGTTTCACTAAAATATAATTAGTAAAACGAAGCCAAGAACCTCTTCGAGGTACGGCAATGTCAATTTTACAAGGTGTTGACAACCCAAAGAATCTAAAACAAAGTTTATGAGACTGCCTCTCAATCTTGGCCTAACATAAACACTTCTAGATTCAAACAAATGTGCTAGTCTAATTGATAGAGATTACAATTATACTATCACACAAAAGGAGAGAAGAAACACAGATTTTTCTAAACTAAAAGCGCCACGCTTTCGATAGTCTTGTAATGGATTGTGTCTTCTTTCTTCTCTACATTGAAACGTTGAAGGCAGCCTCTATTTATAGATACAATTCGTCAGCCTCCAACTCCCATAGATCACATGATCTATGTAACTTCCCCTTAACTCCTTAAAATAAGGTAACTTCCAATTTAGACTTAACTTCCATTTGTGCTTGCAATTCTCTCACTCCTTATGCAATCTGCATGACCTGGACACGTCCACATCTTCTAACTGCAACAAGGAACATTACAAACAACATAGAAAATTCGGAGGTAGGCGAATTACGATGTTGACCAAAGTAATGGAACATTCTGCACATCACGGGTACAACATCAGCAACAACCTTTTAGAAAGGTTTGAAAAATCTAATTGACTATATGAAACTACCTCCCTTTTAGGTCTATACATATAATCTCCTAGACGAAATAAGTATGATACATATGTTGATTGGGTCTACAACAATCTATCATACTGTTGCATTAGTCCTCTATTAATTTGCAACGTTTTCAACTACATGCAACCTCCATAGATAAGTTTTTGTATGATCTATAACTTCCTCCACAAACTCCTTAAAAGTAGAAACCACCATGCCTGCTCTTAACTTCTCACTCCTTGTATTTATGCAACCGCTTGACCTGGTAACTTCCACGTCTTCAATCCTGCATACAAGGACATTAAGAACAACATCTAAAATCGGAGTTAGTGTAAGGAGAAAGGGCAAATTATGATGTTGACCAAAGTGATGGAACATTTTGTACAACACTTTACAAACAGAGTTGCCAAGAGTGTTGAATCAAAATAAGCATTATAGGTACAACATCAACAATCTCCCCCAATTTGGCCTTTCTACTAAAACACTTCTGATGTTAAACATACAGAAATATTCAAGGTAGAAATATACAAAGTTTACATCAAGTAAATGACATAAAATCGTAATCACCAAATGTAAGTAGCAAGTTTATCTCTAAACACTAAAACAATGTGTTTAGAATAAAAACAGAAATAATAAAGAACAAAATGAAATCCTAAATAATAAAGGAAATAATAGAAATATAAATCCTACAAGCATTACAAAAAAATAAAGAAAAGTTATGTAAATAAGTAAAGGAGAGGATTGAGCTGAATAACACTTCAGTTGCATCTCCATGGGTCTGCACAAACTCCCCCATACTTTATAGCTTCTCCAGTTTGTATGCTTTCATTAGTCTCCATGCACGCTCTCAATGACATCAACATCTTGTGCATCTTCAGCTACTGCCTTATCACTTTCTTGTATAGCTTCTTTTTCTTGATTGTCGCCATCAACGTTGATTGTGAAAGAAATGACGAATTATTGATGATGTTGTCAGATATGTTGTGACGTTCTTCACAACATTGACACAACATCAACAATCTCCCCCAATTTGGACTTTCGACAACAACAAACCTGATGCAATAATAGCTAGACAACAAAAGGTGTAGGCTAGACAACAAGAATAGAATGTAATGTTTAAATCGAAGTGAATTTGAACCATCGAAAATAACTCCCCCTAAAATTGATCTTTCCAAAACTCCCCCATAGATGTAAAACTCCCCGTTTCAACAAGCAGGATAATTCCCATCTACAACAATTTGCATTAGGTGCAGCATCTTATGCAGCTTCTCCCCCTGTTGGTGTGGAAAGGAGAAACAAATAGATTAAAAGATCATGAACTGCTGTAATGCTGGCATTATTGTTCCATCATTCTCAGAAACATTCAGTGAAATCGTCATTGTTGTAAGAAGAGTCAGAAAACTTCGAATAGCAGTAGAGTTTTGAGTGGTTTCAGGTTCATGGTTTCAGTAGGAGGGTGAATGCTTTGCATTTCAGAACGGATGACTTAAGGTTTGAAACGTCATAGGTGTAGATGTATGAGAAATTTCAGTGGAGGTTTTAGTTTTTGGAATAGGTACCTCAATCGAACTGATCATAAAGTATGGTGATCCCGGTGTCGTTGTTTCAACATTTTCTTAAACACGTAGGGAAATCGCCATTGAAGCAAGTAAGTTTAGAGGGTTCGATTTTCAGAGGAAGAAGAGGCTTGAGAATTTGAGCTTTGATCAAATGGCGAAGTGTTTTCCATCCTTTAAATACATGTAAACTAGATTCGAATTAAATGAACAATTCAAAGTCAGGAAAATTTAAACACTTTCGAATTGAAATGCAGTGATGAACAATCAATACTCTGTGATATACCACTGCATATAATATCTTCAAAATCAGTGCATAAGTTAGAGAATATAATAACAATATAAATATCTAGACATTTCAATTTATTAAAAGAACTTAAGTAGAGAAGATCAATTGAAAGTTGTACGCATAATGGGAGTAATTTGAAAAAATAGGAAGTGAAATGAATAACTTCTCCCATGTAAGTGATCGTGTGAAATTAGTGGAAGAGAAACAAGGATAAAATAAACAACCCAAATTAAAATAAAATATTTAAAACAGAAAATGCAATATATCTAAATAAAATAATGACCTGGAAAAAATCAAATTTAATAATTCCGAAAAATTAATCTAATATTCAGAAAATAAATAATTCATAAAGGTAACTGAAATTCGAGTCATTTTCAATGTTGCTCATAATGTTGGCCCACATACATCTCAACACTGTTTTTACATGAATTTGCTTCATTTGTGTTGCACATATATATTTTTTTTTTATTTCACAATTTCACATTGATCCATCTTTTGAAAAGAGTGCATCGTAGTAGCGAACTCCGTGCCCCATAGTTACTCAATGGATATATGAATAATTTGATGCAATTTTTTAAACACCTTTTGAAAAGAGAACATCGTAGTAGCGAGCTCCGTGTCCCATAGTTACTCAGTGATTTTTAAGCATCTAAATTGTGATCCCTTTTTGCATTTAAGAGATGTATGTCCAGAACAGAAATTTTTGCAACAATTTTTTCAAGGCTCAAACAACATTTACATAGAAGAATTATCTAAATTCTAACACAGAAAATATCCAGAAAAATTTAATAGACAATTTCATATGTTGTCTCAAATGTTCCCACATTTGATACAACATTTAGTCAGAATTTTTCAGATAGTGCATAATTCAAGAGATTTTCGAAGGGATGAAAACCTCTTATCATCAAGGGCTTTTGCATAAATATCAGCAAGTTGTTTCTCATCAGATATGTATTCCAATTTCACAATCTCCTTCTCAACAAGATCTCTAATAAAATGGTGTCTAATACTTATATGCTTTGTCAAAGAATGTTGCACATGATTCTTAGATATATTAACAACACTAGTATTATCACAAAATATCTTGTTTTCATCATTCAAAGCTTCTATTATATTTTCAGGCTCAATCAAGGAATGATAACACATATGGTTTACCTTGTTGCATTTGGATGACATGCATATAGGCCTTACCACATCTTTTGTGATCATACCCAGCCTTCTTCTAGTTTGTACTCCAATATTCAGTTCTCCAATGATTTGGTCTGATGGATGATCTTTCGAAATTCTGGTAGATGGAGTCTTCTGAGATTCATGCAAATTTTCTGTTAATTCTGATTTTTCAGAGGATGTTTGCTCAGATGTGTCCTCATCTAAAGCAACAATTTGAGTTTGATCAGAATTCTCAGAACTCTTTGAAATTTCAACAAGGTCAGAGACACCATCTTCAATATATTGACCTGTAAGACTAGCATCATCATCAAATACCACATTTAGACATTCTTGCACAGTACATGTTCTCAAATTGTAAATTCTATAGGCTTTACTATTTCTAGAGTAGCCTAAAAAGAATCATTTATCACTTTTAGAATCAAAATTATACAATTGATCTCTATCATTTTGAATGTAACATATACAACCAAACACATGAAAGTATTTCAAAGTTGGTTTTCTGTAATTCAAAATTTCATAAGGAGTTTCAGTGGAATTAGTTCGAATATAGATTCTATTTGAAATATGACATGCTGTGTTTAAAGCTTCAGCCCAAAATCTTTTAGAAAGTTGTTTGGATAAAAGCATAACTTTAGCCATTTCTTGAAGAGATCTATATTTCAATTCAGCAAAACCATTTTGTTGTGGACTTTTAGGTAAAGAAAACTCTTGCATGATACCTTTACTTTCACAAAATTCAGTAAAAGAACTATTTTCAAACTCTCTTCCATGATTAGACTTAATTCTGCAAACTTTAGAGTTAAAAACAGTTTTGAATCTCTTATAAAGAATTTTGAAAACTGAAAAAGTTTCAGATTTCTCTTTTAGAAATTCAATCCAAGTGTATCTTGAGTAATCATCAACCACAACTAATGAATATCTCTTACCACCAATACTCTGAGTTTCCATTGGACCTATTAGATCCATATGTAGAAGTTCGAAGCAGTGTGTTGTTGAACAATGTCCCAACATTTTGTGAGACACGTTCATCTGCTTACATTTTTGGCATGAATCACAAACTTTGGTATTCCTCAACTGAAGTTTAGGTAAACCTGTAACAGCTCCTAATCTCATCAATTTGTGAATATGTCTATAATTAGCATGACCAAGTTTATGATGCCAAAGAACATTCTCATCAAGTTTAGCACTATTGCATATATCTTTAGATTCAAACAAGTAATAATTGTCAACAGATCTAGTTCCAGTCATAAGACAATTAAAATTTCTATCTAGAACATAGCAAGAATATTTATCAAACTTAACATGTAGATCATCATCACATAATTGACTAATACTAATCAAATTTGTAAGTAATCCTTCAACATGTAAAACATTTGATAACTTTGGAAAACCAGAAACATTGAGTGTTCCCTTACCAATGATCTTACCTTTAGAACCACCTCCATATATAACATTTCCACCATTATATGATTTATAATTTGATAAGAATTCAAGTTGGCCTGTCATGTGTCTAGAACAGCCACTATCAAAGTACCATAAATCAGAAACACATGCTTTTAATGACATATGAACAACATTACATAACATATTAGACTTTGAAACACATTCTGTTTTCTTTAAATGTTGTTTAGAATGATGTGTCATTTTAGGCAACTTTTCAGAAGAATTCATATCTATTTTCAGTTTAGCACAAAATGGACGTTTATAACCTTTATCAGAAAAGTAAAAACATGTAAAATATTTTTCAACCTTACTAGCAGTAATTTGTGTCTTAGCAGAACTATTAGAACCATCCATTACTTCTGCCTTAACAAACATAATAAGCTTTTTATCATAATAAGGTTTAAAAGACATATCATTGTAACCAATACCTGTTCTTTTTATGTTACCAATCATTACGACATTATCCAGCTTTGACAAATCACAGTTGTGACTTTCCCTCGATGTACCTGTCTCATCATAAATAAATTCTTTAAAACAGTTCAGATTGGTAATCGAAAATAATGGATACCTGGCAAGTGGTGTAGCAGATGTTGGCACATCTAATGCAACATCAGAAGCAGAAGATTCTGGATCATCATCAGCTTCAGTCTGTGGTTGAATCCATTCAGCCAGTATACTCTTCCATGTCCGTTCATCAAGATATTTGATGTACACAATATAGGGTCTAAGTGCAGGAGAAATCGAATATTCCATTGCAATATACACACTCTAAGCAAGATCTCTACTTAGTGTATCAAGTAGTTAGCTCTGATACCAACTGAAAGTGTGCGTGCGTGCGATATACAGAGATGTTGTCTGTTGTGTTGGCACAATCCAGACAACATTTAAGCAGCGGAAAATAAAATGCACGAAACAACAGAATATTCAAAATTTGTATAGACTATAAATAAGTCTATACTGTTTCACTAAAATATAATTAGTAAAACGAAGCCAAAAACCTCTTCGAGGTACGGCAATGTCAATTTTACAAGGTGTTGACAACCCAAAGAATCTAAAACAAAGTTTATGATACTGCCTCTCAATCTTAGCCTAACATAAACACTTCTAGATTCAAACAAATGTGCTAGTCTAATTGATAGAGATTACAATTATACTATCACACAAAAGGAGAGAAGAAACACAGATTTTTCTAAACTAAAAGCGCCACGCTTTCGATAGTCTTGTAATGGATTGTGTCTTCTTTCTTCTCTACATTGAAACGTTGAAGGCAACCTCTATTTATAGATACAATTCGTCAGCCTCCAACTCCCATAGATCACATGATCTATGTAACTTCCCCTTAACTCCTTAAAATAAGGTAACTTCCAATTTAGACTTAACTTCCATTTGTGCTTGCAATTCTCTCACTCCTTATGCAATCTGCATGACCTGGACACGTCCACATCTTCTAACTGCAACAAGGAACATTACAAACAACATAGAAAATTCGGAGTTAAGCGAATTACGATGTTGACCAAAGTGATGGAACATTCTGCACATCACGGGTACAACATCAGCAACAACCTTTTAGAAAGGTTTGAAAAATCTAATTGACTATATGAAACTACCTCCCTTTTAGGTCTATACATATAATCTCCTAGACGAAATAAGTATGATACATATGTTGATTGGGTCTACAACAATCTATCATACTGTTGCATTAGTCCTCTATTAATTTGCAACGTTTTCAACTACATGCAACCTCCATAGATAAGTTTTTGTATGATCTATAACTTCCTCCACAAACTCCTTAAAAGTAGAAACCACCATGCCTGCTCTTAACTTCTCACTCCTTGTATTTATGCAACCGCTTGACCTGGTAACTTCCACGTCTTCAATCCTGCATACAAGGACATTAAGAACAACATCTAAAATCGGAGTTAGTGTAAGGAGAAAGGGAAAATTATGATGTTGACCAAAGTGATGGAACATTTTGTACAACACTTTACAAACAGAGTTGCCAAGAGTGTTGAATCAAAATAAGCATTATAGGTACAACATCAACAATATGTATATGTATATATATATATAAAACACAGTAATTGAAATAAATTGTACTCCCTCCAACCATCAAAAGTATGAATATACTTTTTTTTTTGGACGGAGGGAGTATAATTTTTTTTTAAATAATGCTTTGAAATTCTTTAATTAATTTTTTATTTTTTATATTTTCTAGATTAAAAATTAGATTTTTTTTATAAAGTAAGATATATTTATTAATTAATTTAATTATATTTATAAAAATATTATGTATAAATTGGACAAGTGTAAAAAAGTATGTGCTAAATTTGATACAAAATGAAAAGTATGAGTATAATTTGGTTAAGAAAAAAGTATGTGCTACATTTGAGGAAAAATGAAAAGTATAGGTATAAATTGATTAAAAAGAAAAATATGTGCTAGGTTTGATAAAAAGTGAAGAGTATGGACTAAAATTGATAATTTGACCTTTTTATTGCAAAATGGTATTTTCTAAAAATAATCGTTTATACTATTGTATAAATACCGAGTTAACTATAAGTAAATTCACATATTGTGTTAGATGGCACCCCAATCGTCCTTAATTTGCTTTCTTCTCACCATCTCTGCAATAGTCTATATGAATGCAGCTCACAAAGGACCAGTTTTTAAAGCCCTGAGTAAGTTAATTTATTCATTAACTCTTCTTTTAAAATTCAGAATCGAGCTACATGGATGTTGCTCGTTCAAGGGCACTGTGAAAATGGTCTTTATATTTTGGACAGACCATGTCGCCCTATTGTATCTGCTTTGCATACTAGGAATAACACTAGGGCCTCCTATGAACTTTGGCATAATCGTCTTGGGCATACTCATTTTAGCAATGTAAAAGTGCTCGTTAGCCTAGGACACATTTGTGTTACCTCTATTCTCCCTACTCTTGTATCTTGTACTCCTTGTTAAATTGCTAAAAGTTCTCGACAACCCTTTACTATGAATAAATATCATGCTCATGCTTTGCTCGATCTTGTGCACTGTGACTTATGGGGTCCTTCCCCTACCTCCTCTTGTGATGGCTACATATACTATACTATCTTTGTTGATGATTTCTCTCATTTTGTATGGTTCTATCTTCTAAAGCAAAAATCAGACTTCTATTCTATTTTTGTTCAGTTTAAACAATTGGTTGAAAATCAATTATGCCTAAAAATAAAACGTTTTCACTTCGATAGGGGCACTGAATTCACTAATAAAAGCATGCAAATGTTATTCTCGCAAAATGGCATTCTTCATACTTTGTCTTGTCCTTATACCCCTGCGCAGCACGGCCGAGCAGAAAGAAAGCATCGGCATATCTGATTCACGTATTCTACAATCCGATTTTCCCTTCGATTCATTTCTTCCAACTCGATCCTTCTCCTTTCGGCGTTCCTTCTTCGACAATTGTCTTCGATCTCCGGATCTAAGGGTAACACTTCTTGTGGGTTCCTCCTAAATCGTGTGATCATAAACCATATATATCAAAAGATCAAACGAAAGTGAGAAATACAAGTAAGATCAAAGTAACAAACACAAATATTTTTGGATTTTTGAGAATAAAGAAAGCAAGTAAAGTGTCTAAACTAAAATTCTATCAACCTACACTCTAGGACTATAAAACCTCCCCGGCAGCGGCGCCATAAACTTGATTCACGTATTCTACAACACTAGAATAAACGACCGCAAGTATACGGTGTCTATCGTAGCGAAGTAAGTACGAGGTCGATCCCACGAGGAGGTATAGTGTAAAAGTGTATTTTGTTAACGGAATTCTATTTAGACGCGATCGATTAAGTGAAAGTGGTGAATTACCCTAAGATTGCCTACCAAATTGTCACAAATAAGCAATAAAGAATAATGTAGAATCGATCAAATATCATGCAAGTCGAAGAAACGAAGAAAATACGAATGAAAACTCAATTAAGAAAAGGTAGGTCCTAAAGCACATGTAATACTAATGAATCCATCTATGATTAATTATCTACTCAAATGGTGTTCATGTTTTGTCTATAAGATTGATCACATAATAATGGATTAAAAGTTTCTTCAATCCAAATAATCCAAAGGAAATATCACACAACTTAGTATCTCTACCTAAATTGCACAATAGAACCCAATCAAGCTCCTAGGATCATCACACATCTTCCTAATCATTGATCATCTTTCAATCTCATAATAAAATTAGGTCAAATGCTTGAAATCAATCAAACTAGATTTCTCAACCTAATTCAATTAACTATGATCAACACATCACTATTGTACACTAATGACATGTTTTGCAATATAAACCAAGCATCCGAATAGAATTAAGCCACACAAACACCAAATAAGCAAAACATTAATTCATAAACTTCATCAAAAGTATTTACAAGGCTCTAGAACCAAAAGTGTTCTAGCCTATCAACAACATAATCCAATTACAAAGAAAACTAAGATAAAAGCAATAAAAAGTGAAGAGAAAAGAAAGCTTAGACTATTGTATGGTGAGGAATCAAATTCCAAAGCTAATGGTGGCCTCCTTGTGTTGGTCCCTGAACGAGTAGTGAATGGGATTAAAGTCTAGAGGGGAGGGGTGAATAGACTTTAAAACTTTTTCAAGAGAGTTGGGAACCTCTTCTGATTGCTATGTCAGCTGGACTACAAGTCTGCTGGTCCAGATGACTATAGTGATCTGATAAAGGAGGTTATATGCGGAATTATGGTAGGCCTTGTTTAGACTCGTTCTTTTGTTTCTTGTGAAAGTGTTTAACTTGTTTTCTTGTATGAAAATACTCAGTTGATGCTGGTTTGAAAGTTGTGGCCTTGTTTTGAAGAATATTGAAATCACAGTATGCACTATATAACAGTTAATGAAATGACAGAATGTAAAGTGCAATAAGTAAATAACACCAGGTTTATAGTGGTTCGGATATACGATCCTACGTCCACTCTCACGTCCTAACGTGAAGTTTAATCCCTTTAATTTACCGCAAATTACAAGGGTCTTGACCTTTATAGTCCAAAGGATAGGACTTTGAGATCTGAGTCGTCCTAACAGCTACGGTCTCCACAAGTGATTGTAAGCACTTGCACTTTGAGGGTTTCAAAAACTTTAACCTTTCGGAGAGGGTTTGGGGTTTTTGAAGAGTATCCAACTAGTGATTCAAGCTTATAATTTGCTTAATCACTTTGCCTAAAACAAATTATATACAATGTGAATAGGTTTCAGGTTCTTAAGGGTTGGATAGAAATCACTTAAGAGCTATGAATAATCTAATGGATTCTGGCTCATTGAGAATTCTTGAGACAATACGACTTTAGCTTGATTGCTTGCTGGAAATGTTGAATTCTCTTGTTGTGACTTCGTAATTGTGATTTCTCATCCTCTTGTATTTATAATGGTGATTGCTTGCAACTAGCCGTTGGAGTTGACTAGCCGTTGGGGCAATCTTTCCATAATGGCTTGATTCCTTGATTCCAGCCGCTTGATTGCTTCAATCCTGGGATCATGTCAATCTTCTAAATAAGTTAGGTCTCTGTTTAAATTGCAAGATGACTTTGGAATCAGCCGAGTCCTGAAAGAGCACATAGTCGTCTGATCTGAACTTCTAGTCTTCTGACTACTCTTCTGGCCTTGAGTCTTCTGTCTTCTGATATCAGCAGAGTAAAACTCTTCTGATCTGGCAGTTCTTTTGTCCTGCTTTAGGCCATCTTCAATCTGGGACTCCATCAGTCAAGTAGGTATACAAGCACCTTACTTAACTGGTCTTCAAGGATCTCCTAGTCTTCATGTCTTCTACTCTTCTCATCTTGAGGAAGCGCATGTAAGCCTGGACTGTGCTGATCAGCTGATATCTATACCGTTGATCACACAAGACTAGTCTAAGCTGTTCTATACAAAGTCAGCTGATCCTAATACATTTATAAACTCTAAGTGTTTTGGCCATCAAAACTATTCTAACATCAAGTGGGGCTTAGGGTGAATTTATATCCCAACAATTTCCCCCTTTTTGATGAAGCCAAAACTATATATGATAAATGCTCTTAATAAGATAAGATAGGAGTTTATAAACTTCATAAAAATTGAAGTATCTGATGAAGACAATGAGAGTTTGTCTTGAAAGCTAAGAGAACTAAACTTGAATATATATATAGAGCTTTTACAGATTACAAGTAATAGTTTCTTTAAAGCTTTGAAAATGGTCTTCATCAGGTCTTCTGATCTTCAGATGCGGAAAGCAAGGTACAGACGAGATTGAACTTCTTCGATGTGCTGCAGGTTTGTAACATTCTCCTCTTCATAGATCTTCTCTAGGATCCTTTTGACTTCAATTAAGTCTGTTCTTCCAGAATCCAATGTGGGAGGATCCCATTTGGGTTCTTCAGGAGTTAGGATTCTGCAGTTGTCAAGTTCTTTGGCTGTCTTGACTACTTCTTTCCAGAACTCTTGATCTTCAATGTTCATGAATTGATTGAACTGGAAGAATTCATCTTCATAGGTTGGGAGAGGGCCAAATTTTCTTACAATGTGGTGTTGAATTTGCCATTTCTTCTTCAGAGGGTACCACCTTGGTAGCTCATCTTGAAGGGCTAGATAATCCACATAGTTGCTATCAAACACCAGAACTTTATCTTTCTGTGCCAGAGCATTTTCTTTCAATGCTTTGTCCTTGAGAGCTTTCCTGAGTTTGGCTATCTTCCTGTCAAATTTGGCTTTGACTGCTTTCGCATCTTTTAGCTTCTTTTGCTTAAGCTCTTGAGCTTCAAGCTCTTTTCTTTTCTTCAACTCTAAAGCCTCTTTCTCTTCTGCAGTAGGCTCTGCTGGAGTTGACTTCTTGCTTGACTTCTGAGCTTGCTCATCTGCTTGCTCATCTGCCTTCCTTTTCCTAGTCATCCTCTTCTCAGGAACTTGTTCTGTAGAGGCAGTGATCTGCAGACTTTTGGCAGTTGCTTGAGTGGGAGCTTGGATGTCTTCTTGAGCAATTTCTTTGCCTTTGCCTTGCTTGCTCTTGATTTTGCTTGATAAACCACCCAAGGTTTCATTCAGCTCATCTTGAGATACTACCATCACGGCTTGCTGTGCAGTAGCCTTCTCTAGAGCTTTTATCAATACATCTTCCCCCTTTTTGGCTTCAGCAAGTGCAGCCGCAAAAGGCTTCATGGCATTCAGAATCTCCACTCTAAGAGTTTGTTGAAGAGCCATGGCATTGACTTTGCCAATATGGGTCAGATGAGTGATGCTATGGTCTAGAATCTGAGCATGAGAGTTGGAGGAGGAGGCAGCTTCTAGTTTAGCTGTAAGTGCTTCCAATTTGGTTGCTGTCTCCTTCAGCTGAGTCTGAAGCTTCTCATTTTCTGCTGTAGCTGATTGGAGAAGAGTACGACCTTCAGTAGCTCTTGCTTCAGCATCTTCAATTCTTTTCTTGTAGGTGCTTTCCATGCGGTCGACCTCATTAGTGTAGAGATCAGCAAATTTGGTGGAATAGTCACCTGCCTTTTTCAGAATGCTAGTCAGATACTCACTTATCTGATTGTGAAGTGAATCTCCAAACTTGTCTTCAATGTCAATGATCTGGTCATGAAGACGAGTTCTCAACTCCTTAACAGCCTTTTCAACATATCTTCCAAGCTGTAGGCCTAAACCCTTTTCAAAGTGTAGGTCTATTGCAGCTTTGACCTGTGAGCATATGTCTGCTGTATAGTCAGCTGTTGAAGTAGAAGTTGAGGCAGTACCTTGAGGCTTTGGATGAACAATCAGGGCTTTGCCTCTTTCTTCAGCTGAAAGGTACTCTTCATTGAGAAATGAGGTAGTGGCCTGAACCAGGTGGGACATGATAGTGTCTCCTTTGTCAATGAAGTGAGTTAGAGTATCCTTAGGCATGAAGTGATCAGGAATAGTGATTACTTCTCTTTCAATCTCGATTCTGTCAGCTGGTTCAGCTGAGTCTTCCGCAGGAACGGACGCAGCTGAGTCATTCACTTTTGCTGTGTCAGCTGTCGGCTGACCTGATATGCCTTCTGGGATAGATGTACCATTAGTTGGAATTCCTAGAATCCTGTGGCATACTGCTGTAAAGGCTTCTTCGGGCAGCAGTTGAGCAAAAGATTTAACTTGAGCAACTTTTTTTTGCTCCATTTCCCAGTCGAGGAAATTAGCTTTTCCTCCCATTCCTTCCATGACCTCAATAAGGTCATCCACATCATCTCTCCTGAGTTCAATCCAGGTGCAGATTCTGAGAACTTGTTCGAACTGAACTGATTCCTCATCAATACCAGGAATAGTGGACTTGAGCAAGTTTGCTATCTTCATCCTCATTATCTTCTCCCTTGTGCACATAGGATAGTGTACCATTCCGTACTGAGGTCGAGAGGGACCAGTTTGAGCTCGGTCTTCTAGTGCCATGTCTTCTGGAACGGAAGAACCAATGATGGTAGGAGTTTGAGTATGTGGGGTAGTTTCCTCTGCTGTGTGAGTATCAGCAGGGATTTGGAAAGTGATATGTTCTTGATCTTCAGTGATCTGTTCATCAGCAGAGTTTTGAGTCTGCTGGTCTGGAATAGTTCCTTCATGAAGATCAGTAGAAGATTGAACCTGTAGATCTTGGACATCTGCTGTGTGAATGTCAACAGGGGTGTTGGATGGAATCTGAGTTTGATCATCAGAGATCTGTGGTTGGGTGTCTGCTGTTTGAACATCAGCAGGGGTAGGCAATAGTGATTCAGGGGTTGTAGTAGGTTGAGCTTGTTCCTCTGCTGTGTGAGTATCAGCAGGGATTTGGATATCAGTGTTTGAGTGTTCAGATGGGTTGGAATCATCAGAGGGGTTGAAGGATGCAATCGGGGCTATTAACATGGGAGTAGGAAGCCTCGATTTCTTGGACTTTTTGTTGAAGGAAGAATTATTCTTCTTTCTCTTCTGACCCTTTGACAATTTAGAAGGAGTAAGAGTGGGAGAGGGTTTAGAGGTACCTGCCTTCTTCAAGGGAGAGGCGGTGGGAGTGGCATCTGAATCAGATGGGGAGATGAGCCCTGATCTGATTAGATATCGTCTTTGTGCTAATGTCTGATTGTCATCATCATCATCATCCTCAGCAGCCTTCTTCTGAGCCTCTTCTTTGGTTGGCTCCTCTTCTTCTTCAGCAGAGTCATGATCAGACTCTTGTGCTGCCTTCTCAGCCAACAGCTTCCTCTTCTCTTCTTTCAACCTTTCTGCCTCAGCAAGAGCTTCCTTTCTCAAATAATATTTGGAGATGTGAAAGGTCTTATGAGGTCCCATCTTGTACTTCTTTGGGAGAATATCTGGAAGGATGATGCTCAGCTTGTTGACAAAGCTGACTGTAGCTGCTACATTCCATACCTTTGATTGTAAGTCCAAAGTGACTTTCTTTGCCTCAAGGGCAATTCTTTCTAAGAATAGTCCTTGTCAGTCTCCATCGATCTGATCCCAAATTGCAGCCATTACTCGAACCTTTAAAGTAGTAACCGCATCATGACTGAATGTGTTACCAAGTAACATCGTTCCTGCAATATCCATCAAGGTTTGGAATTTTGGTTCAAGTTGGGATTTCTTGAGCCCAACTGCATCAGCAGCCTTGATTTTTCCACCAGTAAACATCTCCATATACTCCTTTTCTCTATTCATGATGTAGTTGGAGATATTTATTTTCCCCCTTGACAGGCCAAACAATTCCTGAAGGATTTCCCTTGTAACCTTGACTTTGTGTCCACCCATGACACTTTCAACATGAGAACCCTTCATCACAGCGTTTGCATAGAATGCCAGTACGTCTTGTTCATAAACATTAGTTGGAGCTGCTTCCAGAAAGTCTCTGAGTTTAAGATTGACGCACCTAAGCAATATCTCCTTGTTCTCATCTGTGTGTTTGCCTTTGAAAAACAGAGCATTCTCCGTAAAAATCTTCCCTTCCTTGGACCACTTTGCAGCATCCAAGGTGCCAGTGCTCTTGGTCTTCTCATCGTAAATTTCAATGATTGCCATAGTAGAGTTTGAGTGTTAGGGTTTGAGGGCTTGAAAGAAATTTGCAGAACGAGAGAGAGAGTATTGAGAGTATTTGAGTAATATGAGCGACAGGGTTTGGAAGAGTTTTTAAGGGTGTGAATATATACTCCAGAAAATTTTGATCTAACGGTCAGATTTGGGTTTAATTTGGAGTAGAGCCCAAGATTTCCTTCTTTGATTTCTTAAATTTGCCGGCTGGTTTTGCCATGTGGCAATATTTGATTTGCTGGCAATATGGTACTTGAGTATTAATGACATCATTACCAAAAATAGCCGTTGTGACTAATTTATGGTAAGAATTGATCATCAAGGCCATTTTCTATAAGAGAATTGCATTCCTTATATAAGCCAATTTGTTTAATTACATTCAGGAATTAATCTAGAATGAATTACATGATCAAGGCTAGTCATTATACTCTAAATTGGAGTGATTTGTTCAGCAGAGTGAGGTCTTCTGAGTTCTTCAAGATGTCTGCTGATTTTCCTTGAAAAGTCTTCTGGTCAGCTGAGTTGGTCTTTTGATCAGCTGAGTAGAGGAAACGGTGTTTGCTGTGATGATCCAACCTGGATGGATCCTTCCAGCTTTATTGTGAGTGATGATCCAACCTGGTTTGATGGATCTTTCAGCTCCTTCTTTAAATCAAGTGGAACTAGCCTAGACAAAATCCCACTGATTTAACTGCTTCTCACCATCGGATGTTCCTCATCATCAGATGGGATGTAGCATCTACCGTGTTCTTGTTGTATTTCTTCGCTTCTCTTGAAGGGGAAGGAAGATTGAAGGGTGCTTCAATGGAGTTGAAGAGAGGGCCATGGACGCAGCCTTCATGTTCTGTTTAGACACAATAGCTTTTGATAACAAGCTCTCCATGTAGAACTTCCTTCTGGAGAAGAAGCTCTGCTTGCTTGCTACTTTGTCCTCTGCATCTCTTCCTCCTTTAGCTTTCAACAAGAACGTCTCTTCTTCCTTTAGCTTTCATGAGTAAGCCATGTATATAGATCTGCATCATCTTCATTTTCTGGACAAATCTTCATCTCCTTCACCCAAGATTTTGGTTGAAGAATGATCTCCATTCCATCTTTTCTTTTAATTGTCTCCATACCTGAAACAAGAATAGTGTTAGATGATTTGTGTTCTTAGGTGTTCTCATAACTTCTCCTTTTATAGGGGTAGAAATGAGGTAGTGGAGAGAAAGATGACAAAACTATAGAGGTGATAGGTCTGAATTTCTGAAAAGTGATTTCTTAAGATCAGCAGTGAGATTCTTGATCCAAGGGTGCACATTTAAGGATATTCAGACTTTATCTAATGGAATGCAGAAATTATAAATTTTGACCATGAGTTATTTGAAATCCGTACAGTGCATGCATACTGTTGAGTCGGTGAGGATGGTGTATTAATCCAGCCAAGTATGACTCAGTAGTATACTGTATTTATGTATATGAATAAAGTACTTTATGAAGAATAGTTTATTAATATACATAGTTATACATTGCTTAGAGTAAAGAGATCAAATAACTTTGTTCAAGTCTGGTATATATATATATATATATATATATATGTATAATATGCAATGCAGATTTTAGAGTATTTCATCAAGGATTCTTAAGGTATCATTGATTCCCCCTTGATTAGATAACTCTATATTTTCCCTCAGCTCTATCTGTCTTCATTGGGAAAGAACTTACATGAAGATGAGGGTGTCTATTCACCTCATCTGATCCTCCTAGTCTGCTACAAAATGTATCAACTGAGGTCTTCAGCTGATCTTGTGCTCTTCATGTGCTTGGGTCCAAGAGTCCTAAGCTATAGCATAGGGTCTTGAATCTTTCTTCAGCTAGGGGCTTAGTCAAGATGTCTGCTCTTTGGATATCTGTGTGAATTTTCTCCATCTTGATGTCCTTCTTTTCAAGGTGGTCTCTTATAAAATGGTGTCGAATGTCGACATGCTTGCACCTTGTGTGGAGGACTGGATTTTGAGTGATGGCAATGGCACTGCTGCTGTCACAAAAGATAGGGACTTCTCTTGCCTCTACATTGTAATCTTTGAGTTGTTGAGCTAGCCAGAGTAGCTGACTACAACAACTTCCAGCTGCCATATATTCTGCTTCAGTGGTGGATGTTGCAACTGAGGTTTGTTTCTTAGAGAACCATGATATCAGCTTGCTGATGTGGATTTCCTATCAATTCTGCATCCTCCAAAGTCTGAGTCAGAATAGCCACTTAATTCTAGATTGTCATCAGCAGGGTACCATAGACCTAGGTTGACTGATCCTTTTAGGTACTTGAGAATCTTCCTTGCTGCTTCTAGATGACTTTGCTTTGGGTTTGCTTGAAACCTAGCACATACTCCTATAGCGAATGTTATGTCTGGTCTGCTGGCTGTAAGGTATAGTAGAGATCCAATCAGTGCTCTATATTCAGCTTGATCAACTACCTTTCCGGACTCATCTGGTTCCATTTTGAAAGATGTCATCATAGGAATCCTTGCAGTCTTGCTTTGTAGAGCTTTGAATCTTTCTAGCAGACTCTTGGTATACTTGGACTGGTTGATGAAGATCCCTTCTGGACTCTGCTTGACTTGAAGTCCTAGGAAATAGTTCATCTCACCCATCATGCTCATTTCGAATTTTCCTTGCATAAGTTCAGAGAACTTCTTGCACATTTCTTGATTGGGTGATCCAAATATAATGTCATCTACATATATTTGTACCATTAGAATGTCTTCTCCTTCTTGTATTCTGAAGAGAGTTCTATCAACTTTGCCTTTTGTATATCCATTGTCAAGTAGGAATTGTGACAATGTGTCATACCAAGCTCTAGGGGCTTGTTTTAGACCATAGAGAGCCTTCTTCAGTCGATATACTTGATCACCTTTTTCAAATCCTGGAGGCTGCTCTACATATACTTCTTCTACCAGAATACCATTTAGAAAAGCACTTTTGACATCCATTTGGTATACTTTGAAGCCCATAAATGATGCATAGGCTAGAAATAGTCGAATGGCTTCTAATCTGGCTACTGGAGAAAAAGTTTCATCGTAGTCAATTCCTTCAGATTGTGAATATCCTTTTGCAACTAGCCTTGCTTTATTTCTAGTTATTACATCATGTTCGTCCTTCTTATTTTTGAATACCCACTTTGTTCCTATTACATTGTGGTTTTCAGGTCGATCTACCAATTCCCAGACTTCATTTCTTTCGAATTGGTTTAGTTCCTCTTGCATAGCAGTGATCCAATTGCTATCAGTCATTGCTTCTTCTATGTCAGCTGGTTCAATGTTGGAGAGGAAAGCACACCAGCAGAACATAGATGATTGAGAATTCTGATTTAGTTGTCTTCTTGTCTTGACACCTGATTCTGCTCCTCCTAAGATGAGGTTTGATGGATGATTGTTCCTCCATGTATGTCTTACAGGAGTATCTGCATTAGATGAACTTGGATTCTCATCTGTTCTATTGTCATCAGGAGGGTTGACATGATTTGGTCGATCATCATCTGTATCTTGAGTATCAAAGAGATCATTCCCCCTTGCATTTGGGATTGTTGCATGTTGATTGTGGATAACTTGTTCAGCTTGAGTGTGAGATCTAGTGACTGGTCTGTGTGTTTTATCTTCCTCTGGTTCTTCAGGGAATGGTTCATTGACTTCAATAAATTCATCAGACTTCTTCTTGATCACTAGTTTCTTCATCTGTTCTGCAGCTGAGGTTGTTTCTACTGCATTCTTTTCACAAGATTCATCAAAAACAACATGTGGTGTTTCTTCCACAAGAAGGGTGCGTTTGTTGAATACTCTAAATGCTTTGCTAGTTGAGGAGTATCCCAAGAATATCCCCTCATCTGCTTTGGCATCAAAAGCATTCAAATTACTTTTCCCATTGTTGTGAATGAAACACTTACAACCAAATATATGAAAGTAAGATACTCTAGGTTTTCTTCCTTTCCACAGTTCATATGGGGTTTTCTCATGGATTTTGTGAATACCTGACCTGTTTTGAGTGTGACAAGCTGTGTTGATAGCTTCTGCCCAAAGTTTCTTAGGAGTAGAGAATTCAGCAAGGAGTGTTCTTGCAGCTTCTTTAAGTGTTCTGACTCTTCTTTCAGCTACACCATTTTGTTGTGGTGTTCTTGCTGCACTTGTCTCATGCTGAATACCATTAGAAGTACAATATGCAATAATATAAGAGTTAATAAATTCAGTGCCTTTGTCACTTCTAATTTTCACAATAGGTTCTCCTTTCTCTACTTGGATCCTCTTTAACAGTTCAGGAAGCTTCTGCTGAGTTTCACTCTTCTTGTATAAGAAGATAACCCAAGTAAACTTGGAGTAGTCATCTACAACAATAAGAGTGTATTTTCTTCCTGTTAGAGTGGTTGGAGTGATTGGTCCAAAGAGATCCATGTGTAACAATTCAAGAGCTCTGCTGGTTGATGCTGTCTTTTTGGTCTTGAAGGAGACCTTTGTTTGCTTTCCTTGTTGACATGCATCACAGACCTGATCTTTACAGTAGAGTTCATTAGGCAGACCATCAACTAAGGATTCCCTTGCTAACTTGTTCATAGTCTTAAAGTTCAGATGACTAAGACGTTTGTGCCATAGCCAGCTGACATCTTTAGGGCTTTTCACAAGCAGACATGTATCCTTAGGACAGCTGTTCCAATTTGCAAGATACATACTTCCCTTTCTAGATCCTGTTAGAAGGTTTTGTTTTGTTCTTTTATCACTTATGAGACATTCATCTTTAGAGAATTTAACTGAATAACCAGTGTCACAAAAATGAGAAACAGATAATAGATTAAACTTAAGACCTTCTACATATGATACATCATGTACCTCAATGTCACCATTTCTAAGGGTGCCATATCCTTTTGTGTTACCGTGCGCGTTATCACCAAAGAAGACTTTTGGACCTTTCTTTTCTGTGTAGTTGGTCAGCAGGTCTTTGGTTCCAGTCATATGGGTTGAGCATCCACTATCTATGTACCATATCTCTCCTGCTAGACCTCCTTTTCTGTATAGGTCCTTCCTTTCCTGCAAGAAAGATTAAGTCTTAGGTACCCATTTTGTTTTGGGTCCTTGGGTGTTAGTACTACCCTTGGGAACCCACATATACATTGGTCGTTTGAACAACCTTGAGCACTTGAGTTGTTTCCCTCGGGCATCACAGAACCAAATCTTACCAGTTAACACCTTAGACTGATCTGATTTGTTGTTTGTGTCAGCTAAGTAATAGTCAAATGGTTTTCCTTTATAGGAGTGAACATACAATATCTTTTGACTATTTACATTCGGCCTGGGTGCATTAGCTGGTCGATGCACACGATTATATGGACCATACTCTTCTGTTCTCACAATATCATAAGAGATAGGGGGTGCAAAGAGGACAGATTTGTTTGAAGAAGATTTCTTCTTCTTGGCTGGAGCAGCATACAGCTGAGACTGTCTCAGACGAGATGGTCTAGGCTGTTTGCTGTTCCTCTGTATAGGTTTGGGGTTAACTTTTCTTTTACCATTTTTGGTGTTGGAATAGTTAGCCTTAGTTGGTACAGATGCCTTTTGGTTCATATTGAGTTCATTGTGTTTAGAACACTCACCATGTTCATGTGTCTGAGTAGTGCACTGGTTAGGTGTACTACCCCCAGCTGGAGAGGATGTTGATGGATTAAGTTCATAGCCTAAACCCATCTTATTGCCATTTGATCTATAATATTCAGAGATACTTTCAATAGTAGTCGAGGCTTTATTGAATTCTGATATCTTTTGATCTAGGCATTCCTTCTCCTTTTCTAAGAGCTTGTCTGATTGGAAGAGATCATCGAACTTAGATTGTAGTATACGAAATTCTTTGGTTTCTAAGGCTTGAGTTTCTAACATCCCCTCATACAACTGAGTTGTTGTGGTATTTTCTTCCTTAAGAAGTTCCACTTCTTTGGTCAACCTCTCATTCATGGTGACTAACTCAGGGGTGTTATCAAACTTAACCTTTTTCAACCTAGCAATTTCTTTCCTTAAATCCTTATTCTCCTCTTCCACTTCTATAAAGGCTCTAGTGGCAATATCCAGATCACCTTTTACCTTTCTTAAAGATTGATAATAGGTGTCTTCTGATTCGCCTTCAGATGAGTTTATGTCATCTGTTTGTGAGAAAATAGGTGAATGGAAAGTAGTAGCATTAGAGTTTACCTCATTTTCTCCTATGGCCATCATAGCTAGATCGTCTGAATCATCTGAGTAGATTTGACAGTCTGGTGATGTAGGAAGTTCATCACTTTGATATTCAGATTCTTCAGTCAGCATTGCTTGCTTATCTGAATTTCTTCTCCTTGGCCTTCTTTCTTCTTTGTCATCCAGCTCAGGGCATTCATAGACATAGTGTCCTGGTTTACGACAATTGAAGCATGCTCCAGGCTTTTGATTTGAATTGCCTTTCCTTGGAGGTGTGGCATCTCTTTTTCTGGAGCCTCGGCTGTCAGATGACTCCACATCCTTTCTAGGATGTCTTTCTGGTGTTCTTTCTCTGGAACCTCTGGAGGGTGATCTTGCTCTTCTATCTTTGTAGTTTCTATAGAACTTTCTATATTTGCTGTTGAGATTGTTCATCCTTTCGAATCTTTTGATCATAAGAGCCATTTGTTCCTTCAGACTCATGTCTGATCCTTCACAGTCTTCTGTTTTCAGGGATGTCTTGCCAGATGAGGTGCTTGCAGCTTTTGTATTAGCTGCCTTGAAAGCTACAGTCTTGGATGTAGGTGGAGTAGCAATAGGTTCATCATTTTCTGAGTTTTCTTCTCTTTCAAGATCATATTCATGGGCTTTTAGATTCTGAAATAGAGTCTGTGCAGACCACTCCTTGATATCTTGAGTATCTTTGATGATGGTCTTCTTGAGTCTCCATTTCTTGGTTAGAGAGTCTAATATCTTTAGATTTTTCTCTCTATTTGTATATTTCTTGCCCAGAGATTCTATCTCATTGATGATCTTGGTAAATCTATTGTCTAATTGATCAATAGACTCTTCTGGTTGCATTTTGAAGTGTTCAAACTTCTTGACTGTTGTTGTCAACTTGCTCTCCTTAATCAGCTCGGTTCCTTCACAGAGGAGTGCTAGAGCATCCCACATTTCCTTAGCTGTTTCACAATTGATTACTTTTGCAATGTACTCATTTGGAAGAGTTTGCATGATGTAATCTTGAGCAATGCTGTCAAGATTTGACTGCTTCATCTCTTCTGGTGTGAGATCCTTCATCGGCTTGGGGGCTAGTTCTCCAACTGGAACTTCTGGATCACCATTTGCAGTGTTGACTGCCATGATGGTGATTGGGCCTTCAGTGATTACTGACCACATCTTGTAGTGGACTGATGTGAGATTCTTCCTCATCCTGATCTTCCAGTAATCATAATCCTCCACTGAAAACTTAGGCAACTTACGCATATTAGCACTCATGCTGTATGAGTTTTCGAAAACAAGTTTTTCAAAAGAGAAAGATCTGTTCAAGAGGACTACAGAGAGACTCCCTCAAGTCTTCTGATAATCTAGAGACAGTAGTCCGTTAGAACCACTGCTCTGATACCATTTGTTGGTCCCTGAACGAGTAGTGAATGGGATTAAAGTCTAGAGGGGAGGGGTGAATAGACTTTAAAACTTTTTCAAGAGAGTTGGGAACCTCTTCTGATTGCTATGTCAGCTGGACTACAAGTCTGCTGGTCCAGATGACTATAGTGATCTGATAAAGGAGGTTATATGCGGAATTATGGTAGGCCTTGTTTAGACTCGTTCTTTTGTTTCTTGTGAAAGTGTTTAACTTGTTTTCTTGTATGAAAATACTCAGTTGATGCTGGTTTGAAAGTTGTGGCCTTGTTTTGAAGAATATTGAAATCACAGTATGCACTATATAACAGTTAATGAAATGACAGAATGTAAAGTGCAATAAGTAAATAACACCAGGTTTATAGTGGTTCGGATATACGATCCTACGTCCACTCTCACGTCCTAACGTGAAGTTTAATCCCTTTAATTTACCGCAAATTACAAGGGTCTTGACCTTTATAGTCCCAAGGATAGGACTTTGAGATCTGAGCCGTCCTAACAGCTACGGTCTCCACAAGTGATTGTAAGCACTTGCACTTTGAGGGTTTCAAAAACTTTAACCTTTCGGAGAGGGTTTGGGGTTTTTGAAGAGTATCCAACTAGTGATTCAAGCTTATAATTTGCTTAATCACTTTGTCTAAAACAAATGATATACAATGTGAATAGGTTTCAGGTTCTTAAGGGTTGGATAGAAATCACTTAAGAGCTATGGATAATCTAATGGATTCTGGCTCTTTGAGAATTCTTGAGACAATACGACTTTAGCTTGATTGCTTGCTGGAAATGTTGAATTCTCTTGTTGTGACTTCGTAATTGTGATTTCTCATCCTCTTGTATTTATAATGGTGATTGCTTGCAACTAGCCGTTGGGGCAATCTTTCCATAATGGCTTGATTCCTTGATTCCAGCCGCTTGATTGCTTCAATCCTGGGATCATGTCAATCTTCTAAATAAGGTAGGTCTCTGTTTAAATTGCAAGATGACTTTGGAATCAGCCGAGTCCTGAAAGAGCACATAGTCGTCTGATCTGAACTTCTAGTCTTCTGACTACTCTTCTGGCCTTGAGTCTTCTGTCTTCTGATATCAGCAGAGTAAAACTCTTCTGATCTGGCAGTTCTTTTGTCCTGCTTTAGGCCATCTTCAATCTGGGACTCCATCAGTCAAGTAGGTATACAAGCACCTTACTTAACTGGTCTTCAAGGATCTCCTAGTCTTCATGTCTTCTACTCTTCTCATCTTGAGGAAGCGCATGTAAGCCTGGACTGTGCTGATCAGCTGATATCTATACCGTTGATCACACAAGACTAGTCTAAGCTGTTCTATACAAAGTCAGCTGATCCTAATACATTTATAAACTCTAAGTGTTTTGGCCATCAAAACTATTCTAACATCAAGTGGGGCTTAGGGTGAATTTATATCCCAACACCTTGCATGAATTGATGAAGAATTGAAGAAGTAGATGATGAAAACCTCCAAGTGTGTGTGATTGTGTGTGAGAGTTCTTGAGGGAGAGGTAAGATCCTTTTGAATTTAAGAAGTGAGGTATTTATAGTGTTGGGGTAGGGTTTGGGTGTAAGAATTGCAAGTTGGTCCCTTGAAAATGGAGAAAATATGAGTTTGGCATCGAAAATGGGTTGGCCCGGCCGGGTGGGAAAGTGGCCCGGCCGGGCGGGAGTGTTAGTCGACCAAAAGAAAAACATGGGGTAGGTCGCCCGGCCGGGCGGGTGATGTGGCCCGGCCGGGCCAAAGTTTCGTAAGTTGGCGTGCGTTAGTTTGTTCGGCCGCCCGACCGGGCGAGTGATGCCGCCCGGCCGGGCCAATGTTTTGTTTTTGGGCAAGAAATGGCATTCGACCGCCCGGTCGGGTGAGTGGTGCCGCCCGGCCGGGCCAAACCTTCGTATTTGGGGTCTAAACATTGGCTCGACCGCCCGGCCGGGCGAGTGATTTCACCCGGCCGGGCGAGTGATGCCACCCGGCCGGGCCAAACTTTCGTATTGGCTCCTTATCTTAGTCCTTCGTTTTCGTCCTCCAACTTCGTCCCTCCGTATCTTGAGCTTCCGACCTCCGATCGACTCGATTCTTTTTGTTATTCCACTCCATTTTTCGAGCCGTATCCAATGGTGCACTCCTATTTCCGATCCAATCACTTGTGGTGTGTGTTTTGCTCCCAAATTCCATCGTTTTACCTACAAAATTGACAAAACACTACCTTTCTCTTATTTCGACCAAAACAATGATAATCAATCCATAAATCAATGGAATCAACATAAAAATGAGCTTCACATGTGCATCTAAAGTGTGTAAATTCCACCCGAATCAATATCACTGAAACAGGTTTATCTCTCCTATTTCACTCCTTTGTACCAACCCAATATTGGGTTGAGGCCTTCTGTACTGCTGTATATCTCATTAATCGTCTCCCTTTTTCGGTGCTGAATAACAAATCTCCCTATGAGCTTATCTTCTCCTCTCCTCATCGCTTTGACAATCTACATGTTTTATGTTGTCAGGTTTTTCCTTATCTTCGTGATTATGCAGCGACCAAACTTTCTCCTCGCAGTATCCCTTGTTGGTTACAGCTCTCGTCACCAAGGATTCTGCTGTCTGGATCCCTCAACTGCTCGCATATACATAACTCGCCATGCCCAGTTTGACGAGCATAAGTTCCCTTTCAAATCTCTGGATCGTTGCTCGTCCTCGCCATCCTCTCTAGATGTATCCACCTACAGTACATGGATCCATCTGCTTCTTCTCCTTCCTCGCCCTGCTCTATCTGCATTTCCGCAAATGACATTCCTCCTCCTTCTCCTCCAGCTCCTCTACTCGATCCGCCTGCTCGCCCTCTCCCCTTTCCTCCTGCTCGCTCTACTCCACATCGTTAGGATCTTCCTCGCCCAACTCATGCCATGAGAACTCGCTCCAAACACGGAATCTTTAAACCAAAACATCCCATTAATACTTCCTTCCTCGCCACAAATGCCTTGCTCGCCTCTATTCACTCCACCAAAGAACCTAAAGGATTTAAATCCGCTTTCAAATCCCCTTAATGGACTGCAGCCATGGATGCCAAGCTTCGTGCCCTCCACTCCAAAAACACGTGAACTTTTGTTCCTCGCCCTCAATCTGAAAATATCATTGGTTCTAAATGGGTGTTTAGAACCAAGTTTCTCTCTGATGGAAGTATTGATCGACATAAAGCCCGACTCATCGCTCAGAGATTTTCGCAACTTCCTAGTTTTGACTATGATCATACCTTTAGTCCCGTCGTTAAAGCTTCCACTTTTCGCATTATCCTATCTCTTGCCGTTCTCAAACAATGGCCTCTTCGCCAGTTAGATGTCAACAATGTCTTTCTTCATGGCCTTCTAAATAAACCTGTCTATATGGAGCAACCTCCTGGTCACATTAACCCTGCTCGCCCAGACCATGTTTATCGCTTGAACAAAGCCATTTATGGTCTGAAACAGGCACCTAGGGCCTAGTTTCTTCACTTTAGCACTTTTCTTCTATCCTTGGGTTTTACTGAAAGTAAATCCGACACGTCTCTATTTCTTTTTCATCAGGCAACCACTATTCTTTAACTGCTCGTTTATGTGGATGACTTTATTGCTCGCCTCATTACTCGAATCCAGATGGAGTTCGCCATCAAAGACCTCGGTAAGCTTACTTATTTTCTTGGCTTAGAAATTACTTATACCTCTACTGGTCACTTTCTCAGCCAATCGAAATATGCTCGCAATATCCTCTCCCGTTCCGATATGCTCGACTCCAAACCAGTCTCTACTCCTCTTTCTCCAACCGACTATCTCCGTATCCTCGGTATTCCTCATTCCGACATTACTCAATACCGTTCTTTGGTCGGCGCTCTTCAATATCTTACCATCATGCGACCAGATCTCTCCTTCACTGTAAACACTGTCAGTCAGTTTCAAGCATCTCCAACTGTCGATCACTTCCAGGCGGTCAAGCGTATTATGTGATATGTCAAAGGCACTCTTCAATACGGTCTAGACTTCTCGTGCAGCCCAAACCAAATCCTCGCCTACTCTAATGTTGATTGGGCTCGCTGCCTGGACACTCATCGATCCACGTATGGGTATTCCATCTTCCTTGGACCCAACCTTGTCTCGTGGAGTGCTAAAAAGCAGCCAACTGTTTCCAGATCAAGTTATGAGTCTAAATATCGTGCAATGGCATACACTGCTTCCGAGATAATCTGGATCACTTCTCTTCTTCGTGAGCTTCGTACCTCGCCCACTGATCCTCCTCGCCTTCTATGCGACAACAAAAGCGCATTGTTTCTAAGTCAAAATCCAGTTGCGCACAAGAGAGCCAAGCGTATTGACATTGACTATCATTTCGTGCGCGAGCTCGTTGTTGCTAGTCGCCTATCTACCCAGTTTGTTCCGTCAAATTTACAAATCGCAGACATCTTTACAAAAGCACTTCCTCGACCGCTATTTGAATTCTTCAGATCCAAGCTTAGAGTATGTCCCCATCCGTCTAGCTTGAGGGGGGTGTCAACATAACTAGGTAGCTTCTCTTTATCTCTAGTTTTGTTAGTTAGATTAGTCTCAACTAACTTTTGGTAACTACCCAAGAGTAGTTAATCTCCTCATGTATAAATATGACCTTAAGGTCGCATTTCAATTCAATGAAGCTATTCTAATTACTCTTACATATTGTATAGAACAAACACAATACAAAAAAAAATGCAATTTGATGTGACCTTATCGAATTCACAGGAGCGAATGATAAGGGACACAATCAAAGAAAGATTAGAACAAGAAATACCTAAATGAGTCCTTTGCAAATTCTTGGATATTGAGTAATAATGCACGCCCTTGATGAGTCTGAGGACCTGCACGCAAAACCGGGCCGGAGGAGTGTCCGGCGACGGACCTCCGACGCTCAAGTCAGTCGAGCTCGATGATGAAGATGAAGATAACAAGAGTGTTTCATGTTTGTATGTGTGTTGTCAATGGATCAAATGACTTAGAGAGAACAATTGAAATAAAGAAGGAATGTTTTTATACCTTGTAATGGAGGGGTAGGGAAGTAATTTTACCTCTAGGGTTTGTTGCAAGCAATGCCACGTCACTGTACTACCTGACACATAACTGATTGTTCGGGTAGTGCGCATACATTTGCAGAGGTATTTGGAGATATTCTGACGCACTAAGATTCCTTACTCCTCTTGAAGGCCCAGACAATTTATTTCCTTGGTCCTAAGCGAGCGAGGAAGACCTAATAAAGTTCCTTCCTTATTAGTCATGCTCATCAGTTCTGGTGGCGTTGGAGATAAGGTTGGTAATATCAGATCAGATCCCGGAGGGATCTGATCAAGTCATGCCCAGTTTCATGAGATCAGATACCGACATGACCAGGTCCTAGGAAGAAATTGATCGGCCTCGTCTTGCCTTCTAGCTAGTGGCTTCTCTCTCCTGGACCTACGCCATTATGCCACATCAGATCAGATCTTGGAGGGATCTGATCAGATCATGATCCATATCATGGGTAGAGACTTTTCTGATCCTGATCCCAAAAGGAAGTGATCATCTTTTATTTTGATTTTGGTCAGTAGCTCTTCCTTTCTGGACCTACACCATTATGTCACATCATCCACTCCCCCCTATTCTTGACTATGATAGCTTTTTGTCGAAATAGTTAAGAATAGAGTCTTTTCGAATTCTCATCTTGGGTTCTGATTCCGATTAAGGATCTCCCATTTTAAAACGTTTCAGACCCACATTTCGGGTTCTGATCCTAATCATAGATCTCTTTACTTCATAATACTTTCTTTTGAAAATATTTTTCAAATCCTGAACTCAAATCTTGAGTTCTCTGGTTCAGATCCTGATCACGGATCTTTTTACTTCAAAAAATTTTCTTTTGAAAATATTTTTCAAAACCTGAACTTAAATCTTGAGTTCTCTGGTTCAGATCCTGATCACGGATCTTTTTACTTCAAAAAATTTTCTTTTGAAAATATTTTTCAAATCCTGAACTCAAATCTTGAGTTCTCTGGTTCAGATCCTGATCACGGATCTTTTTACTTCAAAAAATTTTCTTTTGAAAATATTTTTCAAATCCTGAACTCAAATCTTGAGTTCTCTGGTTCAGATCCTAATCACGGATCTTTTTACTTCATAATATTTTCTTTTGAAAATATTTTTCAGATCCTGAACTCAGATCTTGAGTTCTCTTCTCATCCTCAAAAAATTGATTTTTTTTTTTTTTTGAGTGCATAATTTTTCAGCTCCCGAACTCAGATCTTGAGTTCTGATCCCGGTTAGGGGTCTCCCCTTCTCAATATTTTCTCTTGAAAATATTTAATGTTTTAGACCCACATCTTGGGTTCTGATCCCGGTTAAGGATCTCTTCTTCTCAATATTTTCTCATGAAAATATTTAAGTGTTCAGACCCACATCTTGGGTTCTGATCCCGATTAGGGATCTCTTCTTCTCAATATTTTCTCTTGAAAATATTTAAGTTTTCAGACCCACATCTTGGGTTCTGATCCCGGTTAGGGATTTCTTCTTCTCAATATTTTCTCTTGAAAATATTTAATGTTTTAGACCCACATCTTGGGTTCTGATCCCGGTTAAGGATCTCTTCTTCTCAATATTTTCTCATGAAAATATTTAAGTGTTCAGACCCACATCTTGGGTTCTGATCCCGGTTAGGGATCTATTCTTCTCAATGTTTTCTCTTGAAAATATTTAATGTTTTAGACCCACATCTTGGGTTCTGATCCCGGTTAAGGATCTCTTCTTCTCAATATTTTCTCATGAAAATATTTAAGTGTTCAGACCCACATCTTGGGTTCTGATCCCGATTAGGGATCTCTTCTTCTCAATATTTTCTCTTGAAAATATTTAAGTTTTAGACCCACATCTTGGGTTCTGATCCCGGTTAGGGATCTATTCTTCTCAATGTTTTCTCTTGAAAATATTTAAGTTTTCAGACCCACATCTTGGGTTCTGATCCCGGTTAGGGATCTCTTCTTCTCAATATTTTCTCTTGAAAATATTTAAGTTTTCAGACCCACATCTTGGGTTCTGATCCCGGTTAGGGATCTCTTCTTCTCAATATTTTCTCTTGAAAATATTTAAGTGTTCAGACCCACATCTTGGGTTCTGATCCCGGTTAGGGATCTCTTCTTCTCAATATTTTCTCTTGAAAATATTTAAGTTTTCAGACCCACATCTTGGGTTCTGATCCCGGTTAGGGATCTCTTCTTCTCAATATTTTCTCTTGAAAATATTTAAGTGTTCAGACCCACATCTTGGGTTCAGATCCCGGTTAGGGATCTCTTCTTCTCAATATTTTCTCTTGAAAATATTTAAGTTTTCAGACCCACATCTTGGGTTCTGATCCCGGTTAGGATCTCTTCTTCTCAATATTTTCTCTTGAAAATATTTAAGTGTTCAGACCCACATCTTGGGTTCTGATCCCGATTAGGGATCTCTTCTTCTCAATATTTTCTCTTGAAAATATTTAAGTTTTAGACCCACATCTTGGGTTCTGATCCCGGTTAGGGATCTATTCTTCTCAATGTTTTCTCTTGAAAATATTTAAGTTTTCAGACCCACATCTTGGGTTCTGATCCCGGTTAGGGATCTCTTCTTCTCAATATTTTCTCTTGAAAATATTTAAGTTTTCAGACCCACATCTTGGGTTCTGATCCCGGTTAGGGATCTCTTCTACTCAATATTTTCTCTTGAAAATATTTAAGTGTTCAGACCCACATCTTGGGTTCTGATCCCGGTTAGGGATCTCTTCTTCTCAATATTTTCTCTTGAAAATATTTAAGTGTTCAGACCCACATCTTGGGTTCTGATCCCGGTTAGGGATCTCTTCTTCTCAATATTTTCTCTTGAAAATATTTAAATTTTCAGACCCACATCTTGGGTTCTGATCCCGGTTAGGATCTCTTCTTCTCAATATTTTTTCTTGAAAATATTTAATGTTTTAGACCCACATCTTGGGTTCTGATCCCGGTTAAGGATCTCTTCTTCTCAATATTTTCTCATGAAAATATTTAAGTGTTCAGACCCACATCTTGGGTTCTGATCCCGGTTAGGGATCTCTTCTTCTCAGTATTTTCTTTTGAAAATATTTAAGTTTTCAGACCCACATCTTGGGTTCTGATCCCGGTTAGGGATCTCTTCTTCTCAATATTTTCTCTTGAAAATATTTAAGTTTTCAGACCCACATCTTGGGTTCTGATCCCGGTTAGGGATCTCTTCTTCTCAATATTTTCTCTTGAAAATATTTAAGTTTTCAGACCCACATCTTGGGTTCTGATCCCGGTTAGGGATCTCTTCTTCTCAATATTTTCTCTTGAAAATATTTAAGTTTTCAGACCCACATCTTGGGTTTTGATCCCGGTTAGGATCTCTTCTTCTCAATATTTTCTCTTGAAAATATTTAAGTGTTCAGACCCACATCTTGGGTTCTGATCCCGATTAGGGATCTCTTCTTCTCAATATTTTCTCTTGAAAATATTTAAGTTTTAGACCCACATCTTGGGTTCTGATCCCGGTTAGGGATCTATTCTTCTCAATGTTTTCTCTTGAAAATATTTAAGTTTTCAGACCCACATCTTGGGTTCTGATCCCGGTTAGGGATCTCTTCTTCTCAATATTTTCTCTTGAAAATATTTAAGTTTTCAGACCCACATCTTGGGTTCTGATCCCGGTTAGGGATCTCTTCTTCTCAATATTTTCTCTTGAAAATATTTAAGTGTTCAGACCCACATTTTAGGTTCTGATCCCGGTTAGGGATCTCTTCTTCTCAATATTTTCTCTTGAAAATAAATATTTCTGATCTCGGACTCAGGTCCTGAGATCTCTTCTCATCCTCAGAAAAAATTGAAAATTTTTCTAAGTAAATAAATATTTCTGATCTCGGACTCAGGTCCTGAGATCTCTTCTCATTCTCAGAAAAAATTGAAATTTTTCTAAGTAAATAAATATTTCTGATCTCGGACTCAGCTCCTGAAATCTCTTCTCATTCTCAGAAAAAATTGAAATTTTTCTAAGTAAATAAATATTTCTGATCTCGGACTCAGGTCCTGAGATCTCTTCTCATCCTCAGAAAAACTTGAAGGTTTTTCTAAGTAAATAATATTTCTGATCTCGGACTCAGGTCCTGAGATCTCTTCTCATTCTTAGAAAAAATTGAAATTTTTCTAAGTAAATAAATATTTCTGATCTCGGACTCAGGTCTTGAGATCTCTTCTTATTCTTAGAAAAAATTGAGATTTTTCTAAGTAAATAAATATTTCTGATCTCGGACTCAGGTCCTGAGATCTCTTCTCATTCTCAGAAAAAATTGAATTTTTTTTTTAAGTAAATAAATATTTCTGATCTCGGACTCAGGTCCTGAGATCTCTTCTCATCCTCAGAAAAACTTGAAGGTTTTTCTAAGTAAATAATATTTCTGATCTCGGACTCAGGTCCTGAGATCTCTTCTCATTCTTAGAAAAAATTGAAATTTTTCTAAGTAAATAAATATTTCTGATCTCGGACTCAGGTCTTGAGATCTCTTCTTATTCTTAGAAAAAATTGAGATTTTTCTAAGTAAATAAATATTTCTGATCTCGGACTCAGGTCCTGAGATCTCTTCTCATTCTCAGAAAAAATTGAATTTTTTTTTTAAGTAAATAAATATTTCTGATCTCGGACTCAGGTCCTGAGATCTCTTCTCATCCTCAGAAAAACTTGAAGGTTTTTCTAAGTAAATAATATTTCTGATCTCGGACTCAGGTCCTGAGATCTCTTCTCATTCTCAGAAAAAATTGAAATTTTTCTAAGTAAATAAATATTTCTGATCTCGGACTCAGGTCCTGAGATCTCTTCTTATTCTCAGAAAAAATTGAGATTTTTCTAAGTAAATAAATATTTCTGATCTCGGACTCAGGTCCTGAGATCTCTTCTCATTCTCAGAAAAAATTGAAAATTTTTCTAAGTAAATAAATATTTCTGATCTCGGACTCAGGTCTTGAGATCTCTTCTTATTCTTAGAAAAAATTGAGATTTTTCTAAGTAAATAAATATTTCTGATCTCGGACTCAGGTCCTGAGATCTCTTCTCATTCTCAGAAAAAATTGAATTTTTTTTTTTAAGTAAATAAATATTTCTGATCTCGGACTCAGGTCCTGAGATCTCTTCTCATCCTCAGAAAAACTTGAAGGTTTTTCTAAGTAAATAATATTTCTGATCTCGGACTCAAGTCTTGAGATCTCTTCTCATTCTCAGAAAAAATTGAAATATTTACAAGTAAATAAATATTTCTGATCTCGGACTCAGGTCCTGAGATCTCTTCTTATTCTCAGAAAAAATTGAGATTTTTCTAAGTAAATAAATATTTCTGATCTCGGACTCAGGTCCTGAGATCTCTTCTCATTCTCAGAAAAAATTGAAAATTTTTCTAAGTAAATAAATATTTCTGATCTCGGACTCAGGTCCTGAGATCTCTTCTCGTCCTCAGAAAAACTTGAAGGTTTTTCTAAGTAAATAAATATTTCTGATCTCGGACTCAGGTCCTGAGATCTCTTCTCATCCTAAGAAAAACTTGAAGGTTTTTCTAAGTAAATAATATTTCTGATCTCGGACTCAGGTCCTGAGATCTCTTCTCATCCTCAGAAAAAATTGAAAATTTTTCTAAGTAAATAAATATTTCTGATCTCGGACTCAGGTCCTGAGATCTCTTCTCATTCTCAGAAAAAATTGAAGGTTTTTCTAAGTAAATAAATATTTCTGATCTCGGACTCAGGTCCTGAGATCTCTTCTCATCCTCAGAAAAACTTGAAGGTTTTTCTAAGTAAATAAATATTTCTGATCTCGGACTCAGGTCCTGAGATCTCTTCTCATTCTCAGAAAAAATTGAGATTTTTCTAAGTGAATAAATCTTTTCTGATCTCGGACTCAGGTCCTGAGATTTCTTCTCTTCTCATTTATACTCCTCGGGGAGTTGTTTATACTCCGAATATAAGGAGCAGCACTTGCTCATTCAGAGTTCTATTTTATACTCTTATTTGAGTTGTTTATACTCCTCGGGGAGTTGTTTATACTCCGAATATAAGGAGCAGCACTTGCTCATTCAGAGTTCTATTTTATACTCTTATTTGAGTTGTTTATACTCCTCGGGGAGTTGTTTATACTCCGAATATAAGCAGCAGCACTTGCTCATTCAGAGTTCTATTTTATACTCTTATATGAGTTGTTTATACTCCTTGGGGAGTTATTTATACTCCGAAGAGTTCTTCTCTGATCCAGGCTCAGTTGGTATTGAGGCTAATAGGATGTGGTTCTCAAGCACATGATTAGAACTCCAACCTTTTTTTGTATATGTTGCTTCGAAGTAGTGGTAAAGAGAAACTGCCTTTACCAGTTCCCTATCTCATTGAGATCTCCAAAATACCAGTTACACAAGATTAAGGATAACTAGAAACAATATTCAGAACAAGTGAACGAAGTTTCAACCCTGAAATTTGCCTGATCTCATTTGACAATGATATGCTTAGCTTACTTACAATCTAGAGGCGAGTCACTTCTTTGTCGCCTTTCTTCATTATCTTGTACATTCCTCTCAATTTCCCTCCTCGTCTCTTCTTCTACTGTTCTTTTCTTGTTTCTTAGGAACTTCTTCTCGGAATCGGGGTTCCTCTCCTTCCCATTTCTCACGTCAGATCCCGGGTCCTGACATTAACACTTTCGCGAACAAGAGGTTGAACATACTCTTCTTTCGAGTTATCTTTTCCTTCTTCTTCTGGCAGGGGCACAAATTTCTCTTCTATTCTCTCAGGACCTCTCTTCGCTTGCCTCTGAGCTATTAACCCTTGTTCAGATTCTTTCAGATTAGCTAATTTCGTGACAGATATGAGGATTACTTCCTCTAGAACAGATAGTTCTTCGTGCACCTTTACAGATGGTGAGGTTATTGGATCTCCTCTGGAGATTAGAGCTCGATTTATTGCTGCATTAACCAGTTCCTTCAATACTTCTATAGAAAGAGTGATCGCTGGTCCAGAGAAGGAGGGTTGAGTAAGAGCACCCTCTTCCTTACCTAGAGCCGAAGCAGTGGCAGAAGCCACATTTTTCAGCACCTCATTCGAGTTTCTGGGTGTTTGATTCTAAATGACCCAGTGATTCAAATCACAACAAATAACCAACTTCAACTCTCAGTAAATAAATATAAAAAAACTCCCTCCCATATATTTTGGGAAGAACACATGTGAATAGAAAAAATCTCACGTCTCTGCTCAGATTTTCCCACAGACGGCGCCATTTGATGTGACCTTATCGAATTCACAGGAGCGAATGATAAGGGACACAATCAAAGAAAGATTAGAACAAGAAATACCTAAATGAGTCCTTTGCAAATTCTTGGATATTGAGTAATAATGCACGCCCTTGATGAGTCTGAGGACCTGCACGCAAAACCGGGCCGGAGGAGTGTCCGGCGACGGACCTCCGACGCTCAAGTCAGTCGAGCTCGATGATGAAGATGAAGATAACAAGAGTGTTTCATGTTTGTATGTGTGTTGTCAATGGATCAAATGACTTAGAGAGAACAATTGAAATAAAGAAGGAATGCTTTTATACCTTGTAATGGAGGGGTAGGGAAGTAATTTTACCTCTAGGGTTTGTTGCAAGCAATGCCACGTCACTGTACTACCTGACACATAACTGATTGTTCGGGTAGTGCGCATACATTTGCAGAGGTATTTGGAGATATTCTGACGCACTAAGATTCCTTACTCCTCTTGAAGGCCCAGACAATTTATTTCCTTGGTCCTAAGCGAGCGAGGAAGACCTAATAAAGTTCCTTCCTTATTAGTCATGCTCATCAGTTCTGGTGGCGTTGGAGATAAGGTTGGTAATATCAGATCAGATCCCGGAGGGATCTGATCAAGTCATGCCCAGTTTCATGAGATCAGATACCGACATGACCAGGTCTTAGGAAGAAATTGATCGGCCTCGTCTTGCCTTCTAGCTAGTGGCTTCTCTCTCCTGGACCTACGCCATTATGCCACATCAGATCAGATCTTGGAGGGATCTGATCAGATCATGATCCATATCATGGGTAGAGACTTTTCTGATCCTGATCCCAAAAGGAAGTGATCAGCTTTTATTTTGATTTTGGTCAGTAGCTCTTCCTTTCTGGACCTACACCATTATGTCACATCACAATTATATACAAATTATAACTCATACGTTGTATCAATGAATTTTTTATTAGCATGAAGGTTTTTTTAACTATATAAAGATCGAAGGGAACTGAAGAGTCTAATTAGGGTTTGTGTGTTGATTTTAACTATTGATTTCCTGGTAATCTTGCTATCGCCATTCGCCAAGGTTGAAAATATGGGTATCAGTTGAAATATTCAAACCTTAAATTTGTGAAAATATTGATGTATATATGAATATCGAATATCGATATCGTAAATTTTAAAAAGGATAACACTCTTTGGTATTAGTTACATGTATGTAATTGGATCCAAAACTCATTACAAATAATATATGGCCATTTACTATATCCATTTAGCACATAGATTGTACATGGAAAGTGTTCACGTGAAAGATGCATGTAATTTGTTGACATCATCAACAATTCAAAAAAAAAAATTCAAGGGCCTTTATTTTACTCCAATTATTTTTTTTTATTTTTTCATTTAAAAATAATACTCCATTAATTTTTTAAAAAATATTTTTTCTTTTATTTTACTCCAATTGATATTTCTAATTCTCTTTTTAATATTATTTTTTAAATTTATTTTTCTTTCTATTTATTATTTGTGATCCAAATGATAATTTTTTTCACGTACTTCTTTTCATGCCATAAATAATTATTCTAAAATTTTAAAGTCTAATAAAAAAATTTAAAAAATAATATTGATTGTTTTTTTAAGTATTAAATAGTAGTACAATAATAATTTGTTTTAAAAATAAAACTCTCATATCTCTTAACTGGGTGTTCAATTCTCTTGGTACTATTTTACTTTAATTAATTGGTGTATAATTTTTACCTTATCCTTTCAAAATTTTACTTCATTCCTTACAAATTTTACTTCGTTTTACATTGTTTAATTATTTTTGTCATTCGAACTTTCATTTTACTTCGTTTTACATTGTTTAATTATTTTTGTCATTCGAACTTTCATTTTTTAATCACTTTATTTTAGTTTTTTATGAATATAATTTTTAGTTTATAAGTGTTATGATAACAGTTGATATGATATAATATTAGTTAATATGCAGTAAAATATTAATTCATATACAATATATTATTAGTTTGTATATTGGTACAAGTTCTAATGTTTTCGAGTTTCGAGTTCCCATATTTCATGATACTAGTTCAAATATAATATAGTATTACTCCCTCTGTCCCAGAGGAACTTGCACCTCTGGGACTGCACTCATATTAAGAGAAGGTATTTTTGTTGACTTTTCAAAGAGCATTTATGTCCATTCATGAAAAGATTAAATAGAAAGATTAACAAGGTTGTAAAATAATTAATGATAGTAACATAATGGTGCACGTCCAGAAAGGAAGAGCCATTAATTGAAACCAAGATAAAGGTTGATCACTTCCTTTTGGGATCAGGATCGATCAGAAAAGTCTTCGCCCATGATAAGGGTCATGATCTGATCAAATCCTCCAAAGATCTGATCTGATATTGATACTCTCATCTCGGACATGATCAGACCTTACGGATGTGGACGGGAGAGTAAGGTCGTGATTCGGTCTTCCTCGTGTAATCAAAACCAAGACGTTAAATTGTTTTGGTTGACAAGGAGAAGCAAGAAATTTTGGTGTGTCAGAGTATCTCTGAGTATCCCTGCAAATGTATGCGCGTTACCTGAACAATTAGTTATGTGTCAGGGTCGTACCATGACGTGGCCCAATTGGTAGCAAACCCTAGAGGCGAGTTTACTTCTTTACCCTTCAAGAACAAGGTATAAAAGCATCCCCTTTCATTTTAAACAAGGCTAAGTCACTTTTTCCATTACTTTTAACTCTAAAATACACAACTCTCTTATTTTATTCATCTTCTCCATCGAGCTCGACTGACTTGAGCGTCGGAGGTCCATCGACGGACACCCCCTCCGGCTCGGTTTGTGTGTAGGTCTTCAGAATCATCAAGGGCGTGCATTATTACCCAATATCCAAGGATTTGCAAAGGACTCATTTAGGTATTTCTTGTTCTAATATTTCTTTGATTGTGTTCCTTATCATTCGCTCTTGTGAATTCGATAAGGTCACATCAAATGGCGCCGTCTGTGGGAAACATCTGGCTGAGACGTGAGGTTTTTCATTTATTCAAGCTTTTCCTGAAAATAGTTGAAGAGAAATTAGTCTCTCAACCTGCTGTTGAAAATCCATAATCATGGAGGTGTTCATGTGTGTTTGTGAGAATATTGAATTTGTCTTGTGATTTGACTCATTTAGCGATGGAGAATCAAGTGCAAAAGAACTTGAATAAAGATTTTGAGGGCGTGGCCATTGATCCGGCCAGTGTCACTGACCAAACTGTGGTCACTGAATCGACCAACGATACTAGGGTGGAAAATGCTACTGCAGGTCAGAGAGAAGGAGTACCCAATCCGTCTCCTTCCTCTGGGCATGTTGTTACCCTCCCTCTGGAAAGTTTAAGGGATCTGATCACTGCTGCTGTAGATCAGGCCTTAGCTCGAAGAGGAGTGCCAGCCCAGGGTACTCCTATAACTCCCCCGACAGTAAACATACGGGAACAGCTCCCTCCAGGTGATGTTCCTCCTCTCCCAGTCCAGAAAGATCCGGTGTTGGATGAACCAACGGAGGTGGTGGCCGCAGCCACTGAAAGGGGCACGAGGAAGAGAAAGGAGAGGGTAGTGCTTCCAAGGAGTGAAGAGGAGAAGGATAGTTTGGGAGAAGAATATGTTCAATCTTCAACTCGAGAAAGCATTAATACTGAGATTGTGGCGTTAAGAAGAGAAATGGAGGAAATGAGGGGAATGTATGAAAAGAATGTTATAAGTGGAAATAGGGCAGTGGGATCTCCTTTTGTCTCTGAGATTCTAATGGATCCACTCCCTAAGAATTTTAAAACACTTTCTTATGAGTACTATGGTACTACTGATCCTCAGGATCACCTCCTTCGCTTCCAAAATGGAGCTCTCCTCCATCAATATACTGACGGAGTCAAGTGTCGAGTGTTCTTGACAACTTTGACCAAAGCGGCCCAACAATGGTTCGCGCAACTACCTCCTAATTCCATAAGTTCCTTTACGGAGATGGGCTCTCTTTTCTTGCACCAACTTGCGAGTGCTCGAAGACAGCTCAGGACGTCCTTGTCATTGATGAGCCTTAAGCAGAGAACAGGAGAAAGCTTGAGGACCTTTCTTGGAAGATTCAACAAGGCAGCCCTGGAAGCGCCTAATGCAATAGGGGAAGTGAAAATTAATGCTCTTACTCAAGGTTTAGTAGAGGGAGATCTGTTTAAATCTTTGGCTAAGCGCCCTCCACTGACGTTCGATGAGCTCCTGGCTAGAGCAGAGAAGTATATCAATTTGGAAGAAATCCAACACACTAAAAAAGGAGAAGTAAGAAATTCTTACTCAAAGAGAGAGAGAGTGGCGGAGACGAGAAGCGTAAGTATTAGGAGAGGGATGCCAGGGTAGAGACCAGACACTTCCGAAACCACACGCCTCTGACCAAAAAACCCTCGGAATTGCTGGAGGTGGTGCAGAACCAACCTGGATTTAAGTTCCCATATTCAGCCAGAGGTGGTCCCAAAAATCTCAGATCTGACAAATACTGCAAGTACCACAATGAGTATGGTCATGATACGGACCAGTGTCGTCATCTCAGAGATGCAATCGAGAGGATGATACGAGAGGGACAGTTAGCCGAATATGTGAGAGTTGAAAAAGACAAGAACTATGGTTGGAGAGAGGATAAAGGAAAGGAGAATGAGTAACATGAGCCACTTAGAGGAGGAGGAGCACCACAGAAAAGTGGTAACATCTCCATGATTGCGGGAGGACCTACTGATGGTGATTCGAACAGAGCACGAAAAGCCTTTGTAAGAGAGGCAAGGAATTGGGGATCTGAAGTGCACTGCGTGTCAGATCTTAGCAGGGGACCAAGTATCTAATTTGGTCCAGCTGATGGAGGAAGTGCACTTCAACCACACAATGTTGCGCTGGTTATCACAACGGAGATAGGAGGGTACGATGTAGCAAGAGTGTTCGTTGATACAGGGAGTTCTTGTGACATCCTGTTCAAAGAATGTTTTGATAAGATGGACCTGAACGTGAAGGTCATGCCAGTAAAGACAACCTTATATGGGTTTACGGGAGGAGCCAACCAGCCCTGGGGGCAAGTTACTCTACAACTCAGGATAGGAGAACAACCATTGCAGAGGGTAAGGATGGTGGAGTTCCTAATTGTGGATGTTCCCTCTTCTTACAATGTGATCCTATGACAACCATTTCTGAACTCATTGCAAGCAGTGGTGTCCACCTTCTACATGAAAATGAAGTTCCCAGTTGGAGATGAAGTGGGGGAAGTTCTCGATGATCAGACCAGTTCAAGAAGACGTTATGTAGACACCGTGAATCAGGCAGATAAGGTGTTTAAGAAAGATCAGGGTAGAGGAGATGATCCCGTGGAGAAGAGGTTGAAAGAAGGAGAAATGATGGAAGAGGATCCCCACCTGTAGATCAGACCAGAGGAGAGATACTCAGAAATGGAAAGGAAGTAGCACGTCCAGAGAATGTGAGCAAGCTCAAGAAATATTATTGTTAAAAAACAGGCAAGATCTGAAACCTTTACTTTTGTCGTTTTTCTTTATTCATGAACGGGACGACGTATTCAGAACATTAAAGATCCTTGTAATAGCTTGCACTTTGAAAATTTCAATGAAACAAGGAGCTGGTGAGAGCAGTTCCTTTTTATCATATTACTACAAGAATATCCGGATCTGAATGAACTCCCCCAGGGGTATAAATAACTCATATAAGAGTATAAAATATAACTCTAAATGAGCAAGTGATGATCCTCATATTCGGAGTATAAACAACTTCCCGAGGAGTATAAACAACTCATATAAGAGTATAAAATATAACTCTGAATGAGCAAGTGTTGCTCCTTATATTCGGAGTATAAACAACTCCCCGAGGAGTATAAACAACTCATATAAGAGTATAAAATATAACTCTGAATGAGCAAGTGCTGCTCCTCATATTCGGAGTATAAACAACTCCCCGAGGAGTATAAACAACTCATATAAGAGTATAAAATATAACTCTGAATGAGCAAGTGTTGCTCCTTATATTCGGAGTATAAACAAGAAGAGATCTCAGGACCCGAGTCCGAGACCAGAAATATTTATTTACTTGGAAAAAAATTCAATTTTTTCTGAGGATGAGAAGAGATCTCAAGACCCGAGTCCGAGACCAGAAATATTTATTTACTTGGAAAAAAATTCAATTTTTTCTGAGGATGAGAAGAAATCTCAGAACCTGAGTCCGAGATCAGAAATATTTATTTACTTGGAAAAAATTGAAATTTTTTCTGAGGATGAGAAGAAATCTTAGGACCTGAGTCCGAGATCAGAAATATTTATTTACTAGAAAAAAAATTCAATTTTTTCTGAGGATTAGAAGAGATCTCAGGACCTGTGAGTCCGAGATCAGAAAGATTTATTTACTTGGAAAAAATTTCAATTTTTTCTGAGGATGAGAAAAATCTCTAGACCTGAGTCCGAGATCAGAAATATTTATTTACTTGGAAAAAAATTCAATTTTTTTTTAGGATAAGAAGAGATCTCAAGACCTGAGTCCGAGATCAGAAATATTTATTTACTTGGAAAAAATTTCAATTCTTTCTGAGGATGAGAAGAGATCTCAGGACCTGAGTCCGAGATCAGAAATGTTTATTTACTTGGAAAAAATTTCAATTTTTTCTGAGGATGAGAAGAGATCTCAGGACCCGAGTCCGAGATCAGAAATATTTATTTACTTGGAAAAAATTTCAATTCTTTCTGAGGATGAGAAGAAATCCCAGGACCCGAGTCCGAGGTCAGAAATATTTATTTACTTGGAAAAAATTTCAATTTTTATCTGAGGATGAGAAGAGATCCCAGGACCTGAGTCCGAGATCAAAAATATTTTGTTTACTTGGAAAAAATTTCAATTTTTTCTGAGGATGAGAAAAGATCCCAGGACCTGAGTCCGAGATCAGAAATATTTATTTACTTAGAAAAAAATTCAATTTTTTCTGATGATGAGAAGAAATCTCAGGACCTGAGTCCGAGATCAGAAATATTTATTTACTTGGAAAAAATTTCAATTTTTTCTGAGGATGAGAAGAAATCTCAGGACCTGAGTCCGAGATCAGAAATATTTATTTACTTGGAAAAAAATTCAATTCTTTCTAAGGATGAGAAGAGATCTCAGGACCTGAGTTCGAGATCAGAAATATTTATTTACTTGAAAAAAAATTCAATTTTTTCTGAGGATGAGAAGAAATCTCAGGACCTGAGTCCGAGATCAGAAATATTTATTTACTTGGAAAAAATTTCAATTCTTTCTAAGGATGAGAAGAAATATCAGGACCTGAGTCCGAGATCAGAAATATTTATTTACTTGGAAAAAAATTCAATTTTTTCTGAGGATGAGAAGAAATCTCAGGACCTGAGTCCGAGATCAGAAATATTTATTTACTTGGAAAAAATTTCAATTCATTCTGAGGATGAGAAGAGATCTCATGACCTGAGTCCGAGATCAGAAATATTTATTTACTTGGAAAAAATTTCAATTTTTTTTTAGGATGAGAAAAGATATCAGGACCTGAGTCCGAGATCAGATATATTTATTTACTTGGAAAAAATTTCAATTCTTTCTAAGGATGAGAAGAGATCTCAGGACCTGAGTCCGAGATCAGAAATATTTATTTACTTGGAAAAAATTTCAATTTTTTCTGAGGATGAGAAGAGATCTCAGGACCTGAGTCCGAGATCAGAAATATTTATTTACTTGAAAAAAAATTCAATTCTTTCTGAGGATGAGAAGAGATCTCAGGACCTGAGTCCGAGATCAGAAATATTTATTTTCTTGGAAAAAATTTTAATTCTTTTTTAAGATGAGAAGAGATCTCAGGACCCGAGTCCGAGATCAGAAATATTTATTTACTTGGAAAAAATTTCAATTCTTTCTGAGGATGAGAAGACATCTCAGGACCCGAGTCCGAGGTCAGAAATATTTATTTACTTGGAAAAATTTTCAATTTTTTTTCTGAGGATGAGAAGAGATCAGAAATATTTATTTACTTGGAAAAAATTTCAATTTTTTTTCTGAGGATGAGAAGAGATCCCAGGACCTGAGTCCGAGATCAGAAATATTTATTAAATTGGAAAAAATTTCAATTTTTTCTGAGGATGAGAAGAGATCTCAGGACCTGAGTCCGAGATCAGAAATATTTATTTACGTGGAAAAAATTTCAATTTTTTCTGAGGATGAGAAGAAATCTCAGGACATGAGTCCGAGATCAGAAATATTTATTTACTTGGAAAAAAATTCAATTTTTTCTGAGGATGAGAAGAGATCTCAGGACCTGAGTCCGAGATCATAAATATTTATTTACTTGGAAAAACTTTCAATTCTTTCTGAGGATGAGAAGAGATCTCAGGACCTGAGTCCGAGATCATAAATATTTATTTACTTGGAAAAAATTTCAATTCTTTCTGAGGATGAGATGAGATCTCAGGACCCGAGTCCGAGATCAGAAATATTTATTTACTTGGAAAAAATTCCAATTCTTTTTGAGGATGAGAAGAAATCTCAGGACCCGAGTCCGAGGTTAGAAATATTTATTTACTTGGAAAAAATTTCAATTTTTTTTCTGAGGATGAGAAGAGATCCCAGAACCTGAGTTCGAGATCAGAAATATTTATTTACTTGGAAAAAATTTCAATTTTTTCTGAGGATGAGAAGAAATCTCAGGACCTGAGTCCGAGATCAGAAATATTTATTTACTTGGAAAAAATTTCAATTCATTCTGAGGATGAGAAGAGATCTCATGACCTGGGTCCGAGATCAGAAATATTTATTTACTTGGAAAAAATTTCAATTTTTTTTTAGGATGAGAAGAGATATCAGGACCTGAGTCCGAGATCAGAAATATTTATTTACTTGGAAAAAATTTCAATTCTTTCTGAGGATGAGAAGAGATCTCAGGACCTGAGTCCGAGATCAGAAATATTTATTTACTTGGAAAAATTTTCAATTTTTTCTGAGGATGAGAAGAGATCTCAGGACCTGAGTCCGAGATCAGAAATATTTATTTACTTGAAAAAAAATTCAATTCTTTCTGAGGATGAGAAGAGATCTCAGGACCTGAGTCCGAGATCAGAAATATTTATTTACTTGGAAAAAATTTCAATTCTTTTTTAGGATGAGAAGAGATCTCAGGACCCGAGTTCGAGATCTGAAATATTTATTTACTTGGAAAAAATTTCAATTCTTTCTAAGGATGAGAAGACATCTCAGGACCGGAGTCCGAGGTCAGAAATATTTATTTACTTGGAAAAAATTTCAATTTTTTTTTCTGAGGATGAGAAGAGATCAGAAATATTTATTTACTTGGAAAAAATTTCAATTTTTTTTCTGAGGATGAGAAGAGATCCCAGGACCTGAGTCCGAGATCAGAAATATTTATTAAATTGGAAAAAATTTCAATTTTTTCTGAGGATGAAAAGAGATCTCAGGACCTGAGTCCGAGATCAGAAATATTTATTTACGTGGAAAAAATTTCAATTTTTTTCTGAGGATGAGAAGAAATCTCAAGACATGAGTCCGAGATCAGAAATATTTATTTACTTGGAAAAAAATTCAATTTTTTCTGAGGATGAGAAGAGATCTCAGGACCTGAGTCCGAGATCATAAATATTTATTTACTTGGAAAAACTTTCAATTCTTTCTGAGGATGAGAAGAGATCTCAGGACCTGAGTCCGAGATCATAAATATTTATTTACTTGGAAAAAATTTCAATTCTTTCTGAGGATGAGAAGAGATCTCAGGACCCGAGTCCGAGATCAGAAATATTTATTTACTTGGAAAAAATTTCAATTCTTTCTGAGGATGAGAAGAGATCTCTGGACCCGAGTCCGAGATCAGAAATATTTATTTACTTGGAAAAAATTTCAATTCTTTCTGAGGATGAGAAGAAATCTCAGGACCGAGTCCGAGGTTAGAAATATTTATTTAATTGGAAAAAATTTCAATTTTTTTTCTGAGGATGAGAAGAGATCCCAGGACCTGAGTCCGAGATCAGAAATATTTATTTACTTGGAAAAAAATTCAATTTTTTCTGAGGATGAGAAAAGATCTCAGGACCTGAGTCCGAGATCAGAAATATTTGTTACTTGGAAAAAATTCATGACAACACAAGCATAAAATATTGAGAACAGAAGCATTTCTAAAATATAAGAGTTCATACTAATGAGGAGATCATATCCATGCGCAAAAGGAGAAATTCAAAATATAAAAAGTACATCAATAAAAAATAATAGAGTGCAATAACAAAAGGACCATACAAGCTCTCGAATCAAGAAAAACATTAAGTTTGGGCATCAGTGGCAGGAGCGGCTTCTTCCTCGAAATTTGTGAGCCCGAGATCTGGAGTATTGGATCCTTCCAACGGAGGGAGATTCGGCAAAGGATCAGAAGAAAAGGAAGGAACTGGACGGGGAGGAAAGACCTCATAAATCAACGAGGAGGCAGCAGGCACTTCAGGATCTAATTCCTTTTCAAAGGCCAACTTCAAGGCCGCCTTCTGAATAACCGGGAGCCACCATGCATGATCAGGTCCTATGGTAAGATCTCCACGAAAGAAGGGAGAAGGTGTCAAGCTCCTGGTAATCGGTACAGTATCAATGGAAGGCTTGAAACCTTGCTCCTTCACTTGGGCTATAGTACATTTAATCCCGTGGGTTATGAAGTGGCCAATATGGGGATTCATATCCCGGAGATAGTGGGGGCTAAGTTGATACGCTTCAACCAGTCCCAGATGAAGATCTTGGAGGAACTCTTGACCAATAGAAGTTGTCAGCATTCTCTGACGACAGTTGTCCACGCCTCACCTCTGCCCCTGATTAAATGCTTCTTCCAAGGCCCTCTCTTGTTGAGATTTTAGAGCTGATACCTCTTCCTGATGTTGGGAGATCAGATCAAAACGAGCATTTTCAGCCAACTCCCAGCTCTCTTCAACCTTCTTTTTCAGCTCTGCATTCTGAGTAGTGAGCAAATTAAGATCTGTAGCTGCTTTCTGAACTTCTTCATCCTTCTCGGACAATTCTAAACGGAGACGCCCCAGGTCCTCATTGGTTTGTTCCTTCTCGGTCTTGTCCAGCAGAATTCCCTGAACAGTCATAAGCTGAAAAAGAGAAGAGTTATTAAAAAAAAAAAAAAAAAAGGGCAACGAAGGAGGGCAGAAGAAATTTGGTCTCTCCTCAGGAAGAGCCATATCAAAAAGGAAATCTGAGGGATTATGACATCTTTTTCTTATCTCCCTAAGTTCTGAAGAGATGAGAGTGGAATGTGAAGAAACTTTATTCCATAGTTCACTGGAAGTATCCTCGAGAGTGGCTAACTTCCTAGGACGACGAGAAATCAAAGGACGGCCCAGATCAAAAGTAAAGATTCCCCAGAAAATGATCGGGAAACTTTAAAGAATTTGAAAAGACTTTATTCTTAACTATTTCGGCAAAGAGCTGTCATAGTCAAGAATAGGGGGGAGTGGATGATGTAACATAATGGTGCACGTCCAGAAAGGAAGAGCCATTAACTGAAACCAAGATAAAGGCTGATCACTTCCTTTTGGGATCAGGATCAGAAAAGTCTTCGCCCATGATAAGGGTCATGATCTGATCAAATCCTCCAAAGATCTGATCTGATATTGATACTCTCATCTCGGACATGATCAGACCTTACGGATGTGGACGGGAGAGTAAGGTCGTGATTCGGTCTTCCTCGTGTAATCAAAACAAGGACGTTAAATTGTCTTGGTTGACAAGGAGAAGCAAGCAATCTTGGTGTGTCAGAGTATCTCTGAGTATCCCTGCAAATGTATGCGCGTTACCTGAACAATTATTTATGTGTCAGGGTCGTACCATGACGTGGCCCAATTGGTAGCAAACCTTAGAGGCGAGTTTACTTCTTTACCCTTCAAGAACAAGGTATAAAAGCATCCCCTTTCATTTTAAACAAGGCTAAGTCACTTTTTCCATTACTTTTTAACTCTAAAATACACAACTCTCTTATTTTCTTCATCTTCTCCATCGAGCTCGACTGACTTGAGCGTCGGAGGTCCGTCGCCGGACACCCCCTCCGGCTCGGTTTGTGTGCAGGTCTTCAGAATCATCAAGGGCGTGCATTATTACTCAATATCCAAGGATTTTCAAAGGACTCGTTTAGGTATTTCTTGTTCTAATCTTTCTTTGATTGTGTTCCTTATCATTCGCTCCTGTGAATTCGATAAGGTCACATCAAATAATGTTCGGATGAACAGTACCAATAGTATATTCACCCAAAATCAATATACAATCAACATCTTCACCCAAAACACAATTCAAGTTATTTAACCAATATCCAAATATACACAAAAACTCAACACAATTCAAGATCAAAATACACACAAAATCAGAATACATTCAGCATATGAACACAATCTGGGGAGTATCGAACCAATCAGACATCATCAGCTGCACGAAAGGTGGATCAACACCAATCTCAGCCTCCTCCACACAAGAATCGAACGGATCCGGTACCATTGGCTCAATCAAAGGTGAATCGTCACCCATCTCAAAAGCTTCGGACTCAAAAGTCGATCCAGCCTCATAATCGAGAGACGGTGACAACGAATCAGGCACAAAACTTGAAGTAAATGAAGAACCGAGAGAGGGAGACGGCGAAAGCGAATCGGACACATAACTTGAACTAAACGAAAAATCGAGAGAATACATTAGAATTTTTCGATTCAGGGTTTTATTTTAGGGAGAGAAGAGGGAGACGAACTATGAATGAATGGGTTTTGAAAAGACAATGTTTGAGAGAGATGGAGGGAGGCGAACTGTAGTGGAATGATTTTATGGTTAATGAATTTGGATGAATGTGTAATGGGCTTAGACGTGAGTGTGGATAATGATTAGTTTAATGGGCCAATTAATTTAGTAAATGAGTTTGGTGTTTGCTAATTAATTAGAATTATTGTTAAATTGAAGGAATAAAGTAATAACATATTTGTAAATAAGTGTATATTAATAGGGTAGAAGTTATGAGAAATTTGCCTTTTATGGAGTGTGTAAATTCCTGTGGGACGTCCATATATGGAAAGTGTGCAAATTTCAATGGGACGAAGGGAGTAGTTCACATATTGTATAGTATTAGTTCATATATTGGTTCGCATACTCTATGGTACTAGTTCAAATATAGTATAGTATTAGTTCACATATTGTATAGTATTAGTTCATATATTAAATAATATTTTATACCCACATTAATCTCTAGTACTATACAATATATTAACTAGTACTCCGTACTATACAATATACGTACTAATGTTGTATCGTATTTAAACTAATACTATACTTAATAAAAAAATACATAACTTAACACATTCATAATTACAGTCATACAATGCAAATTAATACATCAATATTGAAAGATTGATATTAACTAACTACTAAGAGGAACAAAAGTGAAACACACTGAACGCACAATTAATAGATATGATCACACTCAATAAATATATGAATGCATCAACACGGTGATGACCACAAAGAACATAATAAAACTAATGCAATATTATGCTGGTTTCTTCTCCAATTCTTCACTCATTTAAATTTCTAAGTATAAATTTTAATTTTATATATGTTATTAATCAGTCTTAAAAAATAATCTACAACTTTAAAAAACTTGTAACAAACCAGATATCATTATAGAAATAATGAAGACATAACAAAATAATCTTAGTTATTATAAATCAGATTAAGGGCTAGAAAGTGAGCATGCAATATTCATACATTTATACTCAAATTAAAAAAATTGAATTTTTCTAGTTTAGTTGTTTTTTTTCTAAATTTTGATCATTTAAAAAAAAAAACTGAAATTTTTATTTCATAATTGTATTTCTGACCTTCATATTTTTTTCTAATATTTTTTTTATATTCGACGTTTTTTTTATATTTATTTTTTGAAAATTAAAAAAATAACATAATATTTGACTTTGTGGTGATTTATTGGTGACTCAGTAGTGTGTATGATTATAATTTTAATGAGTTGTATTTTAATTGATAAAATTGTAATATAATTTTTTAAAAAAGAGGGTATATAACTAATAACCCATTTAAAAAATTGAATCTAGTTACATGTATGTAACTTGTACACATAAGTGCCTAAATAATTGGACGAACTTATTAAAAAAGAGGGGGTAATAACTCATTTAGAAATTTTGATCCAGTTACATGTATCTAAGTATGTAACTGGTACACGTAAGTATTTGTCTTTTAAAAATTGTAAAAATTTAATAACAAACTTTTGATATATAAACTTAACAAAACAATTTAAACACATTTACATTCTTGATAAATTTTTATAAAATATAATTATTTTATATGATATTTTTTAAAATTTATAGATATTTTTTCAAAAAAAATCGATATTTTAATTTTTTTACTAGTATCATGGAAATATCTTTCTTTCCAATATTGATATCGTTCACTATAAAAAATAAATATATCGAGAATATTGGAAAAATGTCCGAATATTTCATTACGAATAAGTGAATTACTAATAATATTTTAGATTGCTTTTTAATTTTGAGTTGGTCTCCAGTAGACTCGAGTTCATATAAGAACTCAAAACTTTTTTTTTTTTTAATTATTTTTTGTGGTGTTACTTTTTTCAATTGTAGTGTCTTACAATTTTCATTAAAAATCGTGTAGCACTTTTTAATTATAATAACTTATACTTTTCATTAAAAATTGTGTTACACTTTTAAGTAATATTGACTTGTATTTTTTAATAATATTGTGTTGCACTTTTTAATCATAATAACTTACATTTTTCATTAAAAACTATGTTGCACTTTTTAGTTATAATGACTTACACTTTTCATTAAAAAATGTGTTGCACTTTTTAGTTATAATGAATCATTAAAAATTGTGTTGCTCTTTTCCATTATAGTAGCTTACACTTTTCATTAAAAAATGTGTTGCACTTTTCAATAATATTGCGTTACACTTTTTAGTTATAATGACTTACATTTTTCAACATACACTTTTCAGGAAAAAAAATTACAAAAAATAAATAAAATTTGACCAGGTCAACTTAAGTATTTATATGTACTCGAGTATATATGAGAGTTTGGGTTTATTTTATCGTTTTCTTAGTATTTTAAACGTACGAAATTTGTCTAATTAATTTTCATACCAGGTGCGTTGTGGACGGTTGAATAAATATTACAGAATGTCAAGTTTTTAAATTTTGATTTTTGTATCATTAAATTGGGCATGATCCACCAGTGAAGTATATGTATTTTTTTATTTTTTATTTTTGATCGGTAAAATAAGTATATTAATAAACAATAATAAATGTACAAAATGTCAGTTGACTAGTTGAGGCATAAGAGATGCCCAACTACAGAAATAGAACAGTAGAATAAAATTTGGTTTAACACCCAAGGACATGTCTTGGGTTTGTTTGCCAATCCTCAAATGAGAATCTGCAACAATCTCCTCCTCTCACATAGAACCAACACCACAATCTTGTTTTGATTTCGACTATAATCTGCTCCATAAGCTAGCGTCTCCTTCTTCTCAAAAATCCTCTTGTTTCTTTCCTTCCACAGTATCCACGTAATACCTTTCCAAATGCATGTTGTTGCTGCTGCTTCCCCCTTTTTTTCCCTTAGATGTCGACAATAGCTTCTCAAATTTGTAGACTTGACTCAAGTGTAGGGCTATTTGTATACCCATCCATTCATAGCATTTCATCCAAATTTTTGAAGCAAATTGACATTCGAACAAGCAATGACTCAGTGTTTCCTCTCGCGTTCCACAAAATACACAGGATAAACTTGCAGTTTGTGGAAGGGCCTTCCTCTTGACTAGGTTCACTCTTGTCGGCAGCCTGTCCCATAGCACTCTCCACGCATGGGCGTTGACCTTTGGAGGTGCCACCTTGTTCCATATTAGTCTGAATTCATTCTCTTTCTCTGCGTTTCTCGGTAGTTGATGTCGTTGGTTCATCACAAATTCATAAGCTTCCTTCGTGCTGAACCTTCCCGTAGATGTGTGTTTCCATCACCATGTATCTTCTTCACCATATGACAGTTTGTACCTGTTAAGCATAGTAACCAAAGAGTTAAACATATCTAGTTCCCTTTCGAACAAACCTCTTCTCCTCCACCTCCATACCCACCCCCACTGCTCTCCTGGTCACTCTCCTATTTCACTTACCCTCTTATTCTTGTCCATGCTTAATATTATACAGCCTAGAGAAACACTCTTTCAAACATTTGTCCCCTGCCCAAACATCCTACCAGAACAAAGTGTCCTCCCCATTTCCTGTTATCCTCTCCAAACTATTCACAAACCATCCTCCCTCTCCTTCTAACGCTACTTTGCCTATTTCCTTCCACCACCGTGATTGAGTACGCCCTCCGCCTAATTCTGTCCCCTCCGATCCACGACTCCCTAGTCTAGACTCTATAACTCTAGCCCACAAGTTAGTTTTATCATTAAGATATCTCCACATCCATTTCCCCAATAAAACTTGATTAAAATCGCAAGATTCCTAACCCCGAGACCCCTCCCCCATTTTTCGGTTAACACACCGATTTCCAGTTGATCCATGGAATTTTCCTAACATTCTCACCACCCCAAAGGAAGTTACGTTTAAGTTTGGTTATTTCACTCAGGGCTTGCTTAGGGATTCGATATAAGGACAAATAGTATAAGGGTAGAGATGTTAGAACCGAATTAAGAAGTGTGATTCTTCCTCCAAAAGAAATATTTTTATTCTCCCATTTCTTCAATATGCTCGAGACTTTCTATATTACATCCCCCACTCCGAGACTTTCTTTACTTGTGCACCAACTTTTATTCCCAGATAGATGAATGGAAGTCGTCCTACATTGCAGCCCATCACCTCTGACATTGCTTGCACTCGGTCATTGCACACATTGACCCCAAAGATGCTGCTCTTATCATAGTTTACCTTCAGACCCGAAATTAATTCCATTAGTCTCACAACACTGTTCATCGTTCTCGCGTTCTCCTGAGTTGCTTCACCCACAAAAATGGTATCATCTGCAAATTGGAGGTGAGATACCTGTACATTTTTTCTCCCTATTATTGTCGGTTGAAAGAGTTGTTTGTCTGTGGCCCTTTGCATTAAGATGCTCAAACCTTCAGCAGCAATTAAGAATATGAATGGAGATAGAGGATCTCCCTGTCTCAGGCCCCGTTTCAGTCTAAATTCCTTCGTTCGGCTGCCGTTTACTAGAACCGAGGCTGATGCTGAAGATATACACTCCATGATCCACTTGCGCCACTTCAGGTGGAATTCAAAACCTTCCATCATTTTTTCCAAGTACTCCCATGCTATCGTATCGTAGGCCTTTGCGAAGTCGAGTTTTAGAAATATTCTCTCCTCCTACTTTTCTTTGCCTCATCGGTCGCCTCATTTAATACCACGACGTTGTCCAGTATTTGTCGTCGTCCTCGTATAAAGGCGCTCTAATTTTCCGATACGATTGTTTCCAGCACCTTTCCCAATCAATTCGCCAATATCTTTGAGATTATCTTGTATATGTAGTTAATTAATGATATAGGGCGAAAGTCGCATAGCCCCCTTGCCTCATCCTTTTTCGGTATAAGTACTATGAATGAAGGATTGAAGCCATTTACAAATTTTTCGTTAAGATGGAATTACTGCATAGTTTTCATAAAGCCCTCCTTGTATAGATCCCAGAATTCCTTTAAAAAATAGAAATTCAACTCATCTGGTCCCGGGCTCTTGTTACTGTCGCATGATGAAACTGCATTTCTAACCTCCTCTTCTGTGAATGCTGATATTAGCATTTCATTTTCCACCATGAAAAAGTATCTGCTGAACACCGGTTTCACACTTGTGTCTTTCTTGAACTGCTTCCTAAAGAATTCAAATACCTTTCTTTTAACCGCTTGGACTTCCTCAACCCATTCTCCTTGAATTTTCACCCCACTTATCTCATTTTGTTTTCTTCTTCTGTTTATGCATCCATGGAACAACCGTGAGTTGGTGACTTCATCTATGAGCCATCCATTTCTTGCCTTTTGTTGCATGAGTGTGCCTTTCTGTTTTAGGTCCTTAAAAAGTAAGGTATTAGGATTAATGCAATATTGGATGTCATCTAATTCTATCTATCAGAAGAGTTGCTATTAGTCTGATCTTGGAGTTCAGCAAAGTTGAGTTAAGGTGTAATTCAACTGATAAGGTTTAGTGGTCTTATTAGGAGTCAACTAATCTGAAATTAAGAGTTTGGACAACTCTGCTAGACAAGTTGTCTGAAGTCAGTTCAGGAGAGTTGGGGCCAAGTCTGCTGAGACAAGTCTGCTTAGCCAAGTCTGCTGAGACAACTCCGCTGAAGTCTAGATTTTCAGAGTTAGTTAATTCTGGTTTTTCTGTTAGTTAGTTAGTCGGTTAGTGGCGGTTATCCAATGCATTGTACATCTATAAATATACCATCTAGTGCATAGGTTGTAGGTTACTGAATTTGAGAGTTTTGAGAGATCAAGCTTAGTGAATACTTGTAATCTGTAACTTTCATTTGTTATTAGTGAAGAGAGTCTTCTACCCTCCGTGGACGTAGATCATTTGATCGAACCACGTAAATCCCGTGTTCTTTCTTTGAGTTCTTTATTCGTTTTCAATTCTTTGTGTTTCTAGTTGTCTTGATTTATCATTTGTGAGGACTTGCTTTGTGGATACAATTCCATAACAATTGGCGCCGTCTGTGGGAACCGAAGATAAAGTCAAGAATCAAGAAATGGGCTCTGTGAAATTGGAGATAGAGAAATTCAATGGTAAGACAGATTTTGGTTTATGGAAAGCCAAGATGAAGGCTCTGCTGTCACACCATGGGCTGAAAGAGGCTCTTACTCCTCTTGACCCTGCTGCATCCGATGCAGACAAGGACAAGAAAGAAGAGCTTATGGAAAAAGCTTACAACATTGTTGTTATGAGTTTGGGAGACAATGTTTTCAGAGAAGTTATGAAGGAGAAGGATGTTGCTGGAGTATTTCAGGCATTAGATAGTCTGTATTTGACACAATCTTTGTCAAATCAGATGTTCATGGAAATGAAGCTTAATAATTTCAAGATGTCAGATGATAAAACCCTTGATGAGCAGTTAATAGAGTTCATGCAAGCAGTTGATGATCTTGAGAATGTTGGAATTACCTTGGAAGATCACAAGAAGTCCTTTCTACTCTTAGAGGCATTACCTCTCTCATATGACAGCTTCAAGGATGCTTTGTTGATTACTAAGGAGGGTAAGGCAAAATTCAAAGAAGTCTTGTCCATACTGAAGACCAAGAGTTTACATGTTGCAAACTCAACCAAGAAGACCAAGAACCAAGCTGAGGGTCTTAATATCAAACTGAAGAATGACAAGAAAGGAGGGCAAGGCAAGAAGTTCCAGGCCAAGCCAAACCACAAGAGAAATGGATATGTAGTCAAGAGCAAGGCTTGCTACAAATGCCATAAGGAAGGACATTTCATAAAAGATTGTCCTGAGCACAAGAAGGCTACTGATGCTGCTAAAGCTGATGTAGCAGAGGCAAAAGGGTATGATAGTGCTGAAGTGATGAGCATAACAGATAGCAAACTTGTTAATGAATGGGTGTTAGATTCTGGATGTTCATTTCACATGTGTCCCACCAAATCTTGGTTTCAAAACCTGGAAATGATGGATGGTGGATCAGTTCTATTGGGCAATGATGAATGCTGCAATGTGAGAGGAATTGGCACTGTGAGGGTGAAGATGTTTAATGATAAACATGTGATCCTGACCAATGTCAGATTTGTTCCAGATTTAAAGAGAAACCTTATATCTCTTGGCACACTAAATTCTTTGGGTTATGAATTCAAGACAGAAAGAGGATGTCTGCTTGTTACCAAAGCTGAAAGGATAGTGATGCAAGGGAAGAAGTCAAATGGGTTATATTCTGTAATTGGTGAGACAATCACAGGTGTTGCTGATGTTACCATGAGTTCTGAAGATGCTATGCTTTGGCATAAAAGGCTGGAACATGTAGGAGAGAAAGGCCTGATGGAGTTATCCAAGAAGGGGGCATTTCACCAGAAGACATTCAAAAGCCTAGAGTTCTGTGAGCAGTGCATTCTTGGCAAGGCCAAGAAGAAGTCATTCCAGAAGGGTGAGCACACTACCAAGGAGTTGCTGGATTATGTTCATTCAGATGTCTGGGGGCCATCAAGGACTGAAACCATTGGTGGAGGTAAGTATTTCATGTCAATTATAGATGACTATTCTAGAAAAGTTTGGGTGTTCATTCTCAAACAGAAAAGTGAGGCCTTTACAAAATTCAAAGAATGGCTACTTGAGATAGAGAACCAGAAAGGAAAGTCCTTAAAACATTTGAGGACAGATAATGGCCTTGAATATCTATCAGCTGAATTCAATGAATTTTGTAAAGAGAAGGGCATTACTAGACATAGAACTGTCCCTCTTAATCCACAACAAAATGGATTAGCAGAGAGAATGAATAGAACTATTCTAGAACGGGTTAGATGCATGTTAGCTAATGCAAAATTACCTAAAAGTTTTTGGGGAGAAGTTGTATGTACTGCATGTTACTTAATCAATAAAACTCCCTCATATGCTTTAGAAGGTAAATCCCCAGATGAGATATGGTATGGCAAGTTGTCTGATTATTCAAAACATAAAGTGTTTGGATGTCAGGCATATGCACACATTAGACATGATAAGCTTGAGCCAAGGGCTCTGAAATGTATATTCATTGGCTATCCAAAAGGTGTCAAGGGCTATAGACTGTGGTGCCTTGAACCAGGTCATAAGAAACTGATAATCAGCAGAGATGTTGATTTTAATGAAAAGGTAATGGGATATCCTCATAATGGAAACTCACATGACCTAGATGGAAGAATTGTAAATGAGTCAGAAGAGAGTTTCTCAGCTGAGGTGGAGTTTCCCACATCAGGAGAGTTGACCCCAGAGGAGGTGGACAACTTTGCTGATGCAGGAGACAACACCCCTGATGAGGTTGTTCCAGAACAGGTTCAAGAAGGTGATCAAGAAGATGATGCCATGGAGGACAACCCTACTGATCTGAGAAATTACAGTCTTGCAAGAGATAGGCTCAGGAGGCAAATTCACCCCCCATCTAGGTTTGGCCAGGCTGATCTTGTGTCATATGCTCTGATCACAGCAGAAGAGGTGGAGCATTATGAGCCAAGAAACTATAGAGAGGCAATCACCAGTCCTGGAAGAGAGCAATGGATAGCAGCCATGTCAGAAGAGTTGCAACCCTTAGAGAAGAATGAGACCTGGATCCTTGTGGAGAAGCCAGACAACCAGAAGTTAGTCAGTTGTAGATGGTTGTTCAAGAAGAAGCTTGAAGTTGGATTTGGTGGTGCTAGAGAGCAGATCAGATTCAAGGCTAGGTTGGTGGCAAGAGGATTCACACAAAGAGAAGGCATAGACTTCAATGAGGTATTCTCTCCTGTTGTTAAACATTGTTCAATAAGATTACTTTTGTCTAAGGTTGCTCAAGATGATCTTGAGTTACATCAACTAGATGTTAAAACTGCATTTTTACATGGAGAACTAGCTGAAACAATATATATGCATCAACCTGAAGGGTTTATCATGCCTGAAACTGAAAGTAAGGTATGCTTGCTTAAGAAATCATTGTATGGGCTTAAGCAGAGTCCTAGACAATGGTATAGAAAGTTTGATACATTCATGCTTTCTATTGATTTCTTAAGAAGCAAATATGATGGATGTGTATATATTGGTAAACAAGATTATCTAGAGAGCACCTATCTACTGATCTATGTAGATGATATGTTGATAGCTAGCAAGAGTATGAGAAAGATTACCCAGCTGAAGCAGCAACTGAGTAGCAAGTTCGAGATGAAGGACCTTGGTGAAGCCAAGAGAATATTAGGCATGGATATTCTCAGAAACAGGAAAGCAGGGAAACTGTTCTTGTCCCAAAAGGGTTACATTCAGAAGGTCTTGAAGAGGTTTCTTATGCACCAATCCAAACCAGTTAGCACTTCATTTGGTCAGCAATTCAAGTTGTCAGTCAAGCAATCTCCTCAAACAGCTGAAGAGAAGAAGCAGATGCTTACTGTTCCTTATGCAAATGGATTTGGAAGTCTCATGTATGCTATGGTTTGTAGCAGACCAGATCTTGCCTATGCTGTTAGTATGGTGAGTAGATTCATTGGAAATCCAGGAAAGTTTCATTGGGAAGCTTTGAAGTGGATTCTAAGATATCTGAATGGATCAGAAGACTTAGGATTATTGTTTGAAAAATCAGCTGTTACCAAGAGTCCCTTGCTAGGATTTGTGGATTCTGATTTTGCTGGAAACATAGATACAAGGAAATCTTTATCTGGTTATGTGTTTACATTGTATGGCACTGCTATCACCTGGAGAGCAGCTTTACAATCTATGGTGACCTTATCCACAACTGAAGCTGAATACATAGCGTTGACAGAAGTTGTGAAGGAAGCAATGTGGTTGAAGGGCATTCTGAGAGATTTTGGCATATTTCAGAAAAGTGTTCCTGTGCTATGTGATAATCAGAGCACTATTCATCTAGCAAAACATCAAGTGTTCCATGAGAGGTCAAAGCACATTGATGTGAAGTTGCATTTTGTTAGAGACATCTTGGAGAAGAGCATTGTTAAAGTTCAGAAGGTAGCTTCAGAAGAGAATGCAGCTGATATGTTAACTAAGGCATTACCAAGCAATAAGTTCAATCATTGCATGGAGTTGGTAAACCTTAGCACCTGGGATGTTCATTAAGAAGAGAATGGACAAACAGCCTTGAGGAGGGCTGGGAAGAAGGCAATCTTGCATTAAGGTGGAGAATTGTTAGGATTAATGTAATATTGGATGTCATCTAATTCTATCTATCAGAAGAGTTGCTATTGGTCTGATCTTGGAGTTCAGCAAAGTTGAGTTAAGGTGTAATTCAACTGATAAGGTTTAGTGGTCTTATTAGGAGTCAACTAATCTGAAATTAAGAGTTTGGACAACTCTGCTAGACAAGTTGTCTGAAGTCAGTTCAGGAGAGTTGGGGCCAAGTCTGCTGAGACAAGTCTGCTGAGACAACTCCGCTGAAGTCTAGATTTTCAGAGTTAGTTAATTCTGGTTTTTCTGTTAGTTAGTGACTTGTTCGTATTTTTGGATAAGTTTTTCCCAAGTATATTTTCGTTCCAAGGACTTAATTGAGTGTCAATGAATCCCTAAAGTTGCAAGTTATCATGTCATTGTAGTAACTAAGCTTGTTTGTTTGGATTTTCGGGAATTTAAAAACACAGGTACGAAACTAGTTTAACTAAACAAAAAGAAATGAACAAAAGCAACAACAAGATATCTAACTTCCTTTCGAAAGTGCAAGGTGAGAAGGTATTGCCTCGGGTGTATCCATTTTGTAGGTTGTGTGGTGAATTATTAGGCCAAAATACACAAATTAAACCTAATGCATTAGGTAAAGCTAAAGGTTATCGCTCGTGTGTGTCGACCAATCCCTTGTGAGGCCTAGGTGAACACGTGCATTAACTAGCAATTATATCGTCTAATCAATGCCATAAGATCTTAGGATAGTGTCTCATAAACACATTCAACACGGTTACTAATGTTTATGAGACGCCCTTTCACTAATCTAATAGACGACCTCTAATCGACTAGTGTCTAGTGTCGTCTATCTAAGCAACTAACCCCCGGTCGGTGTAGCTAATTACTATGTTAATTCTAATCGATTAATTCAAGCTCATACACACATTCCTAATCATGCAACCCAATACGGTCGTTGAAATCGACACAACTAAGAATGCTAGCTAATAGGGTGAATTAACCAATTGAATCATGCAAATTACCACACTAGAAGCAAATACACCCAATTCCTAAGCTAATCATGCAATTAATCCATAATTACACCACTTAACCACCAAAATTTCAACACCCTAGGCAATTAAGACTTAGCCCATGGTTCTAAGATAGAAATCCATGGCTAGAATGTAAGAAATCACAAGTTCCATAACAATTAAGAAATCAAATGCAAGAAATAAGAGAATTGGGAAATTGAAATGAGAATTAAAGAGATATCACCTTAAAACTTGAAATGTAGCTACAAACTTTAATTACTTACAAAGCCCAATGGAAATCTTCACTTGAATTCTCAAACTAAACAAGAATCTAAGCTATTTATCAAAAGAAATTGCAAAATAAGAAGAACACCTATGACTATGTGTGATTGTGTGTGAATTGCTCTCCAAGGTAGTGTGTTTATGTGTGGATTGGAGGAAGAGTATCTTGGGTTTCAAGAATGAGGCCTTATATAGTGTTGGGGAAGGGTTTGGATGCCAAAATTGCAAGTTGGTCCCTCAAAAATGGAGAAAATAGCCAAAAACCCCCGAACTTGATGTGACTCGGCCGGGTGGCTCCCACCCGGGCATGCCACCCGGCCAAAACTCGAAGCAAACATATTTGTGGCCTTGCCCGGGTTGAAACCACCCGACCGGGTGGGTTTCACCCGGGCCAAATACGAAAGTGATGAAAATCTGCCCTTGCCCGGGTTGAAGTGACCCGGCCGGGTGGGATTCTACCCGGCCATGTGGTTTTTCGTTTCGTTGTATCTCGAGCTTCCGACCTCCGATTGACTCGATTATTTTTTTCATTCCACTCCGTTTTTCGAGACGAATCCAACGGTGCACTCCTCTTCCTGATCCAGTAAGGTATGGTTGGTGTTTTGCTCCAAATTCCATCGTATTTTCTATAAAATCGACAAAACACAACCTTTCTCTCATTTTGGCTCAAACAATCATAATCAATGCATAAATCAATGAAATCAACATCAAATGAGCTTCAAATATGCATCTAAATTGTGTAAATTTCACCCGAATCAGTTAGTTAGTTAGTTAGTGGCGGTTATCCAATGCATTGTACATCTATAAATATACCATCTGGTGCATAGGTTGTAGGTTACTGAATTTGAGAGTTTTGAGAGATCAAGCTTAGTGAATACTTGTAATCTGTAACTTTCATTTGTTATTAGTGAAGAGAGTCTTCTATCCTCCGTGGACGTAGATCATTTGATCGAACCACGTAAATCCCGTGTTCTTTCTTTGAGTTCTTTATTCGTTTTCAATTCTTTGCGTTTCTAGTTGTCTTGATTTATCATTTGTGAGGAGTTGCTTTGTGGATACAATTCCATAACATAAGGCTATTTCTTTGTTTCTCATGCTCGCCTCTTGTTCATCTAGGCTGAATATTTCATCTATAACATCCCATTTTGCAATTTCGGCTCTATGCCTCTCTATAGTTGCATCCATCGACCCAAAAACTTCCTTGTTCCACCCCTTGAGATCATTCTTCAGGCTCTTTAGCTTTTCCTTCAACACGTAGCTGCCTCATCCATTGACTTTGTATTCACTCTATTTATTTGACACAAACTTTTTGAACTCAGGATGTTTTGACCAAGCATTGACACTTCTGAATGGTTTGGGGGGCCAGTCCTTTGTTTTTGTTTTTGTTTCCAACATGATTGGGTAGTGATCCGAGATTGCCCTCCTTAGTCCCTTTTGGTACGAGCTCGGCCAATTTGACACCCAATCTGCGTTTACCATAATTCTATCTAGCCTGCTTTTGCAGCCTCCATCTGATTTGTACCATGTAAATTTGCGACCATGGAGCGGTAAATCAATGAGCTGTGATACTCTGATGAAATTATCAAAGGCCAGGATGGATTATTTACTTATAAATACAATCTCTTGTCAATAATTTGAAATATTGACTCAATATTATTTGTTATGAAATCATTTTTTCTTTTCCAAATTTATTGAAGTTGATACTTGTGAGTTGTGAAGTGCATTATCCTTTTGTGGGATTGTCGAAACCAGTTTTTTTTTATCATAAACCTCTTTAACTGAAATAGATTTTTAATGAATGTTTCAACAATTCTGACAACATGGTCTTTATAATTAAACAATTTAAGTCATTTTTTAAAAATAGAACAAACAAGTTTAAAGACAGTATACAATCTAAAGTTCAGATTAACAATACTCAGATAATTGCTTGTTAGGAAGAATATCTTCACTCAATCTAGACAAGTGGATAGAAGTAGCAAATTCAAATATGATTCTGAACATAGGAAGAATGTGAAGTGTAATGTTTGTTCTGGTTATATATGGTCATTATACTAATGAATGTGTAAACACTATATTAAAAAAGAAACTGAATTTCAGTGCTACTATGAGTGATGAACCTAATGTTGATAATGAGTCTGAGAAGGATATTGAAAATATTTTTTCTTTCAGAATTGAACATGATGATACTTTTGATGATGATGTAGATGGTGATTATTCGGACGATAAATGTGTCAACATTTTGAGGTAGGAAACATTGTGAGAAAAATGATTATTGAGGTGGGGAGCATTTAATAATGAATGAAATAAAATAGAAGATTTAATAGTGAGACCTTAACTTTTGAGGTAGGAAGCATTAAGAGAAAAATGAATATTTTTTAGATAGGAGTATGAAACTTTTAAGGTGACACACATAGGAGTGGGTAAATATACCGAAATTTCGGAATACTAAGTTTTTTGTACAAAAAAATATCGAAATTTTTAGTATAACGAAATTTTTGATACGGTATGACATTGTATCGAAATTTTTGGTACGATAACGTTATTGAAACGATTATACCGCGGTATTTCGGTATACCGAATTTTTTTCAATATTCGGTATGAAACGGTATATCGGTATACCGAAATACCGAAACCTTAATAAAATAATAATTTTATAATATAATTTATGATTTTATATTATTTTTAAATTAAAATAACTTTAACTATTGAAACTTAACAAATAAACCTTAAATAATTTATTTCGATATAAAACGATGCTTCAATATTTTCGGTATGAATTGGTATACCTGTATTTCAATATGAAATTATTGTTCAATATTTTCGATATGAATCGGTATACCGATATGGCAAGGTATATCGGTATACCATACCGAAAATTTGGTATACCAAAATTACGGTACATTATCGGTATGAATTTTTACATACCGAAATTTCGGTATACCGAAATTTTCGGTACGATAACGGTATGAATTTTTTCAATATCGAAATTTTCGATATAATAACCGTATAATTCGGTATGGTCTGTATATCGTACCGAACCACCCCTAAACACACATGTGATAAATTTCTCTCGCAAAATTCTTTCACTTGGTGATGATCTGAAGAAAGTGTGACCGCATTTACCATTGATTTATATATTTTCAAAATAGTTCATACTAGGGGTGATCACGGTGCGGTTTGGCGGTTTTTTTGATAAAATTCAAATTGCCTTGCTACTTGCGGTTCGATTTAGTATACAATTCTAAATCGCGGTTTATCACGTAAAAATGAACATGCGGTTTTAAACGGTTACGGTCGGTTTTGGGCGGTTTGGCGGTTTATATAATAGTATACCAAACGAAAAAAATTAAAATAATACAAAATTAATATTAATGTCAAATGTCCATTAAAATTCTCAAGATTCAACTAAAAATAAAAAATGTCCAATGCATTACAAAATAAATTATAGTACTAATGAGTTTAAGTTTTTAACCAACAAAAATAATGATCATCAATGTCCAATTCCAATTCCATTGTAACCAACAAAAATAATGATCATCAATGTCCAATTCCAATTCCACTCAATGTTCATCTCTTCCAATTTCCATCACAGCAGCTACTACGCCTACAACTCACCAACAATTGCATATCAAAACTTTGCAAATAAATACAAGCTGCAAAGTGTAAACCAAAAATAACAAATAAAGAAAGGGGGTAATGAAATTCATACTAGTGTAAGACCGCGTATCATGTGGGGTTGAAATAAATACATATAGTAATATATTTTTATTTATTAATTTAAAAAAAATATTTAAACATGTATAAATTTGTAAGTATATTATTAAGATAAAAATATGAAATTTGAATAACCCAAAAATTAAAAGCAAGTCCATAAATTATATATGCACATGGTTTATAGTTAATATTATAATTTGAATATAAAATAATTAGGGAATTAATAGATAGATTTAATCTAATCATAAATTTGAATAATCACAAAAATAGAGGGAAGTAAACAAAAAGATTGTGTGTGTATATATGCATTTACATCTTATATCTAACTGGATAGTAAACAAAAAGATTTAATTGTGCATATATGAATCTATATCTTATACTCCTATATAACAATATCAACCTTCAAATCTTTTAACAAAATTTTTTTTTTTTAAATACTAAATACACACTTTCAACATATAAACCTTAATCCTAATTATCACCGTCATCACTACCACTTTCGGTGGTAACTTCTTCCAAACCAAAAAAAAAAAAATCAGAAATTCAAAAAAGATTTTTAAAATCTCAAAATTATTTTTTTTATAATTTTCGACAAATCAGTGTCAAACATATACACTTTCGTCGACAATAATTTATCGACGAGAGTGTATATTTTCGATCAACTATTGTCGAAAAAAAAATTTTAATTTTCAACAATAGTTAGTTGAAAATATAACTATTGTCGAAAAAAAATTAATTTCTTTTTAATTTTCAACAATAGTTAGTTGAAAATATACACTCTCGTCGACAACAATTTGTCGACGAAAGTGTATATATTCGAACCTAATTAATCGAAAGAAAAATAAAAATAAAATACAAACATACTTGTGCGGCTGTACATAAAAATGAGAAAGAAAGAAGTAAATAAAAATTAGGATTCGGGAAATATGTTTTGTAAAGAAATTTTATAGAAAAAAATGTGTAATTTAAACAATTTATAGAGTACATCTAACTTGGGGGAGTACATCAACGGAGAAGTATGATTAACAAAGATTGAGGTGCAGATAGACGTACCCTTTCTTAATCAAAACAAAGAGATGTACAAAACTCATGGCCTTATGCCAAAGATGTATGGGCCTTTGGAATCCAAATTTTATTGTTTAGGTTTGTTTTGATACATTCAAGTTTTCTTAAGGGTTGGGGTATATACCCCTCCAGCTTTGTTTAATACACTCCCCCTTCACTTTTATTAATTAAATAATCATGTAAAATACCTGTTTTACCCTTTATTAAAATACACAAAGATAGATACACTCCCCTTCAATTTAAATTTAAACTAATCCTAATTCTATCACTAATCCTAACCCTACCCACAAACGGCCGCCGCCGCAATCCACAAACGGCCGCTGCCGCCCAACAAACGACGGTCGCCGCCGCCCAACAAACGACGGTCGCCGCCGCCTAACAAACGACGGCCGCCGGCGCACCTCCGGCGGCCACAAAATAAATTTAGAAATTTTAAAAATAAGACTTTGAAAATAAAAAAGTAAACTTTATTTTGGTCGACAAACCAGAGTCGACCAAAAACACTCCGGTCGACACTGGTTTGTCGACCAAAAGTAATCCGATCAACTCTGGTTTGTCGACCAAAAGTACTCCGGTCGACTATGTGTTTCGAATGATTTTTTATTTTATTTTTTTAAGAAAACTGAAATTTTCGGTCATTTTGGGTCGGCCAAAAACACTCTCATCGACGAACTATTGTCGACGAGAGGGTTTTCAGGCGACCCAAAATAGTCGAAAATAAAAAAAAAACAAAAAAACAAACCTGCGATTTGGGGGAGGGTTTCAACTTTCACGGCGGTGGAGGCCGAGAGAAGGGGCGGAAGCGGCGACGCTGAGGGAGGGGACGGAGGCGGCAACGCTTGGGGAGGGGGCGGCGCCGCCGCGCCGCTAATTAGTTGCAGAAAAAAAAATCGAAAAAATGGGGGAGGGAGGGGGAGTGCGACAGCGAGAGGAGGAGGGGAGGGGGAGTTCGACAGCGAGAGGGAGGGGGTGAAGTGGGCGGTGGGGAGGAGGCGGCGGCGCCGCTAGGCGAGAGGGGCGGCGGCGGCGCCGCTTGCAGAAATAAAAAAAAAAAAAAAAAACCTACCTACCTGTTTCTTCAGGGCGGCGACGCTGGAGCGGGCGGCGCTGGAGCGGGCGGGGCTGGAGCGGGCGGGGCTGGAGCGGGCGGCGCCGGAGGAGGTGGCTTGGGGCGGCGGTGGCTTGGAGAAACGAAGGGGAAGGAGGGAATGAGGGGGAAAGGAGGATTGGGGAAGAAATGAGGAAATTAGGGTTATATGGGGGCGTGCATGTATCATACCAATTTTTAAGATAAAGGGGTATAATAGACAATTTGGGGGGAGTGCATCTATCTCAGAGGTACTTTAAGGGTAGTATATGTATCGGGGGAGTGTATCTAACAAAGCTGGAGGGGTATATACCCCAACCCTTTTCTTAATTACTAGTAATTCATTTCAATATTATTTTCCATTTTAGTGTAGGGTTTTCTTTGCTTATAAATACAATCTCTTGTCAATAATTTGAAATATTGACTCAATAATATTTGTCATGAAATCATTTCTTGTTTTCCAAATTTGTTGAACTTGTTACTTGTGAAGAGCATTTGACGTTCAAATTATCATATTACGTGTAAGTATTCAATAATCTTTAATTGGAAAAACTATCCGATTATAGTTCATTTTTCATCTTGCATGTATAGGATAAAGAATATTTTATAAATTAAATACTCTTATAATTATATTAACTGAAATTTACAAAATGGTCGATTGTCACACGTTAGACGATCAAAATTTATCATGTAATTAAAATAAGTTAAATTTCTCACATTCAAAAAAAAAAACACAATTTAGAAATGTTAAACGGGTAACAATAATTCTTTTTTATCATAAACCTCTTTTTACAAGTTTGAATAGATCAACCATTTGAACCCCAACTTGTTTAACATCTCTGGTATTCTATAATAAATTTGTATGATCGACATCATTTCACATAATACACATATCATATGAAAAAATATATATACTTCATTTCATATCAAAAGTTTTTAGCCAAAGTCTCATGTGTACTCAAGTACACGGTATATTTGAGTGGGTGATCGGTCAACGGTCAAACTTTGACTTCTATTTTTTTTTTTCAATTATTTTTTAAAGTGTATATTAGTATATTGAAAAGTGTGTCATTGTTTTTTAATGAAAAGTGTATGTTACTATATTGAAAAGTGCAACATTATTTTTAATAAAAAGTGTATGTTATTATAATTGAAAAGCGTATGTTATATTAATGAAAAATGTATGTTATTATAACGGAAAAGTGTATATTATTATAATTGAAAAGTATATGTTATTATAACTTTAAAAAGTGTATGATATTATAACTGAAAAGTGTATGATCTATTAATGAAAAATGTAAGTTATATATTAATGAAAAGTGTATATTATTATAACTGAAAAGTGTATATTATTATAACTGAAATTGAAGATTAGAATAAATTTAAATAGTGTGAATTGATATTTTTAAATATATAAGTGAAAATAATTATACTCGATGTTGTGTGTAATGATATTGTTGTGAATTGAAGATTATAATAAATTTGTAATTAAATTATTTAATTTGAAACACATAGTTTAGTAATTCTCATTTAGAAATAATAAATATGATATGCTTTGACAATTTAATAAACAACAATTAAAGTTAAAATGGATTGAATTAAAGAATTGAAACTAAAATTAAATTGGATATATATTAATTGCGTTCACAACATGTCGACTAAAGCTCCTAGTCTAAACGACACACAGGGGACGCCCAAAACTCTTCGTGATCGAGAGCCGAAAATAACTCTAATAATATACACATATTTATCTCCACATGTCATTAATTATTTTTTGGGTCCGCGCCATCACTTAACCACGGTTCCCGATCGAAATTCCGTCGAAAAAACGCGTGTTTTTTGTAGTAATTAATATTTTAATCATTACATTTAAACTATGTGTCCAAGATTTACCGTAAACTTTTACGAAACGGAGGAAGTACTTAATAATTAATGTTTTTTTCTACTGTCACATGGGGAGGCTGCTATGTAATCGTAATGTATTCGAATGGGTAAAAATTAAGCTTGTAATTAGAGGTAGTAATTGTAGGACACTAAGTGAGTTGTGTATATTTGTGTCAGCAATCTATTTCTTACTCGCGATTCAATATATTTCCGACTAAATTTAGGTTGATTCTCAATGAATGGAGGGTCAAATCATATGTCATTCTCTTCGTCTTTTCAAACTCATCAATTTAACTTTTTATATTGTGAATTTTGTATACACGGTGATTGACGGCGTCATAACTTTGTGATATTGTGTCACGGTTTCACTTGCGATTTAATCTCCTCTCTACTAATTTTTTTGTAATTCAAGAGTAAGTCATATACCATTTTGTTTTGTCTCTCTGAATCTCGGTTGCAAAAATCGACCTAGGCGCTAGACGGCTTTTGACTAACTCGATTTTGTTTCTCTAAGCGCTTTTCATAAAAAAATCGGGTTTAATATAAAAAATATATATATATCAAGAAATCTAGGTGTCCGCTTAAGCGACTTAGGCGTTAGGCGGAACAAATTCGTTTGATTTCTGATTAGTTGTTTCTGATTAGGCATTCATTAAGGGCCACTCACCTCCTAAGTGAATGAATAATGAATATCTAATCACCCCATTATTTATATTTCTATTTTTTTTTTCTCTTTATCAATCATTATTATGAGTTTCAATCCAAATATTCATTGTTGTCTTAGTTATGATCACGGATGAATATTTGGACATATCTCTAATATATATAGTTTTCGTAATCAGTGATATTAATATTGAGAAGAATTAATATTTACACGATATTTGTAAAAATAAATAAAAATATTTATAAATATCGGTATGAAATAATAATATGGAGTCTAATATCGATAAAATATCGAAATAATATCGAAAAATATAGAGAAAATGTCGATAAATTTTTAAAAATAACATTGTATATTATATTTTTTGTATAAATTTATAACGGATGTTCGATATCAATATTCGATACCGAAATATCCATCGATATTTCCATAAATTTAAAGTTTTGATATGTTCACATATTTTCAACCTTCTGTAGCATCAGATATGACTCAACCCCAGTACCTTTAGAAGGTAATGTAATGATGTTGCCATTATGCTATAAATTATTTAGTATTAAAATTATACAAATATAAATATATATAAACATTTTGAAAAATTGTATATATTGTGCTTATTAAATTAATTTAATATTATTTTAGAAATAGCGTGTGTATATATATCAGATTTTTTTTTTAAAAAAGTGTATAGTTTTTGTTGATTAAAAATTCAAATTAATTTATTTTTTTTTAAATTTATAATTTATGAATATAAATTTTTCATCTAAATAAAAAATAAATTTTAATAAATAAAATTATTATTTACAGTATATTTTTGAAAATATTATTTATCAGTCAATATAAAATGAAATAAAAAATTAATATAATTTGAATTTGTTTTATAATTCTAACATAATAACAATGGTATTAGAGTTAATATTAACGCAACCTATTTTTCTTAGTGTAGTGAATAACATACTTATTAACACATTTAAAATATAATGTATTTAAAAGATACTTATAAACACATCTATTTTTTTTAGTGTGTTTATAGGGGTGTGACAATAGACAATGTTTATTATTAATTTATTATGTGTGATAATTGAGTATATATTCATACACTTATTATTCAATGTCTTTGAAAATACACATACATATTAACACACTAATTTTTTTAATATGATTACATAATAATTTTTACAATATTTATTTTATAGTGTAATAAAAGTTAGGTGGCAAAAAGCTTTCAATACTATGGATTTCTTCTTATTCAATGCACGACTAATGATTTCATCTTACAATATTTATTTTATAGTGTAATAAAAGTTACGTAGCAAAAAAATGCATTGTTAGAATTCAATGATGTGATGGGCTATGCTAAGAAAAAGAATACCATAAATTTATATATGAGTATTAATTTTAAAATTTATTGAAATGGCATCCAGACTTTAAAACATAGTAAAATCAATTAATAATATAAATATACTCAACTTTAAAAAAAAAAAAAATATATATATATATATATATATATATACCAATCTCACCGACAAAGAAAAGCACATTTTTTTGGAAATAATTATAGATGAATTGTTGATTGCAATTGGCAAGATCGTCAACTATAGAAAATCAATGAAAATAGAAAAAGAATTATACTCCCCCTTTCTCTTACTTAAGTAAGAACTCATTTTTTGACACGAGTTTTAATATGTAAATTATTTATTAGTATTATAAGAGATAAATTGAGGATAGTAAAAAATTTTAAACTTTATAAATTGTACTGTAATGAAATTTTGTTTTGAAAGGATTGTTAAAATATTATTTTACTATTTTAAATATGAATCATTAAGTATCAAGTTAAAAATGGATATATTTCCGAAACAATCGCACATGATAAACAAAAAAAATTGATCTCAGATGTATTACTATAAACTAATACAAGAGCAAAATCCAGAAATCAAATGCATGAAATTAGAATATTCTATTCTATAAATAAACTAAATATTTATTAAAACTCATATAAATGAAAATAATGAATTTGTAGGAGGGAGTGTGTGTTTTCATAATTAAACACCCATCAATGTACTAAATTCCATACATTGAAACCTAATTGCATCAATTTTGTATTCTTTTATAATGAAAAACTTAAATATTAGTTGCAACTAACTAGACGATGACATTATAACAATGCATAAAACAACAAACAGATAGAAAATTAATGATGGGTGTCAAGGAAATTTTCCTATAATAATTTGTGTTTTATTTTCTATTTTAAAATAACTATCACGCAATATATATAAATATCACATTGTTAGTTAATATGTCATATTGTCGTGTGTTTAAAATTAAAAATGCTACACACTTGTTCTGCAATTTTAGTTCAAATAAGGTAATTTTAACTTTCAAGTAAAATCATTAAAATTAGGTGAACATGTTCCCCCTAAACATATAGAATAAGAAATAGGGTCATGAATAACTTCATGTTACTACATAAACAAGTACTCCCTCCAACCCATCCAAACCAGAAAACCTTTTATAGATAGATGGACACGAATATTAAGAAAGTGTAATAATTAGTGAATTTTGAAAGATAATTTTATGTATAAAATAAAGAAATTAGTTGACTTTTGTGTATGTGTGGAGAAAAAGTAATGACATTTGTGTAAAATTGAGGATATTGTGATGGTATAGTTTATAAAAAGTTTTCCATTTTAAGCGTATGAAAATTATTGTGATATGTTTCAAAAAGAAAAGTGTGAAAATTATTACAAGACGGGAGGGACTATATGTTAATACTTTGTTCATATGATTACACATAAGTATGTCCACTGAAATATACAGATTCAAAGAGATGAAGAATAACAATACAAAACACAAAATAAAATAAAAATGAAGAGCATTATGATAAAAAAAAAATACTCTCTCCATCCATCCACGAAGTCTAGTTTTATTAGAATAGTGCATATGTTTTAAAAAATGTAGATAAAATAAAAATATTGTAGAATTCATTATAAAATAATTGTTTATAAATACAATTAATGTCAATTTAAGTAATTTAAAAGAGGAAAAAAAAACAGATTCAAGTGAAGAAGAAGTCATCATTAGAGCTAGCAACAATAAAGTTTGTTACCATATTATAGGATCTCTTGATATTATTTTCTTATGTATGTAGCTCTACAATCCTATATAAATATTAACAAAAACTTGGGTTCATGGTACTCACCACCAACTTTATCTTAATTTTAACGAAAATTATGTTGTGAAAGATATTAATCCACACAAATTTTGAGCATAAGTTTGTATTTCAATGTACAAATTACTACAAAATACTAACTCCATATACACTAAATAAATAATCCCTCCATCTCATTATTTCTTTCACACGTGAAGTGACACACAAAAAAAAAAAAAGTGAATTTAATAGTGATTTTGAGAGGTAATTTTATATAAAGTAAATAAATAAGTTGGCTTTTTTTTTTCGTATATATAAAGAAAAAGTAATAATGTAAAATTGAAAATAATGTGAAAATGAAATTTATTAAAAAATTTATATTTTAAGCGTGTGAAAGTTATTATGAAAAGCAAAGGAAAGTACAATTTATTTTGAAACACCTCATTTTTACAACAAAATTAATGTAAATACACTTATAATGGAGTAATAATAATAATAAATTTACTTGATTGGGAAAGTTTTTTTTTTGAGGGGGTGAGGGGCTAGAGATCCGAATATAAAGGCTAATCGAATATAATTCCAACGATCTCGATAGAAACCCCTAAAAATCTGCTCCATTTCACTTTGAAGAAACGGTAGAGTGAACCGCACTTTGCGTCAAACTGTGCGCTCGTCGATTTAAGCTTCGTGGAAAGTGATTGAATTTGCACACTACAAATTCTTTTGAAAGTTTGATAATTCGTTCCACGATGCCACATTCCGGTCCTCTTCCTAATGTGCCCTTTTGGCACATTCGTATTGCCTGGGCCGAATCCGATCTGACTTCCATTGATATGAAATTTTATGTCTTTGCCTTGCGTAATCCATTTTCAATTGCTTTTAGTTCAGTCCCAAGTGATGATTGTTGCGGTAAGATTCTTTCGGCGAAGCATATTTTAATTTTCCCATCTCTTGTACTCACGGAACCCCCAACACCAAACTTCAATTCGTCTGGATTATGCGCCCCGTCAACTTCAAGAATATAAGATGTCGCCTCCACACTGTTTTCCTCATCATTACTGGGTTTAAAAAATCTTCCCTCTTCATGTACCTCCCCTCGGGTAGCTCTCCTAAAAGCATCCAAATATGCTATTACTCTTTCTCCCGTGGTTTCCCGTATCTTGTGTGGGCCAGGCTCGTCCAAGTGTAATCTTGTATGCATCATTGAGCATCTTTCTCTCCACACTCCCCATGCAATCATGATTACTTCTTCAAACAAAGATGTTGTGATCAAGGAATTTTGAATACCTTGAAGCAAATCAATGATGTTGGAGAATTTTCCATTTTTAATTACCTCCCAAATTCCAAACAATTTCCACACCTTTTTAACTCCTGGACATGTAAAGATTACATGCGTTGTGCTTGGTGCAAAGGTGCCGCAAAGACCACAATTTGGATTAACTGGGATATGCCTTCGACTCAAATTTCCTTCTGTAGCTACAAACTCCATGCATAATTTCCAACCAAAAATTTTAATTTTTGGAGGAATTTTTAAATTCCAGATCTTATTCCACCAACTTTGCAAGGTTGCCGAATTTGAGGTTGTAGGTAACTCATCACTTCCATTATTGCCTTCGCACGCCACTCTATATCCAGATTTTACGGTGTATCGGCCATGGGATTCCATCGGCCAAAATCTTGTGTCCTCCTCATCGGCCTCACCAATTGTTGTTCTAAGAATGCCATCCACTTCAAATGGTAGAAAGCCAATATTCAACAACTCTTTATCCCACTCCCTTCTTTCATTAAGAAATCTAGTTACGTTGATGCCTGTTGCAATAGACGATTCGATTTTTCCTTCATTTAGGCCCAAAACCCATGCATCTCTATGTAGTCTAATCGTGTTCCCGTTTCCTAGCATCCATCGTAATCCTTTTTGTAATATTTCCCGACTAGCACATAGTGATCTCCATGTGAACGACGGGTTACTCCCCACTTCAGCTTCCATAATATCTCCATGCTTAAAATACCTGGCTTTAAAAATTCTTCCCACAAGAGAGGTTGGTTGTTCGATCATACGCCAAACCTGCTTGGCCAGAAGTGCTTGATTGAATTGAGTCATTTTTCGAAAACCCAAACCTCCTTGTCCTTTTGGTTTGCAAAGGTTCTCCCATTTTGTCCAGTGTATTTTGTTATGCTCAGTATTCTTTCCCCACCAAAAAATTTGCAATAAGAGCCTCCAACTGGTCACAAATTCCTTTTGGAATTTTGAAGCACATCATAGCATATGTTGGAATTGCCTGAAGTACAGCTTTGATTAAAACTTCTTTTCCACCTTCCGAAAATTCATTATTCTTCCAGTTTGTAATCTTTTCCCTCATTCTATCAACCAAATATGCAAATTGAATCCTCTTTCCTCTCAAAGAAAAAGTCGGGAGCCCCAGATAAATCTGATGCCCCTGAGACATCCTAACATGCAAGACCTCTTTAACCATCTCTTTATTAGTTCCCTCCGTGTTTGGACTGAAAAGAATAGATGATTTATCAAAATTCACCTTCTGTCCCGAGGCCTCCTCATATTGTTTGAGAATTTTTTGAATTTTTTCAGCATTCTCCTTAGCAGCTTTAAAGAACACCACACTATCGTCTGCAAAAAGAAGATGTGTGATCATAGGTGCTCCTCTAGCAACTCTGATTCCTTCAAGATTTCCATTATCCGCTTGTTTTGTAAAACAAGAAGATAATCCTTGTGCGCAGAGAACAAAAAGAAAAGGTGACAGAGGATCTCCTTGCCTGAGCCCTCTCGAAGGTCGAACTTTGCCAATAACAGAACCATTTACTCTAAAAGCATAACTAACTGTAGTAACACATCGCATAATAAGGCTGGTCACCTTCTCAGAAAACCCCATCTTCAACATTTGAGATTCAAGAAACATCCATTCAATTCGATCATAAGCTTTGCTCATGTCAAGTTTCAACGCCGCATACCCCTGCTTGCTCTTATTATGTCTCAACCAATGCATGCATTCGAAACTAATCAGGATATTATCAGCAATTTGCCTATCTTGCACAAAAGCACTTTGATTTTCATCAATCACATGTGGGAAAATCTTTTTCAGCCTGTTAGCAATGGTTTTTGCAATGATTCGGTAGCATACATTGCTTAGACTAATGGGACGAAAGTCTTTCAAAGTTTCTGGTTGCTTTACCTTGGGAATGAGTGATATAATGGTTTCGTTCCAGCCACTGATGTCTTCTTTCTCATTAAGAACTTTAAGGGCCTCCTGTGTAATTTTTTGTCCCACAATGTTCCACATCTCTTGATAGAAACGTGCGTTGAAACCATCAGGGCCAGGGGCCTTATTTGGATGCATATCAAACAGAGCCACACGTACCTCTTCCTTTGTAAAAGGGATATCCAATAAGGAATTCATTTGGGAGTTCACTACAGGCATAATATTTCCTGTAATATTCTCAATCTGAGCCTCTGTAGGCTGTGTTGATGAAAAGAGATCCCCATAATAAGATTCAAGCAAACTGGTAATATCTTCCTTTGTTGATCTCCACCTGCCATTCTCATCTTTGATCCTAGAAATTTTATTTCTCGACCTTCTCTCCGACGCTCTCCTATGAAAATATGTGGTATTACGATCTCCACATTTCATCCAATTTACTCTTGATCTTTGTTGCCAATATTCCTCTTGTTGAGCAAATAAAGCTTCAAGCTCACTTTCTAATTTTTGATTTTTCTCCTCCTGATCTTCACTCATATCATTGCTTTCCAAGAGCTGCATCTCTTTGGTAATTGATTGGATTCTTCTGTCAATATTTCCAATGGAACTAGCTGCCCATTTTCGAAGGTCATTTCCACACTGCTGTAACCGAGCCTTGAGTAGTGATTTTCTTTCACTTCTTCCCCAAATTGAATGAAAATCTTTCATAAAATTCTTTTCCAACAACCATGCATTTTCAAAGAGAAAATGTTTCTCTTTGTCCCGAGGCCATTGGTAAACGTGTCTTTGCACCGCGAGCGAAATTGCTCGGTGATCCGAGCCAAACCAGAAACCATTCTTTACTGAAGCTAAATCAAAAAACTCGATCCAATTTTTTGTTGCAAGAAAACGATCAAGCCTTTCCTGAATCAGCCGATTTCCTTTTCTTTTATTTGTCCACGTGAATTTTGGGCCTTTGAAACCAAGATCTTGGAGTGCCAAGTTGTTAAGAGTATTATTAAATCTGTTCATATTCTGCATCATTCTTCCATCCAAATTACCTCCTCTTTTTTCATGAGTGTACATCAAATCATTGAAATCTCCCCCCACAACCCAAGGTGACATTGGGTGGTGAAGAGATCGAATCTTTGAGAGTAAATTAAGAGAGTGTTGTCTTTGTTTTTGATCTGGACTTCCATGAAATCCCGTAAAATGCCAACTGAAATCTTCATGTGAAATCAAAACATCAATATGCGCAAAGGAGTAAGAGCTCAAACTTACTTGCACTTCATTGTTTTTTGCAAATAGGAGCAGACCCCCTCTTGTGCCGATCGGTTCAACAGCAAAACATACATCAAACTGTAACAAAGTCCTCCATGTTTGAGCTATTCTAGAGGACAATCTAGACTCGATAACAAAAAGCATAGAAGGGTTATTTAACACGACTAAACGTCTAAGTTTATGGAATGCATTCGGCCCCCTCAACCCTCGTGCATTCCAACAAACAATGTCCATAGAGCTTCGCGGGGTGAGAGTATATAAATTGATTAGAAAAAAGATTGATGCCCTTACTATTTAAAGGGAATGGACCATATCCCAAGCCCATAAGGTCCACATTCTTAAATCCATGTCCATGATTTTTACTCCATATTCAACTCTCTCTATTTAATTAATCCCAATCTTCCCAGTAAAATGTATACAGTATGGCTCAACAAAGTCACCCCACCAACCCAACCTACGCCATGTTTACAGGTTTATCATTTTAAATTCTCAGATTCTTCATCACCAGCTCAAAAATTCGACAGTCACACCCTCCGCAACAACCACTAGAAAGAAAGACGGAATTAAATCCAGATCAAACCTCTCTCACCTCGACGTCATTCTGCTGCTCTGGCGCCGATACTAATCAATAGCGATCAAACACTTGTCTCCTCCGTCGGCGGTAATATAAGGCGGATGTACAAGATCAAAAAAAACCAGGAATAAGAGAGCAAAATCAAGATGTTCAATTGTTGCGAGCTTGCAGTAAAATGAATTCGAAGTTTTAAAGGATCTGTGATAACCCTCAAAACAGTACACTGAGACAGAAAATTAGGAGTTCCAAAGCTCTGTCGTTGCATATCGTGTCTCAATAACGACGTTGATAGAAAGCTCTTGGTGAGAGGAACAAAAGCCCTCAATTAATTTAATGATCGAGCCGACAATTTTCCGGTGTAAGAAATCGTGAATCGTCAATAGAAAGCTTGTGAGAGGGGAGAGAGAAGCTAGGTGTGAATCGCACCTTTTCAAAGTAGAAAGATCGCACCTACAAGTGGTGGAATCGCCCACACCACGGTAATACAGCCAAAATTCCGGCGGAAGAAGTGGCAAGCTTGAATCGGAAAAATGGTTAGGAGAGAGAGACTATGTGTGAATCGCACTTTCTCGATGTGCCAATTCGCACCTACTGAAGGTGTAATCACCCACACTACATGTTTTATTTAGCGTGAAAACACACACTAAAGCACACACTGAATCGCACACTTGATTGGGAAAGTTTATTACTCGTAGTGCAGTGCCTCTCTCTCTCTCTCTCTCTCTCTCTCTGAGAAAACGCGGAGTGTGTGAGAGAGAGAATTGTCATGTGAATAGAGAGGAGAGGACCTACCTAAAGTAATAAAGGTGCTGTTTTCCATCTCTCAAGTGACCTAAAACACACCCTAAATTTTAAAGGGGTTAAGCATATTTTTTGTTGCTTCTTCATTCAGTACTGAATCTACTTTTCCTATAATATTGTTCAAGGACAAAACAATGGAGTCTGTAAATTCTCACTAATGTACAACATTGGAGCTTCAGATCTGTCAACAACCTTGTGTAAGCCTTTTTTCTTGAATTATTGTGTTATGAGTTTATTGTATCTTTAGTTATAGCATGAGGGTTTTCATGTTTTCACTTTGATTTTAGCGGTTTTTCATGCTGTTCTTGGTTTGGGAGAGTGAAATTGGAGCTCTGAAAAAGATTATTATTATAAATTTTTGTTTTCTGGATTTCTTAGGTTGTTTTTTTGGTACCATGTTAACAATTTGTGAATGTTGTTCTGTAAATTGAGTTGTATTTGTTGGTAATTCTCATTTATCTTGTGAATTGTAATTCAAGAGAGACTAGATTCTAAAAGAATACAATAAAAGATTGAATGATTCAAGAAAATCAACCCTCACCATTTTAGTTATATTGTTGATGCATTTTGTATCTTGAAAAGTTTTGGAATCTTATCTGAAAAATTAACTCATTTACACAATGTAGCTGCTGTCTTTATGAACTAAAAAAAGCAGGAATCTAATTAGAATTTAGTTAGTAAAACGCCAAATCTGGTTGTTCACTTCCAAAATCTTTGTTTTATACTATACACCCTTCTCTCTTGGAAAAAAATAAAAATAAAAAAGAAACTTCTAGTAACTGTAAAAATCTGTACCCAGTTGAATTGGCTCCAATGCTCGATATATGTATGCATCATACATGGTTTGTAGAAATTTGTGTTAAGGTGTATTTAGGTATAGTATCTATCTCCAAATCTATTCTTTTGAATAGTTTCAAAAATCACGAAATTTATTTTATTTTGCAGAGTTTCGAGAAACAAATCTTTGGCCTTGAACAGAGAGGTGTATGCTGTAAAGGGATACTTGGAAATGGCAACTTTGCCCTTCGAAACCGACGGCATATGCTATGACGACTATGTAGCACTGGGGCTGAAGGACCTGAGAAAGGGCAATATAGGAAAGCCCCAAATTTTATCACTTCTTTCAACATTACTGGAGAGGTCTGTTCAGAAAAATGAAATGATATTAGAAACTTTCGGAACCAAAGATGTTATCACTGTGTTTCATGGCTTAAGAGCACCTTCTCTGAGCATTCAACAATATATCGATCGGATTTTTAAGTATTCATGCTGCAGCTCGTCCTGCTTCGTTATCGCATACATATACGTGGATCGATTTATTCAGCAGACAAATATATTCATAACTTCCCTCAACATTCATCGTCTTCTTATCACCACCATAATGGTAGCTGCAAAATTTATGGATGATTCGTAAGTTACCTATAACCATTTACATCTTTTCTTTGGCATAATTGTTGAGTTTAGGTTGTTTCTCTTTTTATTCTTCAAGAATGATCCTTTTAGTTTTAGCCTACGAAGTATCACTATATAAAATATACTCCACTTTGTATGCTAAATCGTATGCTGAGTTCACCATAAAACTTTTGTGAACCAAGTTCATAGAAGTTTTTGTCTTACTATTATTGTAGATGGCCAAGAAATGAAACTACTATGATTTAGCAGCACTTATGCTTATCTTATTTTGATAAAATGCAATCTTGATGACTTTCAGATTCTTCAATAATGCATATTATGCTAGAGTGGGAGGCATAAGCACACGAGAATTGAACAAGTTGGAGATGAAATATATAAGGTAAAGTCTAGTATGCACCCTAGTCCATGTGCACTTTTCAGTTTACTGACTTACACTTTTTGATAAATGTGTTGCACTTTTCAATTATTACTAAAAATATTATTATACAGTTTAATAATTGAAAAGTGCAACACCATTTACCAAAAAGTGTAAGTCATTAAACTGAAAAGTGCAACATGGACTAGGGTGCACAACATGCACTCGAGTCCATAGCAGACCAACCCAATATATAATTCTTATGTATACGGAAAAAATAAATATATTTTAGTATTTATTAAATATCTAAATAAATAATACATAAAGTCGATTTATATACTTTTTTTTTTTTTTTTGAAGGGTCGATTTATATACTTAAATCAATCATAATGGTGTGCATTATTCATACTTGAGTTATATACTTATATTTATATTGAATTATCTTTTTCGTAATGTTTTAATATATGAAACTATTTGTGTTGAACTCAAATAAACTCTTAAATGATAGCATATATGATAAATGATAATATTATTTATTACATACTTATTTATTATATTAAGTATGGAGTATGACTTCTGTCAAAAAAAAAAAAAGTATGGAGTATGATTTAATTATAAACTATTTTTTCATAAATTTATCACTCATTTATTTATGACAAAATTATTTTTTATATTAATTTATTTTAGCATAATTAACTAATATTATTTTAATTTTCTTGTAGAATTAAGGATGATTGATGATGAAATCAAGAGTTGTTTGATAAAAATTGATAGTATATTACAAGTTCTTGGTAAGTATTTGCAAGATTTTGAAGGCATGTCGATTGCAAACCACGATCCAAACTTTTCATTTAAATTAAAATAAATTGATTATGAATGAGTTTGCATACAACAAATTAGAGTTGAAGTTAGAGTATAAGTATTTAATTAGAAACTTAGTGATAAACAACGTGGCGTGTTATGATACAATAATTTGGTCCATTATGTCCAGTAAAAATGGTCCGTTTTTTGCTTATGGATATGGTGGAACAAACAAAACTTTTATATGGAAGACTTTGTCAGTAGGTTTGAGGTCTAAAAGCAAGAATATTGTAATTAATGTGGACGTACTGCTCATATCAGATTTGTCATTCCAATTAATGATATTGAAGATTTTAGATGCAATATTCACTAGAGAAGTTATCTTGCTGAGCTCTTGATTAAATGTGATATTATAATATTAGATGAAGTGCTTCAAGACATGTTGTGGCAGATTTTGCCGATCGACTATCCAACACGTTGAAAAAGTCACTCTGTCGTCTTGGTGTTTTGAGGTTTAAGTTTTTTCTCAATATCTACATGTTAAGTATCATGAATTCTTTGAAATTTTACTTGAATTTTACCCATTAACTTGCATATATATTGATAAAGTCACATAATCCAATTGTTGTTGTCTACTTGACTTGAGTATGCATTAGCTCACAGATTTTGTCCTTAATTTCAAGGAAGATTGCTTTTTATTTTTAGGGTTTCTTAGTATTTTGAACGAAATCTATCTAATTAATCTTTCATACCAGGTGTTATGTCGGTCGCAGAAGAAGTACTCGTTTTCACCTTTACAGAATGTCAAGTTTTTAGAATTTGAATTCTGTACCATTACATTGGGTGCCATGATGGATTTCCTTGGGATTTTTCCTAATCTGAAGATGTTAGTCATTGGATTTCCAAAGAAACCAGTGAAGTATACGGAGTTTGAAGCAATTGCATCAAACTCGAATTCGTTTCTGCATCAATTAAAGGCAGTTGAGATAATTACTTCATCCCCCTTTGATAGCTCAAAATTCTGGTTTCTTAAGCTGTTGTTAAAACCAGCCAGCATGCTAGAGAAGTTAGTGATCCGAGTCAGGAATGTCGTCAACTCACATCAACATAAGCATTTGTCTCAAGGATTGGAGGCACTGCAGAGATCTTTCCCAACTGCAGATGTGATTTTGAAAACAACATGATCGATCGATCCAGAATCGTTGGCGACACGACATCCTTATCCTGATCTTATTATGCAATTTTAGGAATTTTTGTTGGTCTGTTTCCGAAAGTTTTGTTTCATCAAAATAATTTTATAGCAATGTCTATTGTTTAAGACTTGAAGCTCTGCTCATAATTACTCCCAGGATTAAAAGTGGTCTACACATAATTTCAATTTACCGTCCTTTATTTATAGCAAGAAAATTATCAATTTTAATCTATACTTTTCATTAAGTTTAGTATCTACTTTTTTTTTTTTTTTTTTGCACATTATCTTCTTATTATACCCATACCTATTGTTTTCTTATCAAATCTAACACATCATGTTTTTTATGTTTTATACCACATGTTATTTATCACTTATAATTTAAAATACTAAAAAAATACATCTTTTTCCGAATATTTCTCTCTTCTATTTACCCTTTTAAATTCTTCATCCATTGTTTTAATCCCAAAAACGAGGATGCTCAGAAATTTCAGGATTTTAGACCCATATCTCTCTATAAAATCATGGCATTATTTCTGATAATCAATCGCATTCATCAAGGGTAGGTAGATCATGGATGGAATTCTTATCTTGAATGAAGCAGTTGACGAAGCAAAAAGAGGGGAAATCCCGAGGGTATTCTTTAAAGTTGATTATGGGGGGAGGGTGTGCGCATTCATTGAAAATTTCTTGGGTTTTATGGATTGATATTTGTAAACCAAAATCAGCAGGTGGACTAGGGGTTAAGAATTTGGAATCATTTAATTTATCTCTTCTTGACAAGTGGGCATCGCGAATCTGGGTTGAACCCAATACTTTTTGGGTACGAATCTGGGTTGAACCCAATACTTTTTGGGAAAGGATACTCGATTTAAAATAAAGTTGGTGGAGGGATATTTTTGATTCATTTTTCTCAAATACAAATTATCAGTGGTTTGAGTCGAGTCTAAACAAAAAAAATTAGAAACGGATGTCATACACTTTTTTGGAAAGATAGGTGGTTAGGTGATTCAGTTTTGAGGGAGTCTTTTCCTAGATTATTTTCTATATGTGCAAACAAAGAGTTTACTGTTAGTTTGCATGTAATGGGGGTGCTATAAAATCTTCTCAATTTTAATTAAAAAGAGATATTTATTTACTTTTTAAACCAAATAAGTGGAGTTAATTTGGATTGTGAATTTAAAATTCATAGACCAAATCTCATTAATCAATACTTCCCCGTTCATGAAAAGTAGTCTCATTTACCTTATATTCTTTGTCCACAAAATGTAGTCTCATACCCTTTATGAAAACTATCATCCTTCAATTATCACTTAATTATTCAAATTGTCATCAACTTTATTCACAAACAATCACTTTATTCACCGTACCCTACAATACCCTAATTTTATCTACATTTTTCTTAAAACATGTGCCCCAATCCAATGGGATTATATTTCATAGACGGGGGAGTATATCATTTTTGCTGTCCCAAGAAAAAAAAAAGTATCGTGGGATTACTTGGAAAATATGCTCAAAGGCATGAAATAATTTCAATGAAACATGGGGAAGATGGATAAAAGAATGTGTGTCATCGGCCACAACATTAGTTACGGTCAACGGGAGCCCCTCGAAAGAATTTCGACTAAAAATAGTGCTACGACGAGGCAATCTACTCTCGCATTTCCTCTTTCTCATTGCAGCTGAAGGTTTGGCCATGCAATACGTGTACTGTGATTTGGCTAATTGTTACAGTAGGCAATTACTTATGTGTACTAGTTACATGTATGTAACTGGCTATTTATCCTCATTTTTTACTAAATCCACACTCCATTCTTTTAGACACTCCCTTTTTTTAGGCACTTATGTGTACAAGTTACATACATGTAACTAAATCAAATTATTTACATGGGTTATTAGTTATTTACCTTCTTTTTTATTAATTTCACCCCCAAATTTTTTAAAATAAAAATACATGTAAAATACTATATTACCATTATATCAATTAAATTAAAATACAAGTCATTAAAATTATAATTATACACCGACTATCGATTCACCAATGAATCACCACGAAGTCAAATATTATTTTATTTTTTTGACTTTTAAAAAATAAATATAAAAACATAACGAATATTAAAAAAATATGAAACTCAAAAATAAAATTATGAAATAAAATTTTCAGTTTTTTTTTTCAAAAAATAACCAAAATTTAGAAAAAAAAAATACAAAAAAATCGAAAAAAAAAACTAAACTAAAAAAATTCAATTTTTTTTCTAATTTGAGTATAAATGTATGAATATGACATTCTCACTTTCTAGCTTTAATCTGATTTATAATAACTAAGATTATTTTGTTATGTCTTCATTATTTCTAAAATGATATCTTACAAGTTTTTTAAGGTTGTAGATTATTTTTTAAAACTAATTAATAACATAATCTAATTGAAAAATAAAATTTATATTTAGAAACTTAAATGAGTGGAGAATTGGGAAAGAAATCAGCATAATATTGCATCAGCTTTATTATTTTCTTTGAGGTCATCGCCATGTTGATGCATTCATATGTTTATTGAGTGTGATCGTATCTATTAATTGAATTGTGTGTTCAGTGTGATTCATTCTCACTTTTGTTCTTCTTACTAGTTAGTTAATATCAATTTTTTAATATTGATGAATTAATTTGCATGGTATGTCTGGATTTTATAAATGTGTTAAGTTATGTATTTTTTGTTAAATATAAATATTAGTTTAATTACGATATAGTATTAGTACGCCTATGATATAGTACTAGTTAATATATTGTATAATACTAGAGATTAATGTGGGTATAAAAATATTATTTAATATATGAACTAATACTATACAATATTTGAATTTATACTATACTATATTTGAACTAGTACCATAGAGTATGTGAACTAATACTATACAATATGTGAACTAATACTATACTATATTTGAACTATTACCATAAAATATGTGAACTCAAAACTCGAAAAAATTAGAACTTGTACCAGTATAAACTAATATTATACTGTATATGAACTAATACGTACAATACTGCATATTAACTAATAATATATCATAATACTTATCAACTGTTATCATAACACATATAAACTAAAAATTATATTCATAAAAAATTAAAATAAAATGATTAAAATATGAAAGTTAAAATGAAAAAAATAATTAAACAATGTAAAATGAAGTGAAATTTGTAAGGAATGAAGCAAAATTTTGAAAGGATAAGGTGAAAATTATACACCAATAAAATTAAACACTTGCCTAAGAGAAGTGCGAGTTTTATTTTTTAAAACAAATTATTATTATACTATTTAATACTTAAAAAAAATAATTAATATTATTTTTAAAATTTTCTTATTAGACTTTAAAATTTTAGAATAATTATTTATGACATAAAAAGAAAGTACGTTAAAAAAATTATCATTTGAAACACAAATGGTAAATAGGAAGAAAAATAAATAAAAATAATAATATTAAAAAGATAAATATAAATATCAATTGAGTAAAATAAAAAAATAAAATTTTAAAAAGTTAATGGAGTATTATTTTTTAATGATAAAATAAAAAAATTAATTGAAGTAAAATAAAGGTCCAAAAAATAATTTATGTGTTAAATTGATATAGTAAATGTGTCATATATTATTTGTAAGTAGTTACATATATTTGATTGGATATAGTAGTTACATACGTGTAACTAGTATAAGTGCAACTCCGGCAGCTTCTTCTATATATCTCTTCTTCTATATATCTGTTTTTTCAATTTAGTTTTTTTATTTGACCCTAATTAATTTGACCATATTTTATTATTTTAACTCATATTAAGATATTCTGTCAAAAAAAAAAACCCCATATCAAAATTTAAATTGAAGTCAATTGCATCCAAAAAAATATTTTGACTCATATTAAGATATGAGTAAATTTTAAATTGAAGCCAATTGCATGCACCTAAATATCACTCAATTTTCCCGTTTTAAAAAATGACCTACGACAACAGAAATTCTCCGTTGTCAAAAGGTTTGAACCTACAACATTACATGGATAGTCAACGGGTGAATTAAACAACTACAACAATGGAGAACTCCATTATCGTAAGCAATTTTTGGCATATTAATTAACTTTTTTAATACTACCTATAATTGAATCGAAAATTAAATTTACAAACACATAAGAAATAATATTTTGCACAAAATTTAAAAATAGACACCTAAAACAATATTTTTTCAGAGCCAAAATCTAAATGAAAAAATATTAAAATGCAACAAAAAAGTCATATCAAGTCCAAAAAAAATTTGGAGTACCAATTTAAATGATAGTGCAGGGAAACCCATATTAGATGCATTAAATGTGTAATCACTCTTGAATGTATTAAAATAAAATTACATCACCTTTAATATCTTGTCTAAAAAATTAATACTTCTAAGAAATTAATAATTCTAAATCTTGCGCATCCTACGTCATCCATTAACTTTACTCTTGCAAGTGAACAAGCATGACATATAACATAATGAGTGAGTTTTGTAGCTCAACACTGTCCGTCTTTGTTTGAAATTTCGATATTATCATGAATTGGAGGCTCACCATCACCATTACCCTTGTTTGGATCTATCTTATTATTTTGTCTGCAATTTTGTGATAACAATCATTAATCTAATATTAATTGCAAATATATTCACCTAAGTGTAAATAAATTATTATTTAGGACATACCTTGAAAAAACTATAAATCCAAGTCCAAATGTAGAAACAACAACCGCCACAAAGTAGATCCAATCAACCTAAACCAACATAAAACTTTAATTAGTAATCTTAATTTTTTGACTCACGTAAAACTTTAATTAGTAATCTTAATTTTTCTACTCTAAAGGGTTGTTTTAGACCTTTTCATGATATGCCAAGATACGGATTAAGATTATCCATATATGGTAGGTGATCACAATAGGCAGATCTAGCATTGCTGATCCATCGATCTGCGTGAAAATACGTTTATAAAAAGTCAAATATATCAAAATCATAAACATATATAGAATTAAATAATCCAAAATAGTACGTAAAAATCAAAGGATATATAGTAGCTATGTACCTTTTTAAATAAATGGATCCCTATACATAGGAAAATTTCGGATAAAGAAAATCCAATAACAAGAAATATCTGTAACAAATAAAAAGGATTTGATGTCAAATTAAATTCTCATAATTTCAATTTATGTTGAATTAAGGAGATAGAGTTACCGCCCCATGTGAAGAGAGAATGAATCTAAATTCACGGCGTTCAGATATGGCTCTAGCATTCATCAATAAATAGCATAAGATGAGTACATTATAGTATTACATATTTTTGAAGGCATAGGATATATATGGTAAGTTTTAATTAAATTAACATGAAAAAATCTTTTATACATTTGAAGAGCAATTAAAATTGCACCAAACATGCCCAAAAAAGTATTGCGTGTCACCCGATCATCATCATTTTTATTTAAAAAGTCCTGCAAAATACGGCTCAAATTACAACATTGAATAATTTGAACATACAATTAAAATATACTTCGTATATAGCAATTTACCCGACCGACAAAGCTAAGACCAGAAAGTGTTGCCCCAGCAATGACAAACAGATCACCTTTGATAGTACCTACAATAACATTAATCACAAAATAAATTAGCCTCTGATTGATCAAATTATAAGTTGAGTAACATATATTAATCACAAAATAATTAAAATTAGCTTAATTGAATAAGTTGAGAAATGACGGATAATGAGATTACTCACTTCTAATTCCTTGACCACCAGAATAAGCATCGGAGATAAAAACGATGGCATCACTAGCAACACAAATTACTGTAACCAATCAAAATTTTAACTCCATATTTTTCCTTTAAAAACAACCAATCGAGTAGGAAGCGTAGGAAGCTACATGGTATTGTCCAATTCTCCAGAAGCACAAAACTTGTAAGAGAAGTGTGGTGTATTGCCTCAATCACTGTAAAGTTTAAAAACAAATTATATATATGATCATACTTTTCAATTAGATTGTTTAATAGATAGTACAAATTAGTTAAGTATATATAAAACAATATTTATTTATTTTTTTGAACAATTTTATATTTGCCTTGAGCCAGAGGGCCCAGACCATGACTTACCAAAAAAATTGATTGACACGTCAACCAATGCCAACATGATATAGTAATACAATTTGATCGCCTGCTCAGAAAAAAAAAAATTCAAAATTAATCTTGTTATTCAATATCCTATATTATGCATGACAAATTACTGTAGGGTATTAATTGAGGGGATACAGGGACGGAGCCAGAAAACTTAGGTGGGGGCCCAATTTACATTATTTTAAAGATAAAATATTACTCACTCTGTCCAATTTTATAATTCAAATTTTACTTTTCGGACTGTTCAATTTTATTATTTTCATTCCTTATTTGAAAATTTTACTATTTGCACTACTTTACTTGAACGATAAATGTCTTTATTAAAATAATACATTAATGTGTTTTAATATTCTATAATTCATACAATATATTACCTTTGTCCTTGAAAAGTTTGCATAGCCACTCTCACGATATACACGTATTTATCCTTTATACATTATTTTTTTGGGTCCATCATACACTCAATATCCTTTATAAAATTATCTTCAAGACTCTAATTATTACACTTTTTCCTTAAACTTCGTTCCATCAATTGCAAACTTTTCAGAAACGAAGGGAGTAGTACTGTTAATTATAAATGTACAACATGTTCGATTAAATTTATACTATACACCCTTCTCTCTTGGAAAAAAATAAAAATAAAAAAGAAACTTCTAGTAACTGTAAAAATCTGTACCCAGTTGAATTGGCTCCAATGCTCGATATATGTATGCATCATACATGGTTTGTAGAAATTTGTGTTAAGGTGTATTTAGGTATAGTATCTATCTCCAAATCTATTCTTTTGAATAGTTTCAAAAATCACGAAATTTATTTTATTTTGCAGAGTTTCGAGAAACAAATCTTTGGCCTTGAACAGAGAGGTGTATGCTGTAAAGGGATACTTGGAAATGGCAACTTTGCCCTTCGAAACCGACGGCATATGCTATGACGACTATGTAGCACTGGGGCTGAAGGACCTGAGAAAGGGCAATATAGGAAAGCCCCAAATTTTATCACTTCTTTCAACATTACTGGAGAGGTCTGTTCAGAAAAATGAAATGATATTAGAAACTTTCGGAACCAAAGATGTTATCACTGTGTTTCATGGCTTAAGAGCACCTTCTCTGAGCATTCAACAATATATCGATCGGATTTTTAAGTATTCATGCTGCAGCTCGTCCTGCTTCGTTATCGCATACATATACGTGGATCGATTTATTCAGCAGACAAATATATTCATAACTTCCCTCAACATTCATCGTCTTCTTATCACCACCATAATGGTAGCTGCAAAATTTATGGATGATTCGTAAGTTACCTATAACCATTTACATCTTTTCTTTGGCATAATTGTTGAGTTTAGGTTGTTTCTCTTTTTATTCTTCAAGAATGATCCTTTTAGTTTTAGCCTACGAAGTATCACTATATAAAATATACTCCACTTTGTATGCTAAATCGTATGCTGAGTTCACCATAAAACTTTTGTGAACCAAGTTCATAGAAGTTTTTGTCTTACTATTATTGTAGATGGCCAAGAAATGAAACTACTATGATTTAGCAGCACTTATGCTTATCTTATTTTGATAAAATGCAATCTTGATGACTTTCAGATTCTTCAATAATGCATATTATGCTAGAGTGGGAGGCATAAGCACACGAGAATTGAACAAGTTGGAGATGAAATATATAAGGTAAAGTCTAGTATGCACCCTAGTCCATGTGCACTTTTCAGTTTACTGACTTACACTTTTTGATAAATGTGTTGCACTTTTCAATTATTACTAAAAATATTATTATACAGTTTAATAATTGAAAAGTGCAACACCATTTACCAAAAAGTGTAAGTCATTAAACTGAAAAGTGCAACATGGACTAGGGTGCACAACATGCACTCGAGTCCATAGCAGACCAACCCAATATATAATTCTTATGTATACGGAAAAAATAAATATATTTTAGTATTTATTAAATATCTAAATAAATAATACATAAAGTCGATTTATATACTTTTTTTTTTTTTTTTGAAGGGTCGATTTATATACTTAAATCAATCATAATGGTGTGCATTATTCATACTTGAGTTATATACTTATATTTATATTGAATTATCTTTTTCGTAATGTTTTAATATATGAAACTATTTGTGTTGAACTCAAATAAACTCTTAAATGATAGCATATATGATAAATGATAATATTATTTATTACATACTTATTTATTATATTAAGTATGGAGTATGACTTCTGTCAAAAAAAAAAAAAGTATGGAGTATGATTTAATTATAAACTATTTTTTCATAAATTTATCACTCATTTATTTATGACAAAATTATTTTTTATATTAATTTATTTTAGCATAATTAACTAATATTATTTTAATTTTCTTGTAGAATTAAGGATGATTGATGATGAAATCAAGAGTTGTTTGATAAAAATTGATAGTATATTACAAGTTCTTGGTAAGTATTTGCAAGATTTTGAAGGCATGTCGATTGCAAACCACGATCCAAACTTTTCATTTAAATTAAAATAAATTGATTATGAATGAGTTTGCATACAACAAATTAGAGTTGAAGTTAGAGTATAAGTATTTAATTAGAAACTTAGTGATAAACAACGTGGCGTGTTATGATACAATAATTTGGTCCATTATGTCCAGTAAAAATGGTCCGTTTTTTGCTTATGGATATGGTGGAACAAACAAAACTTTTATATGGAAGACTTTGTCAGTAGGTTTGAGGTCTAAAAGCAAGAATATTGTAATTAATGTGGACGTACTGCTCATATCAGATTTGTCATTCCAATTAATGATATTGAAGATTTTAGATGCAATATTCACTAGAGAAGTTATCTTGCTGAGCTCTTGATTAAATGTGATATTATAATATTAGATGAAGTGCTTCAAGACATGTTGTGGCAGATTTTGCCGATCGACTATCCAACACGTTGAAAAAGTCACTCTGTCGTCTTGGTGTTTTGAGGTTTAAGTTTTTTCTCAATATCTACATGTTAAGTATCATGAATTCTTTGAAATTTTACTTGAATTTTACCCATTAACTTGCATATATATTGATAAAGTCACATAATCCAATTGTTGTTGTCTACTTGACTTGAGTATGCATTAGCTCACAGATTTTGTCCTTAATTTCAAGGAAGATTGCTTTTTATTTTTAGGGTTTCTTAGTATTTTGAACGAAATCTATCTAATTAATCTTTCATACCAGGTGTTATGTCGGTCGCAGAAGAAGTACTCGTTTTCACCTTTACAGAATGTCAAGTTTTTAGAATTTGAATTCTGTACCATTACATTGGGTGCCATGATGGATTTCCTTGGGATTTTTCCTAATCTGAAGATGTTAGTCATTGGATTTCCAAAGAAACCAGTGAAGTATACGGAGTTTGAAGCAATTGCATCAAACTCGAATTCGTTTCTGCATCAATTAAAGGCAGTTGAGATAATTACTTCATCCCCCTTTGATAGCTCAAAATTCTGGTTTCTTAAGCTGTTGTTAAAACCAGCCAGCATGCTAGAGAAGTTAGTGATCCGAGTCAGGAATGTCGTCAACTCACATCAACATAAGCATTTGTCTCAAGGATTGGAGGCACTGCAGAGATCTTTCCCAACTGCAGATGTGATTTTGAAAACAACATGATCGATCGATCCAGAATCGTTGGCGACACGACATCCTTATCCTGATCTTATTATGCAATTTTAGGAATTTTTGTTGGTCTGTTTCCGAAAGTTTTGTTTCATCAAAATAATTTTATAGCAATGTCTATTGTTTAAGACTTGAAGCTCTGCTCATAATTACTCCCAGGATTAAAAGTGGTCTACACATAATTTCAATTTACCGTCCTTTATTTATAGCAAGAAAATTATCAATTTTAATCTATACTTTTCATTAAGTTTAGTATCTACTTTTTTTTTTTTTTTTTTGCACATTATCTTCTTATTATACCCATACCTATTGTTTTCTTATCAAATCTAACACATCATGTTTTTTATGTTTTATACCACATGTTATTTATCACTTATAATTTAAAATACTAAAAAAATACATCTTTTTCCGAATATTTCTCTCTTCTATTTACCCTTTTAAATTCTTCATCCATTGTTTTAATCCCAAAAACGAGGATGCTCAGAAATTTCAGGATTTTAGACCCATATCTCTCTATAAAATCATGGCATTATTTCTGATAATCAATCGCATTCATCAAGGGTAGGTAGATCATGGATGGAATTCTTATCTTGAATGAAGCAGTTGACGAAGCAAAAAGAGGGGAAATCCCGAGGGTATTCTTTAAAGTTGATTATGGGGGGAGGGTGTGCGCATTCATTGAAAATTTCTTGGGTTTTATGGATTGATATTTGTAAACCAAAATCAGCAGGTGGACTAGGGGTTAAGAATTTGGAATCATTTAATTTATCTCTTCTTGACAAGTGGGCATCGCGAATCTGGGTTGAACCCAATACTTTTTGGGTACGAATCTGGGTTGAACCCAATACTTTTTGGGAAAGGATACTCGATTTAAAATAAAGTTGGTGGAGGGATATTTTTGATTCATTTTTCTCAAATACAAATTATCAGTGGTTTGAGTCGAGTCTAAACAAAAAAAATTAGAAACGGATGTCATACACTTTTTTGGAAAGATAGGTGGTTAGGTGATTCAGTTTTGAGGGAGTCTTTTCCTAGATTATTTTCTATATGTGCAAACAAAGAGTTTACTGTTAGTTTGCATGTAATGGGGGTGCTATAAAATCTTCTCAATTTTAATTAAAAAGAGATATTTATTTACTTTTTAAACCAAATAAGTGGAGTTAATTTGGATTGTGAATTTAAAATTCATAGACCAAATCTCATTAATCAATACTTCCCCGTTCATGAAAAGTAGTCTCATTTACCTTATATTCTTTGTCCACAAAATGTAGTCTCATACCCTTTATGAAAACTATCATCCTTCAATTATCACTTAATTATTCAAATTGTCATCAACTTTATTCACAAACAATCACTTTATTCACCGTACCCTATAATACCCTAATTTTATCTACATTTTTCTTAAAACATGTGCCCCAATCCAATGGGATTATATTTCATAGACGGGGGAGTATATCATTTTTGCTGTCCCAAGAAAAAAAAAAGTATCGTGGGATTACTTGGAAAATATGCTCAAAGGCATGAAATAATTTCAATGAAACATGGGGAAGATGGATAAAAGAATGTGTGTCATCGGCCACAACATTAGTTACGGTCAACGGGAGCCCCTCGAAAGAATTTCGACTAAAAATAGTGCTACGACGAGGCAATCTACTCTCGCATTTCCTCTTTCTCATTGCAGCTGAAGGTTTGGCCATGCAATACGTGTACTGTGATTTGGCTAATTGTTACAGTAGGCAATTACTTATGTGTACTAGTTACATGTATGTAACTGGCTATTTATCCTCATTTTTTACTAAATCCACACTCCATTCTTTTAGACACTCCCTTTTTTTAGGCACTTATGTGTACAAGTTACATACATGTAACTAAATCAAATTATTTACATGGGTTATTAGTTATTTACCTTCTTTTTTATTAATTTCACCCCCAAATTTTTTAAAATAAAAATACATGTAAAATACTATATTACCATTATATCAATTAAATTAAAATACAAGTCATTAAAATTATAATTATACACCGACTATCGATTCACCAATGAATCACCACGAAGTCAAATATTATTTTATTTTTTTGACTTTTAAAAAATAAATATAAAAACATAACGAATATTAAAAAAATATGAAACTCAAAAATAAAATTATGAAATAAAATTTTCAGTTTTTTTTTTCAAAAAATAACCAAAATTTAGAAAAAAAAAATACAAAAAAATCGAAAAAAAAAACTAAACTAAAAAAATTCAATTTTTTTTCTAATTTGAGTATAAATGTATGAATATGACATTCTCACTTTCTAGCTTTAATCTGATTTATAATAACTAAGATTATTTTGTTATGTCTTCATTATTTCTAAAATGATATCTTACAAGTTTTTTAAGGTTGTAGATTATTTTTTAAAACTAATTAATAACATAATCTAATTGAAAAATAAAATTTATATTTAGAAACTTAAATGAGTGGAGAATTGGGGAAGAAATCAGCATAATATTGCATCAGCTTTATTATTTTCTTTGAGGTCATCGCCATGTTGATGCATTCATATGTTTATTGAGTGTGATCGTATCTATTAATTGAATTGTGTGTTCAGTGTGATTCATTCTCACTTTTGTTCTTCTTACTAGTTAGTTAATATCAATTTTTTAATATTGATGAATTAATTTGCATGGTATGTCTGGATTTTATAAATGTGTTAAGTTATGTATTTTTTGTTAAATATAAATATTAGTTTAATTACGATATAGTATTAGTACGCCTATGATATAGTACTAGTTAATATATTGTATAGTACTAGAGATTAATGTGGGTATAAAAATATTATTTAATATATGAACTAATACTATACAATATTTGAATTTATACTATACTATATTTGAACTAGTACCATAGAGTATGTGAACTAATACTATACAATATGTGAACTAATACTATACTATATTTGAACTATTACCATAAAATATGTGAACTCAAAACTCGAAAAAATTAGAACTTGTACCAGTATAAACTAATATTATACTGTATATGAACTAATACGTACAATACTGCATATTAACTAATAATATATCATAATACTTATCAACTGTTATCATAACACATATAAACTAAAAATTATATTCATAAAAAATTAAAATAAAATGATTAAAATATGAAAGTTAAAATGAAAAAAATAATTAAACAATGTAAAATGAAGTGAAATTTGTAAGGAATGAAGCAAAATTTTGAAAGGATAAGGTGAAAATTATACACCAATAAAATTAAACACTTGCCTAAGAGAAGTGCGAGTTTTATTTTTTAAAACAAATTATTATTATACTATTTAATACTTAAAAAAAATAATTAATATTATTTTTAAAATTTTCTTATTAGACTTTAAAATTTTAGAATAATTATTTATGACATAAAAAGAAAGTACGTTAAAAAAATTATCATTTGAAACACAAATGGTAAATAGGAAGAAAAATAAATAAAAATAATAATATTAAAAAGATAAATATAAATATCAATTGAGTAAAATAAAAAAATAAAATTTTAAAAAGTTAATGGAGTATTATTTTTTAATGATAAAATAAAAAAATTAATTGAAGTAAAATAAAGGTCCAAAAAATAATTTATGTGTTAAATTGATATAGTAAATGTGTCATATATTATTTGTAAGTAGTTACATATATTTGATTGGATATAGTAGTTACATACGTGTAACTAGTATAAGTGCAACTCCGGCAGCTTCTTCTATATATCTCTTCTTCTATATATCTGTTTTTTCAATTTAGTTTTTTTATTTGACCCTAATTAATTTGACCATATTTTATTATTTTAACTCATATTAAGATATTCTGTCAAAAAAAAAAACCCCATATTAAGATATGTGTAAAATTTAAATTGAAGTCAATTGCATCCAAAAAAATATTTTGACTCATATTAAGATATGAGTAAATTTTAAATTGAAGCCAATTGCATGCACCTAAATATCACTCAATTTTCCCGTTTTAAAAAATGACCTACGACAACAGAAATTCTCCGTTGTCAAAAGGTTTGAACCTACAACATTACATGGATAGTCAACGGGTGAATTAAACAACTACAACAATGGAGAACTCCATTATCGTAAGCAATTTTTGGCATATTAATTAACTTTTTTAATACTACCTATAATTGAATCGAAAATTAAATTTACAAACACATAAGAAATAATATTTTGCACAAAATTTAAAAATAGACACCTAAAACAATATTTTTTCAGAGCCAAAATCTAAATGAAAAAATATTAAAATGCAACAAAAAAGTCATATCAAGTCCAAAAAAAATTTGGAGTACCAATTTAAATGATAGTGCAGGGAAACCCATATTAGATGCATTAAATGTGTAATCACTCTTGAATGTATTAAAATAAAATTACATCACCTTTAATATCTTGTCTAAAAAATTAATACTTCTAAGAAATTAATAATTCTAAATCTTGCGCATCCTACGTCATCCATTAACTTTACTCTTGCAAGTGAACAAGCATGACATATAACATAATGAGTGAGTTTTGTAGCTCAACACTGTCCGTCTTTGTTTGAAATTTCGATATTATCATGAATTGGAGGCTCACCATCACCATTACCCTTGTTTGGATCTATCTTATTATTTTGTCTGCAATTTTGTGATAACAATCATTAATCTAATATTAATTGCAAATATATTCACCTAAGTGTAAATAAATTATTATTTAGGACATACCTTGAAAAAACTATAAATCCAAGTCCAAATGTAGAAACAACAACCGCCACAAAGTAGATCCAATCAACCTAAACCAACATAAAACTTTAATTAGTAATCTTAATTTTTTGACTCACGTAAAACTTTAATTAGTAATCTTAATTTTTCTACTCTAAAGGGTTGTTTTAGACCTTTTCATGATATGCCAAGATACGGATTAAGATTATCCATATATGGTAGGTGATCACAATAGGCAGATCTAGCATTGCTGATCCATCGATCTGCGTGAAAATACGTTTATAAAAAGTCAAATATATCAAAATCATAAACATATATAGAATTAAATAATCCAAAATAGTACGTAAAAATCAAAGGATATATAGTAGCTATGTACCTTTTTAAATAAATGGATCCCTATACATAGGAAAATTTCGGATAAAGAAAATCCAATAACAAGAAATATCTGTAACAAATAAAAAGGATTTGATGTCAAATTAAATTCTCATAATTTCAATTTATGTTGAATTAAGGAGATAGAGTTACCGCCCCATGTGAAGAGAGAATGAATCTAAATTCACGGCGTTCAGATATGGCTCTAGCATTCATCAATAAATAGCATAAGATGAGTACATTATAGTATTACATATTTTTGAAGGCATAGGATATATATGGTAAGTTTTAATTAAATTAACATGAAAAAATCTTTTATACATTTGAAGAGCAATTAAAATTGCACCAAACATGCCCAAAAAAGTATTGCGTGTCACCCGATCATCATCATTTTTATTTAAAAAGTCCTGCAAAATACGGCTCAAATTACAACATTGAATAATTTGAACATACAATTAAAATATACTTCGTATATAGCAATTTACCCGACCGACAAAGCTAAGACCAGAAAGTGTTGCCCCAGCAATGACAAACAGATCACCTTTGATAGTACCTACAATAACATTAATCACAAAATAAATTAGCCTCTGATTGATCAAATTATAAGTTGAGTAACATATATTAATCACAAAATAATTAAAATTAGCTTAATTGAATAAGTTGAGAAATGACGGATAATGAGATTACTCACTTCTAATTCCTTGACCACCAGAATAAGCATCGGAGATAAAAACGATGGCATCACTAGCAACACAAATTACTGTAACCAATCAAAATTTTAACTCCATATTTTTCCTTTAAAAACAACCAATCGAGTAGGAAGCGTAGGAAGCTACATGGTATTGTCCAATTCTCCAGAAGCACAAAACTTGTAAGAGAAGTGTGGTGTATTGCCTCAATCACTGTAAAGTTTAAAAACAAATTATATATATGATCATACTTTTCAATTAGATTGTTTAATAGATAGTACAAATTAGTTAAGTATATATAAAACAATATTTATTTATTTTTTTGAACAATTTTATATTTGCCTTGAGCCAGAGGGCCCAGACCATGACTTACCAAAAAAATTGATTGACACGTCAACCAATGCCAACATGATATAGTAATACAATTTGATCGCCTGCTCAGAAAAAAAAAAATTCAAAATTAATCTTGTTATTCAATATCCTATATTATGCATGACAAATTACTGTAGGGTATTAATTGAGGGGATACAGGGACGGAGCCAGAAAACTTAGGTGGGGGGCCCAATTTACATTATTTTAAAGATAAAATATTACTCACTCTGTCCAATTTTATAATTCAAATTTTACTTTTCGGACTGTTCAATTTTATTATTTTCATTCCTTATTTGAAAATTTTACTATTTGCACTACTTTACTTGAACGATAAATGTCTTTATTAAAATAATACATTAATGTGTTTTAATATTCTATAATTCATACAATATATTACCTTTGTCCTTGAAAAGTTTGCATAGCCACTCTCACGATATACACGTATTTATCCTTTATACATTATTTTTTTGGGTCCATCATACACTCAATATCCTTTATAAAATTATCTTCAAGACTCTAATTATTACACTTTTTCCTTAAACTTCGTTCCATCAATTGCAAACTTTTCAGAAACGAAGGGAGTAGTACTGTTAATTATAAATGTACAACATGTTCGATTAAATTTAAACTATGTCTCAAAATGAAAATAATATTTATATTTCCATTAATTATATTAAAAATATATAACTATTAGAAAAAAATATATATAAAAAAAAATAAAAATTGGTGGGGTACCACTGGGCCCAGTGTGGCTCCGCCCTCGAGGGGATACATGCAATTTTTTAATATATGTTTAATTAAATTTTTAATAATTTAACATGAAGATCTAATTATCTAAATTCTATTAATTGAGGGCATACATGCAATTTTTAATATATGTTTAATTAAATTTTTAATAATTTCACATGAAACAAAGGATCTAAATTCTATTCAATGTATGATGAAATTAATGACACTGACCTTAACCTTGAGAGGTTTTCTTTTGTAAAGAAAGATGTATCCATTGAGTAGTGTCAAAAGTAGATAATGTAACAAGTACTGTGAAGCTGGTGCATTAATTACTACAATTGATATTCATGTTGTATAAAATATAATCAAAATTTAATTCCTACAATTGATATTCATGTTGTATAAAATATAATCAAAATTGTAACAATTAAGCTAATAAAATTAATTCCAAGAACATTATGTGATAATAATTAAAAGTAGACTACCTTTTCTTGCGAGTTGAGAAGTTGTAAATAAAGAGGTAGCGATCAAAAGAGAGAGCAGCACTCCCAATCCAACGCTCAGCACTGTACATTTCCATTTTTTCACCATTTTTAGCTTGGTGTGAAATATGAGTGGAATACTAAATGTGAAATGAAATAGGAGAATAGAGATAGAGATATATAATAATTGGATATATTCCCATATTTCTTTGGAGACTATATATATTCAAGGGAATTGATATTAACGAAAAGATTAAGATTATCATATCTAAATTGGTTTACCAAGTCAAAATGAGTAAATATCCCCACACTTTTCTCAGTCACGTTTTGTATCCGTTGACTATTTCATGGCAAATCAAATAATTTTCGTATTCCAATTTTGATATTTGAATTTGAAATTTTATTATTGTATGCAAATTTTCTTTTTAATTCAACTAATAAACAAATACAAATTCAAAATTATAATATTCGTAAGTATTTAATTATTCGAATCAAATATCGAAACAAATTTATTATTCGAAAAATAAACTAATACAAATACGAATATTCAAATACTTTCATAAATCGAATCGAATACTGTAGACGTTTATCACCCTAGTAGAAATGTTAGGTAATTTTTTTATTTTTTTTATTAAAGTTAGTGGCCTATATTTAAGTTTTTTGTTGGGTGTAAAATAACATTTCACGTCCAATATATTTAACACTATCACATATTTTTTGGGCTTTAATCGAGTATCTATGAGATTTAACTTGATATTTAATTGTGTATTATCAACCTTGTGTCTTCATATATTCACGGAGGGCAGTGTCCAACACACCAAATGCTGGTCTTGGAAGGCCACCAGAGTTCATGCAAGTCGAATATGCTGGATGACACGGTTTAAAGGTGTTTCATGGAACACTTATATTTATCTTACTTTTACTATTCTACTTTAAACTTTATTTTGGAGGAACACATTTCACTGAAACTATTAATGTGAAAGAGTTTTTTTTTTTTTTAAATTAATATTACTCCCTATGTCCACAATTGGTTGCACTCTTTCCTTTTTCGTCCGTCCGACAATTGTTTGCACTTCCTAAAAAGGAAACATTTTTTTAAACCTCACCCTCACAATAATCACATATTTATACAAAATCTCATTACTTTTACCTTCAATCCAATCACCTTTTTACTTTATCCATATAACTTTACAAAATTACCCCTCAACACTCCGCTCATTACACTTTTTTCTTAGTTTGCGTGCCCATAAAATGGTGCAAACAATTCCGGGACGGAGGGAGTATATATATATATATATATATATATAGTTTATATACAGTATATTAATTCGGGAATATTCGCGGATCTGATCCGACCCATTCTCAATACGAGGCGGATTCGATTTGACCCAAAACTCGTGGGGTGGGGCGAGTACTCGCGGGTCGGGTCAATATTGTCATCCTTACTTTTGACCTTTCGTCTTCAATATGAGAGAATCCGTGGTTTTTAGAATAGATTTTGGATAGTGAAATTTATTTATATTTTTTAAAAAGAATCCAACAAAATCATAGAGTATTTGTGACAATAGGTATGTGAATATGTGATCACTATTTATAAGTAGGGAAATTCTCAAATGCACCATGTGCAACAAAACAGGTTTGGTGCACATGTTGTTGTCCTTATCCTCCCAGTCTCACATAGACACGGGCGGTTTCTAACCGGCGAACCGCCGAACCGCCGAAACCGGCGGTTTGGCTAACCGGCGGTTTCGGTTTTGAAACCGCACCGTAACCGTAAATTTACGGTTCGGTTACGGTTCCCCCAAAGTGGAACCGGCGGTTTCCCGGTTAACCGGCGGTTAACCGGGAAACCGGCGGTTATTTAATTATTTTTTTAAATTTTTTTAATATTTTTATATACAAATATTTAAATTTAATACTGAAATTAGATACATATAAATTAAATACTTAACATTTCACTTAAATCTTAACTTAATACACTTAAAAAAAAATAACATTTAGCCATTTAGGTTTAGGACTTTAGGCTAAACTTAAGTCTTAAACTCTTAATTCTTAAAAAACAAACTCAACAAAGTTACAACTTACAAAATACAACTTACAAGATAAAAATAAACTAAAACACTTCAAAGTTCAAATACTTAATTAGTAAAATTACTAATACTTAATTAGTAGAATCGAGGGAGAAGTCCCAATTGACCCAATGCCTCCGGATGAACTTTTTCAATGTGTGACTTGAAAACTCCGTATCCTCCACCGCGCTTAAATTTATATTTTTTTTGGCAATACTTGCAACAAACTTCACGTGAATTGTCTATTGGATTTGTATCACTCACGTGAAAGTGATTTAGCAAATTGGAGTGAGGAGGGTGAAAGTTTGGTTGAATTCGAGGCGGCGCCGGCGGTTGATTGACTTCTTCTTCATCACGTAACTCACGTTGACCGTTTGTAACTCCGGATGATCCTTGGGTTGCCATTTGAAAGAGAGTCTTTTGAGAGAATAAGAGAGAAATAGATAATTGATATAAGTTATAACTTATATCTTATAAGAGAGTTGAGGTGTGAAAAATGAGAAGAGAAAATGGGGTATTTATAGGTGAAAAATTGGATTTTTTCGGATTTAAAAAAAAAAAAAAAAAAAAAAAATTTCCGGCCAAACCGGCGGTTAAACCGCCGGTCCGGTTAACCGGCGGTTAATTATTCAAAAATCTGACCGTTGGCGATTCAACGGTCCAGATCATCTGACCGTTTGAATCTCAACGGTCCAGATTAAAAGCGTTTTTAAATTAAAATAAAAAATAAAAATTTACAACGGTAAAACCGGCGGTTAACCGCCGGTTCGGTTAAACCGCCGGTTTGGCCCGGTTTCCCCAATTTTGAATTTTCTAGCCGTTGGAGATCAACGGTCCAGATCATCTGACCGTTGAATCTCAACGGCTACGATTGATCTGGCAGTCGGTTAACCGCCGGTTAACCGCCGGTCCGGTTGTAACCGGCGGTTTGGCCGGAAATTTTTTTTTTTTTTTTTAAAAATCCGAAAATATCCCATTTTTCACCTATAAATACCCCATTTTCTCTTCTCATTTTTCACACCTCAAGTCCTCAACTCTCAATCTCATCTCTTATCTCAATTCTCTATTCTCTCTTAATTCTTATTATCTCAAATTCTCAATTCTCTCAACACAAGTCCTCAACTCAACTCTCAATCTCATCTCTTAATTTTTATTTTCTTTTCTCTAATTCTCTCAAATCTCAATTTACTAATATAGTAATATGTCTTCTTCAAGAGGAAAGGCTATCGTATCTTCTTCACAACAACCTCGACGAAGACGCGTTCCATTGTTCAACGCCACCGATGAAGAAGATCAACATATGCGTAGAATTCTTGGTGACGATATCATCGACCACATGAACGAAATTGCCACCGATGATGATGATGACGAAGAGGTTGAACGTGGTCCAACTCAAGAAAGTGCAACCGAGTATCCACCACCTTCGGCTTCGGCGCCCTCAACCGAAATTCCACCTCCTACTTCTTCTTCACAAGCTCGAACATTTAAATCCGAAATTTTTGCACGTCACTTTCAAAAAGTTCCAACCGGTGAGGTCGATAGATTTATAATTCATTGTAATTATTGTCCAAAGGAGTATAAATTTAAAAAAGGAGGAGGATATGGTACCTTCAAGCTCCACCTCGAAAACCACCATCCGGATAAAATGGGAATTACAACGAGCCAAACGCAACTACGAGGATTTACCGGGTCCTCCGGAGGAGGAGTTCAAGGTGAGGTAAGTAATCCGACTTCTCTTTTTAAATATGATCAAGCATATTTTAGAAAAATGTTAGCTAAAATGATAAGTGTTCAACATCTTCCTTATAGTTTTGTTGAAAATTTTGCTTTTAATGATTTGGTACAACTTTCACTACAACCAAGCATGAAAAAAATTTCTCGTTCTACGGTTACTCGTGATATTGCTAATATTGTTGGTGAATATAAACTTGCTTTGATCAATACTTTTCGTTCACTTAAGAGTAAAGTTTCTATTTGTTCCGATATTTGGAGTGATAATTTTCAAAAACATTCATATATGGGAGTTACTTGTCATTGGATTGATGATTCTTGGACATTAAACAAAAGATTAATTGCTTATAGGGATTTTGATTGTGTGCACTCGGCCGATGCTATTAAAAAGAAAATTGTTGAAATTTTAAAATCTTATGGTTTAATTAACAAAATATTTTCAATTGGTTTTGATAATGCTAGTGCTAATAATGCTAGTATCGAACAACTTCGCATTGCATGTCAACCGTATGTTGGTGGAAAATTTTTTCATATTAGATGCATGTGTCATATTTTAAATTTATGTGTTCAAGATGGTTTAAATGCTTTGAGAATTTATATTTCTCCTATTAAAGATGCTATTACTTATTTGACGAGGCGTAGTAATTTGATGAAAAAATGGAAACATTTTTGTAGAAGTAGGAATGTGCATCCAAAAAAATTTTCTCTTGATGTGTCAACAAGGTGGAATTCTACTTATAAGTTGTTAAAAGAGTCGGTTGATTATAAAGAGACTTTATGTGATTTTTTTGAAGAAGAAAAATGTGGTTTTGGTTTACTTCCTGAAGATTGGAATCATTGCATAAACATAATTAAGGTTTTGGAAACTTTTAATAATGCTACTTTTGCTATGTCTAAAGTTTACGAACCTACTTCTCATTTGGCACTTGAACATTGTCTAAAAATTGTCAACGTTTTAGCACGTTACAAAAACGATCTAATATTATATCTTGCTATTGCTCCTATGTTGGAAAAATGGAAAAAATATTTTGCTATAATTCCCCCTATATTTTTAGTTGCTAAAGTTTTTGATCCTAGATATAAGTTAGATGGTGTTAAAGCTATGTTAGCCTTGTATTATAAAAAATTATATCCTATTGCCGAATTTCCGAATGATCAACCGAACACCGATCATTTCATATTTGAAGTTCAACAACTTATATTATCATTAATTAAGGAGTATATGGATACACATGGTTTATCCAACCCTAGTCATAGTTCTTCTTCTAGTTCTAGTGCTAGTTTTAACGTACAAAATGATTATGACGACATGGATGATGATGATGTTGATAACTTTATTTTTCAACGTAATTGTAAAAAATCAAAATTTACTTATACTCAAGAATATGAAAGCTATGAAGCGAATACATCCATGGAAAATATGGAAGGAGACTTTGATATACTAAGGTGTTGGTCGACGGTGACTCAAGTATTTCCGGCAATGTCAATGCTTGCAAGAGAAATTTTAGCGGCTCCCGCCTCAACCGTTGCCGTTGAGCAAGCATTTAGTGTAGGAGGTTATACTTTGGATGCAACAAGATCCAATATGACCGTTGAAAACGTAGAGAACCAATGTTTACTTGATGATTGGATAAGAGCCGAAAAAAGAGCCCAATCGTTAGAAGAAGATAATGAAGAAGACGAGGAATGGACCTCTACGGGCGGAAGTGAAGAATGAAGAACCTCCTTCAAGTTCAACAACAACGAGGTAAGTTGAGGTAAGAGAACTACGTGGACTTTGATTCCAATTTCCGTTGAATTTGGATACGTAGGCAACTTAATTTAAAATTTTTGAACTTAGAATTTCTAAGTTTAATTTTTTAAATTAAGCTCAAGTCCAATTTCTTTTAACCCCTCCCCTCCCCTCCCCAAAATTCCAAATTGATTGTAAGTTGTAAGTTGTAATTCTAAAGTTTTTAATTTATATAAGTTTGATTTAGTTTTTATAAGTTGTAAGTTGTAAGTTTTCTAATGTAAATTATAATTAATTTATTTTTTTAAGAAATAGGCCTAAGTTACATTAAATAATTTAAATTTATTCTCTTAATATTTAATAAGTTATAAGTTAAAGTTATAAGAATATAAGTTATCGACTTAAAGTTATAATATAATAATTTATAAAAAAAACGATAAACAAAAGTTAAAACGAGTATAATTTTAATTTTAAGTTGTACAAATAATTTTAACTTAAAACGATCGAAAAAAGAGGCGAAAACGATCGAAAAAAGAGGCGAAAACGAGCTTAAAAAAAAAAAAAAAAAATTAACCGGCGAACCGCCGGTTTCCGAACCGAACCGCCGGTTCAAAAACCGTAACCGGCGGTTCGCGGTTCGGTTACGGTTGGCGAAAACCGAAAACCGTAACCGCCGGTTTCTAACCGAAACCGGCGGTTTTCAACCGCTGCACGTGTCTAGTCTCACAGTTATAATTCCAATTTTTTCTTTACTTATTAATTAATTAATTTATAATCTATTATTTTATTAATTAATTAATTTACAATTCTCATTTTTATTAATCAATATTTACAATTATTAATTAATTTACAATTCTCATTTTTATAGCAATCATCACTTAATTAATTAATTTACAATTATTAATTAATCTATAATTTTCATTTTTATTTTTCTTATATTGTTAATTTAATTAATTAAAATTGGTATATTTAATTATAAATTGTACATTTAAAATTATTATTAAAATTAAAAAAATATCATTCTTATTATTGAAAAGTGGTAGATTTTGTTATGTAATTATTATTATTGAAAAGTGGTAGATATTTTAACTGAAAAATGTAATTTTTATTATTGAAAGTGGTAGATATTTTAATTGAAAAGTGTAATTCTTATTATTGAAAAGTGGTAGATATTTTAACTGAAAAGTGTAATTCTTATTATTGAAAAGTGGTAGATATTTTAGTGTACTGAAAAGTGTAATTTTCATTATTGAAAAGTGGTAGATTTTGTTACTGAAAAATGTAATTCTTATTATTAAAAAGTGGTACTGAAAGTGTAATTCTCATTATATAAAAGTGGTAATTTTGTTACTGAAAAGTGTAATCTTTAATAGTGAAAAGTAGAAATTTTGTTAGTCAAAAGTGTAATCTTTAATAGTGAAAACTGAAAAGTGAAAATTTTGTTATTAAAAAGTTGTAACTATTATTATTGAATTACAAATATAAAATTGTATTTAAAATAAAAAACAAAGAAATAGGGAATTAAAATAAAAAGCGAAAAATTGTATTTAAAATAAAAAACAGATAGAAATAGCGAATTAAACAGGAATCGAATTAAAATAAAAAACATGAAACAGGAATCGAATCGTAGATCTAAAAGGTGTTTGAAACCACTTGGACAACAGTAACTTAATTCAATAATTTCGCTCTTACTCATATATAGAGAGTTAACCTGTGCATTAGTGTGCACGTGGACACTATGCACAGGAGACCAACTCTTATAAGTAAATACAAGGAGATAAACATGGTAAATATAACAAACCATATCAAAGAGATATATACAAAGATATGGTCAAAATAAAAAAGATATTATTCCTATATTTACATTATTCCCTATTACCCCCGTCAAGGGATGTTGAGGATGAGGACGAACGCAGAGCTTGGATCGTAAAAATTCGAAGTTCGACCGAGGAAGACTCTTAGTAAAGACATCGATGAGCTGAAGGTTGGACAGGACGAACTAGGTGAGGAAGCGACCAGAGGAGACCAACTCACGAATAAAATGACAGTCAATGTCGATGTGCTTTGCTCGCTTATGGGCGATCGGATTTTGACTCCAAAATAAGGCACTTTTGTTGTCGCATAGGAGAGTTGGGGCGGACACGGGGAGTTGGCCAAGCTCCCGAAGAAGGTTGTTGACTCAAACGACCTCCTGAGCAGTGTTAGCAAGCGCACGATACTCGGACTCACAGCTCAAGCGAGCAACGGTGGGTTGTTTCTTTGCACTCCAAGAAACCAGGTTGCCACCGAGAAATATGGAATAACCGTACGTTGACGTCGAGTGTCGGTGCACCGAGCCCAGTCTGCATCAGAGTAGGCGACCAACGAGTAGTCACTATGCCGACCAAAAGTAAGGTCAAAGTTAATCGTGCCTTTAACATACCGTAAAATCCGTTTTACGGCGAGGAAGTGATCATTAGTAGGCGAGTGAAGGAACTGACTAACATGATTGACAGCATAAGACAGATCCGGGCGAGTGATAGTCAGATACTGAAGGGCACCAACAAGCGAACGATAAAGAGTGTGGTCGGCGAAGGGTGTCCCAGAGAGAACAAGAGATTCCCCCGCGGCAAGGGGAGTGGAAACAGGCTTGGAATCAAGCAGCTCGGCACGGACGAGGATGTCATGAGCATACTTTGCCTGACTGAGAAAAAGTCCACCAGGAGTGTGCGAGACCTCAAGGCCGATGAAGTAGCTTAGGCTACCAAGATCCTTGATCGCAAATTTTTTGTCGACGCGACGAATGAAACGTCGAATGACATTATGGTCACTCCCTGTCACAATAATATCATCGACATAAAGTAAGAGGTACAAAGTAACTGTACCATGCCTGAAGTAGGAGAGAGAGGGATCTGCTCGACTACAAAGAAACCCCAAGGTCTTAAGGAAGCTACTGAAGTGAACAAACCAGGCAAGTGGAGCTTGTCGAAGACCATACAGTGCTTTCTTGAGGCGACAAACATAGTCTGGGAAGCGAGGATCAACAAAGCGAGGGTGATGAGCCATGTAAACGGTGTTTGTCAACTTCCCATGAAGAAATGCATTATTCACATCAAGTTGATGCATGTGCCACTGATTCCGAACAACCAGACACAGGATGATGCGAATAGTTGCAGCCTTGACAACCGGACTGAATGTATGTGAGAATTCAAGGCCTGGTACCTAAGAGAAGCCCTGGGCGACCAGACGAGCTTTTTAGCGATCAACAGTACCGTTCGCAAGATATTTGGTGCGAAAAACCCATTTCGAACCAACAATATTTGTATAAGGTGGGCGAGGAACCAATTCCCAAGTTTGGTTAGCATGCAAAGCATCAAGCTCAGATTGCGTGGCAGCCAACCAGTGTGGATGCTTAAGGGAATATTTGAAACCCTTAGGTTCGGCAGAGGTGGAGAGGGCGGACAGGAGTCTGGTGGTCGCAATGTCGGCAATGTGTCGAGTCTTGAAAATTCCAGACTTGGCCCGAGTGATCATCGGGTGAGTCGAGGTAAGTGTAGGGAGAGCAGCAGGTGGTTGGGCAACTGGGTGAGTAACAAGTGGTTGGGTAGCAGGGCGAGCAGGTGGGGGTTGATCAGTTAGACGAGCAGCAAGCACTTGAACTGGCCGAGCAGGAGGCAAGACCGGTTCTGGAGGATCCGGACAAAGAACACAAGGAAGCTTGGGAGCAACAGCCGATGGTTCCAAAAAATAGCTGATCTCAAGAGAATCAACAGGCGATGAAGGATTAGGCTTGGTCGAGAACGGGAACACAGACTCATCAAACTGAGCATGGCGAGTAGTGTAGAAGCGAGAAGCGATCGGATCGTAACACCGAAACCCTTTATGAGAGGAACTGTAACCCATAAAAACACACGGAGCACTGCGAGGAGCAAGCTTGTGGAGAGCATAATCCCGAAGATATGGAAATACGCGACAACCAAATGTCCTGAAGTTTGCAAAGTTCGGAGCAGTGTCGAACAAAAGCTGAAAGGGCGGCCTATCCCCAAGAACAGGGGTGGGCAAACGGTTAATAATGTAGACTGTAGTGGAGAAAGCATCAACCCATAAGTGAGCAGGCATGCTCGCCTGAAATAACAACGAGAACCCAGTTTCAGTGACATGACGATGCTTGCGCTTAGCCCGACCATTTTGTTGAGGAGTGTAAGGACAAGAGATTCGATGATGAATGCCATGATCGGCGAGGAAACTACGAACGCGACCATTAACAAATTCTGTACCACCATCACTCTGGAAGGCCTTAATATTGGTAGAAAACTGATTGCAAACAAAGGTGTGAAACCGCACGAACACATCAAAGAAGTCAGACTTGGCATACAACGGGTAGAACCAGGTGAATCTGGAGAAATCATCCACAAAAATGACATAGTACCGAAAACCATCATTAGAAGTAACAGGGGCAGGTCCCCAAATATCACAATGAACTAAATCCAAAACACGAGATGCTCGCTTCTCATTTAATGCAAAAGATAAATGTTTACTCTTAGCCAATTGACACGGAGTACATAAACCCGGTTTGGGCAAAACAGAAGTAAGGGACAACAAGCCCAATTTATTCAACAAATTAACTATAGAAATAGAAACATGGCCTAATCTACGATGCCAACACTCAAAAGAAGCCTTCAGTGACGAGCTCCGTAAAGCAGCGACCAAGGCTGGACTGCCCTGCTCTAGGGCATAGAGTCCTCGACTATGCCGACCCCTCGCCAAGGGTTGCTTGGTCGCCCGATTCTGGATGACAAATGAGTCATTAGTAAACAAAACATCAATAGGAAAGTCCGAAGTAAGCTTACTAATGGATAACAATTTCTTAGTGAGATGTGGTACGACGAGCACATCTAACAAACGAACATCCTTATTAACCGAACACGACCCAACATGAGTGATCGGAATAGTAGAGCCATTAGCAACAATAACATGTCGTTACCAGAATACGGGTGAGGATTTTTCAGATCAGCCGAGCGAGGAGTCATGTGAGCGGAGGCACCACTATCGAGGAACCAATCCGAAGCAGGAGGATGCAAGACATGACACTGAGAATCAAGGGCATGAGCAAGATTGGCCGCAGAAGGGGCAGGGCGAGCATAACGGTCCGGACATCGATTCGCATAATGACCCTGTTGGCGATAAATCTGGCAAGTGGGAGGGCGGCGAGCAGGGGCCGAGCCACTAGCCGAGGATCCAGTGGTTACCTGGCGACCAGAATTCCGAGGAGAGAAGTTACGGGATTTGGTGCCAGGGCGAGTAGGCTTACCCGAGCGAGCAGAGGCAGAGAAAGCTGGAACGGGCGAGGACGAGGAGTCCATCGAGCGAGTAAACTGCTCATAGTTTAAGGCCTGATGGATCAGATCCCGAAAGGCAGGCATGGGCGTCATAGCCATGCGAGCGTCAGAGAAACCAGCGAACTGGGGGCCGAAACCGGTAAGAAATCAATGACACTTGTCGTCATCATCAACAAGCTTACCGATGGAGGCGAGTTGATCGCAGAGTGCACGAAACTTCTTGCTGAAGTCCACCTCGACGAAGGGAGAGGAGCTGATTCCGCAGTTGAGTGATGCAGGAGATCGAGGTGTGACTGTAGGCAGCCTCGAGTGCGATCCAGATGGAGCGCGAGGTGGCACAGCCGATGACCTCAGCCGATGACCTCAGCCATGGCTTCTTCAGATAGGGAGGAAAGAAGAAGACTGGGGATCTTTTGATCCTTCTCAAACCAAGCGGTGTAGGCTGGGTTTGGAGCTGATACACCAGATGTGGTGATCGACTTCGCCGGAGCGGGTGTCGTGCCATGAACGTTAGAGATGAGATTATGGCTTGATAGAACCGGGACTACCTGATTTCGCCAGAGCAGGTAGTTGGAGGATGACAACTTGATTGTCAAGAGATGAACCAAAACATTGAGAGGGATGGTGGGGGGAGTGGGAGCCACCGCCGCCTTGAGGAGGGAAGGGAAGAATTTTAGCGTGAGGCTTTAGAGAGAAAATTAGGGTTTCGATGAGTCAGACTGATACCATGTGAGAATGGATATGTGATCACAGTTAATGAGATAATAATGAGAGAAATTTTATAAAAAAGGCCATTTAGACACCTAGCTTCTTAATAAAGGACAACTATTATAATCTTTTTAAAAAAGGACAAAAATGCATGTTAATAACCCATTATACCCTTATATTTAAATATGGAAATTAATTTATTAATTTAATAATTAAATAACAAGTCTTCATCTTCCTTATTTGTCGCCATAGATTCAACCACATACCTCTTCAATTGATTATCAACATTGGCAAATGTTACCTGATCCAGGCGCTCATAGTTTCTGCTAGAATCCCATACGGGTTTCTTGGCCGGAAAACTCAAATCTTCAAGCTTTTTGGTTAATCCATGATGAATCAAACATAATCCCGCTGCATCTACAAACGATTGGTCATAGATTTCAGATTGGTGAAGCAACTATCCTCGATTTCCTCTTGAAATCGAGGGATCTTTTTCTTCTTTTAGTTTCTGTTTCAGTTTTGGGTGACCCCTCACGCCCAAAAACTGATTTCCGATGATTCTCAAAGTTTCTGCTGCTTAGAGGCTTGTTCATCTCTTTCAACGACGGCCATGGCTATAAGGTCTCGTCTCCTTTGCTCTTCCATAATTGTTTCCTCGATCTGTTCTTTCGACTGCACATGATCAAGAGACTTTCCACGCGATCGTTTCTTTATATTCCTAGGGGATTCAAACTTCATCGATTTCTTCATTATGGATGACGGACGCGAAGCCGCCGGAGATACAGTAGAAACTTTTAATTCCAAGGGTCAGATGAAGAGTTATGCCAAGGGTATGATTTTTAATTCCACACGTACACACATAATTTGCAAAAAAATTAGGATTTTTTGAGATGATTTTAATTTAGGTTCAATTTGCTCAGTTTTCGTGTAATTGTGATGATTTACGTGCGTGTTGCTGAAATGTAGTTCATGATTATTTGTTATTGGTTTGGTCAAGGGATAATGCTTGCATATGTATACGTATTTTTGCATAATCACATTCTAATATGAAGACACCGTACTATTTTTTCTGCATTATTCATTTTATTATGCAGTTTTAGATTTCATTGTTCTGCATTATTCATTTTATTATGCAGATTTAACTTTTATATTACTTTTCCAACCATGGTCTAGGGAGCAAAATGTTCTTCTCACTTCTCACTTCTCACTCACTTCGTCTTCTTCTGTACTTCACGGTTTCCTTTCTTCACAAATTGAAAAACCCCAAAATTTTGCACAAAATTAAGCTCTTCTGACCGGTGTTAATTAATTTTAGGAAGGTTTTAATTAATTGCGTAATTCTTGGAATTAATGAGCTGATAGAGTCAACTTTAAATTTCAAACATAAGGTTTTAATTAATTGCGTAATTCTTGGAATTAATGAGCTGATAGAGTCACCTATAAATTTCAAACATTTAAAGAATTTCTCCATATTAATTCCGAATTTTATGTATTAAGGGCATGATGGTACATTTATGTGTCATTTTGTCCTTATTCTGAAACTATTTTGAATCATGTCTTTATTTAAAAAAACACTAGGTGAAATGACCTTTTATGTGAAATCCCCTAATAATGAATCACTATTTATAAGTATTTACAAGGAGATAAGTAAATATAACAAAAGAGATATATACAAAGATATGGTCAAAATAAAAAAAGATATTATTTCTATATTTACATTATTCTCTATTAGTATTAAATACTTAAAAATTTTAAAAGACTTTTAAAAATTCGAATTGAATATCCCAAACTTGAAAAATCCAAAAAAATGAGTGTCAGAATATTTGCTTTAATTATCTCAATTCTCAACAAACCTCACGATTTTTAAACAAATTATTATTCAGTTTAGAAAAAAATATGCATTGCATTTTCAAATAATATTTAAATTAAATATATATATTATTAAATAATTTATAATTTGAGAATAAATTTAATTATATAATTAGTTAATTTATAATATTATTTTACAAATTTACCGGGGTAATTTTGTCCTTACAGAATATATAAAATATAATTATACATGAAACCTATCAAATTCTCTCCTACAATTTGAGTATATATATATACATTTGAATTTTAATATTTGATTTAGTTAATTTAATTTGAATTTTAATATTTGATTTAGTTAATTTAATATTTGACCCAATACTTTGACTCAATTCATAGGGCTTTTTTAATTATATATTAATGTTTTGAATATTTTTTAATCAAATATAGGTGTTTTGGGGGGTTTTATTAAATAAATAGAAACGCCCTCTGTATAGGCGCTCTTCACCTGAAACAGTGATGCGTCAGATAGTTGTGTCAGCGCGACAGGGAGGGCGCCGTTCCAGTTGGCGCTCCTCTGGACAGATGGCAGGTGTGAATCTGAATGTTGCAGACAGCTTTGACCGCTGCTATCCTACACCCCTATAACCTTTTGCACCCCTACAACCTACCTACTATACCAAAAGGTCCAAAACAAAGTTATCTTCCTCCACAATCCCCTGGTTTTTTTTTAACAAATTAAGATTATAAATTATTTTATATATTACTTTTCATTAATTCTAACTAATATAGATATTTTGTTTAATAAAAAATTAGTTAAAAATGAAGCTAGTATTCATAAATCAAATTAATTTTGGTATAAATAATTTTTATGGAATTTATTAATGAAAAATATTTATGGTAAATGAATAAGAATAAATTAGTCAAAATTAAAGAAAAGCCTCTAAAATGGCACTTATTTTAAAATTAATTAAAAAATTAAAGTGACACTTATTAAAAAAATGGAGAGAGTATTTATTAGTCTAATTTTCTCCAATTTGACGTACATTAAAAATGAAACAATACGGTTCAAACTTCTTTTTTTATAAAAGTGATAAATTGTTTGAAAAAATAATTTTGTAAAATTTAATTAATAAAATACATAAATCGATTGGATTGACAGAGTACATGTAAATTCAAAATATTGTTTTATAAATATGTAAATATTGTAAGATAAAGTTTATGAAGAGATTAATTTTTTTTTAATTGTGGAACATATGAAGAATAAGACAAGTGTCACTACAAGTCTACAAGAAAATCAACTTTTACTGACAAAAATCATGTTATTATAACTTTTTTAACTAAAAATATTTAATGAAAGAAATTGACTTTTAGTGACAGGTACTGTCATTAATTTCCAATTTTCTATCACTGAAATTTTTTAGCTAGAGAAGCAATAATGAGAACATTTTATCACTAAAAATCGATTTTTTTTTTTGTAGTGGGTAACAATTAAGAGATGAAGGGATATAAAATATGTTAGAAGCATAAACCTTAAATTAACTATTTGTAAAATTATTAATATAAACTATTAGCAAAATCTAGCATAAATTTAAATTTATAGTTTAAAAGCATATTATCAAAATTAAAATATACTTCCTCCGTCCGCCTATAAGTTTTCCATTTTACCATTTTAGTTAGCACGCCTTCCCATATCCTTTTTGGTAAGTATTTTTTCGTACACTTTACTTTATATTTTACTTTTTCTCTCTATCTCTCTCCTTCTTCCAATCACATCACTTGTACTATATCTAAGTATTTTTTCTTACACTTTACTTTATATTTTACTTTTTCTCTCTATCTCTCTCCTTCTTCCAATCACATCACTTGTACTATATCTATTACTCCGTATTTAATCACTTTTCTTAATTTATATGCCAAAAAGTAGCGGGAAGCTTATAGACGGACGGAAATAGTACATTAATAAATGAAAAAATTTAATACAAGCATAAAACTTAAATTAACAACAAAAAAAAAATTAATACCAAAATTTGAAATTAAATTAAAAATTATCATTTTAATAATAGAACACAAATTATATACTAAATAAATTATCATATAAATTGAAAAGGAAGATAACTTTGTTTTGGTCTAGTAAGTAGGTTGTAGGGGTGTAGGATGGCAGCGGTCAAAGCTGTCAACACTCAGGCCCACACCTGCCATCTGTCCAGAGGAGCGCCAACTGGAACGGCGCCCTCCCTGTCGCGCTGACACCCCTGTCTGACGCATCACTGTTTCAGGTGAAGAGCGCCAATACAGAGGGCGTTTCTATTTATTACAATAAAACCCCCCAAAACACCTATATTTGATTAAAAAATATTCAAAACATTAATATATAATTAAAAAAGCCCAATTCATAGTATAGGTCCAAGTATCACTTATTACATTAGATCGAAGTCATCGAACCATCATTATTGAGAAGGCATCCAAGTATCACTCGGCATTGTGGTGGAGGAGCGCCTGTATAATTAATTAATATTATAAAATATTGTACTCCCTCAATTTCACTATAAATTTTTCATTTTTCCAAGAATGTCTCACATAAGTTTTTCATTTCATTTTTTCCCATTTTTAACGTATTATTTTTTCTCTCCGAATCACATCATTTATATTAATCTATTTAATTTCAAGTTTAAAATATGAGTCTCATTTCATTCATTCCAAACAAATTCTATATTCATGTAATTATATATATTTTTTCTCCGTGATTAGAGTTTTATTTTAATGAGGGTTTTCTCTAGCAAGATTTTTAATGGAGCCCGACCTCTAAAACGACATGTGTTTTTATGACTTTTAGGTTTTTTTCTACATTTATATAAGACCTGAACTTTAATCTTAATTCATAAGTCTCAAAGATCAAGTTTAGAGAAGTGATTTAGGTTTCAAAGAAGAGTTGGGCCTAGTTTTCCAAAGGGGCGCGGCTAAAGGCACCCAAGGATCCTATGAGGACACCCACGCGATGAGGACACCCACAAAACGGATGAGGACACCCACATGGAAAATACAAAATTACCCTCCCCTCAATTAAAACACTCTTTCTCTCTTTCTCACCCACAAAACTCGTCGGCACCCACATTCTTTCTCTCTTTCTCACGAATCTCACCCACAAATCGCCGGCACCCACTCCGACGGCCTTCCCCCCACGCAACAGCTCCGCCGTCCACCTGCAACAGCTCCGCCGCGCACGCAGCCTCTCCCCCCCCCTTTCGCGGCCGCTGCCCACTCTGCCAACGCCGCTCGACGTCGCGCCGCCCTCCCCTTCGCGCTTCCTTCCACGGCGTGCGTCCTATCGCCGTCGCGTCGCCCTCCCGTCGCGCTGCCCTCATGTCGCCGCCGCCTGCAACCATCTCCACCGCCCCTCCCGTCGCGCCTGCAACCATCTCCACCGCCGCCCTCCCTTCTCCCCACAGACGCGGCCGCCGCCCACCCCCTCCTCCCCTTCGCTGCGGCCGTCGTGCTCCTCCCCTCGCCGCCGCCGCCGCTACACAGGTAAGTTTAGTTAGAAAAATTAGGGTTTCTTAGGAGAATTAGGATTTTTTTTATTTTTTTTGAAGTTTGGGAATTAGTTTCGAACATAGTGCGTTTGTTTTGGAAAAAAATTCGAACAACTTGAATTTGTTTTGGAAAAAATTTCGAACAAGATGTTCGATTTTTTTTTTGGGACAAATTTAAGTTGTTTTGAAATTTTTTTCGAACATAGTGCGTTTGTTTTGAAAAATTTTTCGAACAACTTGAGTTTGTTTTGGAAAAATTTTCGAACAAGATGTTCGATTTTTTTTTTCGGACAAATGTAAGTTGTTTTGAAATTGTTTTCGAACATATTGAGTTTGTTTTGGTAAAATTTTCGAACATCTCAACTTTGTTTTGTTAAAAATTTCGAACATGTTAAAGATTTTATTTTTGTTGTTGAAATTTTGAATTTTTAGGATTTTTGATGTTTTGGTGTTGATTGTAGGAATTCGGAATGATTCGGATGTGAAATGATGAATCGCGTGTGAACCGGAATAGATGGGTGTACTCATCCGGCGTTTTTTTCAAAAAACTACAGGAGGGGTAAAAACGTCTTTTCGCACCATCCTGGGGACAAATTTTTTTTTCCGTGAGTTTACTCATAGGAAATCCGGGTGCCTTTAGCCGCGCCCTTTCCAAAGTCGTCATTGGGATTGCCCATTAAAGTCACTTTTCTTAAGCGTACGATATCTGTACCTCCAGCTTTGTTAAGGATACTCCTCCTTTTAATTTATTAATTTAATAATGATGTAAAAATTTTAAAATACTCTTTAAATAAAATACCACTATTAAATGCATCCGACTACTAACTACACCCCCTTTCAACATTTAAACTATAGCCCTAAATGCAGCCGCTACCACTACTCCCGACCACTGTCGCTACCACCACAATTTTCAGTGGCCAACTTCATTCAAATAAAAAAAAATAGAAATTAAAAAAAAATCTTAAAAATCTCAGATTAAAAAAAAATTTATATGATTTTCGACAAATCAGTGTCGAACATATACACCCTCGTCAACAATTTATCGACGAAAGTATATATATTCGAATTTAATTACTCGAAAAAAAAAATACAAACTATATGTATGCGGCTGTGCTGGAACTGAGGGAGTACTTAATAATTAATTTTTTTTTTCTTCTGTTACATGGGGAGGCTGCTATGTAATGTATTCGAATGGGTTAAATTAAGCATGTAATTAGAGGTAGTAATTGTAGGACACTAAGTGAGTTGTGTATATTTGTGTCGCAGTCTATTACTTATGATTAATTCAATCTCTTTCGGGCTAAATTTAGGCTGATTCTCGATGATTCGAGGGTCAAGTCATATGACGCCATTCTCATCGTCTTTTTTTGTTGAAGGGGTCGAACAAATGTTCCACATCGAAAAGGTATAGAAGGATTTATGACTATAAAAGGGTACACTAGTATCCCAGTTGGTATGAGGCCCTTTGAAAAAACTTAAAAGCAAAGTTGTGAGATTTTGACAAACCCAAAGCAAAGCTTGCGAAGGGTAAGCCATATACCAGAAAATTCAAAAGCAAAGCTTGCGATTCAAGGGTAAGTCATATACCATTTTATTTTGTCTCTCTGAATCTCTGTTGCAAACATAGACCTAGGCGCTAGACGACCCCGGATCGACTCGATTTTGTTTCTTTAGATGCTTTGTGTGAAAAATTGTGTTTAATATAATAAATTATATATCAAGAAATTTAGGCGAACATTTAAGCAGTCTTGACGTTAGATGGTGCAAATCCGCCCGATTATCAATATTCGACATTTACAACCTTTTGGTGAGTTTGATACAATCAACTGCTAATTTAAATATACTTAGTCCGTATGACAGGATCGATCTCCATATATCAGATTAGACAAGACTGAATTAGTTGTGTCTGATTAGGCCTTCATTAAGGGCCAATCACCTCGTACGTGAATGAATATCTAATCACCCCATTACATATATTTCTATTATTATTATTTTCTCTTTTATCAATCATTATTGCGAGTTTCAATCCAAATATTCATTGCTGTCTTAGTTATGACTTATGATAATGGATGAAAATATTCTATCTTTCATATATCTAATTTTCTTGGTCACCAATATTAATATTAAGAACAATTGATATTTTTACGATATTTGTAAAAAAATTAAAAATATCTATAAATATCAATAAAAAAGACATAGAGATAATATCAAAAAATATAAAAAAAAAATGTTGATAAATTTAAAAAAAAAATACTTGTATATTATATTTTGTATAAATTTATCACAAATGTTAAATATCAATATTCAATATCCATATAACCATAGATATTTACCCATATTTTCAACCTTCGTTATAATGTGAACGTGCAAGTGTGCAACTACCAATTTCGGGTTAAGTTGTAATCAACTAGTCAACTACCCTTCACTATATGTTTATTGGGTACTCCTTTTTTTACTGATTTTAGTTTTTTATATTATTCACTTAATAAATACGGAGTACTTCATTTTGAAGGTTTTATTCTCATTTACTTCTAATTAACCCTATCATAATTAAATGTAGATTTTAATTTTCCAACTCACATTAGGTTCTCTTTCAATACCATGGATTTCATCTTATTCAATGCACGACTAATGATGAGATTAATTATCATTATCGGGATAATTTGATATTAAAAAAAAAAAAAAAGTCTTAATACATGATGCATTGTTAGAATTCATTAATGATGTGATGGGCTAGGCTTTGAAAAAGAATACCATAAATGTATATATGACAGTATTAATTTTAAAGTTTATTGAAATTAAATGGCATCCTATAAGACTTTAAAACATAGTAAAATCAATTAATAATATAAATATTCTCAACTTTGAAAAAAAAAAGTACTAAATACCAATCTCACCGACAAAGGAAAGCACAATTTTTTGGAAATAATTATAGATGCATTGTTGATTGCAATTGGCAAGATCATCAACTATAGAAAATCAATGAAAATAGAAAAAGAATTATACTCCCTCTTTCTCTTACTTAAGTAAGAACTCATTTTTTAACAAGAATTTTAATGTATAAATTATTTATTAGTATTATAAGAGGTAAATTGAGGATAGTAAAGATTTTTGAACTTTATAAGTAATATTGTAATAAAATTATTTTTTAGTGTAATAAAATAATAACATTTAATATAATATTGTATTGTTTTGAAGGGATGGTTAAAATATTTTCTTTTGCTATTTTGAATACGAGTCATTAAGTATCAAGTTAAAAGCGGTCAAACATATATTTTCGAAAAAATCGCACATGATAAAAAAAAAAAAATTGATTTCAGATGTATTACTTTAAAGTAATACAAGAGCAAAATCCAGAAATCAAATGCATGAAATTAGAACTTTCTTATTCTATAAATAAACTAAATTATGTGTTTTCATAATTAAACACCCATCAATGTACTAAATTCCGTAAACATAATTGCATCAACTTTGTATTCTTTTATAATGAAAAATTAAATATTAGTTGCAACTAACTAGACTATGACATTATAACAATGCAGAAAACAACAGATAGAAAATTAATGATGGGTGTCAAGGAAATTTTCCTATAATAATTTGTGTTTTATTTTCTATTTTAAAATAACTATCACGCAATATATATAAATATCACATTGTTAGTTAATATGTCATATTGTCGTGTGTTTAAAATAAAAAATGCTACACACTTGTTCTGCAATTTTAGTTCAAATAAGGTAATTTTAACTTTCAAGTAAAATCATTAAAATTAGGTGAACATGTTCCCCCTAAACATATAGAATAAGAAATAGGGTCATGAATAACTTCATGTTACTACATAAACAAGTACTCCCCCCACTAGAAAATATGTTATAGGTATATGGGCACGTATATTGAAAAAATGTATATAATAAATTAATTTTGAAAGGTAATTTTGTAAAATTTTATGTATAAACTAAATAAATTAGTTGACTTCTGTGTATGTGTGGAAAAAAAGTAATGACATTTATGTAAAATTGAGGATATTGTGAGGTTATAGTTTATAAAGAGTTTTCCATTTTAAGAGTATGAAAATTATTACGAAACGTTTATAAAAGAAAAGTTATTGCGAGACGAATAGAGTATATCTTATTACAATAAGTTAAACTTGGTAAGGTAACACATGTTTGTTCATATGATTACACATAAGTATGTCCACTAAAATATAAAGATAAAAGAGATGAAGAATAACAATACAATACAAAACACAAAATAAAATAAAAATGAAGAGCATTATGATAACAAATATTCTCTCCATCCCACGAAGTGTAGTTTTATTAGAATAGTACACATGTTTTTAAAAAAAATATAAATAAAGTAAAAATATTGTAAATAAAATTTATTTATAAATAAAAGTTTATTTGAGTAATTAAATGACGTATCAAGTCAGAGTCAGCAACAATAAAGTTTGTTACCATATTATAGGATCTCTATATATTAGTATTTTCTTATGTATGTAGCTCTACAATCCTATATAAATATTAACAAAAACTTGGGTTCATGGTACACACCACCAATTTTATGTTAATTTTAACGAAAATTATGTTATGAAAGATATTAGTCCACACAAATTTTGAGTATAAGTTTGTATTTCAATGTACAAATTACAAAATACTAACTCCATACCACTAAATAAATAATCCCTTCGTCACATTATTTCTTTCACATGTAAAGTTAAACACAAAATAAGAAAAGTGAATTTAACGGTGATTTTGAAGGGTAATTTTATATAAAGTACTTCCTTCGTTCCGTAATTACTTTCATATTTTTCTTTTTAAGACGTTCCACAATTACTTCACACCTTTAAAATGGAAAACTATTTATATACTCTATCCTTAAATTTACACTAATGTCATTATGAGGGCGACATTTATAAATAATTTTCCATTTTAAGGATCCGAAAGTTATTGTTGAACTTATTATAAAAAAAAAAAAGTGTGAAAATAATTGTGAAAATACAATTTATTTTAAAACACCACATTTTTTACAACAAAATTAATGTAATTACACATCTATTAAAAGCATTACTCCATAATGGAGTAATAATAATACTAATAAATATTTACTTGATTGGGAAAGTTTATTATGAGCTAGTGCAGTGATTGCAGTGCCCCTCTCTCTCTCTCACTCTGAGAAAACGCGGAGTGTGTGAGAGAGAGAATTGTCATGTGAATAGAGAGGAGAGGACCTACCTAAAGTAATAAAGGTGCTGTTTTCCATCTCTCAAGTGACCTAAAACACACCCTAAATTTTAAAGGGGTTAAGCATATTTTTTGTTGCTTCTTCATTCAGTACTGAATCTACTTTTTCTACAAAACGTGGTTTCAAGGTAATATTGTTGAAGGACAAAACAATGGAGTCTGCAAATTCTCACTAATGTACAACATTGGAGCTTCAGATCTGTCAACAACCTTGTGTAAGCCTTTTTTTTCTTGAATTATTTAGCTATGGGTTTATTGTATCTTTAGTTATAGTGTGTGTGTGTTTTCATGTTTTTATGCTTTTTTGTTGCTAAATCTTCTTCACTTTGATTTTAGCGGTTTTTCATGGGTTAGTTTCTTTCTGGGGTGTCCGTTCTTGGTTTGGGAGAGTGAAATTGGAGCTCTGAAAAAGATTATTAGTATAAATTTTTGTTTTCTGGATTTCTTAGGTTGTTTTTGGTACCATTTGTGAATGTTGTTCTGTAAATTGAGTTGTATTTTGTTGTTAATTCTTCATTCGTGTGACAATCTGAACTGGTTTATCTTGTAATTCAAGAGAGACTAGATTCAACAGATTCTAAAAGAATACAATAAAAGATTGAATGATTCAAGAAAATCAGCACCCACCATTTAGTTCTGTTAATGCTTTTTTTTTCATTTTGTGCCTTTAAGAGTTTTGGAATCTTATCTGAAATTCAACTCATAATGCTCATTTACACAATGTAGCTGTCTTTATGGACTAAAAAAAGCAGGAATCTAATTAGAATTTAGTTAGTAAAACGCCAAATCAGGTTGTTCACTTCCAAAATCTTTGTTTTATACACTCTTCTCTCTTGGAAAAAAAGCAAGAATAGAAACTTCTAGTAACTGTAAAAATCTGTACTCAGTTGAATTGGCTGTTATAAAAAATATACATATATTTGCTCCAATGCTCGATATATGTATGCATCATACATGGTTTGTAGAAATTTGTGTTAAGTTGTATTTAGGTATAGTATCTGTCTCCAAATTTATTCTTTTGAATAGTTTCAAAAATCACGAGATTCATTTTATTTTGCAGAGTTTCGAGAAACAAATCTTTGGCCCTTGAACAGAAAGGTGTATGCTGTAAAGGGATACTTTGAAATGGCAACTTTGCCCTTCGAAACCGACGGTATATGCTATGACGACTATGTAGCACTGGGGCTGAAGGACCTGAGAAAGGGCAGTATAGGAAAGCCCCAAATTCTATCACTTCTTTCAACATTACTTGAGAGGTCTGTTCAGAAAAATGAAATGATATTAGAAACTTCCGGAACGAAAGATGTTATCACCGTGTTTCATGGCTTAAGAGCACCTTCTCTGAGCATTCAACAATATATTGATCGGATTTTTAAGTATTCATGCTGCAGCTCGTCCTGCTTCGTTATCGCCTACATATACGTGGATCGATTTATTCAGCAGACAAATATATTCGTAACTTCCCTCAACATTCATCGTCTTCTTATCACCACCATAATGGTAGCTGCAAAATTTATGGATGATTCGTAAGTTACCTATAACCATTTACATCTTTTCTTTGGCGTAATTGTTGAGTTTAGGTTGTTTCTCTTTTTATTCTTCAAGAATGATCCTTTTAGTTTTAGCATACGAAATATCACTATATAAAATATACTCCACTTTGTATGATAAATCGTATGCTGAGTTCACCATAAAACTTTTGTGAACCAAGTTCATAGAATTTTTTGTCTTACTATTATTGTAGATGGCCAAGAAATGAAACTACTATGATTTAGCAGCACTTTTGTTTATCTTATTTTGATAAAATGCAATCTTGATGACTTTCAGATTCTTCAATAATGCATATTATGCTAGAGTGGGAGGCATAAGCACACGAGAATTGAACAAGTTGGAGATGAAGTTTTTATTTTCTCTAGATTTTCGACTAAATGTTAGTGTACAGACATTTGGTAAATACTGTTCAATTTTCAAGAAAGAAGCAAACAGCGTGCTCATCGAACGCCCCATTCAGGCATGTGGAGTGGAAGAAAGCTGGACTAACAAAGATGACCCCGCGTGTGCACAGTCAGTTGCTCGATGAAGATCGGGCTTTTTGCTCCAATCAAATACAATCAAGGAAATGCAAGAACTTGTTTCTATCGGGCCTTTATTGTATGTAAGTAAGTCATGTGGTAACTTTTGTGGCTTTCTTTCTGGTTGTTAAAGCGTATGGGGTCGTATTCGACTTTCGGTTTCGATGTTTTGAGCTGAAGGATGTATGTGCTATGTTGGGCAGTAAGGAGGTTGAATTGAAACCATTTTTCTTTCATTAGTCTATTTGAGTGACTTGTGTTCACATTATGAATATTGTGCACTGAAATAAGTTGGTTTAGGGGTAAGGAGGTCAATTGACTTGTGTTTTTATTTTCTGGGACTACAAAAATTTAATTAGATAATGATTATATGTTGTGATAATGTGTTCATGTAGCCTACTAATTATTTGGGATTAAAGGGTTGGTTTGTTTGTTTGATTACTCTCTCATTTTCACTTTTTTCTTTTTAGGACAATAATTTCCACACCTTTAAAATGGAAAACTATTTATAAGTTATACCTCACAATATTCTTAATTTTACACAAATGTCATATACAAAAGTTAACTCATTTATTTACTTTATGCATAAAGATTTATTAAATTACTCCTAATTTTTTTTTTCAATTTTACACTTTCTTAATATATGTGTTCATTTATTTTATAAAATTTATTACGTACAGATGGAGTAATAATTATGTGATGTCTTACCTGAAATCTCAACAGAATTAGTTGGTCACTCCCTCAAAGTAGATAATTTTAATGGCTCTAAACTTGTTTCATATGCAATGAGAACCACCACATTGGGAATAACATATTGTATAGAATTTATTTTTTATTGGGTAATCACTTAGGTCTGATATATATATATATATATATATATATATATATATATATTATATTATAGAAAGTTAATATTAATTGTTGTATTAAAAATGTTGAATGGATAATGTTTATGGTGATGGAGAGAGACATTCAGGTTCGATTCTCGTGTGAGACAATTTTTCACTGAAATTTTGTGGAGGAGTCTGAAATAGAGCCGGTAATTTGGGCCCGGCCCGGTCAACCCGAAGTCTAGTATGGACTGAACTCTAAAATTATAGACCCATATAAAAATGGGCCTATTTGGCCCGATCCGATAAGCCCGATGGACCTAATGGGTTAGACTGGTTTTGGCCCGACGGCCCATGGACAGCCCATTTGGCCCGATCAATTTTTTTTAAGGTAAATAAACAATTAAAATTATTACAATACTATATACTTAAATATTAGTATTATGTTATTAATTTTATTTTGACTTTAAAATTTGAACTTATGAATTATTTATAATTCTATTTGAACTTGATATATAGTGTAATGTTATACTCCGTACTAGTTATGTCCGTTTATAAATTATGTATAATTAATATATTAATAATGTATATTTTTAATTATAATTATTTGTATAAATAAAAAATATATTTGAAAATGTGACCAATACATAATAAGTTTATATATACAGAGTATAGTTTTTGATAGAAATATTTTTTGTATCTCATGGGGTGGGACTTGCAGTGTAGCAATAATGGTTATGGTCGTTTATAAATAATGTGTAGTTACTAGTTAATATATAATTTTTGCAAGAATTTTTTTTAAAAAATTATGTAATGGGCTGGGCTGGCCCGCTAGCCCAGTAACCTAGATGAGCTAGACTGGGCTCCAATTTTATAAGCTCGATCAGTTCATGGGCCGGGCCGGCCTAGCCCACGAACATCACTTGGCCCGATGGGATAGGCTGGGCCGGCCGGTCCGATTTGCTAGCTCTAGTCTGAATGGGGCAAGTTGTTTTATCTCAAAATAATACTCTCTCGTCTATTTTTATAATTTTTATTTGAGTTGAACACAAATTTTAAGAAAAAATTATTGATTATATGATTAATTGTTAAAAAAATTAAGAACAGTTTTTATCAATTACAACATACTGTATGTTTTTTTATTTACAATTTGATATACCACTCTTTTAAGTTTTACAATTCAATGCATTTGTCAATTTTCTTGCGACAATTAAATTATGATGTGATTGTCAGAGATGCCGAGGTGTCACATAAATGTCACAAATGATAAATAAATTTTTTTTTTAAAAGGGTGGGGCTATTAACACCCCATATAATGTTATACATACCCCATTATTTTAAAGACAAAAATAGACAAGTATAAAATGACTAAGTGTTGGGATATGAATCCTAGAACAAGTCCTAAGTGATGATAAAAGATAAAAGATGAAGTTTTGATAAGCCAAAGGAAGACTTGAATATTTTCTAAGTGTTGACTGATCTAGTCTAGTTAAGTTGAAGTCATCTTGTACAGATCAATAGAATTCAAAAGACAAGTACTAGTTTTTAAAAGATAAGTATTATTGAAAGATAAGTACGATTTATAAGTACTTCATATTTGTTGTTTGTATATGTTAAGATTGTTATTGAGCTATGAATAATTGTTGTGTAGAGCTCATGATTTTAAATGTAATAGATAGATTCTGTGTATAGTTTTATAAGTTGACTAAGCTTTATAACAAGAAGCTTAAAGTAATGTAATAGTCTTGTTAGGATTAAGTTGATAGGGCTAGATTAGTTCTATGTTGTAATCTGGAGAAGTCTACTACTACTACACAAGACAGGTACGACTCAACAAGACAAGACAAGAAGTTTGAAGAAACGCGTATTGAAGATAATTAAAGGAGTTAGTTAAGGAATAACTAATTAACTGAAGAAACGCATGAAAGGATAAGAAGTTTCAGTTAGAAGTTAGTTTTCAAGAAAAGTTGGTTACAACTTACTAAGTTCTTGAAATTAGAAGTCTATAAATACCTCAAGGTATTTAGCATTCGAAGATGACTAAAAAATACATATACTGAAGCTACATACTGAAGAATTGTTCGAAGTTTATCTCAGAAATTGAAGTTCAGAAAGTGAAGCTACACAAGTCAAGTGAAGAAATCAGAAGGCTACTACTGAACGAAGAGAAGTTTTATTTTCGTTTACTGTTTCAAGTTGCTAGTTACTTGTAAAATAGCTAGTAAGATCGAAAATATATCTGGAGATATAATCGAGAAGATCTAAGTCTTATTTCTTGGGACTTAAAGCTACAAGAACATATTACTCGATTGGAAGAGTTAATAAGAATTTCACAACTGGGTTTGTGAGAGTGGATGTAGACAAGTTGTCGAACCACTATAAATCTCGTGTTTGATTTACTTTACTGTTTTGTTTATTTGAATTGAGTAATTGTTTACTTGTTAAACATACTAACTGAACAAGACTAGTTGAGTAAACTACTAAAACAGAGTTCTCGAAATAAGTTGAGTATAATCTTTAATTGGGCTCATTGTTAATTTCGTATTCCGCACATTGTAATTCTGATATATCGAAAGATTTTAGAAAAGTCTATTCACCCCCCTCTAGACATTTTCTTTAGCTTCCCTCGATATTAACTCAACTTAGGGACCTACAAGTGGTATCAGAGCAGTGGTTTACGAACTGCTGTTTCTTGATAACCAACTCAAGACTCGGGTGAAGTCTTGGTCTGTGTCTATACGTGCTCTTACGTGTTCTTTATCGCTGAACTTGAAAACATCTGTTTCTTGATACTATACTGTGATATTCGTATCCTTTTGAAACATGTCTCTTGAAATAAGCGCTAACAAGTTGCCTAAGTTTTAGGTTCAAGATTATGACTATTGGAAACTAAGGATGGAAGCCATCTTCAGTTCCACTCACGACTTAATGATCTCCGTCATCACTGAAGGTCCGATAGTGACCATGATCCCTAATACTGCTGCCCTTGACACAAATCAACCCGTGGGTACACTCGTCAAGAAACCAAGGTCAGAACTAACCTCAGAAGAAATGAGACAGAATAATTTGGATAGCTTGGCCAAGAATTACATCTTACACACTCTTCCTAACGAGTATCTGGGAAAAGTGTTAAAATGTAAAACTGCCAAAGAAATGTGGGATCGCTTAGCTATCATTTGTGAAGGAACATCCCTAATCAAAGAAAGCAAGCTTTCCACTGCAGTCCAAAGATTCGAATCATTTCATATGAAAGCTGGCGAAACTATAGACCAGTTGGATACTCGTTTTACCAAAATCATGAATGACTTGGAAGTCCTTGGTAAATCTTATACTCCACGTGAAATCAATCTTAGGATTCTCAAAAGCCTTGATAGTCGATGGAAAATGGTAAAAATGCTTGTTAAGAATACCCAAGATATAGACGTATGGACAGCAGAAACCATGTTTCAAACTCTAAAGGTCCATGAGTTTGATTTAGACGAAGATGAACCTATAGTAAGTAGTGACAGAGAACATGCTGTATCTAAGAACGTTGCTTTTAAGGCTAGTTCGTCTAAGGTAGACAGGTCGAAGTCTAAGACTAGGTCTACTTCTGTGAAAGACGAGTTAGATACTGATCTTAGTCTGAAGGATCAGGTAAGCCTCATGGTTAGAAAGTTTGATAGGCTGAATAAACGTTTCGGAAGATATAAGAAGTTCTATAGAGAGCATAGAGGGTCTGCTTCTAAGAACTCGTCTGAGACCAGACGAGACCGAAACTCGTCCGAAAGGAGAGACGAAGTCTCGAAAGGTAACAGACAAGATAGAGAGTCTGATGGTAGGAAGATTACTCGTTCTGATAGACATGATAAACGAAGGAACAACTCTCCTATTAAAAAGGCTACTAATGATCTCTTGTGCTATAACTGTGAAAAGTCAGGTCACTACATATATGAATGTCCAGACCTGAGTACTGATGATCGAGAAGAACGCAAAGCACGAAGGGAAAGAAGATACAACCGTGGTAAGAAGGCAATGCTGGCCAATGATGACTCTGAGTCTGACTCAGACGAGTTGCCATCATCCTCATCTAGCTACCCGTCTGAACCAGATCACGATGAAGCTTTTATAGTAGATGATGGTCTATGCTGTATGGCTAAAATCGACCAATAGGTATCATCTGCTACTTCTTTTCAATCTTGTGATGAATCAGATTCTGATGAAAGTGACACTGCCAGTAGCAAAGTAGGGAGTAGCCTTCAGCACTCTACTAGTGCAGTTGAAGACGACCTCCTACTTGCCAACAAGGCAATCATTGAAGTCAGTGACGAAAACATCATCTTAAGACAAGAAATCATTGATCTTAAGGAAGCTCAGTCTAAAGTAGATCCTAATATAACAGTCCTAAATGAACGCTTGCAAGAAGAGTTGAGGCAACTTAAAGACAAGTGTGCATTGACAGACAAGTTGTATCAAGACCTACTTAAGACACATGCTACTGAGAAACATGATTTCAATGTTTTAAAAAGCAAGTGCAGAAAGCTTGAAGAACGTAATAAGTTCTTAGAAACCGAGGTTGTCACTCTAGACCTTAAACTTACTGACCTGGTTAACTCTTCAAAGGTTAACCTTGAACTGTCAGATAGGTATAGGGCTCCTGCTGACAAGACAGGCTTGGGTGCTGAGACATCAAGCTCGTCTACTCTAGTTCCTAAGAACCCTACTATTTTCATCTCAAGCTCTTTGACTAATGATAAAGGAAAAGAACCAATGATATACGATATTGATACTCCAACTAAAGGTACTGTACCAAAATAAGCTCGAGTTAACATTCCAACTACCAAAGGAAGTAAAAAGAATGGTAACAACAAGCCTGTTCAACCTAGAACTAATCTTCTAAGGACCACTAATCGTAGACGATCCAACCAGGTCAGATACGAGGATTGGTATCCTGAGGAGACGAGTACTAGACAAGTACAGACTAGACGACAAGAGTCTAGACCTCCTTTCATAAGACAGTCTCAACTCTACTCGTCTAGACCTAGACAGGAAGGTCCAAAATATCGTACACAAGCTGTTCTATATCCTCCACCTTTGTCATATGATATCGAAGGAGAAGAAAGACCTAAACATGTCTATAAACCGTATGGACCTAATGCATATAAACTCTACTCTGACTATCATAGACAAGTGCCTGCTCAAGTAGAGATCAAGTCGAAAGGCTATCTCCAAAGAGTAGACCCGAACTCGACTGATAGGCCAGATAAGGACAACAAGGTCTTATTTTGCAACAAATATGGTCGAAAGCTCAGAAGATCAAACTTGTTCAGGACTCCAATGTACATTTGGATTCCATTGAACTCGACTAACCCCCCAGGACCCCAATAAACAAGGAGGGTACCTAAGTTATGTAATATCATCTAATGCAGGGTCGACTCGATCTATACAAGAAGGGTGGCTCAATAGGAGAAACTTGGTACATAGACAGTGGTTGTTCGCACCACATGACTGGTACCAAGACTCTCTTATCAAGCTACCATGAGCAAGAAGGACCAAAAGTAATATTTGGTGATAGCTCCACTGCTGTTACCAAAGGATTCGGCTACATTCGGAATGGAGACATAGAGATCCAAGATGTCTCATATGTTGAAGGCTTGAAATACAATTTACTCTCTGTTTCACAATTTTGTGATCGTGGATACAAGGTGCAGTTCAAGAGTCACAAATGTGAAATCATTGACAAGAGGACTCATACCGTACTACTCGTCGGCATAAGACAAGGAAGTGTGTACATAGTGAACTGGAACAGTTGTCCGAGGGACACCTGTCTACTTACTAAGAATCCTAAAGAACTTGGCTGGCTCTGGCATAGACGCCTCTGTCATCTAAACTTTAAGGTTCTTAATAAGATAGCCAGAGACTACCTTGTGGAAGGTATTCCCAATGAAGTCTACTACAAGTCACATGTATACACGTCCTGTCAGAAAGGTAAACAGGTAAAAGGTTCCTTTAAATCTATTCCATCTAGGACTGTCAAATGGGCCGGGCCGGGCTAGCCTGACACCAGCCCACCGGGCCACACATTTTTATCGGGCCGGGCCGGCCTGGCCCGATTTCTACCGGGCCTGTATTTGTGAGGCCCAGCCTGGCCCTGGTCAGGCTGCCGGGCCATCGGGCCAAAACAGCCCGTTTCTATTTTATAATTTATTTTTTAAAAAATTCAATATTTGAGTGTTAAACTAAATTTATAAGCTGAATATGATTGAAATATACAAATCTAATGTGTACAAGTTCAAAAAAATTACATAATAAAATGCTAAAAAATAAAAAAGGATTTTCAAAAGTAAAAAGTTTTCAACAGAAACTAATTAAAATCCACACAGCTTATTTTAAACGAGTTAAACATATTCCAGTTTGCCCAAATTCATAAAAACTCGTCACAAATTTCATTTAAAACCCTAAATCCCTTTATTCTAAAAATCACCGATTAACACAAAAAGAAAAACCATCTCCCAAAGACCAGAACACACGTAATTATAAATTACCTGATATTTAGCAAAAAATATATAAATTGATAGTGGGTTCAGAGATGTTATCAATGAGTTACAAAAGTGTTTGAGTGTGCTTGGTAATATACATGGAGGCTGAGCCATAGAGATCGGAGGCGAGGACGGAGGGTAGAGATGGAGGTGTTGTGCGCCGCGCCGGTATGCGATTGCAAGACTGCGTCAGCGTGCGTAGGGGCGTGCTGCGCGAGCTGCTGCGTGGGCCGTGGAGGTGTGCCGTCCGACCGGTGAGTGTGTGTAAGGCGCCGCTAATGTTTCTTTCCTACGCTGTAGGGTTTTTAATTTGGGGAAAAATTGGGTTGGGCCGTTTAGGACTAACGCCTGGGTTTCTGTCTCTCTAATATATAGGTTTAGAAAATTATATATAAAAAAAAAAAAAAAGAACCGGGCCAGCCCGAAAATCCGGGCCAAGCTCGGCCTGGGCCCGGTCGGCCCGACAGGCCATTTGGGCCGGGCCAAATCGGCCCGATTTTTTTGGGCCGCTATAAATCAGGCCCAGCCTGGCCTGTTTGTCGGGTAGGCCGGGCCAGCCCATCGGGCCGGGCTGATTTTGACACCCCTAATTCCATCCCTCTCAACAAGTAGAGTTCTTGAACTTCTACATATGGACTTACATGGCCCAATAACTCCTCCAACTTTGAACGGTAGAAGGTACACACTTGTTGTGGTAGATGACTATTCTAAGTTCACTTGGGTAGTCTTCTTACACAAGAAGAGTGATACACAAACACTTTTGCCTGATCTGTTGAAGAAGTTACAGGTTGAGAAGAATCAGTCAATTGTCAAGATCCGTAGTGACAAGGGTACTGAATTCATTAACTGCTATATTAAAGAATTTTGTTCTAAGCGTGGCATCCAGCACCTCACTAGTGCAGCAAGGACACCACAACAAAATGGAGTAGCAGAACGAAGGAACAGAACTCTTAAGGAGGCCTGCAGGACCATGCTGACAGAGTATAATACGCCTCAGAAGTTTTGGGCAGAAGCTATCAATACTGCATGCCACTCACAAAATAGAAGTGCTATCAATAAAGCACTAGGTAAGACACCCTATGAGGTATGGAAATGTAGAAAACCCAGAGTCTCATATTTCCATATATTTGGTTGTAAGTGTTTTATCCATAACAATGGAAAAAGCAAGTTGAATGCATTTGATGCTAAAGCAGACGAGGGAATATTCTTAGGATACTCCTCGACTAGCAAAGCATTTAGAGTATTCAACTACTCAACCCTTTGTGTGGAAGAAACACCACATGTGATTTTCGATGAATCTCAACAGGACTCGTCTGCCAACAAGATCAGTGAGAAAGTTATTGAGCTAACTATCGAATCTGACAAAGACTCAGAGGTATATGAATCCGTTCAAGCATACAATCCATTCATGAAAGCCCTTGAAACTGATGACAAGGAAAGGGTAAGTGCTCAAGGTAAGTCTACTAATCCAGTAGACATGCGTGCTCTAGTTGACTCATCTACTCCAGGTAAATCTGTTGATGATATAAATGATGTTGACATGCATGATGCTATAACTGATCTAGATGATGATACTATGCTTACGAAGACTAGAAAAACATGGAAATCTGCTCATGATACTGAAAACATCATTGGAGACTCTACTATTGGTGTAAAGACTAGACGACAACTCTTTGAGTCACAAGAACAACCTAGTCCATCTCTGTTTTGCTGGTGTTGTTTCCTCTCATCTATCGAGCCTAAAACCATTAAAGAGGCTTTAACTGATAGCAATTGGATCATCGCTATGCAAGACGAGTTGAATCAGTTTGTTCGAAATGACGTCTGGGAACTTGTTGATAGACCTAAACATCATAATATAGTTGGCACTCGATGGATTTTCAAGAATAAGAAAGATGAGAATGATGTAGTTGTTCGTAATAAGGCTAGACTAGTCGCCCAAGGCTATTCACAAGCTGAAGGCATAGATTATGATGAAACATATGCTCCTGTTGCTAGACTAGAAGCCATTCGATTGTTCCTTGCATATGCTGCTTACATGAAATTTACTGTATATCAAATGGATGTTAAAAGTGCATTTCTTATCGGTATTCTTGCGGAAGAAGTGTATGTTGAACAACACCCAGGTTTCGAAGTCAAAGGTAACCAGGTATACAAATTAAAGAAGGCCTTATATGGACTAAAGCAAGCTCCAAGAGCCTGGTACGATACTCTTTCTCAATTTCTATTAGAAAATGGCTTTACTAAGGGTAAGGTAGATATAACCTTTTTCAGAAGACAAGAAGGGAAAGATATTTTACTCGTCCAAATTTACGTAGATGACATCATTTTTGGATCACCTAACAAAAAGCTGAGTGAAAGTTTCTCAACACTCATGCAAAGTAAATTTGAGATGTCTATGATGGGTGAAATGAATTACTTTCTTGGACTTCAAGTAAAACAGACCCCAGAAGGGATTTTCATAAATCAAGCAAAGTATACTCGTAATCTACTAGACAAGTATGGTATTAAGACATGTAAATCTTCTGGAGTACCTATGCAACCTACTTACAGGATGGATCCAGACGAGAATGGTAAATGTACTGATCAAACTCATTACCGTGGTCTTATTGGTTCATTACTCTACTTGACTGCTAGTAGACCTGATATTGCATTTTCTGTTGGTGTATGTGCTCGTTTTCAAGCTAATCCAAAAGAGAGTCATATGGAAACCACTAAAAGGATTCTGAAATATTTGAAAGGAACCATCAATCGTGGTATATGGTATCCCTCAAATGATGATCTATCTCTAAGTGGCTACTCTGATTCTGATTTTGGTGGCTGTAGAATAGATAGGAAATCTACATCAGGTTCTTGTCAATTCTTAGGCACAAAACTCATTTCATGGTTTTCGAAAAAGCAGACAAGTGTTGCTACCTCTACTACTGAAGCCGAGTACATGGCTGCTGGTAGTTGTTGTAGTCAATTATTATGGCTTATTCAACAGCTTAGAGATTATAATATATGTGAATCAAATGTTCCTATTTTCTGTGATAGTAATAGTGCTATTGCCATTACACAAAATCCTGTTCTGCACACACGATGTAAGCATGTCGACGTGAAACATCATTTTATACGTGATCATGTAGAAAAGAAGGATATTCGCATGGAAAAGATTCATACTGATTTTCAAAGAGCTGATATTTTCACAAAACCATTAGCTGAGGCTCGATTTCGTGAATTATGCATTAGTCTAGGACTAATTGATCTTGATCCTACTAGTATGTAGAAATGTACTAACCAGACAGGTACAGTCCTAAGAAGAAAGAAGAAACAGACAAGTTACCACAAAAAGAGCAGAGCACTCATCTACTCATTCAACAGACAGGTATACAAGGTCAGACAAGTTGACCAAACAACCCGATGAGGAAGCTGGTAAAGCTGAGGGTAATACTAAGGGAATAAACATTCAAGGGGGAATCTTTGATTTCTTAAAAATCCTTATGTTGACTCTTAAGTTTGTTAACAGTCATCTTGTTTGAATCTTGACCATTATGCTAGATTGATATTCACCTTATTTATTTTACTCGACTACCTGTATTGCATCTAATCTGTAACACAAGATAAGACAGGTAAAAATAATAGTTTGATGTTCAAAGTAGACAAGCACAGTCGAAGGAGAACTCGTCTTGTGCACTAACATAAAGGTGTTCGACATTCAGAATAGATAAGCACAATCGAAGGGGGAACTCGACTGGTGGTCATAAGACTACTCGTCTTGTGCAATTAAGTATACTCGCCTTATGAAGATTAGGCCTACTCATCTGTTCTGGATGGACTCGAACAGACAAGCTAAGTTTTTTTTTTAAATGTGTTAAGTGTTTATTCGAAACAAATTAAGGGTATTAAAGTAATTTGATAGTGTTAAAATTTGAATATCCTAGAATTGGATTTATACACCCCATTTAATGAGGTGTACACATTCAATTCGCGCCAAAATACGAATATGTTAGGTCAGATGAGTACACTCCTCATTTCTGCCAATAGAAGAGGCGGATTTCAACTTTTACAAAATCAAATCACAGTGTATTCTCGGTTCCGTAACCGAATACCAAAAGGCATGACCGTTGGATCTAATCCTTCAATCTTGACCGTTGGATCAAAAATTCAGTTTTAAACAAAACCCAACACTTGCACACATTCTAACCCACGTTTTCATAACTCTACTACTTGCGCACACATTGATTTCTTACTTATTCAATTCTATTGTTCATTAACAAATCATTCAGCATGTCGATTCGTTCTATTTTCGATGTAAGCTCCAACATTCAGGCACCATTCGATCTAGGCAGATACATAAATGACAACAAAGTGCATGTTGAACCATCTCTGTTCTTCAAAGGAAATCACAAGGAAGGAAATGTAGAAATCTTGACCAAATGCATCAGATGCGGTCTAAAACCCTACTTGGAGGCGTTTCCTCAAGTTGTTTTAGAGGAAGAGGTTCTGGAATTTTATGCCAACGCCAACAGACAGGGAGATGTTATTGAATCTTTTATTGATGGAAATCGAGTGGAAATCACTCGGGAAGTTATGTTCGAAAGATTGAAGCTACCCATCGGAACGATTGATGTGGAGAAGTATGCTGAAGGTTAGGAGATGAGGTACTTAAGCATCTTATGTGGGAAGAAAATGAAGCTGAAACCAGATGGTAAAGCTCCTACAGCCAAGAAGGGCGAACTATTGGAAAAATATCGCACTCTACTGGACATAGCAAGCAAGATGCTTCTATGTGCCACTGGGTCTCATGACTCAGTTACCCAATCCAAAACAAGGGTAATGGCGACTATATATGATGGAATCACTGAGGGTAATTGGTTTAAGCTGATAGCTGACAGGATGATGTACTTCGCAAGAAGTGTTAGAGTCGATGTTGATACTCGAAATTGGGTAGTATCACAGGCTGTTGGATATGGTAACAAGCTGAGTATATTACTCCCACTATTGATGCCCAACAAGAGTGATTGGAGTAAAGGAAAGCCCTTTCATCCTCTTAAGTTCTACTTGAAAATAGAAGCGATGAGGAAGCAAGCTGCTGCAAGGCCAGCTGCCCCAAGGCAAGTTCAAGTTGATGATTCAGAGGTGTTGCCATATGCAAATTCATCCAGTTCTAAACAAGATGGGTCTGAAGAGGCAGAGTCCAGTGCAGACGACTCAGAGAAGACTCAGTCAGATGAAGAGTCAAATCAAGAGAAGGAGTTGAGTGAACAAATTCCTGAAATGTATACTCTCGTAAGAGTTGAATCGCCTACTCGTCCAGTCGAGTCGAGTATACAGGTTGGTACTTCTACTCAATCTGGTTCAAATCCTCTCTCTCTCTCCCGTCTACTTCTATTCGAACCAAGGCTAGGTCACATCGATCTAGGCCTCGCCCTGTACCCCCAACCTCACAAGTACTGGCAGCACGACCGCTGAGAGCCAGTCATCCCTTAAACACTCCCATAATTGATACAACTGATACTCCGACAGTTGTCACACCAAACCAAGATACATTGGAGCCCCCAGAAACCACAGTCCAAACTCTCTCTCTACCCTGAACAGAATATGTTGAACCCCTTAACTCATCTACTTCAGATAAGACGCCAGTTGCCACTGCAACAACTGAGATAGGGACCTCACCTACTCAGACCCCGTCTGAAGTTAGATTCGAATCCTTGGTATATTATCCTATGAGCCTAAGAGAGAAGAGAATTCGTTCGAAGATGAGCAGAAACTTGAAGAAGAAGCTCTCGGCTATTGAAGTCGACTATGCATCAGAACAGTTTGAAAAACTTCTAAGAGTATGCACTTGGGTGGCATTGAAGAAGTCTGGCACGGATGATCTTTTCGAAGTCATCTTAGGGAAAGGAGGCATCTCAAACTTTATGGACTGGGAAATGGAACAGAAGGAGAACAGTGGTGTTCAAGACCACTCAGAGTTATTCCCAGCTCATGCCATCACTGCCCTTGCAAAGAGATTGCTAAACATTCCTGATGATTTGATGTGCTCAGAATCGAAATTTGATGTGGGTGTTCAAGTTTCGGATTCAGATTTTGAAGATGATGTGGTTATGTCTGAAGTCACACAAGCTGAAGAACTCCAGTCTACTGATCCCATAGTGGAGTTAGACAATGTCTCAAATCAGTTGAGAGGCATTGTGTTCCGATTTCAAGTGGATCATGCTAACAGCCCAAGGTCAGATTTTGCTTTTATTAATCGATATTCTGATATCTTACTTCCCATTGAACTTTGTGGATATATGGAGAAGTTGCACGCCTTGTTGAGGAAGGATTTGGCTGATGCTATAAGGAAGGCTAAGGAAGCTAAGTTAGCTATAGTGCCGTATTATCCGTTTCCGAGTCTGAAAGCCATAGCTGGAAGTGTGCTTCTAGAATCAGAAGTAGTGGAAGACGAGGTCTTAACTACTGCTACAGAAGGCCGATTACTTGAAGTAATATCTATTGCTGATGATGTGATCATGGAAGAAGCCACTCATGTTGAAGTTGGTCATTCATCTCAATCATTCTCAACTGCTTCCATAGATGAGTTGAAAGCAGACTTGAAAGGTGTTATAAAATCGTCCATTGATGATTTTCTCAAATCTGATTTAAAGAAGACTCTTGTTGAACAAAACAATGTCCTTGTGACAAGTTCAAAAGAGATGATCGTGAATGCAGTCAATCAGATAGATGATGAATTCAGACAACATATGTTTGAGCAACTTGAAGGATTTCTCCAAGATCAGGTTGAATACTCGGAGAAAAGCTCAGTCGATTTTGCTCGTGTTCTAGCTACTGAATCCAGGAAGTTGGAAAGAGTCTATAGAGCAAGAATCGAGGTTGCTGATGTTCAGAGGAAGGAAGCTTATGATCAGTTAGCCCAAGCTAAACAACTTATTTCTGCTATGACTGATGAGAATAAGACGTTACGTTTGACCGCAACACATTTTAAGAATGAGTTGAACTTGTCTACTCAAAAGCTGGAGTTGGTGGCAACCAAGCTGGACAAGTTGAGTCAAAATAGTTCGCATGAAAAACAGATTGAAAGAGCTACGAGTCTAATGAAGCAAGCTATGTATGAAGAGATGACTCGTTTCACTTCTCTTTTCTCTCTCCAGGCTACTGATGAAGCCAAAAAGGGGGAAGAGATAAAGACAAGTCGAGTGGATATTAGTACTGAAGGAGAAAAAGCTAAATCCAGTGCTGAGCCAGAAGCGAAGAAAGCTGCTGAAGCTATGCAAGATCTCAGAAGGCCTAAGAGAGGCAGAGGCAGATTGGTTAAAACTGCAGATATTGAGCAAGCTAAGGCTGAAGCAGAAGAGTTGAAGAAGAAGGAGAAGGGCAAAGCAGTTGCATCTCCTGAAGCTGAAGTTGAAGTTCAAACTCGATTGATATCTAAAAGGAAGTCTATTCAGATAGAAGAGCCGAAAGAAGTGGAGACAACAACAAAAGTGAAAAAGCAGAAGGTTGTTGATCCAAGTGATGAATCTCATTATGCAAGCAAAAAGAAGATTGAAAAACATATTGAGAATTTGCAGAAGCTGAAGGCTGATGAAGAGAAAATGGAAGATCAGTTCATTGACTATTTCATTGACAAAGAGCATCGTCAAGATTGGCTCAAAGTGAAGAGACAATGGGAACTTGATCACTGGATAATCAGAAAGTATGGTGATTCTGAAAGTTCAGATGAACTGTATTCTATGTTTGATAAGTTTATGGAAGGTCAGAATCAAATGCTTTGGAATCTGATATTGAGGATATCTGCTGCTACAAATTTCAACATTTTAGTACCGATCTTTCCAAGATGGAAGACTCCCATGACCAGCTCAGGTAAAAGAGTTGATCTTAACCAGATCAAGAAATTTGAAGAAGAGCTACTAGACAAGGAGAAGATCGAGACTGAAGACCATATCAGAGTAATTCATAAGAGACTCCTAGATGCATTCTGTGTTTCAGATCCAGAAGAAGGTACTCTTGAAGACTAGTTTTTTTTTTTTTTGCTCTGATTACTTAGTTTTATTTTTGATTAAGTATTTGTAATATCTACTGATCTTATTTCGAAATGAATGAAAAGATAAGTACTATTTGATGTTTAAGACAAGATAACTACTTAACTAGTCTATTATTGTGGAAAAGATTCAAGTAGTTTTGGCTTCATCAAAAAGGGGGAAATTGTTGGGATATGAATCCTAGAACAAGTCCTAAGTGATGATAAAAGATAAAATATGAAGTTTTGATAAGCCAAAGGAAGACTTGAATATTTTCTAAGTGTTGACTGATCTAGTCTAGTTAAGTTGAAGTCATCTTGTACAGATCAGTAGAATTCAAAAGACAAGTACTAGTTTTTAAAAGATAAGTATTATTGAAAGATAAGTACGATTTATAAGTACTTCATATTTGTTGTTTGTATATGTTAAGATTGTTATTGAGCTATGAATAATTGTTGTATAGAGCTCATGATTTTAAATGTAATAGATAGATTCTGTGTATAGTTTTATAAGTTGACTAAGCTTTATAACAAGAAGCTTAAAGTAATGTAATAGTCTTGTTAGGATTAAGTTGATAGGGCTAGATTAGTTCTATGTTGTAATCTGGAGAAGTCTACTACTACTACACAAGACAGGTACGACTCAACAAGACAAGACAAGAAGTTTGAAGAAACGCGTATTGAAGATAATTAAAGGAGTTAGTTAAGGAATAACTAATTAACTGAAGAAACGCATGAAAGGATAAGAAGTTTCAGTTAGAAGTTAGTTTTCAAGAAAAGTTGGTTACAACTTACTAAGTTCTTGAAATTAGAAGTCTATAAATACCTCAAGGTATTTAGCATTCGAAGATGACTAAAAAATACATATACTGAAGCTACATACTGAAGAATTGTTCGAAGTTTATCTCAGAAATTGAAGTTCAGAAAGTGAAGCTACACAAGTCAAGTGAAGAAATCAGAAGGCTACTACTGAACGAAGAGAAGTTTTATTTTCGTTTACTGTTTCAAGTTGCTAGTTACTTGTAAAATAGCTAGTAAGATCGAAGATATATCTGGAGATATAATCGAGAAGATCTAAGTCTTATTTCTTGGGACTTAAAGCTACAAGAACATATTACTCGATTGGAAGAGTTAATAAGAATTTCACAACTGGGTTTGTGAGAGTGGATGTAGACAAGTTGTCGAACCACTATAAATCTCGTGTTTGATTTACTTTACTGTTTTGTTTATTTGAATTGATTAATTGTTTACTTGTTAAACATACTAACTGAACAAGACTAGTTGAGTAAACTACTAAAACAGAGTTCTCGAAATAAGTTGAGTATAATCTTTAATTGGGCTCATTGTTAATTTCGTATTCCGCACATTGTAATTCTGATATATCGAAAGATTTTAGAAAAGTCTATTCACCCCCCTCTAGACATTTTCTTTAGCTTCCCTCGATATTAACTCAACTTAGGGACCTACACTAAGTAACCCTTATATAAATAGAGTAGAATAATTTTAAAAAATCTGAGAAAATATACTCCGTAATAAAAATCTGAAAAAGTCCACTAAATATTTAAAATAATATATCAAATAAATTTTTTGAAAAAAAAAACTGAGAAGATTTAATAAAATCTGAAAATATTCGAAAATAAATAAATAAAAACAATCAAATAAAAAAATTAAATACCAATTAAAGATAAATAAAATTGTAAAAAATAAAAATTCAATTTAATATAATATAATTAAAAAATACCCAAATCTTAAAATTTTAATTAATTAAATAATTTTTTAAAATTTAGTTGATTTTTTTTAATATTTTTAAAAAAAAATTGTAGCTTTAATTTATTTTTGAAGAATTTTTTTTAATTTACTTAATTTTGTTCAGATTTAATTGAAAAATAATTTAATTATTTTGAAAATTTAGTTGATAATGTTTTAGATTTTTTAATTAATTATATTATTCAAATATTTTTTTAAATATTTTTTAAAATAATTTTTGATAAATAATTTTTTTGATCGATGATATTTTTTTTTATTTATATTTTTTAAGATTTAGTTAATTTTAATACGGAGTAATGTTATTTTGATTTTTATTCAATTTTTATTTTGTTTTAAGTGTTAAAAGGGTAAATAGGAAAGAATTGGAGTGTGTTTAGTAATTAAAATTAATCTTTAAATTTTGATGGGGTGTGTTTAACATTTGGGATGTGTATAAAATTGTATGAGGTGTTAATAGCCTCACCCAAAAAAAAAACATTTTTCACTAAAAAAAAATCATTTTTTAAAAGGGCGCGGCTAAAGGCACCCGGCGATCCTATGAGTACACCTAGGTAAGTTTTTTTTTGTGAAAAGGGTAGTGCGAAATTACGTTTTTACCCCTCCTGTATATTTTTTAAAAAATAACCGGATGAGTACACCCACCTCCTTTCTAAATCGCGGGAATGCAGAGAGTCATCACAACTCTCAATTCCAAAAAATTTCATTTCTGCCATTTTTGCAATTTCGATTTTTAGAGCTAAGATGGGGTCGAAAATGGTCGATTATGATGTAATAACTACGAGTGGTGGTGCCAATGACTCATTTGTAAGTTATTTATCATGTTTTGAAAGTTTTTTTTTTCGAAAGTGAAAGAGTTTTTATGTTTAGGGTTTTTTAGTGTTTGTGTTGGTGTTTATGCTTGTTTTTTTTGCATCTCATGACTTTATAGTGGTATGTAGTTGAAATAATATGCATTTAGGACATACATTTTGACATTATGTATTGCATTTTTAGTTTTTCAAAAAACCCCTTTTCGCGACTGGTTCTGCGAAGAAGACGACCATGTTCGTGTTTTTTTTTCGGACATGGTCGTGTTGTCCGAAAAAAAGTTCAAAACAAATATCTTTTGTTTTGAACTTTTTTTCGAACATAGGTCTTTTGTTTTGAATAATTTTTCGAACATGAAGCTTTTGTTTTGAACTTTTTTTCGAACATGAAGCTGTTGTTTTGAACTATTTTTCGAACATGAAGCTGTTGTTTTGAACTTTTTTTCGAACATGAAGCTTTTGTTTTGAACTTTTTTTCGAACATTACTTAATTTTTGTTTTTTTGAATTTCAGAATTTGGGTGATGAGAAGGACGAAGTTTGGGTGGACGAATATTGTCTCGAAGAGGAGTATGAGGAGTACAATTATGATGATGAGTGGGCGAATGACTCTGTTGTTGAAATGGAGAATGATGATGTCCAGGGTAATGAAATTATTATGGACTACACGGACGTCTTCACGAATATGGCTTTGTTCGAGTCTCGTGACGCACTCTTGTCTTGGGTGCGTAGTACGGGGAAACAACACAACATAATTATTGTTGTGAAGCGGTCGGATAACGGCCAAGGTACTAAAAAAGGTCGTATATTCTTGGCGTGTGAGCGTGGCGGTGTGTACCGTGAAAAGAAGAAGGTTAAGAAGAACGAGGTGGTACAAGAAAAGAGTGGAAAGGTTACGGGCACCAAGAAATGTGGGTGTCCGTTTATGTTGAAGGGTACAGAAGAAGGTGAGATACAGTGGAGATTAGAGGTGAAATGCGGTACACATAACCATCCAATATCCCGTTACCTTGAGGGACATTCTTATGCCGGCCGCCTAACTATCGAGGAAGAGGACTTCGTTGTCGAAATGTCCAAATTACACGCTCCTCATAAATCTGTATTGATGAAGTTGAAGAGGAACAATGAGAACAATCACTCGACTCTTCGAACGATCTACAATGTAAGGTTGAAGCACAAAATCCATCAATACAATGGACGTAGTCAATTGCAATACTTGATGAGTCAACTTGTCGAGCAAAATTACTTTCACGCCACACGAAGATGTGAGAAGACAAACACTCTTAACGAGTTGTTTTTTGCACATCCCGTCTCACTCCAACTGGTGCGTGCTTTTCCGAAGGTACTCATGATAGATTGCACATACAAGACGAATAGGTACCGGCTACCTTATTTGGAGATTGTGGGGGTTACATCGACTGGGATCACATTTTGTGTTGCGTCGGTGTACCTAATGGATGAGAAATAAGAAAATTATCAATGGGCATTGGAGATGCTTCGAGACTTGTTGGGCTCATCTTCTCTTCCCGATGTTATTATCACGGACCGTGAGCTTGCATTGATGAATGCTGTGGCCAAGAAATTTCCTAAAGCGCGTCATTTTCTTTGTACATTCCACATTGACCGGAATGTACTAGCCAACTGCAAGGGTGCATTTAAAGATGTCAAAAAATGGGAGGTATTCAACTCTCATTTCAACTATTTGTGGAGGTCCGATACCCAGGCCGACTTTGAAGAAGCTCTTGCTAAGTTCAAGTCCAAATTTCCGAAGAAGCCAGTGGATTACGTGTTGAATAGTTGGATTAACCCTTATAAAGAGAGGTTTGTAAGTGCTTGGACGAATGAATTTATGCACTTTGGCAACACCACAACCAACAGGTATGTTTATACTTTTGTCTTTATTTAAATTATTACTTTAATTTATAAGTTGCCTAACGTTTTAAATTTTCTCTGATCAGGGTCGAAAGCCATCACGCCGCGTTGAAAAGAATGCTCGGCAATTCATTAGGAAATTTTGAGACCTGTTGGGAGAAATGTCACACTCTATTCGAGGCTTGCCATGTTTCAATTAAAGCCTCCTTCGAAAAGAGTTTGAACGTTGCTCAACATAGGTTCTCCTCAAACGTTTTCAATTATTTACGAGGGGTGGTGTCGTTTGTGGCTCTACAAAAGATCTTTGATGAAATCAAGGTGATCAAAGGACCCGGATTCGATCCTAAAGAGTGCCAACACATCTTGAGAAAGGTATACAGTTTGCCATGTGGTCATGAGATCGAGGAGTATGTTTACTGTGACAAATCGATACTCGTGAATGCCATTGATCCCTTTTGGAGGAAGTTGGATATGGAGCCTGCCCCAACCACCACATCGGTTGACCCCGTTCCCACCCACAACAAAAATCGCTTTGAAGATGCAGTAGACGACATGGCTGAGGTTTATAAGAGCTTCTCTCAGGAGGAGCAACTCATCTTCTTAAAGCGTATGAGGGAGCTTGCAAACCCCGAGACTACGACTCTTATTGAGCCACCTCCGAAGGAAGACACTCGTGGTCGACCCAAAAAAGGAAAGAAGAAGAAGAAGGCCGATGCGTCCACCAAACGTGAGCCTAGCCTATTTGAGCTTATAGAGAGTCAAGTTGCAAGTTGCTCGGTGGTAAAAAAGGAGCAGACGGTCATCACTGTAGATAACTCGCTCTCATCCCCGTCCTTCCAAAAGAAACGGATTCCAAAAAAACAACCGGTAATTCTCAACCCTTGCATGTTTATTTTGGTGTTTTGGTGATGTGTAATATTTTTGGTGATTTTTGGTTGTAGATGTGTAATATTTTTGTGATTTGGTTGTCGATGGGTAATATTTTTGGTGATTTTGTTGTAGATGTGTAATATTTTGGTGATTTGGTTGTCGATGGGTAATATTTTTGTGATTTGGTTGTCGATGGGTAATATTTTGGTGATTTTGGTTGTAATATGCGTAGGTACCCCGTCGGCGTACCCGACAATCCCAAGGAATGGACTTCATCGGATATTTACCGATCCAGCATCAACCGTACATTATCGACATCAAGAACGTTAAGGGTGACGGACACTGCGGTTTTCGAGCAGTGGCTGGGCTTATGGGATTCGGTGAAGATGAGTGGGCGAGGGTTCGGATGGACTTGATGAGCGAACTGTCCCGCAATCTAACGTTGTACAACAACGTGTTCTTGTTGAATGATTACGTCCATGTTGTGCTTGACAAATTGAATTGCTTTACGGAGTTTGCACATAAAAAACATTGGTTCGGGTTGCCGTATATGGGATATCTAGTGGCGTCACACTATAATGTGGCGGTGGTGGTTCTTGATACCCGTCTATCCCTTACGTATCTGCCGTTCAACAAAGAACCTCCTCAAGAACCGAGGAGTATTTGGTTGGGATTAATTAATGAGAACCATTTCATCCAGGTATTTGATTGCATTGATTTAATGAATTTATTTACACGTATATGTTGCATATTTTATATATAACACATAAATCTCGAATGCGTGTAGGTTATGATGGGTTGTGGGCGCACTTTGCCCCCGGTAATTACTTCGTGGAAGCATGAGGTTCAACACATTTCGGACGGATGGAAAAATGCATATGCGTCCGGAGGAATTAATTAGATGATAGTGTATGGATGTAGTTACCATCTTTTTGTTAGTTTTTGTGGTTAGAAACTTTGGAATACTTTTGTCTTTTTGGTGTAATTTGTGTACAAATTGTCAACAAACAACATTTATAGATAATTTGTGTACAAATTCTTGATGTGTAATATTTTTGGAACATGTATACGGTTTCAACGTTACAATGGATGACTTGTGTAATTTAATTGCTCTATTTTTTGAATGGTTTATCGTGCTTGAATGAGCCACTACAATTGTGTTAAAAGTATAATATGGTGTATAAAACCTATAGTTGGTCGATTTTTTAACCCCAAAGTTTCTGTTACGGACTTTTTTTCGAACATTGGAGCTATGTTCGAAAAAAAGTACCAAACATTTGCCATATGTTCGAAAAAAAGTACCAAACATTTGCCAAATGTTCGAAAATTACTTCCGCGAGTTTTACTTGGTCGATTTTTTAACCCCAAAGTTTCTGTTACGGACTTTTTTTCGAACATTGGAGCTATGTTCAAAAACAAGTACCAAACATTTGCCATATGTTCGAAAATTACTTCCGCGAGTTTTACTTGGTCGATTTTTTAACCCCAAAGTTTCTGTTACGGACTTTTTTTCGAACATTGGAGCTATGTTCGAAAAAAAGTACCAAACATTTGCCATATGTTCGAAAATTACTTCCGCGAGTTTTACTTGGTCGATTTTTTAACCCCAAAGTTTCTGTTACGGACTTTTTTTCGAACATTGGTGCTATGTTCGAAAAAAAGTACCAAACATTTGCCATATGTTCGAAAATTACTTCCGCGCAAATAATATTTTTTCGAAAAAGTGTTCGTGTTCGACAATAAATATCGGGCATATATCATTTGTTCGAAAAAAGGTCACGTACAAAAGGTGGGTGTCCTCATCCATGCAACATTAACCATGTGGCTGTCCTCATCCATGCAACATTAACCTTATAAAAACCATATACAAAACCATATAAAAACCATACATTCATAAAGCATTTAAGTTGTTAACATACATGTTACAATACATGTTAAAACACTAACATTTGTCAAGTTTTTGTTGAAAAAGATACATGTTAAAACACTATCATTCTGATCGACCAAACTACGATTAATAAAAAAACAACATTTGTCAAGTTTTTGTTGAAAATGATATAAAACAAGTTTTTGTCAAGAACGCCTAGCCCTTCCACGTCCCCGATCTCTTCCACGTCCACGACGTGCACTTGATGATGACGGTGCATCTTCTCCTACGTCATCGGAAGTTTGTTCGCCAATCTGCCTCACAACTTCTTCAATTTTTTGCATTACCCCATCGATTGTTAATGGCTCGTCGTTCCTCCACTTTTGCAACAACAAGGTCAACTCAACCTTTGCAAAATCTACCAAGTGCCCTAACTCAGCCCTACGTGGAGGCTCACGAGGAGGAAGTCTCCTATTTTCTGGATTTGAAACGTAAGGACGGCCGTTGGCGAGGTACCAATCAATATAACCATCGCTGCAATCCGAATCTTGGATACAACGCTCACCAAGTCTATCATCCGTAAGCATGTGTGCGTCCCACGTAGAAAAGTACTCCGCCATAGCACCCCACACTAGCTTTGTTTTCTTGGATGTGGAACCGGTCCTCTTAACACGGGCAACAAGCGGCTTCTCAGGAACCGTTTGCACGTACCTGAACTGTCTGAGCACTCTATCCGGCATGTACGGCTCAACAATATCTCCACACACAATGCACCCATGAAAGTAAGATACCTCATCCAATGGATAGTTTTCTCGTACGGGGCGATATGGATTCCAGTTAACCTACAACGCCAAATTAAATAAAAAATGCGTATTTATCTTAAAAATAAATAAACAACAGACAAATATATTAATTTGGTTAGTAACGTACCTCGCTTGCTAGGAGGGTATCTAATCGCTCTCTAAAGCCTCTTACTCGGTCGACGCAGGGGCCTGTATGAGCTTCGGGTGCATAACGCATCGACAGTGGATCCGTAAGGGCAAAGTCTATATTATGAGGCGGCAATATCAAAGTAGGGAAGTGCTCATAAATCCAAGCCTACAAGTACAATATTATTAGGTCAATATCAAATGAAAAATATGAAATATTAACAAACTTATTTACCTCCAATAACGTAAGGTAACCACCAATCTGCCTACACTTGAACTTTGACGCCATCCCCAATTGTCTATACAAATAGGCAAGTGCTGCAGTACCCTAAGCATAATTAGGAAATTCTGCCATGTCGTCCATATACTGCAACCACTGTACGTGAACACGAGTACCACTTTTGTCCGGGAACAAAGTGGTCCCAAACATGTACAACACAAACGCTCGGGCTGAATACAACACATCGTCCTCGTTGTCCGAGGACATCATGGGCACAAAAGTCTCCCTTAGCCACGCTAGCTTCACAGAACCCCCTCGTTTCCCACTTAATGCTTCCTTGGCTTCTACTAAGGTTAAACCCAAATATTTCATCAAATAATCTGAAGCCAAAATATGTTCTTCGGAAGTAGACTGCACCGGGAGACCATTAACTTTCAAACGCGTGATACAATAGACATCATCAAGAGTAATTGTCATTTCCCCGAAGGGCAAGTGGAATGAGTTGGTCTCTTCGTGCCATCTCTCAACGAAGGCTTTGAGAAGGTTCTTGTTTGAATACTTGTAGGCTGCACGTCTAACATGAATCAATTTAGATCCTCTCAAAAACCTCCGCCAATGGCGCCAATTCTTTTCATCGTCGAACTCCCAATTCAATAGTTTGGTCACATGACAGTGACACTTCAACACATCTCGCTCCTCACCCAACCATATGAATTTGGCTACATGGTCTTGGAAGCTTTTGAGAAGGGGAGGTGCGATTACCAATGGCCGATCAACATTCACAACTCTTCTTTCTTTCTCTCCATCATCATCTCCCTCCGCCTCTTCCTCTTCCTCGTCCTGTCCATCTCCCTCATCGTTGCCCTCACCCTTGTCTTGATCATCTACTTCCGGTTCTTGTAGAGTGGGCACCGGTTCTTGTAGAGTGGGCACCGGTTCTTGTAGAGTGGGCTCTTGAGGGTTGGCCTCTTGTGGAGTGGGTTCTTGAGCAATTGCATCTTGTGGAATGGCCTCTTGAGGGTTGGCCTTTTGTGGATTGGGCTCTTGAGGAGCGGCCTCATCGCTAATATGTTGCTTCTTTTTCCTGTTGGAAGCAGTCGGTCGAGCCCTACTGACACCCTCTACAAAAACCAACACAAAGAAGTCATGTTCGAAATTAAAACCACAACAAAAAAGCTATGTTCGAAATTAAAACCAAAACAACCAAGCCATGTTCGAAATTAAAACACAAACAAACAAGCCATGTTCGAAAATTATATCAACACAAACAAGCCATATTCGAAATTTATATCAACACAAACAAGCCATGTTCGAAAATTATATCAACACAAACAAGCCATGTTCGAAAATGACTACATGTTCGAAACTAAAACCAAAACAAATAAGCAATGTTCGAAAATTATACCAAAACAAACAAGCAATGTTCGAAAATCATACCAAAACAAAAAAGCCATGTTCGAAACCTAAACCAATACAAACATCCCATGTCCGAAATTTACTTCCGCACAAGCATCAAATGTGCGAAAAAACAGTGCAAAACACTGCAATCGTACTAACCCATCAAAAATTAGATGCCTATTGGTTTATTTTCATCCTAACCCATCAAAAATTGATACATTCTACACATAAACATGATTATAACACAAAAACCAACATTAACCAACCTTAATCAACACATGAAATTAACACCAAATTCAAAAAACAAATTCTAAACCCTACAACAATAAAATCAATGTTTCAACCAACAAAAATCGAAATTAAACATGCGTCCTACTCTTCTTCTCAAATAAAAGCAAGAAAAACTAACCTTTACCCATTTTTGCAAAAATTAACAAAAAATCGCGTCCTCTTCGAAAAAACAATGGAGTGGGGGAGAACGGTGCAACTGTGCTCTCTCTTTTCTTTCTCTTCTTCGACGTCGCAGGTAGTGGGAGTGCAGGGAGTGGTGCGAAAATGGAGTGGGAGAGTGGGAGTGCGAATTATGGTTGGGGAGATGAGAGGTTTCTGCGAATTTTGGAAGATGGAGGGTGGGTGTACCCAATCGAGAGAAGGGGGGGAGTGCGAATTTTGGTTAAAGGAAGCGAGGGCATTTTTGGGTTTTCCAGGTGGGTGTCCTCATCCGAATGGCGTGTGTCCTCATCTCCTGGGTGTACTCATAGGATCGCCGGGTGCCTTTAGCCGCGCCCTTTTTAAAAATATAAGGGTCACACTTGTGTGCACTTGCATGTACCATGCATACATCACCAAAATAGAATATGGGCCAGGAGATTATCTGCACCTGTTATTTTTTTAAGTTTACCCCAAAATTTTTTATCCAATTCTTTTTACCACAGTTATCTGCACCCACTCATTTCATGAATTCACCTCCAAATCATTGTTTTACAACTACACCAGCTCATTTTATGAATTCACCCCCAAATTATTTTTTTACCACAATTATCTACACCTGCTCATTTTATGAGTTCACCCCCAAATTATATTTATACTACAATTATCTGCACCCACTCACTTTATGAGTTCACCCCCAAATTATCTGCACCCGCTCATTTTATGAGTTTACCCCCAAATATTTTTTTAAAATAATTATATTTAAAAAACTATATTATCTTTTTATTGATTTACACAAAATATAATAAAATCAACCTTAGTTTATACATTTACAATTTGCAGTTGAGTTATCGTCGATTCACCACTAAATCACCCATATTTTTAAAAATAAAATCGTAAAAACATAATTGAAAAAAGCAATTGAAATTAGTCACAAATCTCAATTTTTTTTTCTTTTAATTTTTTTTTTAATTTTCAGTTTTTATTTCAAACTTTTTATTTCTTCATTTTTTTCCTGCTTTTTTTTTTCTTTTTTTTTTGTTTAGTATTTTTAAATTTTTTAATATAAAATAATATTATATATATAATTTTATTATAGTCGCTAGTACAATAAGTAATAACCAGTAATACCATAAATCATAATCAGTAATACCATTAATAATAATCAGTAATATCTTATACAAAAACAAATAATTGCACACATCGAATTATATTCAATAATACCAAGAACAATTATTAGTAATACCACGGACAGTAATCTGTAATACCATTAATATTAATTAGTAAAATTTTATGCAATAACAAATAATTTCACACATCTAATTATATAAAGTAATACCAAAAAATAATTATCATTAATACCATGAAGGAATGAACAGTAATTGGTAATACCATAAACATTGATCATTAATATCTTATACAATAACAAATAATTTCACAAATCAAATTATATTTAGTAATACCAAAAACAATTATCAGTGATACCATAAACAATAATATATAATAACATAAACAATAATAATAAGCAGTAATGCCTTAATTAATAATAAATAATTCCACACAATCAGTAATACCACAAACAATAACCAGTAATACCACAATTAATAATCAATAATATTGTAATATGTTGGTCCCAAGTTGAGTTAAGATTGATTAAGCTAGTAAAAGTCTAGAGGGGAGGGGTGAATAGACTTTTAAAATTCTTTCAAAATATCAGAATATGCAATGCGGAATTTAGTCTTCTTATGTACTGTACTGTGCTTACTTAGCTCAGATCAGTACTTTCAAAACAATATGGGCCTTACTAGTTTATACTCAACTTTTCTTTAGATCTTTACTTAGTAAATTCTACTGTTCTTGGTTAAACAAATATTAAACAAAAAATGTAAAGAACACAGAATTTTATAGTGGTTCGACCAATAAGTCTACATCCACTCTCACAATCCCAGTTGTGATGTTTTATTACTCTTCCTTGAGTTTCTTGTGGCTTAAAGTCCCAAGATTAAGACTGTGATCTTATCGATTATACCTCCAGGTATATCTTCGATCTACTAGTAATTTCACAAGTAACTAGCACACTTGTTTTACAACAATACAAACTTAAAACTGAAAAGTAAAACTTCTCTTTGAGTAGCCTTTGATTCTTCTCTTCAATTCAGTGGCTTCTCCTTAGTTCTTGATCTCTTCAACTCTGTGAGTTCTTCAAATGCTCTGTAGACTTAGATTGCTTGTGAATGCTTTATGATCAGTAGTCTTAGCAATAGGAGATCATACAGTATTTATAGAACTTAGTATGACAGTTAGCAGTTTGTGAACTAACTCTCAACTAACTCTAAAACTGTTTTTGTAACTTCTTCTTGTAACCGACTTTGTAACTTCCTTCCAAGTCAGCATCTCTTCAATAAATCTTCAGTTACTTTTTAAATAAGCTTTCCAAACTTATTCTTCAAATTCACCAAATCAGCACAGTAACTTACTGTTCTGATTTTTACTCTTCTTAGCCAATCAGCACAGTTCTCCAAAACTGTTCTGCACTTCTTCAGAATCATCTAAGCTTCTCTTCAACTCTTCTTTGAAGTCTTCTTATTCTGAAGTAGTCTTCTGAGTCTTCATTAGTCTTCTGATCTTCTTCTAATCTAGTGTTCTAAACTACTGTTCTAAACTTTTACAATGCTGAATACAATAGAATACAACTTTACATATATAAAACCTATCTATACATCAACTGAACTATATACAGATGAGTACATTTAAGTCCTATACTATAAGCTGTCTATACAACACAAAACATCAGCTTAGTTCCTAACAGTTCATATATCAGATTAGTAAACACAATAAGATCAGTAAACACCTAAGATCAGTAACTTACATATAAGATCAGTAACTCAGATTCAAATATCTCATATAAGATCAGTAAACTTATTTCAGTATTTCTTACTAAGATCAGTAAACTTATCTTATATAGAACTTTTATATCAACATATAATCACATATATCATTATCCTCAAGTTGCTTTTGGCCATCAAAACATACACATCAATTAGAACATTGTTTCACAGATTCATATCCCAACAATTTCCCCCTTTTTGATGAAGCCAAAACCACTTAAATGCAATCAGATCAGTAGTTTAAGATATATGGTTGATCATACTCAGTTCATCAGTTTCAACATCAGAATAGTTTCACATAAACCAAATATTACATATACATCACATAATCACAAAAAAAACATCAAAATGAAGAAAATAAAGATAAGGTTAAGAAGTGTTATCTTGTGAGCTTAGTCCTTCATCTTTAGTCTTCATTTGGTATTATGAATGCCAAATACATCCGGTTCTTGATTTCCACCATGTGCTTGTGATCTGTAATACCTTCATCTTGAATGATTTTTGAAATGATATTTCCAACCTCTTTCAGATCAGGTTCTCCATTTTCTAATCTTGGAGGTTCCCATACTGGTTCTTCAGGACATAATATCTGAATGTGTGCACCAGCAGCTAGCAACAAAACATCTTCCCAGAAGATTCTTGCAACATTCAGCATAAAGTCTTCAAAATCAGCATACTCATCCTCCTTGGTAGGATGATCACCAAACTTCTTCACAATGAAATTTGCAATTTGCCACTTCTTCTTAAGATTATTCCAGTATTCCAAATGTTCATCATCAATAACAAATTCTATGTAATTCTCATTAAGAACACCAACAGCAGACTTAGATTTCATTTTCCTTTTTAATGCAGCAACTCGATTATCAAACTTCTTCCTAGCAGCTTCTGCATCTTTCAACTTTTGTTTCCTAATCTTCTCATCAGCTTTTCTTTTCTCAAACAATTCTGCTTTCTTCTTAGCAAGCAACTCATTATGTTTCTCAACAGCTTCAGCCATCTTCTCATCACTTGGCCTACTACTAGCAACAACATGCTTCAGCTTACTCTTAGACCTGGTAACTCTCCCAGACTCTTCAGCTTCTTCTTCATCTTCACTTTCACTCAATACTAACTTCCTTTTCCTTTTTCCAGATGAAGATTCAGCAATGTTCTTTTCAACAGTTGCTATGATTTGAGTTTCAGCTTCAGAAGATTTTCCATGTTTTCTGAGATCAGCAATATTCTTTTTCAAACTAATGATCTCTTCTTTCAGATCATCCATACTCTCTTTTAGTTCATCTTGACTCACAACTAATTGAGCTTGCTGAGTTTGAGTTTGCTCCATGACCTTCATGACCTTAACTTCCCCCTTTTTGGCTTCATCCTGCCATTCTTTCAAGGGTGTTATGAGCAACTCAACTTTCCTTTGCAAATCAGCAGACAATTTCTTTTCCTGTAATCTATGCAGATCATAGACTTTGGACATTGTGTGATATATCACTTGCTCATACGAACTTGTAGCACATAACTTTTCCAATTTCTCAGTAACCTCTTGAAATTGTGTCAAAGTAGCCTCCAGCTTACTTTGCAATTCTTCATTAAGCTTTTTCAACATTTCAAAGCTTGAGCTATCTGGAACAGTATCAGTAGGAACAGGTCTCACTGTCTCTTGAACATCATTCAGCACAGTATTTTCATCAACATCAATTGGTGTACTTTCTAACTCATCAGCACCCAAAGTTTGTTCCTCTATGACCTCAGTTTCTTCAATTACAACTGTGTTCTCAAACACCTCAGTTGCATTGGTATCAGCTTCATAGTCAGCTTCCATATCCGCTTGATTATTAAACTCTTCAGCACCAACATCCTCAGCACCCAAATTGACATCAGAATCAACATGAGTCTCAGCAGAGTTAACCATAGAATATTTACATCCTGTTAATCTTTCAATCAACTGAATAACAGAATCCAATGTAAACAATTCTGAACAATTTTGAACACTTGCAGCTTCTCTCTGCTCTTGTTCCCAATCATGAAAAACAGATAAACCTCTCATGCCTTCTGCTACAACTAACAATTCTTTCAAGCCAATCCTTCTAAGATATACCCAAGTACCTATCCTTAGAAGTTGTTCAAACACCATAGAACTGTCATCTAATCCATGAAAACATTTCAGAAGTGCATTTCTCAGTTTAAACCTAATCCTCTCTTCCTTATCACAGATAGGATAATCCATCAAAAACACTGAATGCGGTTGAATAACCTCAGTTTCTGGAGATGAGGAGATTTCAATAGGTTCAGAAGCAGGTATATGTTCATGCTCAGTAGATTGACCATGAACTGGTTCAGGGGAAAAATGAGTAGCAGGAATATGTTGAGGACTAGAATGGGGAGTGGTATGAAAAGAAGTGTTCTGAATGGGTGAGGATGGAGTGTTCTGTCTAATAGGAGAGTAGTGTACTGACTCCTCAGAACAAGTTGAATCTCGATCAATGGGTTGAGTTTGAAACGGAACAGAATTTGATGGAGTAGGGGTAGAATCAAGAATTTCCCTAGGTCTAGAAGTACTAACCTCATGATCATCAGAGCTGCTTCTCACCACAGTTTCAAGAAATCTGACTGTGTGCTCTGCTGAGGCTTTTGCAGACCTTCCTCTTCTTAATCCAGAACTCATAGGATCATGCTTTGCCTTGGTTCTTTTCTCTGGTTGATCATCATCTGATTTGTACATAGAAGCACCAGATTCTTGAGCTTCTAGTTCTGGAAGAGGTAGCACCAAAGGATTCTCTTGTTCATAACGCACATATTCCTTTTTCATCAAGAATTTCCCTTGATGAAACTTCTTGGGATTACTCCAGTATGCTTTCTTAACAACAATCTGAGGTAACAGAATGCTCAGCTTGTTCCCGAACCCTAATTTCGATTTGATTGAAAACTCTTCGGAGTCCTCATCGAACAAAATCTTCTCCTTTTCGCTTAGAAGTCTTTCAAGAAAGAAACCCTGCCAATCACCTTGAACACGGTCAATTATTGCTGCCATTATGCGAATTTTCAGATTTGATAGAGCGTCTTGACTGTGATGTTGCCCTAACAAACACTTTCCAGCAATATCCATCAAAAATTGAAGACCAGTAGGTAGCACGGCTTTCTTTAAGTTGTGTAGAGTGCCTGGTTCCTCATTTGTCCATCTACCCACACACTCTTTTTCTTCTCCAGCTTTGTAATTCAGGATGTCAACAGGTCCTTGTGGTAAATCCAACATAACCTCAAGAATATCTCGAGTTATTTCGACCTTGTGCCCGGACAGTATTGAACGAACACCATTGGTATCACCTTCTAGCTGTAAAAAGAATTCCACTGCTTCGGGTTCATACACATTGAGTGGGTATGATTCCAAAAATTTCCTGAGACCGCTTTCTTCACACATGGTTAAAACAGCTTGATTCTCTGGACAATGTCGACCATTAAAGTAGACTGCGTTTTCTACAAAAATGCCTTTCTCACGCATCCAAAATCCAGAATCAAACGTTCCAATAACTTCATTAGATTCGCTCAGAACATTAATAATAGCCATTTGTAGAGGTGTAGAAGATAGAGTAATTTTGAGTTATGAAATTTCCAGAAATGAATTCGTAAGGAAGATGAAGATGAAAAGTGATTGTGTTTGATAAATTCAAAACCAGTCTAGGGCGTGGATTGAGTTTATTTTCACGATGAATGGTTGCGATTGAATCTCGAAATTCGTGATTAAAAAAAACTGTTCATATTCGAATACCATTCTTATTTCTTGGAGCCATTTTGTGTTTGATAAATACACCACAATAGTTAGGTTAAAAATAGAGGAGTGTATTAATCATCTCTATTATTAATCTAGAAGTCGAGCAGTTTTTGACTTAGAATATTCAAAGACAAAAACTGTTCTGATGCATATCAGCACAGTAGGTTTCAGAAATAGTTCACTTCATTTTCTTGCCTTTTTTTTTTAAATATTAATATGTACTTATCTGGATCAGCTGAGTACTGTGATCAGCTGAGTAACCTTTTGAGCATCAGATCAGTTGATGAGGTCAGCACAGTAGTACTCAGATCAGTTCCCAACTTCCCTGATTCCACATTTTTGCTATCAGCACAGTAATCCTTAGATCAGTACTGTGACAGATCATTTTTCTTCTATAGACAGATTAGTAGTAATCAAGTCTTTCTGTAGACAGATTATTAGTAGTCAGATCAGTTCTGTAGAATAATTGAATTTGTAGTCAGATCAGTTCTGTAGACAAAGAAACTTTGTAATCAGATCAGTTCTGTAGACAAGTCAATTTATTAATCAGAACAAATCTGTAGACTAATATAGTCTGTAATCAGATCAGATTTGTAGACTTTCAAATCTGTAATCAGATCAGTTCCCCCTTCAGTGGAGAATTCCTCTTCTGTGCCTGTTTCACCTTGGTAGAAGTGTTAGTTCATGAGATATAAGTGTAAAACAGTACAGATTAGTAACAATAGGAGTATATAACAAGTGTATGGGGGGGAATACACTTGTATGCAAATTCTTGAGCAACTTTGATCAAACCAGAGTTCAGCAAGGTTGTCCTGGACAACTCTGCTGATGAGATTAACTCTTCTAAGATAATCAAACTACTAAGTACTATTGAGTACTTAGTTGAATAACTATCTAGGGGAGTTATATGTGCGAAATTAGTGGTTGGCCCTTTAGTTTAAACTCCTTTAAGTTCTGAAATCACTTAGTCAAATAATCCAGTTTTCAGGGAACTTGTCCAATACAGTTTTGCACAGTCTTTGAGTATATGTTCTTTTGAAGACCAGTTTTGTGTGTAGTGTTGAATGTATGAGAGTACTTGAAAGTAAATCAACACAAGAGTTTATAGTGGTTCAGAGACTCAAACTCCTACATCCACTTTCCCTGATTTAACAGGATAATTCCTTCACTCTTGGAATTAACTTGTTTTATAGTGCCAAGGTGCACTTGATCAAGAACACCACTCCTTGGTGAATTGATCCCTAGGATGTCTAGAGTCCTAGTACCCTTTATCAACTCAGAACTGAACTGTTCTTCTCTCAACAGTCAGCTCCTACCACTTCTACTACTACAACCTTCTCACTTTCTCACTTGAAAAGGGTAAGGGTTGAAGTAAGGTTCCAACTAATGAGATATCCTTTACAATGAAGGTCAGTGTATAAGGATAGGATATCTCTCTAAGCTTTGTATGGATATATACATTGAAGATTGGCTTAGAAGAAGTGTTTGAAGACTAAGATAGTCTCTGTTAGTGTATACTGTAAAGCAAACTTTTAGTGGACTTTTGTGACGTATATTTGATTTCTTTTTTATCTGAAATAAATGGTTTTTCACATTATCGCATTCTTTGTGATTACTTGTATGTCTGCTTATCTTGCATTGTAGACGATGTGGTGGGTTTGTAGTCACACAGAAGATCACATTGTCAGTTCCTTGTAAGATATAAAATGTATTCACAACTGAGATAGTTATGGACAAAACTATTGGTTTAAGTTGTAGTGTAAACTTGTTAGTGGTTTGTCTTGGCCATTAGTTTATACTAGTGCGCTGTGGCGTATTGAATGGATCACAGATAAGACATGTTCTTCTGTTCTGACTGTTATGAAGAACTAGAAGTCTTGGTGACTTTTATGATTCTTAACCCTAAGTGTGATATTTAGATGTGTGGGGTGCTTGTTCACTACTTTGATGTACCATAGGTGAGAATCTTGTTAGATTTTTCACGCTCCGTATTTTGGGTAGTGGCATCGCTCGCATGATGTCTACTTATTGGCATTAGGGCACCGTGTCCTGTACATCCAGGCTGATGACGTCCCCTTGAGGAAACTCATAAAGGATTGTCGTACTAAACCCTGCAGGTGGATTTAATCCGTACGACAACGAGGTTGAGTGGTACTACTCAAAGGAATTATAGAGATTAATTATTTAAAGAAGTCAGAAGCTTTAATAATTAATGGACGTGCGATATCTTTAACACGGGAAATTATAAAGTCTAATAGAAGCCCTGATTCGGTTTGGGATAGGACGGGAGTGCAACATTAATTCTCTAGTGGAATGAATTAATGTTCTCGGACCAAATTATATGTTCTGGGCTGAACATAAGAGTATTTGGGCCTGTAAGAAGCCCAAGCCCTATACCTTCTAATGGATCCCTAGTCTGGCCCATGAACTTATGGAGATTATAAATAGGAGCCTCAAAATAGTTTTGAAACCCTAGCACACACGAAATTAAGAAAAACGGTTAGGGTTTCAAGGAGACGAAACTGAGGCACCTTCTCCACGTTTGGTAGCGCGCCGTCCACCCGGTGTTCGAGCGAGGTTGGGAGACAGGCTAGAAGATCCGTAAATTGGAATCAACGTCTCGATCTTCAAGGGTAACGAATCTAAATTCTGCTTTAGATGCATGTTTAGGTTTTAATTCGTTATTTATACGTTTGGCATCCGACAACGATCCCGGTGATGGACCGCCTTCGCCGGCGCGTTCCAGCAATTGGTATCAGAGCCTGGATTCGTAGATTGTTGGCTCTGCCTGAAACGTACTGTTGTATGATTCAATTTTTTTTTTTGTTTCATGTATGGATTCGTTTCTGTCATTTATTATTTAAGGTTTTTATTCTATCGCAACCCTTGTGTGATTTTGTAATCGTTTTTCCCACCAGATAATAAGTGTGGGTAGTATAGGATTTTTTCATAGATCACTGTAGTAGGGTTTTGCTCGTTTATATTGTATTTTTTTATCGTGAGAATGGGCGGTGTCGATGGAAGATCTGAAAACAGTAATCTGAGTTTTTCGAGTTATGGCCTTGGACGGTGAAAACTGTTTTGGCCATAACTTTTGACTCGGGTGTCCGTTTTCAGCCCACAAGACCTTTTCGGAAATGTCTCGACGAGATGTACAGGAGTCACGGCTAAGCCGTGACGACGAGTGGCGAGGCCTAATTCAAAAGCCTTGATGAAGTTTTCTGCCAGTTTTTGTCGGTGGACGAGAATTCGAGTTTTTTTGCATTGCGTGAGAGGCCGATGCGAGGCATCCGTCCGCGCCACTGTTTTTTTTATCATTGTAATAGCTTATAGTAGGCTGTTTTTGATAGGTTTTCAAGGGGTTGCGATAGATGTGCATTTATTTATTTTTGCCTATGTTTATCGCATCTTGTATTGTTATGGCATGCATGTGTTAATTTTTGTTAATTTGTTATGCCAATGAATAATCTTCATGTTAAAATGACTAAGTGAGATAATTGAATTTTAATTAATTTATAGGCCTCCACAATTGGTCTTTAAGTAAGGTGTATGTTGCTCGTGGGACCTTGGGAGTCTTCCCCTAACGGGTGCAACATTCACGAGCTTATTAGTTAAGACTTCTAATAAAATTGTTTTAATCTTTAGATGAAGTGTGTGATCTTCCCTAACGGATGTGTCATCCATGAGTTCATCAGTAAAGAATAATTCAAGATAACTGTTGTTAAATTGTGGTCATCACTTAGATGTGAATTTTAATATAACCCCCCAACGGGGTCACTGTTCTAGTTCACATGGCCAGTTAAAGTTCGACTGTTAATTTCATTCGTCATAAGGATAAGTTGACGTGATATTGAAATTAAAGACTGAATGTCTGGTCAATGAATACATGTGTAAACGACCACCCTAACGTGGCATGCATATGTGTTTGTTGGGCTGTTGGAGGTTGTGTTGAATATTGGTTTTGAAGGTTTCCAATGTTTTATGCTTCAAACTTATGTGATTCATTGCTTGCATTTTATTTATTTCAGATACATTATGGTGACATTCAACCCACTTATGGTTATCCTAAATCAAAATAAGCTTGTTGGTCAAAATTACTTGGATTGGAAAAGAAATTTGGACATTGTCCTAGTTGCTGATGAGTACAAGTTTGTACTCGATACACCTGCTCCTGCCCCTTTGGGAGCTGAATCTACTGAAGAGCAAAGGGAGGCTCATAAGAAGTGGCACAAGGCTGATGAGATGGCTCGTTGTTACATTTTGGCCTCGATGTCAAATGTTTTACAACAGCAGCATCAAACTATGTCTAGTGCCGCAGCTATGATGTTGAGCCTCAAAGAGCTTTTTGGTGAGAAAGATAGGGCTGCCCGCTTTGAGGCTATGAGGAAGATCATGTCAACCTCTATGCCAGAGGGAGCGTCCGTGAGGGACCACGGTCTCAAGATGATGGAATATCTGAATGAGATTGAGGTCCTCGGAGGGTTAATCGATAATGACACCAAGATCGATATGATCCTACACTCGCTCCCAAAGTCTTTTGAGAACTTCCGTGTAAACGCGATCATGAGTAAGAAGGATTATACTTTAACCGAGCTTCTTACGGAATTGGTCGCGGTGGAGGGTCTCATGGGTAAACGACCACAAGCCAATGTTACTGTTCAGGCTGGACCTTCTTCGTCTAATGGCAAGAAGAAGAAAAAGCCTTTACAGAAAAAGGGTGGTGGTGAAAGCAGTGGGAGCAAGAAACTAGCGCCTTCTGGTGGCGTGAAAAAGCCGAAGGGCAAATGTTTCAAGTGCAACAAGACGGGACATTGGAAGTCTGATTGTCCTCTCCTGAAAAAGGACAACTCTGGTACGTCTCTCGCTTTAGTTGTTGAAACATGTTTTGCGGCTTGTTCTGCCTTTTCTTGGGTAGTAGATACAGGAGCCACTGACCATGTTTGTTACACCTTGCAGGGGTTTCTGCAGACAAGGGAACTGAGTGAGGGCGAGATTACTATTAGTTTGGGCAATGCTGCGATAGTATCAGTGGTTGCAGTGGGAGACGTGCACTTATGTTTTTCTAATTCTATTTTAGTATTAAAGAACGTTTTATACGTGCCGAATTTTCGGAGAAATTTAATTTCTGTTTCGAAGTTGTTTTTGGATGGATGCTCAGTTGTTTTTAATTACAATGTTGTTATTATGAGAAATGACTCTTTAATCTGTTCTGGCACGTTAGAAAACAATCTTTATACTATTACGTGTGCATATCATACTGTGACTGAAGCTCATTCATCATCATCATTAAATAAGAGAAAGGAACCTTCTAAGTTGAATCAAACATACCTTTGGCATCTAAGATTGGGTCATGTCAACCTAAGAAGGATTCAAAGACTAGTAAGTAGTGGGTTTTTGGAGTCTCTCCAAGTGGAACCATTCTCAGTCTGCGAATCCTGTTTGGAAGGCAAGATGACCTCGAGGCCTTTTAAGGCCAAGGGTAATAGGGCTAATGATGTGTTGGAATTGATTCACTCTGATTTGTGTGGGCCTATGACTGTTCAAGCTAGAGGAGGCTTTGAGTACTTCGTCACTTTCATTGACGATTACTCAAGATATGGATACATCTACCTGATGCGCCACAAGTCTGAATGCTTTGGCAAGTTCAAAGAATTTAAGGCAGAAGTGGAGAACCGTCATGGTAAGAGTATCAAGTCACTGCGTTCTGATCGTGGTGGCGAGTACCTTAGCAATGAATTTAGGCAATACTTATTAGATAACGGGATTAGATCCCAGCTCTCCGCGCCTGGTACTCCGCAACAGAATGGCGTGGCTGAGAGAAGGAATAGGACTCTATTAGATATGGTGAGATCGATGATGAGTTATGCTTCATTACCTACCTCTTTTTGGGGTTATGCATTGGAAACAGCAGCGTACCTTCTAAATTATGTACCTTCTAAAGTGGTTCCAAAAACCCCGATTGAATTGTGGTCTGGGCGAAAGCCTAGTCTAAACCACATTCGGATTTGGGGTTGTCCAGCACATGTGCTGAACAAGGAAGCTGATAAGTTGGCACCTAGAACTGAAGTACGGTTGTTTGTAGGATACCCTAAGGGAACGAGAGGTGGTTATTTTTATAGTCCTAATGATCAGAGGGTGGTGGTGAGTACCAATGCCCGATTTTTAGAAGAAGACTATATGAATGAGCATAAGTCCAATACTGAGATCATTCTAAATGAGTTGAGAGGAGACAATGGCACACCGAGTGTGCAAGGGGAAATACCACAAGAGACTACACAACGTGGCGACTCTAATGAACCTTTGTATACATTGCCTCGTCGTAGTGGGAGGGTTGTTCGCCAACCTGATCGTTTCATGTTTGTGGGAGAGTCTATGGACTTGATTCTAAGCGATGAACATGATGATAACGACCCCTGGACATACAAAGAGGCAATCAAAGACAAAGATGCAGAGTCTTGGCACAAGTCCATGGATTCAGAAATTGAATCTATGGATGCTATGGAAGTGTATGACCTAAGTGAACTTCCCCACGACAAGAAAGTCGTTGGGTGTAAGTGGGTCTACAGACGTAAGAGAGGGTCTGATGGGCAGATTACTATTTTTAAGGCACGGTTGGTGGCAAAGGGTTTTACCCAGAAAGAAGGAATCGACTATGACGAGACCTTCTCACCAGTAGCCATGCTAAAATCGATCCGGATTCTCTTATCCATAGCTAATCACATGAACTATGAGATTTGGCAAATGGATGTCAAGACAGCTTTCCTTAATGGAAATTTGGATAAGGACATCTATATGCAGCAACCCGAGGGTTATGTGAAGAAAGGCCAAGAGCATCTAGCCTGGAAGTTGAAAAAGTCTCTTTATGGGTTAAAACAAGCTTCCAGGTCTTGGAACATTCGTTTTGACGAGGTGATCAAATCTTTTGGATTTGAACAATGTCAAAATGAAAGTTGTGTGTACAAAAAGAGTGACGAAGACGTAGTGGTATTCTTAGTACTATACGTAGATGATATTCTTCTTATTGGCAACAATGTGAAAGTATTATCAGACGTAAAGGTGTGGCTTTCAGAACAGTTTCAAATGAAGGATATGGGAGAAGCATCGTACATTCTTGGTATTAAGGTCACTCGTGATCGAAAAAAGAGAATGTTGTGTTTATCTCAAGCGTCTTACATTGATACTGTGATTGCTCGTTTTGGCATGCAGAATTCCAAGAAGGGTGTGCTACCTTTCAGACATGGAGTCCCTCTATCTAAAGATATGTGTCCTAAGACACAGAAGGAGATAGAGGAGATGGCTAAGGTTCCTTATGCTTCGGCTGTAGGAAGCCTTATGTATGCGATGCTGTGTACGAGGCCTGATATTTGCTATGCAGTCGGCATGGTAGCAAGATATCAGTCTAACCCTGGTCAAGGACACTGGACTGCTGTTAAGCATATTCTCAAGTACTTGAAAAAGACTCGAGAATATATGCTAGTATACCAGTCAAATAGTTTGATTCCTTTGGGTTATACCGATTCAGATTTCCAAGCTGATCGAGATGAACGGAAGTCAACCTCGGGTTATGTGTTTATGCTGGGAGGCGCAGCCATATCTTGGAGAAGTGTGAAGCAGAAATGCATCGCGGACTCCACTATGGAAGCCGAGTACGTAGCTGCCTCAGAGGCTGTAAAGGAGGCTGTCTGGCTGCGTAATTTCTTTCTGGAATTAGGGGTATCTCAGAGTATGCCGATGTGTATCACTGTTTATTGTGATAACGCGGGTGCAGTGGCAAACTCGAAAGAACCTAGAGCCCATAGAGCAAGTAAACACATAGAGCGAAAGTACCACATTATACGAGATATCGTAAATCGAGGAGACGTGGCTGTAGCTAAGATTGCGTCGTTGGATAACTAGGCTGATCCTTTCACAAAGACGCTGGCAATAAAAGTCTTTGAGAAACATGTAGAGGGTCTTGGTTTACGATGTATTACAAGCTAGACTTTGAGTATAAGTGGGAGAAATGTTGATGTCTTTATGTGTATACTAAAAGTTAAGCTTTAGTATAAGTGGGAGATTGTTAGTGTATACTGTAAAGCAAACTTTTAGTGGGCTTTTGTGACGTATATTTGATTTCCTTTTTATCTGAAATAAATGGTTTTTCACATTATCGCATTCTTTGTGATTACTTGTATGTCTGCTTATCTTGCATTGTAGACGATGTGGTGGGTTTGTAGTCACACAGAAGATCACATTGCCAGTTCCTTGTAAGATATAAAATGTATTCACAACTGAGATAGTTATGGACAAAACTATTGGTTTAAGTTGTAGTGTAAACTTGTTAGTGGTTTGTCTTGGCCATTAGTTTATACTAGTGCGCTGTGGCGTATTGAATGGATCACAGATAAGACATGTTCTTCTGTTCTGACTGTTATGAAGAACTAGAAGTCTTGGTGACTTTTATGATTCTTAACCCTAAGTGTGATATTTAGATGTGTGGGGTGCTTGTTCACTACTTTGATGTACCATAGGTGAGAATCTTGTTAGATTTTTCACGCTCCGTATTTTGGGTAGTGGCATCGCTCGCATGATGTCTACTTATTGGCATTAGGGCACCGTGTCCTGTACATCCAGGCTGATGACGTCCCCTTGAGGAAACTCATAAAGGATTGTCGTACTAAACCCTACAGGTGGATTTAATCCGTACGACAACGAGGTTCAGTGGTACTACTCAAAGGAATTATAGAGATTAATTATTTAAAGAAGTTAGAAGCTTTAATAATTAATGGACGTGCGATATCTTTAACACGGGGAATTATAAAGTCTAATAGAAGCCCTGATTCGGTTTGGGATAGGACGGGAGTGCAACATTAATTCTCTAGTGGAATGAATTAATGTTCTCGGGCCAAATTATATGTTCTGGGCTGAACATAAGAGTATTTGGGCCTGTAAGAAGCCCAAGCCCTATACCTTCTAATGGATCCCTAGTCTGGCCCATGAACTTATGGAGATTATAAATAGGAGCCTCAAAATAGTTTTGAAACCCTAGCACACACGAAATTAAGAAAAACGGTTAGGGTTTCAAGGAGACGAAACTGAGGCACCTTCTCCACGTTTGATAGCGCGCCGTCCACCCGGTGTTCGAGCGAGGTTGGGAGACAGGCTAGAAGATCCGTAAATTGGAATCAACGTCTCGATCTTCAAGGGTAACGAATCTAAATTCTGCTTTAGATGCATGTTTAGGTTTTAATTCGTTATTTATACGTTTGGCATCCGACAACGATCCCGGTGATGGACCGCCTTCGCCGGCGCGTTCCAGCAGTCTCTTTGAAAGCTTTGAGAGCACTCTGACTTGTAGGATAGTTGGCTTGTTAGTTGGTGCTTCAAATGGTCTTCACGCTTCTGTATTTATAGACAAATTTGAGGATCTTCCCGTTGGAGAGGCAGTCCCAAATTGCCATAAATGTCTTCCTTAAGTTCTTCAAACTGGAAGACAGATTCTTGATAGTGACATGTCCTCATTTGGGTAATAAACAGCTTGTAAGACTTTGTATTCATTCTGCAGCACTCTTCCCAATGTTTGACTTTAAGATTCACTTGTTAGGACTTGGACATGGCTTCTGAGGTTTGATCCAATGATAGGACAACATTCCTTATCAAATGGACAACTCTGCTTATCACTATCAGTAGACTTTGCTTATCAGCATAGTTGGCTTGCTCTTTTTCAGATGACTTGGCTCTTTCCCTTTGCTTCACTTGGAATTGATCTTAGCATCATTCTTTGAAGGCTTTTAGGGTGTAGTTGTCTTTATTTCTTCAGCATGGTTGGTTTTCAAGCTTCAGAACACTTGTTCTGGTTCAATTGTGCTGAGACAACTCTTCTGATCAGCATACTTGGCCTTTGAGCTTCAGAACCTTTGTTCTTGCACAGAGACAACCTCTCTGGACAACTCTCCTGATCAGAGCATTTGAATAAACTTGACCTTTTTAGCTTTAGAACCTTTGTTCTTGCTTTAATTGAGCAGAGACAACTTCTCTGGACAACTCTCCTGATCGGGGCATTTGGTTTTCAATAGAGTATGCTTGGCCTTTCATAGACTTAGAGATTGTTCCAGAATTTGAGCCTTGAGGGGACTTGATCTTGATAATCTTCAAAGCATATGTTCCCCCTCACATTGTGCATCTAATCATCTAAGAGCTGCCTAAACATTTCAGCTTCTCATCTAGCCTTATACTATGTGTTCTAACAGTTTTAGAGCACAATCAATGACTTGGCATGTCTCAGGGGGTTTTGGTATTTAATCAAAACATATGTCATTTTATTCCCAACAATTTCCCCCTTTTTGATGATGCCAAAACCTATACATTTTATGCAAAAGTGACTTGACTACACCTATTACATTTATCTTCAGAAGACATGACTGAGGTCAATTTCCCTGAAAGAGAATGTGTTAGTTTACTCACCATTCCTGTTACAAATAGGTTTCAAGAATAGGCATAGAGAGACTTGTGTTTCCTGATTCAAAATGTGTTCAACTATCATTCAAATGAGAATCGTTACAGCATGTTGATAGTTTGAACAAAAACATATCAGAGCATGAGAACCATTACATATATTCACAAATTTACTACAAAAGCAGAACTTAATGATATACTCATAAGTCATTAAGCATTTAGGTATCAGAGCAAACATATCAGCAGCTTGAGCATCTTCAGCATAGTTGACCAAAAACAACAAATTAGCAACCAACTTAAGTTTTCATCCATTTCAGCATATAAGAGTCAGGAAAACTTAGCCATTTCAGAGATCATCTTCTTTAGGTGGCACCATCCCATATTGTGCCCACACTCTCTTCTTGAGTTCCATGGCTTCCTGGTTGGTTCCTTTGGGTCCAAGGGTCATTTTGTTCAGTTTGAGAATCTCTAGAAACTCCCTCAGGATCCTTGCTTGGTCAATCCATCCATCAAGCTTTGGAGGCATGTAAATGATAGGCTTGGGGGCATTGAGTTCAATTCTTGCAATATCAGCAGCTGCAAGCAATTGTTCGTACAATTCTCTGTAATACTCTATCATGAACTCAGCAAAGGAAGAGTTGGCATCTCCTCCATTCCATCTGTCAATGACACAATAGTCATAGACAAACTCCCCTTTAGCCTCTTCCCAAGTATCATTCAGCTGAATTGGCACCCATTTATCCAAGTGTGGATATTTGGTGTCCATTGGGACTAGTAGCTGAGGCTTCATCTTGCTGTAAGTTGCTCTCCTTCTTCTTGGCTTTTGGAAGTCAGCTCTTCTCTTATCTCTTGCTCTGTTGGCCTCTTCCATCAAATCCATTTTCTCTTGGGCCCTCATCATGGCCAGTTTATGTTGTGTTTCAGGGTCTTTGCCATACCCTTCATGAAACAACTTTGATGGATCATTGAGTACCACAACCTTTGTCTTCTTTGGTCCAGGTCCAAAGCCTTCTTCATATAATGCTTCCACATCTTCAGTAACTTTGGCACCTTCAGCAATGTTGACCATTTCAGAAGACTTATCTTCTTCAGCAATCTTGGATACTTCAGCAGTTTTGTTCTTTTTAGCACTCTTTGCCTTTTTAGAGATAGGCTCATCATCATCAATTCTGAACTCAGGAGGCAGATCAAGGCTATTGGGAAAGTCAGTGAATGTTTCTGCTTTTCTTTTGTTTCCTTTGGCCTTCTTGATTTTTCCTCTAGTTTGGACACCTTCAGCATCCTTGTCCAAACCAGATACCTCTCCTCCTGGTCTTTGCTGTAGCCTAACTCTTTCTTCTTGTGCTGAGGCCATTGAGTTCTTCAAAGCAATTGCTAATTGCTCTTCTTCATCCAATTCTTCTAAATTCAGCACAACTGGTTCTTTTCCTTTTCCTTCAGCAGCTTTGTCCTTTCCCTTTCCTGGGCTTCCAATGACTAAGGCACCTTTTGCTCTTGCTCTTTCCCTTTCCCCCTTTTTGGCAGCATCAAAACACTGGGGTTTGAGCTCACTCATTGTTGTAGCCATTAGGGATTGGGCTTGGTTTAGAGATTTCATCTCTTCCAACAAATATACATTCTCATCATGTATATTTTGCATCCTATCACTGCTCAAGCTAAGGAAAGCTAGAACAGGCTTCATCTTTTGTTGGACAACCTCCTCCAAGGTTGCTTTAAGAGATGCATCAAGTTGGGCCTTAAGAAGCTCAGTGAGGTTGGCCACTGCACTTTCAGCAATGTTGGCCAGAACTTCTTGGGAAAACTTTTCAGAGGCTGCTTTCACCATGGCAAGTCTTTGTTCTTCTGCCCTTTTCTTCTGCAATGCAGTCTTCTTGCCAAGTGCTTGTTTGACAGTTAGCCTGAGAGCCTTGACATTGGCATTATGATTGTCTCTCAACAGCTTTTGTTCCTTCTGGACTTCCTCTGAAATGGTTTCCATGGTGGATTTGGCTTGTTGAACTTCAGTGGAAATGGTTTGGAGACCAGATTCCACACCACTAATTCTTGCTTCCAATGTGGGTAGCACCACATCCTCAGAGCCTGTTAGCCTCATCTCTACAGATGCTAGAGTTCTTCCTTGCTCATTTAATGCTCGTGAAGTTTCAGCATAAGCAGATTGGACCTGATGAGCCAAGGAGTCCAATTTCTCTGATTGCATTCCAAGCAAGGCTTGTGCTGAGCCAGTATCTACTTGGATAGGGGCATCTGTCAAGAACTCATCTACAAATATTTGGTCAAGGGAAATTCCTGCAATGTTAGACAAATCAAACCAGTTAGGGAATAAACACTCATCACCCTCAAAGACTCTGATACATCAGCAGCCTTCTTCTCATTTTCAACTCTTTCTTTTCTTCCTTCATTTAAAATGTTCTCACCCAAGGAATCAGGCCTCCTTTCATCAAGGGATTCTTGAAGTTCAGATTTGACTTCAAGAATAACCTGTCCTTCCTCACTTATACCACCCTCTATTTGTGGTACACTCACTATCTTAGTGATTACAACTGATTAGTGTGAAAATTGCTTGAAATTCATGTGTTTATTTTACATAATTTTGAGGGTTTTGTTGCATTATTCACACTAAATTGACTAATTGCACTTGAAATGAGAAAGGTATGTGTTTTGCTATTTTTTTAGGTAAATTGAACTTATTTGGAAGCAAAATACGTGTCTGAGAATTCATGAAGTCAAGAAGATAATTGTACCATTGGATGCGTTTCGAAAAAATGAGTGGAATGAAAAAAAGAATCAAGTCAATCGGAGGTCGGGAGCTCAAGATATGATCGAAACAAGAAAGTGTGAAACTGTAACAGATTCCACTCGGGCAGCCGAGTCAACCCACTCGGTTGACCGAGTGAAATCTGCTTCCAGGTCAGTTTCTGGACTTCCATCTCACTCGGTCGACCGTTTGAGGTCACTCGGTCGACCGTTTGAGCCCGTTTCTGCGCGAAAATTCGAGAATTTTAAAGGATTTCAAGGGCCTAAGTGCAAATTTCGTCTCCAACACTCTTCCCAACTATAAAAAGCACCCACAATCAGATTTTGGAGCCCTAGAATTCATTCCCCACACAACCAAGAACTCATATTTTCACATTCAACATGGGATAGTTTAGGTTTGAGGAGCTTCTCTCCTCAAACACCATTAAATAGTTTTTATGCTTTTTAGTTTAGAATCATTTGGGTATTTCATTTTCATGTAAGAATTGAAGAATTTCAAGACTCTCAAGGTGCTATTTTTCTTTTATTTAAGTTTTGTTTGGTAAATTTCATTTTCATGTTTTATTTTGTTGTTTTAGCCATGGATGTTTTCTCAAACACCATGGGCTAAGTTTTTTATGCTTTGGTTGTTTGAAACCATGTGAATATTGAATGTGTGAATTGTTTATGCTTTGGTTATTGTTACTATTTGGATTGTTGCTTCTCTTATTGAGTTTTATTGGTGCTTTGTGTATTAACTTCTATTAATCCATATTTAAATGCATGTTTAGCGTAGACGAGAGTTACATGGACATGTTTACATTTATGGTGTGAGTTGTTGGTATGCAAATGCGTTTATTATACTTTTAATTCATCGAGAGAGAGTTAATTGTATTAGAACCTCATTAAGAGACATTAATTACTTGAATGGTTATTTGGGTAGTTGGTGAGGATTAGGAAGAGGTCGTATTACCGGGTTTGGGAACACCTTAGACGTAAGGCTATAGTACCCGAAGGGAAAAGATTTTCATCCTAGCATCTTGATGCTCTTAGCAAGTCCAAATTGAAGCATAGACACGGTATAAACAATCCCACTCGATTTCACTAGGTAGAGAACACCCGAAGCATTCCCAACCTTTGCACTTCTCCGAATTTAGATTCGTAGTTGTTCTTTACTTTAATTGTCATTTTCTCATTTTCTTAATTTAGTAGTTAATTTTACTTATTAGGATTGTGTTTAGTTTAATTTATTGTCTTTAGATTATTATTTAGCTTTAGTTTTGCATCCAACTCCCGAAATCGTAGCTACATTAGTTATGACGACATACAACTCTAGGGATCCATTGCACTAGCCCACCTCCCATGGTTCGATACTACTTGGTCGAAATACTTACGTGCATACTACTACGATCCCTTATGCTTGAGGGGAAGTAGTTAGTCAAAATATATAGACTAAAATTCGTTCAAGTCAATGGCGTCGTTGCCGGGGAGGTGACGTAGTGCTTTATGTGGGACTTAGAGTTAGTTGAGTACTAGTGTTAGCTACATTACTTGTTTTATTTTGTTTTCTTATTATTTTGAGAATTTTGATACTTTGATCTTTTGTAGGTGTGAACTTCATCGACTAGATGGATGGATATAATCAATACCCGTGGAATCAATGTTACGATCCACATGGTATGATTTATCCTCCACAACATGAAGATATGGCCTACGATAATTGGAGGAACTTTGATTATAATTATCAAATCCAACAAGTTCCCTCATATTATCAAGATTGGAGTAACAATAATGCACCCACTTTTCAAGAGATGGCCCCGGTCTACATGGATATGCATTATGATCAAGAAAGTGATCCACGAGATAGATTTGAATTCCATGGAGCTTCGGAAGAAAATTGGTGTGATAGTGAGAGGAGCTTTGAGTACGATTATCAAATGCAACAAGCTCCTTCTCATTCTCATTATCAAGAGTGGGAAATCAATGAGTTTTGGCCACAGGGTAGGACTACTACCGAAAAGCTCCTCATTGCACACATGAAGGAGAGAATGGATGCAAAGAGATATCCACTTGAAGACATGAGCATGAGAAGGAGCTTAATGGTGATTGAAAATGGCAAAGAGGAATGTCCTTTGATGGACATGAGCTACAAGGAACAAGAAAATCAAGAAGCATCACAAGATGAGTTGGAGAGCAAAATGAGCATTTCTAAACCTTTAAACTCTTCAATTTGCACTTTATTTGATATTGATGCTTCTATTGATTTCATTTTGCCTCTTAATCACTTTGACTCAAAGAAGGAAGTTGAGAAGTGGTTGGGTATTGGTATTCTTGAGCAAAGAGGAAAAACTTTGAAAGAAATGATGGAGAAAGAGACAAGCGGTTGGCCTACTATTCATAAGAGTCTCCTTGACTTTGAGGCCAAAAAATTGAAATACAATGGCAAGGAGACTCGATATCCATGGCCTTTTCGATGAGCCCATTAATTTCCGTCCGGCTTGAAGACGTTAAACTTAGCGCTAAATGGGAGGCAACCCATTCTTTATTGCTTTCTTTTATTTTTAGATTTGTAGCTTGTTTGATCTTTTGTTTAGCTTTTGTTTTGTAGGTTGAGTGTTGTGTTGGTGGTCAAGGATGAGAGATATGCATGGTGGAGTTCAAGGGTAGTGGTGCTTTGGTGCTAAAGGTTCAAGGGACAAATTATAAGGTAACACACTCATTCCCAAACTTTGCATTCAACTAGAGTTTCATTTAAGTTTGGAGGGGGGGGTTCATGTGTTTCCTTCATTTATATTGCACCGTTGTTCCTAGTTTTGGTGATTGATTATCTTGTGGATTGTTGGTATTTGAGGCGTAATTGATGGTGATTGTTAGTTTTTGAGATTTGGTTGAGCTTGTTGGTGTTGATTGATGCTTGCTTGTTCACTTGATTTTGTGAAAATTTGTGCTTGGTTTAGTGCTTTTGATTCATGATTAGACAAGCCCGTGAGCTTTAGAGCCTTAGACTTTCATATATTATGGTCTATTTTCCTTCATGTGAGTATCATTCATGCTTTTGTGCTCTAGAACTTGCCAATTGTCTTGTTTGAGACTACTATTTGTGTGAAATCTTTGGAAGTGATATAAGGCCATCTTTGTTTTAAATAGTCACTTGACCAAATTTTCCATACCAAATGAAATGTTTCCGTAGTTAGCCACTTTGAGCCTATTGACCTATATTCTTTGGCAACCTACAAATTTAGCCTATTTGTCTATCTTTTGTGAGCCTAAATTTTCCTATGAACTAGTGGAGCTTGAATATTGACAAATGTGGTTGAATTGAGGTGAAATGTGAATTTGGTGGATTTGTTTGGTTGAAAAGTGAAAAGAAAAAAAAGAGAAAAAAGATGAATTGTGAGTTGTGCAAAAAAAAAAAAAAAAAGATTGAGTTGATGAGAAAAGAAAAATCGAAAAAGAAAACTCTCTTGTGCACAAAAATTTGGTAGAGCTTCAATTCAAAAGTGTTGGTTGGTTGGTGGTGAAGAATGTTCTTAAAAAGAAAAGAAGTAAGTAAATTATGTGAGATAGAGAACTTTGAGTTGCAACTTGATCAATTGCAACTTTCCTTCTTGCTCCATTAGTTTATGAGTCACTTTATCCAAATCTTCCCTAACTTAACCAAAAAGCCTACATTACAACCAAATGTGAAGTCCTTATTGATTCATTGATTGAACACTTTCATGTGGTGGAGAACTTAGACATTTGGCAAGCATATGGTGGTGCATTTGTGTGATTTGATTTTGAGAGCATACATTTCCTTGATATACACTTTGAGTGATGAGAGATACACTTACTTGTGAGGAAATTGTGAATTGAGCACTTAATCTTGCATTGATTTGAGCATAACTTGTGAACTTGTTTGTGGATTTTTGTACTTCTTGGCTTGACTAGATTGAGGAAAGTAGACAATCACTCATTCAATTTTGATTGAATTTCTTCGCAATCCTCCCACTTGTTCTATATTTCTTTCGTTAACCTGTCCTTCCTCACTTATACCACCCTCTATTTGTGGTACACTCACTATCTTAGTGATTACAACCTCTCTATCATCCACTACTCCCTCTGATTTTTTGAGACTCTCCTTTTCAACACCTTCACCTAGACCTGCAACATCTCCACCTTCAACAAGGTTCAAAGATGGCAGTTGTGGGGAGATCACAGTGCTTATATCAGCAGCCACTGAGTCATCCTGAATGATTAAGGGCTGATCAGTGTCCAACTCTTCTGACACTGAATAGGCCTTAACCAAACCAGCCTCTAGTATAGGAACCTCAACATCTTTAGGCTGTGCCTTGGGTTCAAAAGAACCTTCATTGGCAGATGTATCTTTGGTTGTGTTACCACCCTTGGTCAACACCTCTGATGAAGCAGAGCCTTTCCTATGATAGGTTAAAAGGGGAGTTGAAAGCAAATTGGTTTCAGGAGGGTTGGGATTGGTTTCAGGAGGGTTGGGTTTTGAGGGGTTTGAGGGATCATCAGGGGAGTCATCATCATTTGAGCTACTATCAGGGTGTTTGATGCCCTTAGCTTTTCTTTCATTCTCCTCAATGATCTTCTCATGTACTAACTTTGCAAAAACTTCCTCATCAATGAGAAATCTTGTCTTCAGCACACCAGCAAAGTGTAGCAGTCTACTCTCCTGCACTTGCCACCAATTAGCACCCTTATCTTGGATGACTTGAGAGATTTCCATCAATGTTTTGTCCTTGACATCCACTAACATTCTCAAGTCATGGAACATTTTCTGAATTCTGGGAAATTCAGCAAGCTGTGGGTATAAGCTATCCACAGTGGCTTGGCTCCACCTCTGAGCATACTTTCATAAGTATACTCCTCCTCATTCTCACTAGATGGAGAACTTTGGGCTATAGGGGAGTTGGTTGTGGTTTCATTAATTGCAGCTTCAGGCAAGTTAAGTTCAGGAGGGTTGGCTTCAGAAGGATTAGGCTCAATTGAAGGTACCTCAGTTGCTTTTAAGAGCAATGATTCTGAGGTGGCTTTGCTCAGGGGTGTTGGCTCATGAAGTGCATGTTCTAAGAGTTTGGAGTAGTTTAGCATAGATGAATCAAGAGGGGACAGAAGCCTTGTCTCATCTACTGCTAAGTCTGCTAGCACATCAATGCCACTTCTCTGCACACTTCCTTCTGGAGAGTATCTCTTAGTGAGATTTACAGGGGTGATAGGCTAGTTGGGAGGGGTAACATGGGTTTCAGGGGAGTTGGGTTCAATATTTTGGGTTTCAGGGATGTTGGCTTCTAGGGGTTGGCCTTCAGGGACTTTGGACTCTCGGGTTCCAGAACCAGAAGAGTTGGTCCTGGACTTAGATTTTGTCCTACTTTCAGCCCTGCTTTCCCTTAGAGCAATTTGAAGAGACCTTTCTTCCTGAAATTCCAGCACCTTCTCAGTGGGCTTGGCCCTTCTCTTGCTTGCCCTACTGCTCCCACTGCCTTCCACTTCCTTCTCAGGGACAACCTCTCTGGGCCTCTTATCACCTTTCTTCTTTTGCCTTGTCTCATTGTATTTTAACCTCAACTCTTCTGAGTGGTCAGAAGGCACATTTACTCCCTCTTCTGCCACTTCATCAACTTCAGCTGATGCTCATGAGGCTTCTCCTGAGGATATTTGAGACACTTTCTTTGTTTTGACAACCCTGGCTTTAGTTCTTTTCATCATCTTGGGCTTCTCTTCAACCTTTTCAAAAGGGTTGGCCAGAAGCATCCTTCTTTGCTCAGTTTTCTTGCTGGGCTTTCTAAACAAGATTTTCTGGGCTGGGAGGAGTTTGGCAAAGGTTTGCATCTCAGAATAGTGAGCAAACTTTTCAATTAAGAGACTTGCCCTGGTGCAATATCTCAGCTTTCCTTCCATCACAACCTTGTTGTGAGCTCTCACTTTGAACTTTGTCTTTTCTTTCATCATCTCAGACCAGATGAAAGTCCTCTAATCAAACTTGATGCCTTTATCACTGGCATCAATCACAGCTGCCATAATCCTTATCCTAGGATAGCTTACTTGCTCTAAGCTTCCAGTGTTGCTGAGCAAGCTCTTTGCTACTACCTCAAATAGGGTTAAGAACTTTGGCTTGAGTGTTCTTTTGTGTTGAGTAGAGGATAGTGGCCCTGGAGTAATAAGCCATTCTTGAGCAATTTCTTGTTCAAGACCATTTCCATAGAATTCTGGATTCCTTCCCTCTGAAGGCAACCCAAAAGCAGCTTCAACCTCTTCCTTAGAGAATTTCACCCTGTGAAATCTTTCCTCCTCTTCTCCTTCTGCTACAAAGGACAGTCTTGTGGCAACTTCTCCATCTTCAGGTTTGCCTTTCAATTTGAGAAAAGCAAAGAACTCTACCATGTAGGATTCAAGACAAGAGTCTGGCTTCTCTTGCATGAACTTCTGGAGACCTGCCCTTCTCAACCATCTCAAGGTTGGAGTAACATTAGGATCCTCACTCTCAAAAGAAAGGATTGGTTCGAATGTGAGGTTGTTTTTGTGGCTTAGATAGCCAAAATCAAGGTCAAGTACCTTGTTGGAGAAATCAATAACCATTTCTGGTTTTGCTTTGGAAGCCATTGAAGATTACAGAGAAAAATTTGAGAGAGATTGAGAGTGTTTGAAGTAAGTTTGAGCTAGGGTTTCGAATACTTGGGGAAGAAGTGTTTGTGGGGGATCTTAAGACTTGTGAATATTCTAAAAAGAATGTTTGTCAATGAGTTGGTGAAGTCTTGATGCAATTCAAAGGTGATCAAAAGTGGAAATCAAAATGGACGGCCAGGATTGACTTCAGGGGAGTTGTCCAATTTTGATCCAATGGTCAAAAACCAATGTAACAGTGAGTGGTTGGTTTTATTCAAAACGTGGAGGCTATTTAATATTAGTTAATGGTTGGGGAGTTTTCAAGGTAGATCATGGCTTGAAAAGGTGTAATGCAAACAAGAGTTAAATCTTGGCATTTAATGCATGGAAAGTTACCTTTTGGGTGGGAGACAAATTAAATCCCAAAAAGATGAAATTTGTATATGGAATGGGACAGATTTTGAAATAGGCAATAATTACCCAAAATAGGTGCTTATCAGACCAAGATTTGGTTTGATAGCTAGGACAACTTATTTGACCCCACTAGGACAAGTGTCCTGAAAAGATGTGGACAAGTGTCCTGAAGTTCAATGGACAAGTGTCCTGAATTATTTAGGTCATCTCTTCTGAATTTCAGTAGGCTTGACCAAGTCTACTGATCTTTTAATATCAGTTCCCCCTTAATGAATAAACTCCTTTGAACTCATTTGTCCAACTTCCCTGGATCAAGAAGACCCAACTCTGCTGATAATTCCAGAAACCTTGCCTCTGCAAGTGGTTTTGTCAATATATTAGTTTTTTGATGATCTGTGTGGATTTTCACCAACTTGATATCCTTTTTCTCCACATGATCTCTAATGAAGTGATGCTTGATGTCTACATGCTTGCATCTTGTGTGCAATACAGGATTCTATGATATTGCAATAGCATTGTTGTTGTCACAGAAGATCGATTGGCACTTCAGTAGAGTTGACATTGTAGTCTCTTAATTGTTGTCTTAACCATAGAATTTGAGCACAACAACTTCCAGCAGCAACATATTCAGCTTCAGTGGTGGAAGTAGCCATTGTGTTTTGCTTCTTGGAGAACCAAGATATGAGTTTGTTGCCCAAGAATTGACAAGTCCCTGAGGTGGACTTTCTGTCAATTCTACATCCTCCATAATCAGCATCTGAGTAGCCAGTTAACTCAATGTTGTCATCAGCAGGGTACCAAAGGCCTAGAATTTCAGTGCCTTTGAGGTACCTCAAAATCCTTTTTGCAGCCTCAAGATGGCTTTTCTTAGGATTTGCTTGAAACCTTGCACAGACACCTACTGCAAAGGTGATGTCAGGTCTGCTGGCAGTGAGATAGAGAAGTGATCCAATGATTCCTCTATACTCAGTAGAGTTGGTTGAAACACCACTCTCATCAGGATCCATCTTCCAATTTGTGTTCATTGGGATCCTTACTGGCTTGCTAGTTGTACACCCAAACTTTTTGATCATTTCTCTGGTGTACTTGGCTTGATTGATGAAGATTCCTTCTTTAGATTGTTTGACTTGAAGTCCCAAGAAGAAATTCATCAGACCCATCATGGACATCTCAAACTTGCTTTGCATGAGCTTGGAGAACTTCTCACACAGCTTCTCATTGGGAGATCCAAATATGATGTCATCCACATATATTTGGACAAGCAAGATGTCCTCTCCTTCAGTGATTCTGAAGAGGGTTCTGTCCACAGTTCCTTTGATAAAACCATGATCCAAGAGGAACTGTGACAGTGTGTCATACCAGGCTCTTGGAGCTTGTTTGAGTCCATATAGAGATTTCTTCAGTCTGTAAACTTGGTTTCCAACTTCAAAACCAGGTGGTTGCTCCACATAGACTTCTTCTTTCAAAACTCCATTCAGAAAGGCACTTTTGACATCCATTTGGTACACTTTGAACCTTTTGTGGGTTGCATAGGCTAAGAACAGCCTTATTGCTTCTAGCCTTGCCACAGGTGCAAAGGTCTCATCATAGTCAATGCCTTCTGATTGACAATAGCCTTTTGCTACTAATCTGGCCTTGTTTCTGACAATCACATCATTTTCATTCTTCTTGTTCTTGAACACCCACTTGGTTCCAATAACATCTTGATGTGAAGGTCTATCCACCAGCTCCCATACATCATTCCTGGTGAATTGGTTGAGTTCTTCTTGCATTTTTGTGATCTAGTTTGCATCCTGAAGTGCTTCATCAATGTCTTTTGGTTCCTGTTCTGATAAGAAACAGCAAAACATAGCACTTTCACCATGAAACCTTCTGGTTTTGACTCCTATACTTGGGTCACCAAGAATCAGATCAGTAGGATGGTCAGATAACCAAGTCCTTCTTTTTCTGATCCCTTCAGTAGAGTTGTCCTCTACTAAGGTTGAGTCACCAGTGTTATAGAATTCAGGATAATTGAATGCAGGATCTAATTCAGGATCATATTCAGGGATGTTGTCCTCAATGTTTGGAACATTGATATTTTCAACATTTATGGTCCCCCCTTGAATATTGGATCCATTAACTACCTCAGCAGAGCCTGCTTCTTCATTGGTAGTTGTTACCTGAGGATGAACTGGGATTGGATCATTCAGTTCATCATTTCCTTCAGTGGGGTTTGCTTCAGGAATATTGCCTTCAGGATAGTTGTCCAGTGTAGTATTTTCAGGGAGATTGGCTTGGACAACATCTATGAATTCAGTGTCCTTGTCTTTTAGGCTCAATCTGGTTGTTCTTTGTGTGATTTCTTCAGGGTCCAGGTTTTTGTTCCTGATCTCAAAGATAGATTCATCAAACACAACATGAGGTGTTTCTTCCACTATAAGGGTTTTCTTGTTGTAGACTCTGAAAGCTCTACTGATTTGAGAGTATCCAAGAAATACTCCCTCATCAGCTTTGTTGTCAAAGGCTTTCAACTGTTCTTTCCCATTATTGTGAATGAAACATTTACAACAAAATATGTGAAAGTATGACACTTTAGGCAATCTTCTTTTCCAGAGTTCATAGGGGGTTTTGCCTTGCCCCTTAGTAATCAAACATCTATTCTGAGTATAACATGCAGTGTTTATAGCTTCAGCCCAAAACCTCTTAGGTAGATTAGAATCAACAATTAAGGTTCTAGCAGCTTCTTTTAGGGTTCTGTTCCTTCTTTCTGCAACTCCATTCTGTTGGGGAGTTCTAGCTGCTGAGGTTTCATGAGCTATTCCATTTAAAGAGCAATACTCATTGATGTATGAGTTAATGAACTCAGTGCCTTTATCAGATCTTATCTTGATAATGTTAAGGCTTTTCTCATTAGACAGTCTCTTTAGAAGTTCAGGCAGTTTGACTTGTGTTTCCTTCTTATTGAGGAGAAATACTACCCTTGTGAACATAGAGAAATCATCTACTACTACCAATGTGTATTTTCTTCCATTTATGCTTGAAGGGGTAATTGGTCCAAATAAGTCCATATGTAAAAGTTCAAGTACCCTTTCAGTAGAGATGACTGGTTTTCCTTTGAATGAGGCTTTAATCTGTTTTCCTTCTTGACATGGTTTACACACATGTTCTTTAATAAAGGCCTCATTAGGTAGTCCTTTTACTAATGCATTTCTAGCAAGTTTGTTCATTGATTTGAAATTCAAGTGGTTTAGCCTTTTATGCCATAACCAGCTTTGTTCACTAGAGCTCTTAGCAATGAAACATGTAGCATCAGTAGACTTGTCCCAGTCTGCAAAATACACATTTCCTTTCCTAGTTCCAGTCAATAGAGTTTGTTGAGTTTTATCTTTAATTAAGCATTTTCCACTTGAGAACTCAACATTGAAATCTTTATCACAGAATTGACTGATACTTAGGAGATTATATTTGAGACCAGCTACATAAGATACATTGGTCACTTTGATGTTACCAATCATCAAAGTACCATAACCTTTAGTTGTTGCTTGTGAGCTGTCTCCGAAAGTGACATTTGGGCCTTCTTTCTTAATAAAATTAGTGAGGAGTTCCTTGTTTCCAGTCATGTGCCTTGAACATCCACTGTCAAGGTACCATGCTGTCTTTTTGCTCATACTCCTCTTCTTGTGGCCCATAGGTACCTGCAATTAGATAGGTTTAGGTACCCTTTGAGTTTTGGGTCCTGAGAGGTTAGCAGTACCTTTTGGAACCCAAACTTACCTAATTACCCTGATTGATTCAAGGTGGCTAAGTTGTTTTCCTTGTGCATCAACATACACAGTCTTTCCCTTAAATGTCTTTGGGAAAGTGTGTGTAAAAGTGTTAACTCTGTAAGTTTCAGGAGGGTTGTCAAATCTCCTGAGCTTATGAGTTCTCTGTGCCGCTTGATCAAATCTTTGAGGAAAGGTCTTTTTATGACCATTACCCTTTGGCATGAAGGGTTTTGGTTGTCTCATTTTATTCTGCCTTTGAGGATAGTTATTCTTTGGTCTATTCAGCTGAGGCTTTCTCAGAAGAGTTGGCCTTGGCTGATTATACCTTGGATAACTCCTCTGAACATTGTTCAGGAGAGTTGCCCTTCCATTGGGTCTACTCTGCTGATCAACATTCTTCTTGTGTTCAGGGATTTTGGCCATTTCCTTAGGTTTGGGCCTAGTCTCCTGAAGCACTTGAGTAGGCATTTCATTCATTTTACCCTTTCCTTTGTTCATTGGCTGAATCATTTCATTTTCAGCTTGTTGTGCCACTGATTTGACAAAGATTTTCTTAGTGTTACTTGTTGAAGCAACACTAAGACAAGGTGAAGATTCAAATGGATCAAAGCCTAATCCACTTCTTTGAGCCATAGGTCTTTGATAACTCTGAATTTCCTCTATTGCTCTAGAGGATTTGTTCAAAGCAGACATCTTTTGTTTCAGGCTCTCTTCACTTAATTTGAGAATGTCATACTCATGTGAGAGGTTTTCAAACTTAGCTTGAAGAATTTTTAATTCAAAATCTTTCCTCTTCTGAGTAAGTAATTGAGCATCAACCTGTCCTTGTTGGTCAACTATCCTGAGATTTGCTTCCTCAAGCTCTCTCAAGACTTGTTGATACAACTTAGTAGATTTAATGTCAACTACTGTCTCAGCAGGTTTTGAAAGCTCAATTGAAAGTCTTTCATTTTCTCTCACACAATTATCATGAAATTCTTGTAATCTAGTGAAATCTTCCATTAACTTCCCAAAAGAAAGTTTCAAGTTGACTTCACTAGTGTTTTGTGATAAGAATGATGGTGAACTAGAAGTGGAGGATACCTCATCATCCTCAATAGTCATGTTGCACACATCATCATCATCATCACTGTTAGAGAACAGTCCATCAGAAGAGTTGAGACTTTCAGCACTATCAGATTCATCACCAGCCATCATAGCTTTTCTGTTGGTGAACTTCCTGTCTCTTTTGGCTTGCCTCTGTCTTCTTTCTTTAGAGCTCAATTCAGGGCAGTCATACTGGAAGTGCCCTTTCTTCTTGCAATTATAGCACAGGTCTTCATCATCATCCTTCTTGGATTCATCTCTTCCTTTTGATGATGAAGGGTCAGCTCTACTGGACCTTCTCCTATCAGAGTACTTGTCCTCTGATCTTTTCTCTTCAGGCTTTTTGTCCTTGGCCTGATCTTCAGGAGAGTTGTACCTTCTCCTGAATTTGTTGTCTTGGTAGAATTTCTTGTATCTACCAAACCTCGAGTTGAGCTTGTCAAACCTCCTTGCCATAAGAGCCATTTCGTCCTTCATTTCAGTCTTAGAGACTGACTTTGATGATCTTGGAGTGGTTTTCATTTCAGGTTTAGCAGCTTTGGCTTTAAATGCCACTCCTTTGACTGGTAAGGAAGTTTCTTCTGCTGGCTTTCTTCTATTGAAGTCAAACTCATATGCTTTGAGTTCTGAGAAGATTTGTTGCATGGGCATGGAGGAGAGATCCTTGGTATTCTGCATCATTACAGCATATACATCCCACTTTTGAGTTAGACTTCTCAGGATTTTTAATCCAACTTCTCTCCTGGAGTACACCTTGCCCAATGAGTTGATTTCATTCATCACATCAGTGAATCTACCAGCAAATTTTTCAATGGATTCTTCAGACTCCATTGTGAATTGTTCAAACTTCTGCACAACAACTTGGAGCTTGTTCTCCTTGATCTTTTCTGTACCCTCACACATCTCAGCAAGAGTATCCCAAATTTCTTTGGCAGTTGTGCAGTGGTAGACTCTACCCATGATTGCATCTGGAATTGTTTGGTAGAGGGTGTTCATGGCAAGATAATTCAGATTATCTTTTCTCTTTTCATCAGCAGTGAAGTCATCTTCATCTTTGGGAATCAGTTCCCTTATATCAGCTCTTTGCTCATCTGTTAACCTGGGGTTAGTTTGAGTAAACACAAAAGGACCTCTTGTGATTACTCTCAAAGTGTCAGTATGAAGAGAAGCAAGATGAGCTCTCATACTGATTTTCCAGAAATCATAATTGTCTATAGAGAACATGGGCAGTTTATGATGTGAAATGTGGTTGACTGGATTTGTGGCCATGTTTTCCAATCCTTGAACAGCAGGTGGAGGAACAACATTGTTGTTGGCCATGGCTTAGGAATAAGATGTCAGTCAAATGATAAGATTTCAGATAGATCAGTTCAGTGACCACACCAAATATGTGATTTTGAAAATCAAGATGGATTTTTAGAAGCAGTGGTCTTTGAACCCCTGCTCTGATACCACTTGTTGGTCCTGATAGGAGTATATAACAAGTGTATGGGGGGGGAATACACTTGTATGCAAATTCTTGAGCAACTTTGATCAAACCAGAGTTCAACAAGGTTGTCCTGGACAACTCTGCTGATGAGATTAACTTTTCTAAGATAATCAAACTACTAAGTACTATTGAGTACTTAGTTGAATAACTATCTAAGGGAGTTATATGTGTGGAATTAGTGGTTGGCCCTTTAGTTTAAACTCCTTTAAGTTCTGAAATCACTTAGTCAAATAATCCAGTTTTCAGGGAACTTGTCCAATACAGTTTTGCACAGTCTTTGAGTATATGTTCTTTTGAAGATCAGTTTTGTGTGCAGTGTTGAATGTATGAGAGTACTTGAAAGTAAATCAACACAAGAGTTTATAGTGGTTTAGAGACTCAAGCTCCTACATCCACTTTCCCTGATTTAACAGGATAATTCCTTCACTCTTGGAATTAACTTGTTTTATAGTGCCAAGGTGCACTTGGTCAAGAACACCACTCCTTGGTGAATTGATCCCTAGGATGTCTAGAGTCCTAATACCCTTTAACAACTCAGAACTGAACTGTTCTTCTCTCAACAGTCAGCTCCTACCACTTCTACTACTACAACCTTCTCACTTTCTCACTTGAAAGGGGTAAGGGTTGAAGTAAGGTTCCAACTAATGAGATATCCTTTACAATGAAGGTCAGTGTATAAGGATAGGATATCTCTCTAAGCTTTGTATGGATATACAGTGAAGATTAGCTTAGAAGAAGTGTTTGAAGACTAAGATAGTCTCTTTGAAAGCTTTGAGAGCACTCTGACTTGTAGGATAGTTGGCTTGTTAGTTGGTGCTTCAAATGGTCTTCACACTTCTGTATTTATAGACAAATTTGAGGATCTTCCCGTTGGAGAGGCAGTCCCAAATTGCTATAAATGTCTTTCTTAAGTTCTTCAAACTGGAAGACAGATTCTTGATAGTGACATGTCCTCATTTGGGTAATAAACGGTTTGTAAGACTTTGTCTTCATTCTGCAGCACTCTTCCCAATGTCTGACTTTAAGATTCACTTGTTAGGACTTGAACATGGCTTCTGAGGTTTGATCCAATGATAGGACAACATTCCTTATCAAATGGACAACTCTGCTTATCACTATCAGTAGACTTTGCTTATCAGCATAGTTGGCTTGCTCTTTTTCAGATGACTTGGCTCTTTCCCTTTGCTTCACTTGGAATTGATCTTAGCATCATTCTTTGAAGGCTTTTAGGGTGTAGTTGTCTTTATTTCTTCAGCATGGTTGGTTTTCAAGCTTCAGAACACTTGTTCTGGTTCAGTTGTGTTGAGACAACTCTTCTGGACAACTCTCCTGATCAGCATACTTGGCCTTTGAGCTTCAGAACCTTTGTTCTTGCACAGAGACAACCTCTCTGGACAACTCTCCTGATCAGAGCATTTGAATAAACTTGAGCTTTAGAACCTTTGTTCTTGCTTTAATTGAGCAGAGACAACTTCTCTGGACAACTCTCCTGATCGGGGCATTTGGTTTTCAATAGAGTATGCTTGGCCTTTCATAGACTTAGAGATTGTTCCAGAATTTGAGTCTTGAGGGGACTTGATCTTGATAATCTTCAAAGCATATGTTCCCCCTCACATTGTGCATCTAATCATCTAAGATCTGCCTAAACATTTCAGCTTCTCATCTAGCCTTATACTATGTGTTCTAACAGTTTTAGAGCACAATCAATGACTTGGCATGTCTCAGGGGGTTTTGGTATTTAATCAAAACATATGTCATTTTATTCCCAACAAAATGTGTGCTATTTAATTAGTAGGGTAATCAATCAACATCGCAGATCCCGCAGCAATTCATACACCCTGAACATTTTTCAAGTCATTGCAAGCTGAAGATAAAACTATTTCAACCTGAATACGTTAGAGGGAACTCTTCTAGAATTGTTAATTGTGTACTTGCCCTGAAATCTTATCATGATTGGAAAGGAGTTTGGAAATTCGGTAGAAGTTCGAAGCTCTTGCCTTCAACAGGCAAGCAACAACTTGTCAAAAAAAATCTTCTCATCTCCTCATATGTAACTTGGATGATTAAATTGAAAGATGAAAATTCTGAGAGAAGATTGAAAGAAGAAGATGAAACGGATTACTGTACATAAGAAACTGAGTCATAATTATAAACATTAATTTAGAACTAAATTAAATCGTAAACATGGCTGGAGAGTTTTGAAAACCCTTCCCTTTGTTGGTGTTTAACTTTTCCAACGGTTTCGGTGTCCCTCTATCTCTCTTCTATGACATGGAAGAAGGTGGAGGGGCTTCAAATGCTGACGTGTCGAAAGCAGGAGAGTCTCATCCTCCTTTTATATATATAGATGAGTCGGGTTAAGATTTTTTTAAAAACCTATTTAATTAAGTAGACTAGACTTAAACTTTATAAAAAGTCTTATAAGTTATAAGCCTAACAAATCGACGTATTATATATATATATATATATATATATAATTATAAATAAATATTTAATACTAACATTAATATTAAATTAAAGCAAATTAAATTTATTTTAGTATTTGAGAAATTGTTATAATGTTTGTATTTAAATTTATTGTTGTAATGCATTTATCTTTGTAGTAAATTTTATTTACAATTTTAAATATTGAACTGTGTTTCGTATTTGACATATTTTAATAGGCTTCTAAAAGATTTGTATGTCTAACCTATTTACTTAAAAAGTTAGATCAAATTTATAAAAAAAAATTATTATAGATAATAGATCAAATTCAGATTAAATATTTATAAATCATACCTCGTTGCATCCAATTGAACGTAGAGAGCGAGATAACTTTGATTGTATTGAAAAACATGTGGATTGGATAACATATTGTTAAAATATATCAAAATTTCAAAATAAGCATATACAAAGTTATAGCTAAATTGGAATTTTAATTAGTTTAAAGGATTAAATACTTTTGTTTTATAAATAATTGTTTGAAAATGAATGTGGTTTGGTTATATAAACGAAGTTGAAAATTGAAATTTTAATTAGTTTAAAGGATTAAATACTTTTGTTTTATAAATAATTGTTGAAAAATGGATGTGGTTTGGTGTATATAATCTAGAGTTTTGCTCATCCGGTTTGGAGCCACCGGTTCACATTTCGGAATCGGAACCGGCCATCAGCATGAACTGGAACCGTGAATTTTACGGTCTGGTTTTGGTTCTTCCTTCCTGGGTTTCAGGACCGTTGGTTTCACAATTCGAACCGACGGTTCACAATATTTTTTTTTATTATGCCCAACGGTCAGAATATTCAAACGAGTGGTCGAGATTTAATCTGGCATTATAGCCGTTGGAAGGAAACCGCCGGTTTCACGTTACAGCTTTTTTCTTTTTTAATAAATTCAATTTTCTACTGTCCGAATTGATCTAAACCTAGCCGTTTTTTATCTAACGGTTGAAAAAAATTAGCCGTTATTTTTGCTTCTATAAATACCCCTCATTTGTGCTTGAAAAAATCACACCAACTTGATCCAAATTGATCAATTATTTTCCATCTCTCAATTCTCTTACTACCTTGAAGTGTTGTTGGAATATTTCAAATTTTCAATTCTTATACCTCAACTCCTCAACACTAAATTATATTCTATATATTATTTTGCATACTACTATAGTATATATTGTACATAATATTAGTAACATACTACACTTACACTTTATAGTTTATATATTTACTACTAAAAAAAAGTCAAAAAAAGGATCATCATCTTCATCTAGAGAAAAGGGCAAGAGCAAAATGTTATCGAAGCGAGCGAAGGTGAAGGCGCCGAACCCGAAGAAGCACTCGAAGAGAGAGAGAGGGAAAAGGGCTACACCATCAAGAACACCTACTTCCGATATGTTTACCATTCACTTCAAAAAATGCCTACCAACGAGGTAAACGTTTTTATTAATGCTCAATGTAACTATTGTACTAAATCTTATAAATTTGTGAAAGGTAATGGATATGGAACACTAAGAATGCACTTAGAAAGTTTTCATGTCACCGAAATGGGTTATCAAACATCTCAAACCCAACTACGAGGATTCACGGCGTCTTGCGGAGGTAACTCTAATCCTACCTCTTTATATAGGTATGATGAAAAAATTGCTAGAAGAGAATTAGTTAATGTTATTTGTTCTAAACATCTTCCTTTTCGTTTTGCAAATGACCTTCGTTTTGAAAAATGGGTTAGTACGGCTTATAATCCTTCGTCTAAAAAAATTTCAAGGTCAACTGTTACTTATGAAATTGATGTAATGGCTAAAGAGATTAAAATTGAAATGACCAAAATGTTTTCAAGATTAACTCAAAAAAACAAAAATATATGCCTGAATATTTGGAGTGATCATTTTTAAAAACATATCTATATGGGTATTATAGATTGTTGATTCGTGAAAAATTAAAAAACGTTTAATTGCATATAAAGAGTTTGATCAAGAGCATAATGGCGCTAATATTGCTCAAAAAAATCGTACGATTTTAGTATAATACAACATTTTAACAAAAAAAATATTATATTTCGTTTGATAATGTAAGTGTCAATACGACTAGTTTAGAACATTTTATTGGTTATTGTCAACCCTCGATTGGTGGTAGATTTTTTCATGTTCAATGTATATGTCATATTTTAAATTTGTGTGTTCAAAATGCTTTATTTTCTTTAAAATCACATGTTACTCCTATTAAACAAGCACTTTCTTATTTATCTAGACATGCACAAGTTTTGAAAAAATGAAAAAAAAATTGTATTGCACAAAAAATTCCTCCTAAAAAAATTTCACTTGATGCTTCTAACTCTACTTAAAAAATGTTAAATTCATCTTATGAGTATAGAAATGCATTATGCTCTTTTTTTGCACAAGAAGATTATGGTTTTAATTTATTTCCTTCTCAATGGGATGCATGTTCACAATTATGTGATATATAGAAGTTTTTAATAATGTTACCGCATCATTATTATTTGGTGTTTATTATCCTACTTCATTAATTAATTTAGATCATTGTGTAAAAGTTTTGATTGTTTTTACTTGGGCTACCGATGATATGATGTTATTTGTTCAATGAAAATTAAATGGTTAAAATATTTTACTTATGTATTTGATGCATTTATAATTGTTAAACTATTTAATCCTAGAACTAGAGCTAAATGTTTGGAAAGAATGTTAACTTTTTATTATGATAATTTATTTTCTTTGAAAGATAGTTTTTTTTAAGTAGTTTCACTTTCAAATGGATCTCTGTGAATTTATCCAAGAAAACCGATGCATTTATAATTGTTAAACTATTTAATCCTAGAACTAGAGCTAAATGTTTGGAAAGAATGTTAACTTTTTATTATGATAATTTATTTTCTTTGAAAGATAGTTTTTTTTAAGTAGTTTCACTTTCAAATGGATCTCTGTGAATTTATCCAAGAAAACCATTAAAAAAAATTTGTTTTGGCAAATCATCTGCAATTCGCATAGATAGTATACGTACAACACCAACAATGATTTAATTCTTCTTAAATCAACCATCACTCAACTTAAGAAAAGAAAACCGATAAAATAAGAGTACGCATTCAAAGAAATTTTAAATAGTTTCATTTTCATCTTTTTAAGTTTCAACCTGTATAAGTATGTCCTATTTTATTTAAAGTTTAAAGAGTGTTTCGAAAAAAAAATTTAAAATTTAAAGAGTGAATGAAAAAAAATGGTTGCCAAACGACCGAAATGAAATGGGTTAACTTCTTATTATTTCATCAGGCAGTTCACATGTAGAATTTCTCGTTTTATTAATACCTTTCAACATTTTATTTTTAAAATTATCCATACACATTTAAGATAGTTGTTCTATAGAAATTGAAGAAATTGAAAATATATGGAGAGTAAAATTTTATGGTGAATTGATTCTCTTGATACACTGTTACAATATATACAAATGTATTTTCTAATATATAATTGACATCAAATTTTTCTAAAATATTCTAACACATAACTACCGGAAGAATAAAATAATCATGATATAATCGTTGATTTGTAATATGTACAATAAAATAATTAAAATATAATTTAGCGTTGATTTGGAGCCGATCTTTAGCATCTTCAGTTGTGCAAATCTGTTTTACCATATCTCTAATGGGCCCGCAAGATGGAGGATCCTTGCTAATCTTGGAAAGGGATGGGGTATATATACCCCTCCATTTAATACACTTCCCCTTCATTTTTATTAATTCAATATTCATGTAAAATACCAATTTTGCCTTTTTTACTAAATTATTTAAGATACATACACTCCCCTCTAACACCCTAACCCTAATGCATTAATCTTAATTTTGCAGCCCAACCGCCGCTCCTCCGACAACCACCATCACCTCCGGCGGTCACAACCACCTTCTCTTGCATCCACAAAAAAAATTTAAAAATAGAAATTCAACAGCAAAACTTAGAAATAAACTTCCACTAATCCACAAAACTCAACAACAAACCCTAAACTCTAAACCAAAAACTTAAAAATTCAACTAAAACAAAAACTTATTTTCGACAAACCAGAGTCGACCAAAAATTCTCCCATCGACAATGGTTTGTCGACCAAAAACAATCCGGTCGACTCTGGTTTATCGACCAATTTTTTTTTAAAAAAAAATTGAAATTTTTGATAATATTGAGTCGACCAAAAATTATTCCGTCAACAATGGTTTGTCAACCAAAAACAATCCGATCGACTCTGATTTACCGACCAAATTTTTTTTTTAAAAAATTAAAATTTTTTATAATATTGAATTGAGTCGACCAAAAACAATCTCATCGACAAACCAGAGTCGATCGGATTGTTTTTGGTCGACTCAATATTATCGAAAATAAAAAACCTGGAGAAACATGCACGGGCGGCGCGGCCAATGAGCGGGGGGAGGGGGCACGGCGTGTAGGCGGCACGGGCTTAACGACAGAGGCGGATTTGGGGGGGAGTTGTAGAAAACGAAAAAAAAAGATGTTGTGGGGGCGTCTGGCTTTGACGAGAAGAAGATGAGGGCGGCGGTGGCGGGGGGAGGAGTTGCAGAAAAAAAAAAAGATGATGCGGGGGCGTCTTGCTGCGACGAGAAGAAGATGAGGGCGGCGGCTGCTTGCTGGACGGCTGGCGGTGCTCGGCGAAGGGTGGCGGCGACAAGTTGGATGGAAGGGAGGAAATGAAGAAGATGGGAGGAGGCAAAAAAAAATAAAGAAGAATGAAGAAAATGAAAATGGGGAAGAAATGAGAAAAATTAGGGTTAGGGTTTTAAAGGGGAGTGTATGCATCTATACATTTTAGTTAAAGGACAAATATGGTATTTTATACTCCCTCCGTCCTGTGATTTCTTTCACGTGTGAAGAGGGCACACAAAATAAGAAAAGTGAATTTAGTGGGGATTTTGAGGGGTAATTTTGTAAACTTTTATGTATAAAGTAAAGAAATGAGTTGACTTTTGGGTATGTGTGGAGAAAAGGTAATGGCATTTGTGTAAAATTGAGAATATTGTGAGGGTGGAGTTTATAAAGGGTTTTTCATTTTAAGGGTGTGAAAGTTATTGTGGGACGTCCCGAAAAGGAAAATATGAAAGTAATTGCAGGACGGAGGGAGTAATTAATAAATGGAAGGGAGAGTGTATTAAACAAATCTGGAGGAGTATATACCCAACCCTCTTTGGAAAGTAAGAGACTTTTTTTTTTTTATGGAGAGTTTACAAGATCATAAAATAAAATAGAGTTACAAATTATGAGCCTAAGATCTTGATCTTCAAACCAAACGGATATCACCGTCCACTCCAATCGCGTGAAGAGGAAAGACGAGCTTCTCTTTGTCTTAACATGTGTGTTCTCATATCAAGAATAGGAAACAGAATAAACAGACAAAGTTCCACGAGTATCCGATTCAAATCAAAAGTACCAGAGCAACAGGGCTCTCGAGACTATCTCAAAGAGCTCAACCATCAAAAAATTCTCACAACCACAACAAAATCCGCGCAACAAAGACATCCAACAAAAACTAAAACTAAGCCAACACCAAAACTACCTAAGAAAGTAATAAAATAGGATCAAAGAAATACCCGAACGGTCACTGTGGCTCCGTTACGGACAAGATTTGATCCCTAACAAGAACTGAAAAAAAAAAAAAAAAACTACACCAGATCTACTGATCTACAACTTAGATCTGTAGATCTATACCTCAAATAAGCAGATCTACAACTCAAATCTATCGAAAACTAAAATAACAAAAGAGATCGGAGAGAAGCGGAAAACTAACAGATTTGAGGCGACAACAAAGACAGAGTCAGCAACAGAGACAAGAATAATGACGGCAACGTGAACGGCGTATCTGCGACGGAAGTCGGTAAAGAAAGGGAGAAGCAACTGTAGAGAGAGAAGCTCTCTCTTCTCTCTTTGTTGTACTCTGAATTAATCAACAGTTTCCAATGTCCACTAATCAATACTCCAATTTATTCTTTTTGTAGGTTGTTTTTGGTCATTTGCATTAATTTTAATAAAATAAAATTATACCTAAATTAACCTTATTAAATAATTACTCATTTTAATTTTGAGAAGGAAAAAAATATTATTCGTCTTCCTCAACTTTACTTTTCTTAATTTCAGCATCCTTCCCAAATTTCCATTTCAAATTAAGAAAATCTAAACATGGAAGGAATTCACTAGTACAAAAGACAAATTCACAAAAATTGGAAAAAAATTTGCACTAAGATTTTTTTAAAAAAATTAGGGGCTCTCTACTCTGCAAATACAAAGTGTAGAGTCAAACATTCACATACACATACATGGACTTCGAGTTAACAATCGATTTGAATCAACCACCTCCAATAATCGACCATGAATCACACAATAAAGAAGGAGAAATCCCAACTTTATCGACCATGAATCACACAATAAAGAAGGAGAAATCCCAACTTTTGTGACGCCTTCTTTATTGGGAAACTTCATAATTGAACTAAATTAATAGAATCATGAGATTGAACACTCCATTATAGAACTGGACGTGCAAAGAATTTAGGGAAGACAGTGATGGAGAATCTTCAGATTCATCATAGAATGAGATAGTTCCCAATAAACCGTGGACAATTTAGGTATGTATTTTATAATTCTGATGTAACTTTGAATTCCTTTTTTATCCTATTTATTAAAAACTCACATGATTGTAGAATGATCTGATTCTAATTTTATTGACCCAGATACTCTACATATCCTATCATAAGCTTCTTTTTTATAAAATATACCGTGAATTGTGGATAATTGAAATAGAGAGATAAAAGAAGAAAAAATAGAAAAAAAAAGAAGTAAAAAAAGAGAAAAGGTAGAGAGGGAAAGGAATAAAAAAAAGTAGAGATAGTAAATTTTGTTGTTTAAGAAAATGAAAAGCTTATGACGAGATGTCCAAAATAAGTAAGTGAGAAATTTACGATCGAAAAGAGGAAAAAATAATCAATTGAAAGAAAAGTAGATGATAGAATGAGGCAGGTGAAAAAAAAGTAAAAGAAAAAACGAGTTAGTTTAATCTTACCTGAAACAATCTCATAAACGAGACAAGATTCAATTTTAGTATTTGAATTATACTGTACAACATGATTAGGTAAATTTCATAAATCCATGAATAATATAATATAATAAATTGACAATAAAAGGTAGATTATATAATATAATAAATTGAATTTATATCTCATACATATAAAACCGTTTTAAATCGTTTCCTTAAATGAAAAGATGTATAGCATTATCAATATCAAATGGTTGATCTCTAGCAAGTAGCAACTACAAAAATTGAATTAAATCTTTAAAACCAATGTAAAAGTTCTACAACAATTCTGCAAGTCATTTTTTAATCACTTGCAACCAGTAATGATTTAGAGCCTTCATTTGGCATTTCAGATTCAATTCTATACATTCTTCCGTTGAACCGTCTACCTATTCTCTTGTACACTTGATTGAGGACAGATAGGTGTGGAAAGCAATCTTACAAAGTGACTAGAAATGTCTGGTAAAACGCGTTTCATCAGCTGAGAGTACCTGTTGTATCATTGGAACAATCGTAAGTTACAACTAGGCTAGCTCGTTTAAACAAGTAAGACACAGATCGTTAAAATCATACCAGGGCAAAATAGACAACTTGTCGTACTTTTCCAGGACGAAAAGAATACATGATTGCCTCAAAGACGTAGCATTGAATGCCTCCGACAATTCAAACATGAGAGACACGTTTTCCACTGATATATCCTTCAAAATGAGATTCAAGTATTAGAAATAAAATGGAATGAATGTTTATTAGAGCAATATCCAAAATATGTTGATTGGAACTTACTTGTGCTATGGTGTATTCACAGAGACGCTTCAGACCCTCTAACAGATACTGATCAGCCGCTCGAAGAAGATCCTGTGCAATGTCTAAATTGACCTCAATGGATCCAGTGTAGATGTATCTGTAGTAAAAAATACAGTGTAAGTGTAATTTCATTAAAAGAGCAAGGAATGGGGATGGAATTTGAAACCATGTTCACCTCATCATCAATTCAAAAACTTCCCATCTAATATTGGGAATATCTATGTCTTTTGCATCTCTCTCCTGCAACGTAATTTAACAAGTATTTTTTTTAAATCACAACTTTTCTTTATGTGAGATGTAATTCTTAAGTAAAAAGCTGAAAACAAAAGAAAAGTGTGCTCACCCTGTAGCCCCCATCAAACATAGCTCGGAATGCATCACAAGAAGCAAGCAAACAAATTCTGTGTGCATAGAACTGTTTTCCTGATTATGAACATAAATACATCAAGATATTAATACACAATTCTTCACAGTAAATATGTGCATAGAAAAAGATTGAAGAAGCTGCAGAAGATCCCTACCTTCAACTAAAAATGTCACATCTGACAAAGTCGAATTATTTACATACTGCTCACCCAAATACACCTGCAGCAGAGTTGCACTTTAGTTAATTGGCACAGATAGTTTAGCCAAAATGATAAGCAGCTTCACTACATCTATGTTGCCAAAGCGATGCAACAACTATTTCAAATCATAATCAGGTTTAATTAAGAACATGATAGCTTCGCTCAGTTCAGAATAAGAAATGTCCGATCTTGTACAGAAAGGAAATACTAGTGCAATGTACAATAACTCAGGAAAACTCTCCTATAGAAAATATAGCAGATAAGGTAGAAATGATCTTGTACAGAAAGGAAATACTAGTGCAATGTACAACACCTGCAATATCTAATACCCTTTTTTGATAATTCAAGAAAAAAGCCCCTACATTTCTACAGAAACATGAAATGATCAAAGACAAGCAATGAAATACAGTAAAAGACTGACCTGAGGTGTTGGGGAAAGAGGAGCTGCATCCACAGGGCATAGTGAAGCGGCTTTATTGGCCAACCTGCATAACGCCACAGAACTATCCCTTTGATGTATTGAGTTAGTTGATGCCAGAAGCTCCAACAGCAATGACAGGCCTGAAAGAAAATGTGGTAGGTAAGGCAGGAAAGTTGCAGTTGAAGACTAGAAACTGCATTGCAGAAAGTCAAAAGTGCAAGAATATGCTATGTGGTATACCATCTTTATCAATGAAGATGGTTTTTTGGTCACATGGAGAGCAAAGGTGCGCCAGGGATAAAGCAACTCGTCTCTGAATAATTTTTTCTCCCACACGCATTATATACAATAAATGGTCCAATACCTGTCCATGTGAAATGTTAAGTTCATGATCCACTACAAATCATTGCCTGAAAAAATAATTCAAAAAAACCCTCTCTACTAATTCTCTGGTCTTTTAATTCATTATTTCACATCAGAATTATGTTTCAATCTGTTCTCTTTGAACTCAATTAATGGAAGACCATTCTGTCAATTTTCAAGGATAGAAGTCATTCAACTAACCCATCCACGAATCTTCTCTTCGAGTCTTTTCAGTGTTCTGGCTACACACTCTCTAGTAGGCTGCAACAAGATCAATACACTGAGATATATCACTTATTCATAACAAGATATAGCATCACTTGGTTAACCCATTAGTGATCTCTCTAACTGGAAGATAAAGTAGGTGAGATGTACTTGAACGATAAATTCAGTATCTTGAAGTTTCTGAACACCCCCCACTTTAATAAAATCTGCAACATTGTCCTAGAGAGATGCAAGGAAGAGGAATAAAGAAACAACAAAATACCAGTAAGTTCAACCAGCATAAGGATCCAAAGCGTTACACAAACTAAACTTCAATCATAAAATTCTATAACACCTCATTTTCTGCAAGCCCGTAAAGAGTGAATGCAGCATTGTGTTGCAGAAACTCATTTTTGGATTCAAGGAGCTTCAGTAAAGGAACTAACCCACCACTGTGGACTATACCACCTTGACTGTGTGCATCCTGAAACAGTTTTAAAATTTGTTTAGCACCCAATAATATAATACTCCTATATAGCAACTTGAAATTTTATAATATTAGATCAAAGAGAAAGAAACAGAAATTTTACCTGAGCTAACCTCCCTAGTGCAAAGGCTGACATTTCCTTCAATTGAATATCAGGCGACTGGAGCATATCAATTAGAGGCGGCACAGCACCTCTTTGAACAATATGCACCTGTACAAGCATTACCAACTGATTTATCAGCACAAATTATAGTTTCTAACAATGATTGTACTATTATCAATTAATCCTAGTATTCAAATAGAAAATTATTGTTTTTGGTCAACCTTGCAGTTGGAATCTGATGTAGCAAATTGTCCAAGCAGCAAGGCAGCTTCTCTTTGGCTCTCAGAACAAGAGGATCTGCTATCATGAACACGAAGCACTTATATAGGAAACCAGGCACAAAATGATTTTCTCATAAAACAAGCTTAAAAATAAGCTAATGCACAAGAAACAAAAAAAGAGCAAAGATGATGGCCAACAATTGTCACTCAATAATGCAGACCAGTGCGTTTGGCGAAGAATATGAGTAATTGCAAATATACACCCATCATACCTGAGTAACCCAATGACAGGTTGCAAAGCTCCAGCAGCAAGAACTAGCTTCTTAATGTCTGGGGATGAGTGGACCAGATTTCCAATTACACCAACCTGAATTTTTCCCATCAGTAGAACTAAGTGAAAAAAAAATTAGCTCAGAGACATAATGAAGTGCTGAGAGGTAACCAACCGCTTCAAAGTGTACAGAAGCATTCTCAGATCGCAGCATTGATATAAGAACGGGTAAAGCATTGCATTCCACAATCTGAAATTATCTAAAGATTAACAAAAGGTACAGCAGATAATAAGCAGATTCTTCATAAATTACTCAAAAAACCTGAGTTTTGTTCTCGCCATTTTTAAAAGCAAGTGTACGAATGGCTCCAGTTGCTGCTATCTGCACCTTTGTATCAACAGATTGAAGCAACCTAACAAGTGGAGGGATACCACCCTCAGCCCTAATAACATAAGTAGTGTTAAAAAGACAGGAAACCCATAAGAATCCAATCAAATAAGTACAATAAAAAATTGTTACCTAACACAGGTTTTGATGCTGCTATTCTCATGAGCAAGGCTAGTGATGGCATCAGCTGCTCTCCTAATGAGGCCATTCACTGCCTTGGAGTTTAGATCATTTGTAGGCCTCTTTAACATATCCACAAGATGTGGTAGAGCTCCTGCATCGACTATTAGCTGCTGATGCTCCTTCTGTGAAAAGGAGGTGGGTAGCAGATAAACTACATATAAGTAAAATGTAATGATGCAACAATAGTATTCCATGCATGATAAGTAACTGTGGTAGGATCTTTCTAGTAGTGGGTAATCTTCCATAATTAAAGTGTGCAGAAAATTAACAAGATATATGAAAAACATATCATGAACAGGGAAATTATGATATAATATTAAGTATTCAGCAATATTCTACCTCATCCATTTAACATTTGCAGTTTACTAGTTTAGAGTAACAAAATTGATACAATGTTCCAGACAAGGTACACAAGCTAGCAGAGTAGTAGTTCAGAGAACACCAGAACTAGAAAGTTCAGGGGTTCCCTTGGTGTGCAGGCGTGTGACCCAAGGGATCACATTCTGCACAGGACAGACATGTACAAGAGGGGTGATCCATATCCATTTTTTAGGAGTACAAAATGGAACTAGATGGGCATAACAGGACAGGAAAATGGAACTTGGAGAGATAGAGATAACCAAACTGATTTATATATCTCCGGAGTATAATTATGTTTCAGTTCAGCTAAATAGTATCTACCAAATAACAAACCTTCTCGAACCTCTTACTCATAAAGAGAAAACTAAGAAAACATGAACATTATTTTAAAAAAAACAAAAAAAATCAGGTACCTTGATGGCAAGAAGCCCTAGCGTGAGAGCACTTGCCTTCTCCACGACATGCTCATATTGACCTGGAGAGGTGTTTCCCTCTTTCACAGAGGGTGGAGTCTGCAAATGCCTAACCAACGACGGAACCCCCGCGCAATCCACTATAAAGTTCACTGTATCTTCTGAAATTACACACATCCAACCATAAAATCACAATTCAGAACTCGGAGAATAAAAACATCAACTATCCTAGCTGCAAACAAATAATTAGCCACTCTATCCTCTAAAATTAAACGTGCACCATGAATGAAAAGGTAGAATTTCATTTTGTTCTCAGTACCATCATAGGCGAGCTCGGAGAGGACCTTGATGGCTTGTTTGGCGGATTCTCGATCGTTGTCAGAAGACGAGAAAGATGAATCGAGAATCTGGATTTGAGTGCGAATTTCGGTGAGAAGATCTTGATGCAAATCCTCATCAGAATGATCGAAGTCATACACATCATTGCGCTTCCTCTTAGAGCTCCGGTGTGGCAACGACGACTTCGAAGGCGATTGCCTGCGGAGGCGCGGCCGCGAGGTGTTGTCCATTTCTAAGAAATGAGGGGTATTGTGGGAATGAAGTGAAGAGTGCGGGTTTAGCGAGTCGAGATAAGAGTTTATATTAATTTAGGGGATTTGGGTTCAGCGCGCGTTTAAAAAATTTAAAAGTTTTCCCGCAAATACAAATTTCACATTCTGAACTGCACCAAATGCGCGCGTAAGTACATTAATACTTATTTACTATTTTTAAGAAAAAATACATAGTTTCTAATTCAACTCACCAAAAATAATATTTATCTTTATATTACATATAATAACTAAAATTTGAATACCAAAAGTTTTATTTAAAATATAAAGAGATTATTCTCTAATAGGGTCATTATTAGAACCCCTTAAACTAATAGAAACACCAAATTTTATAATTTTTTAATAGAGTCAAATTAAAGCCCAAAAATCTCATACTACCCTTAATCTCATTATTTAAACTATTTTCGTCAATAAAAACTATTAATGAGATATTTTAAATTCCATAAAAGTTGCAGAGTCAAAATCCTAGAATTTAGGTTATGTTACCCGTAATTTACTGACTTTTCAAATTCGATTTTCGAAAAATATTCTCTCAGATTCTTGTTATGCACCGAAGAAAAATTCCGACAAAGTGGGATAGCTCAAGTGGTTAGAGCACCACTACCTAGGCCTTAGGTCCTGGGTTCGAGTCATGGGGAGGGGAAAAAAAGGGATGGGTATTTAACTTCCATCAAAACCGAAGAAAAATTCCCAAATTCGCTTTTCAATTTCAATTTCTCAATTCGATGATGCACTGAGATCAGAATAAGAAATTCCCAAGTACGTATCCAATTCTTATCCTTTTATTTTTTATCGTTCAATTATTGATGAACTCAGACCCTGACGAGATTTCATATTGATATTAGATCAAGATTTTTTTACTAAATATTTATTTCTCTTTATATTTTCGGAACATCTATTCTGTGTCTCGTCAGGGTTTGAGTTCATCAATGTCTCACTCAGATGCTGTATAGTTCTCCATTGTTTTTTTTTACTTTTCTTACTAAATCGATCACTTGTGTAATACAATCAGAAGCTTAATGTATAGTTCTCCATTGTTTTTTTTACTTTTCTTACTAAATCGATCACTTGTGTAATACAATCAGAAGCTTAATCATATGTCTTGTAACTGCACAATGCATATAGGTTTAGTGCACTGCTCAATGCATATCTATTCATGTGCATTCAACTATGCATATATATACATGTTACGAAATAGATATGCACTACTTACTTCATATTGTGTTTTTTACTCACATATAGATATGCAGTTCTATATACATACTTTTTCAATATTGCACACCATGCACTATTCACTCCATAATTTTTTTTATGCTTCTTATTTGAATTAATGGAATATCTACTTTTTAGAAAAAAAATTAAATTTTGAAAGTTGCTTAAATCTTACTTTTTCGAGATTCTCTGTTAATAACTCATATATGTTGATCAAATTTTGAAAGTTGCTTAAATTTTGAAAATGCAGACTCTAGAATTCTCGAAGCTAAGCAAGTGAAACCAATTAATGAGGATACCTATTTTTTAGGAAATTTTTAAAATTTTGAAAGTTGCTTAAATTTCACTTCTTTCGAGAATCTATTTTAATCTATAATTAAGGTATTTAGTTGACCCTTTAATTTGAATTAAAAATTTTGAATTGTGTCAAATTAGTAAAAGGGTATAATTGTCTTAGATTTTTCAATTTGACTCTATTAGACAAGAAAATTTGGTGTAGGTTTTATTAGATAAAACTAGTAGTGAAATAACCTTATTAGTTACAATAATACACATAAAAATATCGTGCAACTTATGTTCCAAAGTTAAATTTATTGAATTATTTTTGTTGAATGATACTTTAGTGCAATCTGTTGCACCTATACAATTGAAATTTGATTTCAATAAATTTAATCAAGGGTTGAGGTTAAAAATTAAATTGAGTAAATTAAACATAAAATTCAAATGTATATATATACCTAATCGCATAGAAAATTTTATTATTTTTGTTGGTATATATATAATATTAAAATAAATATTACTATTATAATTGTTGATTTTCGTTTTCTAGAGACTTGAGTGTGTGACTAACCAATAATTAAATAAAATAATAATAATAAATTACAAGGTATGAGTAACGAAAGGAAGACTTAGGGAAGGAAATTTATAAATTTCTTACTAAAATTGCTTTTTGGGGTTTGATTGTTTTTATGTGTCAGTATCCTGTTACAAAGATCGACTAATAAGGAGATCAATTCAATTGTCCATTAAGGGATCCTAATTGAAGTTGGAGTGAAGCTCTATATGGATTGTCCCTCATATATTATTTGCACCTTAAAAATTTTAAATCACATAGAGAGGAGCATAAGTCTCAAACTTACCATCAGACCAATGACTGTGGGTTCTTTGATTGTATATATGATAGAGTATATTAGAACATTCTCAGTTCAACTCTTCGTTACATGGTTAATTTAATTATCTTATTTATGGTGTGTACAATGTTTAACTAATTGAACCGATCTCAATCCTTTATTTTAGAGTTAAGATCCTGATTTTACACGTTAGTAATTTATTTGTAATCATTTAAAAGTTAAAATTAGATTGTAAATAAACAAAATGTGATGATTTAATTTACAATTAATCCAACTTTTAAGTATAAATGTGCAATATCTTCACAATACTAAAATTCCAAATGTTTCAAAAAAAAAAAATTGAGATCAATTGCAAGATCATAGCGACATAATACATATCATACTAATATCTCAGAAATCCGCTACGTCTGCTATCCATCGAGGAATGTCTCCATCTCTCCAATCATGAGAAGAGTGAGCACTAGCGGCCCATTTCGCTATCTTGTCCGCCGCCACATTTCTAGTCCTGGGATTATATACGACTTTGCACACTACAAAATCGTCAATCGATTGTCGGATTCGATCCAGGACATAACCTTCTGATCCCCACACCTTCTGATTCTTGTCAATCAAACGCACTGCGTCCAATGAATCAGAGTAGAGAACCACTTCCCCCACGCCATCTTCCTTACACCACTTCAGCCCTTCCTCCACCGCTCTCAGTTCTACCCCCACCACGCTCCCCGGATTCCGGATGGCTTTACCTATAGCCGCACATATGCGTCCGTCTGGGCCTCCCACAACTACCCCAATACCAAATCTGCTCAGCTTTTCATCAAAAGCCGCATCCACTTTGACCTTAATACTAACCTGTTGTGTTGGCTCCCCCATTCTTCCTCCCTGTTAGAGTGCTCCCCACTCTTCACATCCTTTGATTGATAATCGGCTAGGAAATTTAACACCCACCCCATCTGTGAGAAACCTCCACGCCAACCTCCCCCATCCCTGCCAGTTTGTGTGGTATCATGAGAAATCGTACACTGTTCTTTCCACACACCCCAAGTCACAATAACCACTTTCTCCATCTACCCCTCCTTCAATTCTGCATACATCTTCCTAAGCAGCTCCCCCGTATCAAGCCTATCCCCCCTTTTAATATTGACCACCACCCCTGCTCTTTCCATATTGCCCTGACCATCTTGATTTCCACACATTGAGCATTTTCCAGACACCGGAATGTGGTGTGCTTCCAAGTTGCCCTCTGTGGCCAGGATATCCCACGCCACTTTCCACCAAAAGATTCTAACTTTCGGGGGCACCCTTAGTTTCCATATTTTTGCCCACTCATCGCTTTGAGTCTTCCCATCGGATACCGATTCAAAAGAGTTTCTCTGCTCCTCCACCTCCCTGGCTTTCCAATATCCCGTTTTGACTGAGTACGCTCCTCTTTTACCCATTTTCCAGAACATTGAATCATGTACCCCCTATAGGCACATTCAGTATTGCATTGGCTTCAAAAGGGTAAAAGGCTTCCTCCACCAACTCGACATCCCACTCATCACCCTCCTTGATAAATCGGCTAACTAGCGAACCACTCGCCACTCTTGATATTATCCTACCACCAGCAACATCTGACACCCATATGTCCCTGAAGATGCGCACTAAGTTGCCATCCCCTATCCTCCAGAACAACCCGGCTTCCAGTAGCTCCTTACTCCAGTGGAGCGACCTCCAAATGAAAGACGGGTTGCTACCCAGGTTCGCCTCCATCACATTTGTATGCTTAAAATACCTTGCCTTTAATACTTTACTAATCAACGAGTCTAGCTTCTCGATGATCCTCCATTACTGTTTCGCAAGTAGGGCCTTATTAAAAGTGACCATATCCCGAAATGCTAGCCCCCTGCCTCTTTAGGCTCACTCAGAACAGCCCACTGTTTCCAATGCATCTTCTTCCCTTCCTCCTCGAGCCCCCACCAGAAATCGGCCACCAGTTTCTCAATGTCCTTGCATATAGACGTCGGGACCCTAAAACACACCATTGTATATGTTGGCGCCGTCTGGAGGATCGCCTTTATTAAAACTTCACGCCCCCATTCCGAGAAGTCATCTCCCTTCCACACCTCAATCTTTTTTGCCACCCTATCTCGTAGATAACCGAATTGGATTCATTTTGCTTTCATTGAGAAGGTTGGCAGCCCTAAATATATTTCATGCCCAATCGTCTTCCTAATTCCCAAGGTCTCATGTATTGTCCTGCTATTTTCCGTTCTTGTCAACGGGCTAAAAGTTATCGCGGACTTCTGATAATTTACCATTTGCCCCGAGATCTTGTCATACTTCTTCAATACCTATTTGATGATCTCTCCTTCCTTCCCTCCCGCTTTGAAAAAAAGCAAACCGTCGTCCGCGAAGAACAAGTGCGTAATAGAGGGCGCTCCCCTTGCAATTTGTATACCATGCACCCTACCTCCTCTATCCTCTAATTCCAACATCGTCGATAAACCTTGTGCACAAAGCACAAATAAAAACGAGGACAAGGGGTCTCCTTGTCTGAGTCCTCGAGTTGGAGTGAGGTGTCCCATGACCTTATCATTGACTTTAAAGGCATAACGTACAATAGTCGTGCAGTGCATAATCAAGTGTACGGTTCTTGCCCGAAAGCCCAGTCTAAGCAAAATTTCCTCAAGGTACTTCCACTCCACCCGATCGTATGCTTTACTCATGTCCAACTTAACTGCAGCCACACCTTCTCGACTCTTATTGTTTCGTAGCCAATGCATGCACTCATACCCCATTATGATATTGTTAGAAATCAACCTCCCCGGTGTGAACGCACTTTGATTGTCATCTAGCTATTATCCGTCCCATAATCTTCTTCAGTCTGTTCGTGATGACCCTTGCCAAAATTCTATATACCACATTGTTGAGGCTAATAGGCCTATAATCTGCTACCATCTTCGGGTCTTTCTTCTTTGGGATTAATGTGACCCATGTTTCGTTCCAGGAAGTAAGATCTCTCCCTTCATTCAACACTGTCAACACTGCCTTAGTGATATCCGCCCCCACCCCGTTCCACGATTTCTGATAAAAACCCGCTGAAAAACCTTCTGGCCCCGAGCTTTTAACGGATTCAGTTGAAAAACTGCTTCTTTCACCTCTTTCCCTGTGTAAGGCATCTCCATGAAGTCATTCATATTCCTCGTGACAACTACATGTACTTTCTTTCACCTCTTTCAAAATTTAAATGTTCAGTTTTAATGACAAATCTTGAATGATAGCAAAAAAAAACTAGACCACAATACTAAATATTCTCAATAGTAAATAATCGACAATTGAAGTATTTAATTTTAATATTTGTAAATTATGGGAAGAAAAATAAATACATTTTAAATAATATTTTTAATAACTCTACAAAAAATTGAATTGTTGATAATATAGATACAATCTGCAAACGATTGAAACATGAATGTGAAAAAAACGCAGATTATTCCTAGCCGGTTGGATTCGAACCTTACTAAAAATAGAAGTAAAATACTTCAACTTTCCTACAAGCCCATTGAGACATCAACGGTCAACCATTGTTGCAGTTGGACAAATGTAGAACTTTAAATATATATAGTATAAATATTTTAGACATCTTTCTTATATCATAAAAATATATATTTGTTGACTTGTGATATAACTGTATTTTCATATTCAAATAAAGTCTTCGATCCAAGTAGTTCGTGATACCAAAGTCAACGCAAAATTCAATTTCTGAGTTTTAATGATTATGGTTAGAGATGTCTATCGGGCTGGCCCTAGCCCTATAGGGCCAGCCCTACAGGGCTACGGGCTAAACGGGTTAGGGCCTTAACCGGTTCATATTTAACGGGCCTACAATTGTTGGGACCTAACCCTAACCCTAGCGGGCCACGGGCTAAACGGGTCACTAACGGGCTACAATATTTTTTTTTCTTTTAAAATTAAAGATCTCAATTGGTACATCCAACAAGCAAATAAAATATAAAAAATACATAATTCGTTAATGATTAGTAAATGAGAAAAAAAAGTATAATTTAAACACCATTCTAGAACTCATTGGTCCTTAATATGACCAAATAAAACTAAACAAATATCATAATCTAATAAAAAATAGTAATAATGTCTAATTGATGATAATGGGCTTCTTAATGCTTATAGTTATGGTTATTGGTCAAATGACCCAAAATTTGTTCTTAGGTTATTTATTAAAAAAAAGAAAAAAAGGTAACAACTCGGGCTAGCGGGCTGACCCTGTAGCCCTGCGGGCTGGCCCGGTTTAGCCCACGGGCTAACCGGTCCGGGTCAAAAAAGCCCGGTTTTAAACGGGCCTTAAATTCATGAACCCTAACCCTGTATTTTTCAGGGTTAAACGGGCCAACCCGGTTAGCCCGGCCCGGATAAACATCTCTAATTATGGTATACTATATGTTATTCTTTCTTTTACTTAGTATGGGTTAAACAAACAGAGACTAACATGTCATTAATCTAAAACATAAAATAGTACTCCATTCTCCCAAGTTTGGACCATGGGTCCGCAAACTAAGAAAAATACATAATGAGTGGAGTGTTGGAGGTAATTTAGAATTATTGGATTGATGATCAATGACATTTTGTGTAAATATGTGAATATTGTGAAGGTTGATTTTATAAATAAGTTTACGTTTTTAGGATATGGAAAATGAATAAGAAAATAGAGCAAAAATAATTGTGGAATAAGAGATTATCCACTCCAAGCGTGCAAGCCTTCTCCACAGGTTGGAGGGTGTTTCCTCTCTCACAGACGATGGAGTTCACTGTATGTTCTATAATTACACATTCATGCATAAAATCAAAATTCAGAACCAGAACTAGAAGAGTAAAAAACATAAAAAAAAAAAAATAGAATTTCATTTAGTTATGTCATTTCTCAGCTGTGTTTAAAATTTTTAAAAGTTTTCCAACGAATACATATTTCACATTTTGACCTGTATCATACCTACTAAGTACACTAATACTTAATACTCCCTCAATCCACCAAAAGTAGTCCCACGGAGGGTGGACACAAATTTTAAGAAAAAGGTAGATAAAGTAGATAAAGTAAGGGTATTATAGGGTATTGTGAGGTCCATTGTGAATAAAGTGATTGTTTATGAATAAAGTTTATGGCAAATTGAGTAATTAAGTGATGGTTGAAGGGTCATAGTTTTCATAAAGTGCATGTGACTACATTTGGTGGACAAAAAATATAAGGCTAATGAGACTACTTTTCATGGACGGAGGGAGTACTTGATATTTTGAGAAAAAAATAAGTACACTATTTCTGTATCCATCCCTGGCGTGTCCACGACAATAAAGAAGAGTAAAAACATAAAAAAAAAATAAAAAAAAATAGAATTTCATTTAGTTATATCATTTCTCAGCGTGTTTAAAATTTTTAAAAGTTTTCCCGCGAATACACATTTCACATTTTGGCCTGTATCATACCTACTAAGTACACTAATACTTAATACTTGATATTTTGAGAAAAAAATAAGTACACTATTTCTGTATCCATCCCTGGCTCGTGTCCACGACAATAAATTATTTTTATTTATATTTAATTTGAATTTAATTTCATATTAATATTTTATTTTATTCTTATCAAAATTATAAAATTCTTTTTTTATTTAATTTAATATTATTTTTATCAAAAATCTCCTCTCCACAAAATAAAAAATTAATCTCATTACCATAACAACCTTCTAGAATATTTTAGAAAAATTTGATATTACTGATTTTTTTTTTTATAAAATTCTCATTTGATAACCACATGTCTATATATACAAATGAATTTCTTAATCTATTATACATCCAATCTTTCTAAAATATTCTACAAGGTTGGTATGGCAATAGATTAATTTTTATTTTGAAAAAAGATTAATGGTTTTAGACTTATGGTTTTATAGAGATAATATTAAATTAAAAGTAAATTTTTTTGTTATAATCTTGATATGGATAAAATAAAATACGGAGTATTAATATGAGATTAAATTCAAATTATAAATAAGAAATATTCTCTGGGATTATTTTGCACGGTTTGACAGACACATTTTTTTAAGAAAAGTGAATTTAGTGGTTGGTGATGTAAGATAAAGAAGGTGTATTTTGGGTGATTTGATGATGTATAAAGTAAAATGTATGTAAAAAACAAGTGACAATTTTAAAAATAAAATGATGTTGAGAAGGTATTAATTTTTTTTTGGGTATTTCCATATTAAAAGTCTACAAATAATCACAGAACGGGAGAGTAATTTATTGACGTGGAAGCGGTGGGCACAGAAGAATTAGTGCCCACTAGTTGACTCTGATTACCTATAATAATAAAATCTTCAAAAAAAAAAAAAGTTTAAATTGTGCATATTCAACTCAAAGTTATAATGTGTGAGGAGTACACTATATATAGAGAGCTCAACATTCTAGAGTTTTCTATTTAACAATAGTTTGTTAAATATGTAACTACCTTTCTATATGTATAGGTGATTCGGGTGGAATTTACACATTTTTAGATGCACATGTGAGCTCATTTTGATGTTGATTTCATTGATTTGTTGGTTGATTATGATAATTTTAGTTGAAAATAAGAGGAAGGTAGTGTTTTGTCGATTTTGAAGGAAAAACGATGGATTTTGGAAGCAAAACACTTACCATACTTCACTGGATCAAAACGAGAAGGAGACCATTGGGTTCGTCTCGAAAAACGGAGTGGAGTGGCCAAAAGAATCGAGTCGATCGGAGGTCGGAAGCAAAAGTTATGCACGAAACAAGTTCGAAGTGCAACTCGGTCGAATGCCCAGAATCGACCGAGTAAGAAGCAAGGCCTGAGACCTCAATGAGCAGTAGCTCGGCCGAGTTGGAGGAAAAATCTTGAAAAAACACCTCGGCCGAATGCCCAGAATCGGCCGAGGAAGGAGGATGGCCAGAGAGGGCTGCAAACAGCAGCTCGGCCGAGTTCGAGAAGATGGCAAGAGCAGCTCCTCGACCGAGTTCCCAGAACCGACCGAGCTCGAGCATGGACCTGAGACTGGAATGAGTTGCACCTCGGTCGAGCCATGAAGAAAAGTCTCTCAAAACAAACACTTCAACTCGGCCGAGTGGTCCAACTCGGCCGAGTGATCCCTGTTTCGGCGGTTTTTGTGCATTTTGTCCAATTTTCAAGGACCTAAGTGCAATTTTCATTCCCAAGCCCTACTCCAACACTATAAATACTTTCATTCTTGAATTCAAACAGATCCTACCCCCTTTCACAAGAATTCTACACATACAAACACATGCTTGGAGGTAATCACCATCTATTTCTTCAATTCTTCATCAAATCAAGCAAGGAATGAGTCAATAGCTTTGGAATTCAATTTTCCATCATCCATTAGACTAAGCTTTCTATTTCTCTCTCTTTTTATTTAGTTATTTCATTTGGTTTTGTTAATTGGATTATGTTGTTGATTGGCTAGAACACTTTTGGTTCTAGAGCCTTGTAAATACTTTTGATGAAGTTTATGAATTAATGTTTTGCTTAATTGGTGTTTGTGTGGCTTAATTCTATTTGAATGCTTAGTTTATATTGCAAAACATGTCATTAGTGTACAATAGTGATATGTTAATCTTGGTTAATTGAAATTTGATTGAGAAATCTCTTTTGATTAATTGATTGCAAGCATTTGACCTAATTTTATTGAGAGATTGAAAGATGATCAATGATTAGGAAGATGTGTGATGATCTTAGGAGCTTGATTGGGTTTTATGATGCAATTTAGGTAGAGATACTAAGTTGTGTGATATTTTCTTTGGATTATTTGGATTGAAAAGACTTTTAATTCACTATTTTGTGATCAATCTTATAGACAAAGCATAACACAACTTAAGTATATAGTTAATCATAAATGGATTCATTAGTATTGCATGTGCTTTAGAACTAGGGGTGTAAACGAGCCGAGTCGAGCCGAGTAGTGCTGAGCTCAAAACTCGACTCAATTGTTATACTCAAAACTCGACTCGACTCGGTCGAGCCTAAAATTTTAAAGATCGAGCTCGACTCAATAAGAAACTCGATAAACTCGAGCTCGGCTCGATTACCTATATAATTTTCAAAATTAATTTTAAAACATACTTTTAAAAAAAAAAAAAAAACTCGAGCTCGACTTGACTTGATTACTCGTATATAAATATAATTTATATATTAATGGCAAAATATTAAATATTGTTCAAGCTCGATTAGGCTCGCGAGCCTTTCGAGCCGAGTATTTATGAGCTCGAACTCGAACTCGGTAGCTACTCGAGTAGCTCGAAAGTCGACTCGACTCAATTAACTTCGAGTCGAGCACGAGTAGCTCGCGAGTAGGCTCGACTCACTTACACCCCTATTTAGAACCTACCTTCTCTTAATTTAGTTCTAACCGTATTTCTCTCGTTTTGTGATTTGCATGAACACTTGTTGATCGATTTCTTTATTACTCGTTTAATTGTCTATTTGTGACAACTTGGGTAGATAATTAGGGGTAATTTCATACTACAAACTTATCGATCGCCGTCTATTTAGAATTCAATCGACAAACTCTACTTTTACACTACACCTCTCCGTGGGATCGACCTCGTACTTATCATGCTACAATATACGTCGTATACTTGCGATTGTGTATTTTGGTGTTGCATAATTCTTGAATCAATAGGGTGTGTATGTATACAAGTGTGTGTGTGTCGCATGTGTGAGTTTTGCATGCATGTGCATGCATGTCGCCTATGTATTTCTATATTCTTCAACATGCCCCGGAAGAAACTAAACCATGGTGACCTAGCTCAGTTTGAACCAACTAAGAAGATGAGCAAAGCGGACTGGAGCAACGGGTTTGGTGAGAAGGTCAGCTGGTTGATCTTCAGATGTAATGAATCGAACATCAAGCATTCAATTTTGCACCTTTTCTCTAAGAAAATGAACGTCCACCTCAATGTGTTTGGCACGGGAGTGAAACGCTGGACTAAACACCAAAGTGATTACCCCTTGATTATCACACCAAAGTAGACTAGGAGTAAGGACTGTAATGTGTAGTTCCTTGCAAAGACTAGCAATCCAAATGAGACCAGTTGTAGCAAGTGCAAGGGCCCTATATTCTGCCTCTGTGTTGCTTCTAGCTACTACGTATTGCTTTCTCGAGCTCCAAGAAAGGAGATTTTGTCCAAGAGTGATACAAAACCCTGAGGTGATGCGTTTGTCATCAATGTTTGAAGCATAATCTGCATCCACAAAGCCTTGCAACCTGAAATCAGAAATAGGAGAAAAAGAGATGCCATGAGTTAAAGAGCCTTTGATGTATCTAAGAACTCTCTTACAAGCTTTCCAATGATTTTGAGTTGGATTTTGCAAAAACTGGGATAATTTGTTGACACCGAAGGCTATGTCTGGTCTGGTTAGTGTAAGGTATTGGAGAGCTCCAACAATACTTCGATATAGAGTGAGTTTCTCAAATTGAGGGCTGTCAGAGAGAGAGAGAGCTTGGAAGAGGGACAGATAGGTGTAGGACAGGGTTTGGAATCAGTTAGGTGAGCTTTGGAGATGATATCATTTGCATATTTGGATTGAGTGAGTTTGATGAGAGAATGAGTGGAGTGAGCTTCTATTCGCAGAAAGTAGTTGACCTCTCCCAAGTGTTTGAGAGAAAACTGAGAGTGAAGTGCATCAATGAGCTGTTGCACAAGAGTAGTGTCATCACCAGTGATCAATATATCATCCACATAAACCAGTAATAGAGTGATTTTGCCTTGACCGAATTTGTGGAACAGACAATGATCAGAAGTGGAGTGTATGAAGCCTTGTTGAACCAAGAATTCCTTGAGGGTGTCATACCATGCCTTTGGAGCCTGCTTTAAGCCATAGAGAGTAGGGATGGCAATTTCAACCCGACCCGCCCCGACCCGTGCTATTTGGGTTGCCCCGCCCCGGACCCGTTTTAAAATGGGGCGGGTCTGGGTATCACCCTCGACCCGTGACCCGTTTTTATACTTATTTTCTATATATATTATACATATAAATATAATATATGTTCAATATTTTGATGTTTATTAATATATAGCAATAATTCACCTTCATAAATGTGAAAATAAATTTATAAACATGATACTAAGACTATTTTATTTATTTTTCAATACAAATCTAAAATTTATGTTATATGTTTTTTTTTTTTAAATATTATTTTTCAATTTTTTTAAAAATATTTTTTATAATGGGTCGCCCCGATTTGCCCCGGCCCGCCCCGTGACCCGAACGGGTCGACCCGAACGGGTCGACCCGTCCCGGACCCGAATTGAAACGGGTTGGGTCCGGGTATCTAGGTACCCGGCCCGACCCGGCCTATTGCCATCCCTAATAGAGAGCTTTTCTAAGTTTACATACATAGTTTGGATGCTCAGGATGAACAAAACCTTCTGGTTGAGCAATGTAGACAATTTCATGAAGCAATCCTTTGAGAAAGGCATTGTCGATGTCAACCTGCTGTATATGCCAACCTTTTGAGACAGTCAGAGTGAAAACAATGCGAAGCGTAACTGGTTTAATGACTGGGCTAAAGGTGCTAAAGTAGTCAACACCAATTTGTTGCTGAAAGCCTTTTGCAACCAGTCTGGCTTTGTATCTCTCAATAGAACCATCTTTGTTGTATTTAACTCTGAAGAGCCACTTGGTGGTGATGGGGTGAATATCTGATGAAGGGGGAACAAGATTCCAAGTGCCATTTTGGATCAATGCATCATACTCAAGTTGCATAACCTTTATCCAATCAGAACTCTTACTTGCCTCAGTGACAGAAGTGGGCTCATGAATAAGTGTGGAGGAGATGAGTGCTCTAGGCTTGTAGATACCAGATTTTGACCTGGTTTTCATAGGGTGAGCATTTTGAAGAGTGGGTGAGGCAGAAAGGCTTGGGGAGTGAGAAATTGGAATGGTTGATGAGGCAGTAGGGTTTGGTGAGTGAGAAGATAGATGTAATGTAGGTGGAAGTATATATCTTGATGAGCTAGAAGAGGATTGAGGAGAAGGGCGATTATGTAAGGCGGAAGGAGAAGCAGATGATGAGGGAGTGAGAGGAGTGTTTGGAGGGAGGAGACAAGGTGTTGGAATCTGAGCAGAAATGAGAGGATGAGGTGTGTGAATAAGTTTGGCCTGAGAGAAGGAGGGGAACTCATCTTCATTGAATTGCACAGATGCTGATATAAAAAATTTGCCAGAAGCATGGAGGCACTTATAACCTTTGTGAGAAGAACTGTAGCCCAGAAAAATGCATTTGGACTTCTGAATTGCAGTTTAGATGTATTGTAAGGCCTGAGAAATGGGAAGCAAGCACACCCAAAAACTCTTAGAGAAAAATAGTCAGGTGGCCTGCAGTGAAGTAGTTCAAATGGAGATGTATTTTTTGTGACATGAGAGGGAAGCATATTGATAATATGGGCTGCAGTGGAGAAGGCATGCCACCAGAAGGCCATGTTGAGTTTTGAACGAGCAAGCAAGGCTAGACCAATTTTTGTGACATGTTGGTGCTTTCTTTCAATCAAGCCATTCTGAGGGTGAGTATATGCACATGATAATCTCACATTAACACCAAATGGTTTAACTAACTTTGCAACAAGGATAAACTAAGTGCCCATATCATGTTGGATAGCTTTGATGAGTTTTCCAAATTGTCTTTCAACAAGTTTCATAAACTAAGTGAAAACTTAAAGCACCTCAAACTTTGCCATTAGAGGAAAAATCCATACAAACCTTGTGTAGTCATCAATAGTGGATAGATAATATATATAACCTTCTATAGATACAGTTGAAGCAGGCCCCCAAACATCCATATGTAACAAATCAAATGGAGATAAAGAATGATGCAAAACAGAAGAGAAGTGTTTCAAATGCATCTTCCCAATTTTACAATCATCACAGAAACTAGCTTGAGAAGGATTACAAGAAATGTTCACACTCCTCAGAACACTGGACAATGTAGAATCACTAGGGTGCCCCAATCTACAATGCCACAATCTCCATTTATTTTCATGTACTACATCATGATTAACACTAATAATAGACTGAATCTTATTCTCAACACTAGTACAATAACTAGACATATGTTGATCATGAGCAGAAGCTTTATTAACCTTCAAGTAGCCAAAATCCAGCATGTACAAACCATCCTTAAGCACCCTTCTCAATAATATCTTGTGAGACTTTAGATCATTAACAAGACAACAGTCAGCATAAAATTCAATGACGGCACCATTATCTTTAAGAAACTGAGAAATGTTCATAAGATTCTTAGTTATAGCTGGCACATGTAGTACATTGTTCATAGCAACAGAGCTAGAGCCACCATGCAATGGAATTTTGAAAGATCCAATATGTAGAATGGGAGAAGAGGCACCATTTCCAACAATAAGAGAGTCCATACCTTGATATGGCGAGTTGATATTCAGATTGGCAAGTTGGGAAGTGACATGGTGTGTAGATCCACTGTCAACAAACCATGGAGAGGGAGAGAAGCCAGTGGGATTACCAGAGGTGGAAGCACCTTGATTAACATGACCAATAAGAGTAGATGGCTGAGAATTGGGGTAAGGAGAGTATGTAGGCTGATATTTGGGTAAGATGAACTTGAAAGGGAGTGGATAGAGGTGGTCGAGGAGATGGCATGGAGTGAGAATTGGAAGTATAAGATCTGGAAGTGGGGTTTTCAAGGCCAGTATAGGTTTGATCAAATCTCTTGTAGCACTTAGCTGCTACATGATATTTGCAACCACATAATTGGCAAACAACCTTAGGTTTAGAGTAACCCCGGCCTTTTCCATTGTTTCTATTCATTTCTCTACTATCTCTAGAAACAGCATTAACAGAAGTTTGGAAAGAAAATGAGATATTACCTCCTTGAAGCTAGATAGAGTGTGAGCTGTGATTTAGCAAACGAACTTCATACGTTTGCAGTATAGACTGGACCTCAGGGAGAGAGGGAATGGATCCACGAGTGGTAAGTGAAACAACCACCGCATCAAAGTCAGCGCATAGATCTCCAAGGATATACAACACCAATTCATCATCCTTGATTGGTTGTCCAGCATGAAATAGGCCATCATCAATGGAACGCATATTTAGAATGAACATATCAATACTCAGATCACCCTTCCTCAGAGTTTGAAGTTGTAAGCGCAGGATCATGACCTTGGCACTTGACTATGATTGAAACAACAGCTCGAACACCATCCATAGTTGAAATGAGTGTTCACAACGACTTACATGGCCAAGCATGGACTCAGACACCGAGCTTAAGAGCCAGCTGAGGAGAAATTGATCCTTCCACTGCCATGATATCGAATCTGAGGTAGATTCAGCCGGATTCGATGGAACTGCTGTGCAGAGGAGAACATCCTCAAAGTTGTGAGCACGAGCTGAAGCAAGCACTTGATTTCGCCAAAACGTGTAATTATCATTGTCAATGCGAATTGACAATGTAATGAATCGGGGAAGAGCAGGAGATGAACTTTGATTAGCCATAAGAGATAGATCAGAGCAGTATGAGAGCGGAAGGGATCGGGAGTTGAATGATAGATGAAGATGTGAAGAACAAGTGATTATGATTGATGAAGATGTGAAGGGAGAAGGCAGTTACGAGCTGAAGGAGACGTGAAGAAAGGATGAACACGACGGTTTCTGAAACAGAGGTATGAAGATAAGAAGGAGAAAGGTAGAACTTGCAAAATACACATAAAAAACGAGAGGAAAAACTTGACCTCATGATACCATGTTTAAATTGTGTATATTCAAATCAAAGTTATAATGTGTGAGGAGTACACTATATATAGAGAGCTCACATTCTAGAGCTTTCTATCTAACAATAGTTTGTTAAATATGTAACTACCTTTCTATATGTATAGGGTGTGTATGTATACAAGTGTGTGTGTGTGTCGCATGTGTGAGTTTTGCATGCATGTGCATGCATGTCGCCTGTGGATTTCTATATTCTTCAACAAATAAATAATACTCTCTCTGTGCCAGTGAAAGCTACCCAACTTTCCTTTTCTGTCTGTTCCAATGAAAGTTACTCATTCCTTTTTGGGCAAAGTATTATCTCTCACATTTCATTATATTTTTCTCTCTCTCAATCACATCACATCACATCTAATACAACTACTTATTATATCATATTTCTTAATTTTCGTGCCCGAAGCTCTTGGGGAGCTTTCCATAGGACGGAGGGAGCTAGTAGTAACTAAAAGGGAGAGGACACCCCCAAAATAGTGTTATTCACACCCCGATTGTTATATACACCCCACTAAAATTTAAAAAATCAATTTAAAATACTAAACACCTCATTATTTTCCTATTATACCCTTTTCTATTCAAAATCTCATTCTTCATTCAAAATCATATTCTTACTAAACACACCCCATTAACCCTTTCCCCTTTACCAAAAAGGAAAAACGCAGTTAAAATTTTGAAGATGAAGAGACGAATAAGATATGACAAGAATTTTTCATTTGAAATGTCATTTTGTTGTGTTCGTGCTACTGTAACAGAGGTGTTCGGTTAGATTCGTGGCTGCGCGCACCTTGTTGTGCATGGTTGAAACGGCTGCACAACCAAGGAAGCCCACGACCGAACAATTTGCATAGTTGCACGACCGAAAGTGGCCGAACAATCTACACAGTTGCACAGTCGTATATGGCCGAACGTTGTATTGTAAATGTTTAACCCCTTATGTTGGATTGATGTTTCAACTTCTTCTATCAATTATGCAGTTAACAATGGATGATTTCCTAGTGAATTCCTAATTTAAGTACTACGGGGTACATTTTTGTCTAGTCAGTGGAGCTGTTTAGAATCATTATTGTCGCTTCCAAATCAATCATACAATTTGGAATGGAGTTCATTTGAAGACGCGTTCATTTCTCTTCTCGGACAAAATTGTTACACATATTTTTAGCTGTTGAATATTTATGCAAATTATTGTTTTGCAGAGAATAGCAAACCATTATATGTCTTTCACTTTGGGGCCAAAATTTCAAAACATAAGTATAATTATGCATTCGGCCAGTAGCTCATGTACACTTAAATATGTATTCGGTCGAAAACTCATGTACGTACTCTAGGATGTTCGGCCGGGAATGGTTGTACATGCAATGATATGTTCGGCCATTTCGATCGTACATACAGTGATGTGTTCAGTCACGATTCCTGTCGTACACTGACGACTGGTACAGTTTACATTCTGTATAAGGTGTAAAAAAAAGGTATGAAAAAAGTGTAAAAAATACTCCCTCAATTTTTGAATAAGTGTCACTTTAACATTTTTCAACAAATTAAGATATTAAATTGTGGTCAATATTACCCTTCATTAATGATAAATAATTTTGATATTAAATTTTTGTTTAATAAAGAATGTGGTCAAGAATGTATGTGGTATTCATATGTACAATATTTATGATTTTTCCATGATTTATGCTACTACATTAATTGAAATTGAAGGCAAATTATTTTATAAGGGTAAAATTGTCAAAATTGAAGAAAAAAACATAGAATGACACTTATTATAAAAATAATTAAAATGACAAAGTGACACTTATTTAAAAGTGGAGGGAGTATTAAATATACCTACATTAATGTTCTTCATCATGTTTTCTTTTTTTATAACCATATTTGTTGTAACGTTAATGATATGTATCCAGAATCTGGATATCCAGAATCTTTTTTCTTTCTGAATTAATTAATGTTTTATTAATTATATAATTATTGTTATGCCCTTAATTATAGATAATGACAACTAATTAATTAAAGCATGCGTATGCACTTTTGGTGGCCAGATTTCTCGTAGATCAAAATATACTGACAACGAATTTTTAATCTCCCAATACACATTATTACTCCATGTCATCATTAATAATTTTAAACGGTAAAAAACACAAATAATTTTTCCCACTAATTTCTTCCATTAAGTTAAGTTTTTTTAATTTCTCCCACAAATTTCTCCCACCACTACCACCCTTACGTTAAGTTTTTTTTAATTTCTCCCCCAAATTTCTTCTAACCTTACAACCATTACGATAATTTTTTTTAATTTCTCAAACTAATCTTCCGGGCTCCCGCACATGAAAATTAATTTAATCACTCCATTGAAAATTAATTTAATCAACACTTTGAAAATTAATTTAATCTTCCCTAAGTATAAGTGTACACTATTTATAATTTAATCAACACCTTGAAAATTAATTTAATCCTCCCTAAATATAAGTGTACACTATTGAAAATTAATTTAATCAACACATTGAAAATTAATTTAATCGTCTCTAGTATAAGTGTTATTAAAAATTAATTTAATCTTCCCTAAGTATAAGTGTACATTATTGGAAATTATTTTAATTAACACCTTGAAAATTAATTTAATTTTTTCTAAGTATAAGTGTACACTATTGGAAATTAATTTAATCAACACATTGAAAATTAATTTAATCTTCCCTAAGTATAAGTGTACACCATTGAAAATTAATTTAATCTAACACATTGAAAATTAATTTAATCATTCCTAAGTATAAGTGTACACTATTGGAAATTAATTCAATCAACACATTGAAAATTAATTTAATCTTCCCTAAGTATAAGTGTACACTATTGAAAATTAATTTGATCACCACCTTGAAAATTAATGTAATCTTCCCTAAATATAAGTGTACACTATTGAAAATTAATTTAATCAACACATTGAAAATTAATTTAATCCTCCCTAAGTATAAGTGTACACTGTTGAAAATTAATTTAATCAACAACTTGAAAATTAATTTAATCTTCCCTAAGTATAAGTGTACACTCTTGAAAATTAATTTAATCAACTCATTGAAAATTAATTTAATCTTCCCTAAGTATAAGTTTACACTCTTGGAAATTAATTTAATCAACACATTGAAAATTAATTTAATCTTCCCTAAGTATAAGTGTACACTATTGAAAATTAATTTAATATTTTCTAAGTATAAGTGTACACTATTGAAAATTAATTATTGAAACTTAAGTGTACACGTTGAAAGGAGGAGTCAGACACTTTACCCTAAACTAAATACCCTAAATCCTGGACCGTAAACACTATATGCTGAGAAACGAGTAGTCTAAGATAATTCTACCATATTGAATATAAATTCATAATGCATACTTGAAATTTATTTATTAATGAAGTCTAAATGTACACGTTGAAAGGAGTAGTCGAACCCTTTACCCTGAAGCATAAACACTATATGCTGAGAAACGAGTAATCGGAGATAAGTGTACCATATTGAATATAAATTCATAATACATATTTGAAATTTATTTATTAATGAGTCTAAGTATACACATTGAAATGAGTAGTCGGACTCTTTACCTTAGATCCTGAACCGTAAACACTATATGCTGAAAAACGAGTAGTCGGAGATAAGTGTACCATATTGAATAAAAATTCATACCAATACACATTTGAAATTTATTTATTAATGAAGCCTATATGTACACATTGAAAAGTTAACCTTAATATTTTATGACAACAATACTTTTTTACATAAGTTATTATTACGTGTCAGTGCTACATAATATATGTTTTTTCTAAATTTTTAGATTATCCCTATGTTATATCGCAAATCTTATCTCTTTCATGTAAATAGGATTAAAAAAATTAAAAAATATTGTATTCCTAAAAAAATTAATCGATCCATGTTTAGTAAATAAAATAATTTTTAGATCTAAATACAAGATTTTAAAAATAAAAGAAACATTTTTAACAATGTATGAAATAAATCATTTTATCATAAGATAAATAATTTTATTTTATGAAAAAATATTGTTTAATACTCCAATACATAATTGTTAAACTAATTATACATTTAAAAATTATATATTCAAATCTAAAGTTTTTTTAAAATAAATTTGAAAATATTTTTGGAATGATTTTTTTAATCACCAAAATTATATAACTTTTTTAAAACGATTTTTAGTTTCTTAAAACAACTTTAAAAAAAAAAATTGTATTTAATTATTATATATATATATATATTCAAAATAATTTTATGATTTATTTAATATAATTTTATTTACTAAACATCCATTGATTAATTTTGTGAAGATCGAATGAAATATTTTTTATTTTAGTTTTTAGTTTTGGGTTGGACTGTGTACTTGAGTCTAGCCATATAAAAAATATAAAGTATATATAAAATAAATAACTGTTGGTCCCAAGTTGAGTTTATAATATTGAGTAAGCTAGTAAAAGTCTAGAGGGGAGGGGTGAATAGACTTTTAAAAATCTTTCAATATATCAGAATACGTAATGCGGAATTTATCAAAGTAACAATGAGCCCAATCTAGTTTATACTCAACTTATATTCGTAATTCGAACTATTGTTATGAACACTCTACTTGTCTTGTTTAGATAGACAATTAATCAATTAAGCAATTAAACAAACAGTAAAGTAAATCAACACACAACGATTTTATAGTGGTTCGACAACTTGTCTACATCCACTCTCACAACTCCAGTCGTGAAATTTATTACTCTTCCAATCGAGTAGTCTTGTGATTTTAAGTCCCAAGATATAAGACTTAGATCTTCTCGAAAACACTACCAAGTGCCTCTTCGATCTAACTAGCTATTTTACAAGTAACTAGCAACTTGAAACAGTAAAACAAAAATAAAACTTCTCTTCGTTCAGTAGTAGCCTTCTTGTTCTTCACTTGTCTTCTGGCTTCTTTCTGAATCTTCAAACTCTGAGAGTATTTACTTCACTTGAATGTAGAATATCAATGCTTCAGTAGTTTTTCAGTAGTCTTTAATGTATGAATACCTCGCGGCATTTATAGGCTTCCAATTCCAAGAACTTTCAGTTGTGTAACAACCTTTTCTTGAAAACTAACTTGTAACTGATTCTTCTTATCCTTTCACGCGTTTCTTCAGTTAATTAGTTATTCCTTAACTAACTCTTCAATCTTTATCTTCAACACGCTTTTGTAACTAACTTCTGTCTTCTTGTTGACCTGTCTTGTCTTGTAATCTTGCTCACCTGTCTTGTCCAGTAGTAGTAGACTTCTTCTTCTACTTGTCTTGTGCTGTAGACTTCTTCTTCAGATTACATCAAGAACTAATCTAGTCATATTATCTAATCCTAACAAGACTATTACATTACATTAAACTCTTGTTATAAAGCTTAGTCAACTTAGAAATTACACAAAGAATACAAACAAAACACGAGCTTCTATACATCTCAAATAGCTCAGTATAAAACCTATCAAGTATACAAAGTACTTATAAACTGTACTTGTCCTTTTCTTTCATACTTATCTTTTGAAACTATTACTTGTCTTATGAACTAGTACCTGTCTTATGAACTAGTACTTGTCTTGTGAACTCTACTGATCTGCTCAAGATGACTTCATAACTAGACTAGATCAGTCAATACTTAGAAAATATTCAAGTCTACTTTTGGCTTATCAAAACTTATCTCATCTTTTCATCATTTAGGACTTGTCTTTAGGATTCATATCCCAACAATTTCCCCCTTTTTGATGAAGCCAAAACTACTTGAATCTTTTCACAATAGTATACTAGTTAAGTAGTTATCTTATCTTAAACACCAAAAGTTGTTATCTTTTCATTTCTTCAAATAAGATCAGTAGATATTACACATACTTAATATAAAAAAAACTACGTATCAGAGCAAACAAAAAAAAAACTAATCTGAAAGAGTACCTCCTTCTGGATTTGGAACACAGAACGCATCGAGTAGTCTCTTATGTATCACTGACATATGCTCTTCAGTCTCGATCTTCTCTTTATCCAGCAGGTCTTCTTCAAATTTCTTAATATGGTTGAAGTCGATCCTCTTTCCAGAACCTAACATTGGAGTGATCCACTTTGGAAAAATAGGAACTAGAATATTGCAATTCACAGCAGCAGCTATCTTCATGATCAGATTCCACAGCTTCCGATCTTGAACTTCCATGAATTTATCAAATATAGCATAAAGTTCTTCAGAACTATCAGCTTCACCAAATTTACGAACAATCCAGTGATCTAACTCCCATTGCAACTTGAATTTGAACCAATCTTTACGATGTTCATCATCAATGATGTTGTCAATGAACGCGTCTTCAACTAGATCTGGATTAGCTTTCAGCTTCTGCAGTCTTCTAATATGCTTATCAACCTTCTTCCTGCAAGCATACTTAGATTCATCATCATTATCAATCTTCTGTTTCTTCACGATTGCAGTTTCTTCTTGTTGTTGATCTTCAATCACAAGCTTTCTTTTGACTTGTCTGGTCTGAACCTCAGCTTCAGGAGACGCAACACTTTTGCCCTTCAGCTGTCTCTTCTGCTCTTCAACCTTAGCTTGTTCAAGATCTGCCTTCTTGACTAGCCTTCCTCTCTTGGGATATCTTAATTCTTCTATCGCAGACGCAGCAGCCTTGACTTCAGGTTCAGCACTAGACTTTTCAGCAGCAGTAATAACTCTACTCGTCTCTTCCCCCTTTTTGGCTTCATCACTTGCCTTAAGAGTGAATAGACTAGTAAATCGAGTCATTTCTTCTTTCATAGCTTCCATCATTGCTTCTGAAGCTATCTCAATCTGTCTTTGATGCGTCTTGTCCTGACTCATCTTGTCTAGTTTAGTAGCAACCAGCTCTAGCTTTTGAGTGGACAGATCTAACTCAGTCTTGAAATGAGTAGTAGTCAACCTAAGCAGTCTGTTTTCCTCAGACATATCTCTTAGAAGCTTCCTGGCTTGCACCAACTGATCTTGTACTTCACGCCTTTGCTCATCTGCTATCTCAATCTTAACCCTGTAGAGTCTCTCCATCTTGCTTGATTCTTCGGCTAACGATCGAGCAAATGAGATAGATCTGTTCTCAGAAAAGTCAACTTGCTTCTTTAAGAAACTTTCAACTTCCGCATACATCTCTGCTCGGAAAGTTGAGTCCATCTTGTTGACCTCACCTACAATCAATTATCTTGAGGAGTCAACAAGCGATTGGTTCTGCTCAACTAGCATGTCCTTGACTTTCGAATTCAAGAACTCATCAATAGTAGAGTGGACAACATCTTTCAAGTCCGACTTTAGCTCTACAAGATAACCCTCAGGAAAAACTTGAGTGGACGATTGAGCTTCAAGGACAACTCCTTCTTGAACTTTCTCAACCAGTTCATCTTCATTAAACATCACAGCATCCATAAACTCATCGTCTTCTACACCAAACTCGAAAGAGTCAGCATCATCAGAATTTTCAGACTCATCCTCTGACTGATCTGAAGTCTGAATACCAGCATCAACAAGTTTTGCTGTCAACTCTTCTTCCAGTAGATCAGTTTGAGTTCCAATATCAAACATGTGCGATGAAGGTAAAACATCATCAGAAACATTCAGCATCCGCTTCACTAAGGCTGTAAGAACATGTGATGGAAGAAGTTCTGAATAGTCTTGAACTCCACTATTCTCTTTCTGTTCCATCTCCCAATCCATAAAATTTGAGATGCCTCCCATTCCTTGGATAACTTCAAAAAGATCATCTGTTGAGGACTTCTTCAATGCAACCCACGTGCAAATCCTAAGAAGTTTCTCATACTGCTCTGATGAGGTGTCTATCTCAATAGACGAGAGCCTCTTTTTCAAATTGTTGCTGACTTTAACACGAACCCTCTTCTCCCTTAAACACATCAGATAATAAACAAGGGATTCAAATCTAGTTTCGGAAGGGGTCTGAACAAGTGGGGTCCTTGTCTCAGTCGTTGCAGTGGCAACTAGTGGAGTTACCGAAATAGATGGGTTGATGGGTTCAACACATTCTGTTGTGGTAGGAATATTTGGGACGGTGGTTTCTTGGGACTTTGATGTGGCTTGGTTTGGTTCGACAGTTGTAGAAGTATCAACTGTATCGAATATAGTAGTATGTGGGGTTATGTTGGCTCTTAGTGGTTGTACTGCCAACACTGATGAGGTTTTGGGTACAGGTTTGGCACGAGATCGGAGTGATCTGGCCTTGGTTTTGACGGGGAGAGAGAGGAATTGACAAAGTTCGGGAAGAAGTACCAACCTTTTCTTCAGTCGACTTGTCTGGTGACGGACTTGAATCGACTCTCACCAGTCGATATACTTGCAACTCTTCCTCTTCCTTCTCAGCCTCCTTGTCTGATTGAGTTTCTTCCGAATCTCCTGCAGCCTCAAACATGGTCTCCTCTGGCACATACTGAACTAGTCTACCACTAGGTCCAACTTCAACTTCATCAGATTGTTCAGCATCTGACTCATCTTCTTTAGAACTAGTCGAGGCAGCATCATACATAGCATCATCAGGGTTGATCTCGACTTGTTTGGGGGCAGCAGTTCTAACAGCAGCTTGCTTCGCAAGAGCCTCCTTTTTCAAATAATGCTTTAGTGGGTGAAATGGCTTGCCTTTACTCCAACTAGTCTTGTTCGGCAACAAGATGGGTAGGATGATACTTAATTTGTTTCTGAAGCTCACATTTGCAGTCACCACCCAGTTGACTGTACTGGTGTCAACTTGCACATTCTTTTTGAAATACATCAATTTGTCCAAAAAGAATTTAGACCAGTTTTCTTCAGTGATTCCATCATGAATCACAGCCATTACTCTTGCTTTCTGGAGCGTCACAGAGTCAAAACTCCCAGTGACTCCTAACAACATCTTTGACGCAATGTCAAGAAGAGTCTTGAATTTGTCAAGTAGCTCCTTCTTCTTGACAGCAGGATTTTTGTCATCACGATTCAACCTCAGCTGCTTTCCACAGAATATACTCAGGTACCTCAACTCTGGACCTTCAGCATATCTCTCAATGTATATTGATCCAGATGGTAGCTTCAAGGATTCAGTCAAAAACTCACGAGTAATTTCTACTCGCCTTCTTCCAACAAAAGCTTCAATCAAGTCGCCTTGTCGAGTGGCTGTGGCATAAAATTCTAACACCTCCTCTTCCAGCACAACTTCAGGAAATGCCTCCAAATAGGGTCTTAAACCGCATCTCAAACATTTCATTAGAATTTCTTTGTTGTCATCGGTGTGATTTCCTTTGAAAAACACTGATCCTTCCACATGCACTTTTCCTTCGGTGGTATACTTTCTGAGATCGAATCTTGCCTGCATGTTAGTGCGAGCATCGAACATCGAAACAATCGACATAATAAAGCGGTTATGAAAATCGAGGGATTTCGAAAGTGTTGAATGCTTGAGAAGTTATGAAAATCGAGAAGTTATGAAATTGTGAGCAGTTATGAAAGAATAGTATGGGTTTTGTTAAACCTTGAGTTTTGAATCAATGGTTGAGATCGAAAAGTTTGATCCAATGGACAGATATGAAAGTCCTTTGAAATTCAGTTTTACGGAATCGAGAATATTACGTGATTTAATATCGTAAAATTTTGAAATCCGCCTCTTCTATTGGTAGGATAATGGGGTGTACTCATCTGACCTAGTATAGTAGAGTTTTGGCGCGAACTGGGTATGTACACCTCATTAACTAGAGTGTATAAATCCAATTCTAGGGTTTTCAAAAATTTCCATTAACAAATCACATTTATATCCTTAATTCGTATTGTTTAAACACTTAGAGTATTTAAATCATAAGAACACTTATCTTGTCTGTTCGAGTCTATTCAGAACAGACGAGTAGACTTAAGCACACAAGACAAGTTGGCTTAGATGCACAAGACGAGTTCCCCCTTCGACTGTGCTTGTCTATTCTGAATGTCGAACGCCTTCATGTACCTGTCTTATCTTATGCGATTTATGAGTGTTGGTACAAGTATAGTGGAATAATTAAGATGAATATCACTCTAAAGTAATGATCAAGGTTCAAACAAGATATATGTTACCAAACTTAAGAGTCAACATAAGGATCTTTAAGGAATCAAAGATTCCCCCTTAAATGTTTATTCCCTTAGTATTGCCCTCAGCTTTACCAGCTTCCTCATCGGGTTGTTTGGTCAACTTGTCTGACCTTCTATACCTGTCTGTTGAGTGAGTAGACGAGTGCTCTGCCCTTTTTGTGGTAACTTGTCTGTTTCTCCTTTCTTCTTAGGAATGTACATGTCTGGTTAGTACATTGCTACATACTAGTAGGGTCAAGATCAATTAGTCCTAGACTAATGCATAGTTCACGAAAACGAGCCTCAGCTAATGGTTTTGTGAAAATATCAGCTCTTTGAAAATCAGTGTGAATCTTTTCCATGCGAATATCCTTATTTTCTACATGATCACGTATGAAATGATGTTTCACATCGACATGCTTACAACGTGTGTGCAGAAGAGGATTTTGTGTAATGGCAATAGCACTGTTACTATCACAGAATATGGGAACATTTGATTCACATATATTATAATCTCTAAGCTGTTGAATAAGACATAATAATTGACTACAACAACTACCAGCAGCCATGTACTCGGCTTCAGTAGTAGAAGTAGCAACACTTGTCTGCTTTTTCGAAAACCATGAAATGAGTTTTGTGCCTAAGAATTGACAAGAACTAGATGTAGATTTCCTATCTATTCTACAACCACCAAAATCAGAATCAGAGTAGCCACTTAGAGATAAATCATCATTTGAAGGATACCATATACCACGATTGATGGTTCCTTTCAAATATTTCAGAATCCGTTTAGTGGTTTCCATATGACTCTCTTTTGGGTTAGCTTGAAATCGAGCACATACACCAACAGAAAATGCAATGTCTGGTCTACTAGCAGTCAAGTACAGTAATGAACCAATAAGACCACGGTAATGAGTTTGATCAGCACACTTACCATTCTCGTCTGGATCTATCCTGTAGGTAGGTTGCATAGGAACTCCAGAAGATTTACAAGTCTTAATACCATACTTGTCTAGTAGATTTCGAGTATACTTTGCTTGATTTATGAAAATCCCTTTTGGGGTCTGTTTTACTTGAAGACCAAGAAAGTAATTCATTTCACCCATCATAGACATTTCAAACTTACTTTGTATAAGTGTTGAAAAACTTTCACTCAGCTTTTTGTTGGGTGATCCGAAAATGATATCATCCACGTAAATTTGAAGAAGTATGATGTCCTTACCTTCTTGTCTTCTGAACAAGGTTCTATCGACCTTGCCCTTAGTAAAACCATTTTCTAATAGAAATTGAGATAGAGTATCGTACCAGGCTCTTGGAGCTTGTTTTAGTCCATATAAGGCTTTCTTTAACTTGTACACTTGGTTGCATTTCACCTCGAAACCTGGGGGTTGTTCTACATACACTTCTTCCACAAGAATTCCGTTAAGAAATGCACTTTTAACATCCATTTGATATACAGTAAACTTCATGTAAGCAGCATATGCAAGAAACAATCTTATGGCTCCTAGTCTAGCAACAGGTGCATAAGTTTCATCATAATCTATGCCTTCAGCTTGAGAATAGCCTTGAGCAACTAGTCTAGCCTTATTTCGAACGACTACATCATTCTCATCTTTCTTGTTTTTGAAAATCCATCGTGTGCCTACTACATTATGATGTTTAGGTCTATCGACAAGTTCCCAGACGTCGTTTCGAACAAACTGATTCAACTCGTCTTGCATAGCAATGATCCAATTACTATCAGCCAATGCCTCATTAATGGTCTTAGGCTCGATAGATGAGAGGAAACAACACCAGCAAAACAAAGATGGACTATGTTGTTCTTGCGACTCAAAGAGTTGTCGTCTAGTCTTTACACCAACAGTAGAGTCACCAATGATATTTTCAGTATCATGAGCAGATTTCCATGTTTTTCTAGTCTTAGTATACATATTATCATCATCTAGATCAGCTATAGCATCATGCATTTCAATATCATTTACATCAGAAGTTTTAATAGGAGTAGACGAGTCGACTAGTTCGGGAATGTCAACTGGTCTAGCAGATTTACCTTGAGCACTTACCTTCTCCTGATCATCAGACTCGAGAGCTTTCATGAACGGGTTATAGGCTTGAACAGATTCATAAACTTCTGATTCTTGGTCAGTTTGAATCGATAGATCAGTTACCTTCTTACTGGTCTGGTCGGTAGACGAGTCCTGTAGAGATTCATCGAAAACTACATGTGGTGTTTCTTCCACACATAAGGTAGAGTAGTTGAATACTCTGAATGCTTTGCTAGTCGAGGAGTATCCCAAGAATATCCCCTCGTCTGCCTTAGCATCGAATGCATTCAACTTACTTTTCCCATTGTTATGGATAAAACACTTACAACCAAATATATGGAAATATGAAACTCTGGGTTTTCGACCTTTCCATACCTCATAGGGCGTCTTACCTAGTGCTTTATTGATAGAACTTCTGTTTTGGGAATGGCATGCAGTATTAATCGCTTCTGCCCAAAACTTTTGAGGAGTATTATACTATGTCAGCATGGTCCTGCAGGCCCCCTTAAGAGTTATGTTCCTTCGCTCTGCTACTCCATTTTGTTGTGGTGTCCTTGCTGCACTAGTAAGGTGCTGGATGCCACGCTTAGAACAAAATTCTTTAATATAGCAGTTAATGAATTCAGTACCCTTGTCACTACGGATCTTGACAATGGACTGATTCTTCTTCAACAAATCTGGTAGGAGTGTTTGCGTATCACTCTTCTTGTGTAAGAAGACTACCCAAGTGAACTTAGAATAGTCGTCTACCACAACAAGTGTGTACCTTCTACCGTTCAAGGTTGGAGGAGTTATTGGGCCATGTAGGTCCATATGTAGAAGTTCAAGAACTCTACTTGTTGAGAGAGTTGGAATAGATTTAAATGAACCCTTTACCTGTTTACCTTTCTGACAAGCATTGCATACATGTGATTTGTAATAAACTTCATTGGGTAAACCTTCAACAAGGTAATCTCTTGCGATCTTATTAATCACCTTAAAGTTCATATGACAAAGGCGTCTATGCTAAAGCCAACTGATCTCTTTGGGTGTCTTAGTAAGAAGACAAGTGTCCCGCGGACAACTATTCCAATTCACAATGTACACACTGCCTTGTCTTATCCCGACAAGCAGTACGGTATGAGTCCTCTTGTCTATGATTTCGCACTTTTGACTTTTGAACTGCACTTTGTAACCTCGATCACAAAACTGTGAAACAGATAATAGATTATATTTCAAACCTTCTACGTATGATATATCTTGTATCTCTACGTCGCCATTTCGGATATAGCCAAAGCCTTTTGTGATGGCTGTAGAGCTATCACCGAATATAACCTTTGGTCCTTCTTGCTCATAGTAGCTTGATAGAAGTGCCTTGGTACCAGTCATGTGGTGCGAACAACCACTGTCTATGTACCAAGTTTCTCCTATTGAGCCACCCTTCTTGTATAGATCGAGTCGACCCTGCATTAGATGATATTTCATAATTTAGGTACCCTTCTTGTCTATTGGGGTCCTGGGGGGTTAGTCGAGTTCAATGGAATCCAAATATACATTGGAGTCCTGAACAAGTTTGATCTTCTAAGCTTTCGACCATATTTGTTGCAAAATAAGACCCTGTTGTCCTTGTCTGGCCTATCAGCAGTTCTTGGGTCTACTCGTCTGAGGTAGCCTTTTGACTTAACCTCTACTTGAGTAGGCACCGGCCTGTGATAATCAGAGTAGGGCTTGTATGCATTGGGGCCATACAGTTTATAGACATGTTTAGGTCTTTCTTCTCCTTCGATATCATACGATTCAGGCGGAGGATATAAGACGGGTTGAATACGATATTTTGAAGTCACTTTCCTAGGCCTAGACGAGTAGAGCTGAGACTGCCTTATGAAAGGAGGTCTAGACTCTTTCCATCTAGTTTGTACTTGTCTAGAACTTGTCTCCTCAGGATACCAGTCCTCATATCTGACTTGATTAGGTCGTCCACGATTTCTAGTCCTTTGTTGACTCGTTTTAAACGGAACAGCCTTGTTGTTAACATTCTTTTTACCTCCCTTGGTAATTGAAATGTTAACTTGAGTCTGTTTGAGTACAGTGCCTTCAGATGGAGTTCCAATATCGTATATCATTGGTCCTTTTCCTTTATCATTAGTCAAAGAGCTTGAGATGAAAATAGTAGGGTTCTTAGGAACTTGAGTAGACGAGCTGGGTGTCTCAGCACCTATGCCTGTCTTGTCAGCAGGAGTCCTATACCTATCTGACAGTTCAAGGTTAACCTTAGAGGAGTTAACCAGGTCAGTAAGTTTAAGATCTAGAGTGACAACCTCAGTTTCTAAGAACTTATTACGTTCTTCAAGCTTTTTGCACTTGCCTTTTAAAACATTGAATTCATGTTTTTCAGTAGCATGTGTCTTAAGTAGGTCTTGATACAACTTGTCTGTCAATGCACACTTGTCTTTGAGTTGACTCAACTCTTCTTGCAAGCGTTCATTTAGGACTGTTATATTAGGATCTACTTTAGACTGAGCTTCCTTAAGATCAATGATTTCTTGTTTTAAGATGATGTTTTCGTCACTGACTTCCATGAACGCCTTATTAGCGAGTAAGAGGTCTTCTTCAGTCACACCAGTAGAGTGATGAAGACTACTCCCTACTCCACTATCGGCTGTATCACTTTCATCAGAGTCTGATTCATCACATGATTGAAATGAAGTTGCAGATGATACCTCTTGCTCAATTTTAGCCATGCAGCAGAGTCCATCATCTACTATAAATGCTTCATCATGATCAGACGGGTAGCTAGACGAAGACGATGGTAACTCGTCTGAGTCCGTTTCAGAGTCATTATTAGCCATCATTGCCTTCTTACCCCTGTTGTATCTTCTTTCCCTTCTTGCCTTGCACTCTTCATGATCATCAGTGCTCAGGTCTGGACATTCGTAAATGTAGTGACCTGGTTTCTCACAGTTATAGCATAAAGGATCGTTAGTAGACTTTTTAATAGGTGATTTATCCCTGCGCTTATCTCGTCTATCAGAACGCTGAATCTTCATATCATCGGACTCTCTATCTCGTCTGTTACTTTTCGAGACTTCGTCTCTCCTTTCGGACGAGTTTCGGTCTCGTCTGGTCTCAGACGAGTTCTTAGAAGTCGAACCTCTATAGTCTCTATAGAACTTTTTATATCTACCATAGCGTTTGTTTAGTCTGTCGAACTTCCTAACCATAAGGTTCATCTGATCTTTCAGACTTAGATCAGACTTGTCTAACTCGTCTCTTATGCTAGCAGGCTTGGACCTGTCTACTCTAGAGCTCTTAGACGTAGTAGACTTAAAAGCAACATTCTTCGACACGGCTTTCTCCCTATCACTACTGGCAATTGGTTCTTCCTCATCTAATTCGAACTCATGCGCCTTAAGAGTCTGGAACATGGTTTCTGAGGGCCACGAATCAATATCTTGTGTGGATTTAATGATCATCTTGACCATTTTCCATCTTTCATCCAAAGCCTTCAAGATTCTCAGGTTAATCTCTCTTTTAGTGTAAGTCTTTCCTAGTACTTCAAGATCATTCATGATTTTAGTAAATCGAGTATCCAATTCATCAATGGATTCACTTGGCTTCATCTTAAATGTTTCAAACCTTTGGACAGCTGTGGACAGTTTGCTTTCTTTGATCAGCGTAGTGCCTTCACAAAGAACAGCTAGTTTGTCCCACATTTGCTTGGCAGTCTTACATTTTAACACTTTACCAAGATACTCGTTTGGCAGGGTGTGTAAAATATAATTCTTAGCAAGACTATCCAAATTGTTTTGACGCATTTCTTCAGAAGTCAATTCTGACCTTGGTTTAACAATCAGCTCTCCAACTTCTTTGGTTGGGTCCAGTGTAGCAGTATTTCTGATCATGGTAACGACTGGTCCTTCTTTGATCACAGATACCATCAAATCATGAGTTGAGCTGAAAATGGCTTCCATCCTCAACTTCCAGTAGTCGTAGTCCTGAACAGAGAACTTGGGAAGTTTGTTAGCACTTATCTCAAGAGACATGTTTTAGCAGTTTGATCAGATAGGATAATAGCAAGAAATCAAGATACAAATATATCAAGAAAGTGTGGTATGAATAAGAATAGAAACGAACCAAGACTTCTCCCAAAGTCTTTAAATGTTATCAAGAAACAGCAGTTCGAAAACTACTGCTCTGATACCACTTGTTGGTCCCAAGTTGAGTTTATAATATTGAGTAAGCTAGTAAAAGTCTAGAGGGGAGGGGTGAATAGACTTTTAAAAATCTTTCAATATATCAGAATACGTAATGCGGAATTTATCAAAGTAACAATGAGCCCAATCTAGTTTATACTCAACTTATATTCGTAATTCGAACTATTGTTATGAACACTCTACTTGTCTTGTTTAGATAGACAATTAATCAATTAAGCAATTAAACAAACAGTAAAGTAAATCAACACACAACGATTTTATAGTGGTTCGACAACTTGTCTACATCCACTCTCACAACTCCAGTCGTGAAATTTATTACTCTTCCAATCGAGTAGTCTTGTGATTTTAAGTCCCAAGATATAAGACTTAGATCTTCTCGAAAACACTACCAAGTGCCTCTTCGATCTAACTAGCTATTTTACAAGTAACTAGCAACTTGAAACAGTAAAACAAAAATAAAACTTCTCTTCGTTCAGTAGTAGCCTTCTTGTTCTTCACTTGTCTTCTGGCTTCTTTCTGAATCTTCAAACTCTGAGAGTATTTACTTCACTTGAATGTAGAATATCAATGCTTCAGTAGTTTTTCAGTAGTCTTTAATGTATGAATACCTCGCGGCATTTATAGGCTTCCAATTCCAAGAACTTTCAGTTGTGTAACAACCTTTTCTTGAAAACTAACTTGTAACTGATTCTTCTTATCCTTTCACGCGTTTCTTCAGTTAATTAGTTATTCCTTAACTAACTCTTCAATCTTTATCTTCAACACGCTTTTGTAACTAACTTCTGTCTTCTTGTTGACCTGTCTTGTCTTGTAATCTTGCTCACCTGTCTTGTCCAGTAGTAGTAGACTTCTTCTTCTACTTGTCTTGTGCTGTAGACTTCTTCTTCAGATTACATCAAGAACTAATCTAGTCATATTATCTAATCCTAACAAGACTATTACATTACATTAAACTCTTGTTATAAAGATTAGTCAACTTAGAAATTACACAAAGAATACAAACAAAACACGAGCTTCTATACATCTCAAATAGCTCAGTATAAAACCTATCAAGTATACAAAGTACTTATAAACTGTACTTGTCTTTTTCTTTCATACTTATCTTTTGAAACTATTACTTGTCTTATGAACTAGTACTTGTCTTATGAACTAGTACTTGTCTTGTGAACTCTACTGATCTGCTCAAGATGACTTCATAACTAGACTAGATCAGTCAATACTTAGAAAATATTCAAGTCTACTTTTGGCTTATCAAAACTTATCTCATCTTTTCATCATTTAGGACTTGTCTTTAGGATTCATATCCCAACAATAACACAATATTTCACAAAAGTCATTATAACCTAGTGGTTGCCTAGTGATTAATTTTAACACCAGTTTTTTATTTTAGCACCAAAATAAATTAATAATAATTTTTTTAAAAAATTAGCACCAGTTTTTTTTATACATTATAAAAAAAGTGCAAGTACTAATAATATCATTAATTGCACTTACTAATAATATCGAAACCCAACTTCAACAATTTTCGAAATTTTAATTTTAACACTAGTTTTTATTTTAGCACCAGTTTTTCTATATTAATAAAAATGCAACAATTAATAACTAAATGGTGTATCATTAATAGTAATAAAAGTGCAAGTAATAAATAATAAAATTTGTAAAATTAATAATAATTAAAAAAAAATTAGCACCAGTTTTTTTTATACATTATAAAAAAAGTGCAAGTACTAATAATATCATTAATTGCACTTACTAATAATATCATTAATAGTAATAAAAGTGCAAGTAAAAAAAATAATAAAACGTGTAAAATTAATAATAATTTTTTAAAAAAAATTTAGCAACCGTTTTTCTAAATTATGAAAGTGTGCAAATAACAAAAAGGTGTATCATTAGCATACACTTTTCAATTATAATATCATACACTTTTCAATTATAATAACATACACCTTTCATTAATATATAACTTACACTTTTCATTAATAGAACATACACTTTTTAGTTATAATAACATACACTTTTCATTAAATAGATCATACACTTTGTAGTTATAATAAGAGGAAATTTTATTTTTAGTCCTATAAGTTTGATACATTCTAAAATAAATCCTTTTAAGTTTCAACTTTACAAAATACGTCTTTTACCTTTCAATTTATGTCCTTTTTTACATCAAATTTAAAAGTATTTAAAAAAAAACTAATAAAATCTTTAAAAATAATTAAATTACATCAATTAATTAATTTTTTTGAAAACAATCTTAAAAAATTAAATAGAATCTGAAATTAAAAAATAAATCATCAAAAAAATTAAATTAAATTAAAATTATTGAAAAATTCAATAAAACATAAAAAAAGTAAATTAAAAAAAATCAATAAAAAAGTAGGATTTTGTTTTTTTATTTAATTTTCTTAATATTTATTTTTGATTGAGTTGATTTTTATTTTATTTAGTTTTTTTAAAAATTGAATCATTAATTGGTATTTTTAATTTAATTATTTTATAAATTTTATAAATTTTATTTGATTTATTTAATATTTTTAGATTTTATTTGGATTTAATTGATTTTTTCATTCAAATATTTTTTAATATGTAGTTGATTTTTTAAAATATTTTAAAATTTTATTTAGTTTCTCGTATTATTGAATATTTTTTTAATTAATTTTTAAAATTTATATTTTTAATCATTTAATTGAATTTTAAATCATATTTTTATTTTTTATTCAATTTGTATTTATTTTGTGGGATAAAGGGTAAATTGGAAATAATTAGGGTGTGTTTATTAATAAAAATTGATTTTTAAATTTTAATGGGTGTGTATAACATTTGAAGTTTGTATAACATTGTGTTGGGTGTTAGTAGCCTCAGCCAAAAAAATTATTTGCATCTAGTTATACGTTTCAATTAATAAAGTAAAATAAAATTCACATAGCACATGTAACACCATGTGGTTTTACTTCTGAAACTTATTTTGTTTCATATTTTTTCAAGTTATTTTTTAAAATTATTTTACTCTTTATTTATGTAAGAGTCACTTAGTTATTTTATACGGAGTATACATTTATTTTTGTATTTAAAATTATGGGGTGTTATTAACTCTATTTTTTTAATATAATGTGATGTGGCATGATGATGTGGCTTTTTTAAATATATGTGGCACCAACTTTACCAATTTTAATTCCTACAAAACATAAAGGATACAAATTGATGTAAAAAAGGACAAAAATTGAAAGGTAAATGACGTATTTTGTAAAGTTGAAACTTAAAAGATTTATTTTGGAATGTATCAAACTTATAGGACTAAAAATAAAATTTCCTCTTATAATAACATACACTTTTCATTAATATAACATACATTTTTCATTAATAGATCATACACTTTGCAGTTATAATAACATACACTTTTCATTAATATATAACTTATACTTTTCATTAATAGTTCATATATTTTTCAGTTATAATATCATACACTTTTTAGTTATAATAACATACACTTTTCATTAAAAACAATGTTACACTTTTTAATATAGTAACATACATTTTTCATTAAAAAAACAAAGATACACTTTTTAGTTATAATAACATACACTTTTTTTAAATAAAAATCGAATTTTTTTTTTTTAAAAAAAGTCAAAGTTTGACCGTTGATCAGTCAACGGTCAACATTTGGCTAGTTAAAATCTACTCAAGTACATGGTGTACTTGAGTACATACAAGACTTTGGCTTTAGTTTTTGTGAATCCTATTTACATGGAAAGAGATAAAATTTATAATATAAAATAGAGATAATCTAAAAATAAAAAATAAATAATATATTACTAAAATTAAGATGGATTAAAATAAATTTAAATTAAATTAACGTAATTGAAATTAAATTTACATTATATTTATTAAAATTAAGATTGATTATATTAAAATTAACTGAGATTAACTAAAATTAATTAAATTGATTTAAATAAAAAGATGAAGTTGTTTAGGGTTGAAAGAAAGAAGAAGAATAAGAAGAAAACGTTGAAATTAAGCGGTAACAAATAGGAGTACTAAGAAGGGAAGACTTTGATTTAAATACAAACATTCAAACCTGTTTGGTGTAATTATTGTTTACCTTGAACAAATAAAAGAGAGAGAAAGGAGTGTCAGATTCTAATATTTAATTCAAAAATAATAATTCAGCAATATATTTGAACTAAGGGCGGGTATATTAGTCATTTTAACATACCTTAAAACAAAAATTGACTAAAATACACTTTTCTAGATATCCAGAATCTGGATGTTTAGCACCACCCTTGTTGTAATTATATCATTATGTGGAGGGTTTATGCATGAAAGAAGGGTTTATGATGATAGGGTTTATGCATGATAGAAGGGTTTTAAGGATATAGTAATTTTTAAAAGTAAAAGTAAAAGTTAAAATAGTTGAATGAGGGTTAAATAAGATAGAGTTTAAAAATGAGGTGTGTATAACATATGGGGTGCGTTTATAATTATTAGGGGTGTGGTTATAATTTTTTTAAAAGATTTAAAAGGATATTTTAGTAAATATAATTGTGTCTATTTTTATAAAAAAAAATTGGAGTGTGAATAACACTATTTAGGGTGTTGATAACCCCTCCCTAACTAAAATTTGAATACCAAAAGTTCTATTCAAAATATAAATCTAAAAAAATTATCGTAAATTTACAAAATTTTGAATATTCTAACAATTTAATTTTTTTTTTAAAATACATTAAAATATCGTGTAACTTGTGTTCCAAAGTTAAATTTTTTGAATCATTTTTGTTTGGTATATATATTTGATATTAAAATAAATATTTCCATTATAATTGTTGATTTTTGTTTTGTCGAGACCAATCTAATGATTGAATGTGTGTGACTGAAGTTGATTTACAACTAACCAATAATCAAATAAAGTAATATTGAGTAATAGATTAAAGGTATGATTTTTTCTCATCTTCAATTATGATATATATGTTCTTGTTTCTTTTACATAATTTTAGTTAAACAAACGGAGACTAACATTGATTAACTTTGTCTAAAAAAACATTGATTAACTCTATAAATTGAACACATCGCATTAATCTAAGACATAAAATAGTAAATGGAATAGGGAAGTGAAACTGTGAGAAGAGTTTTTTTTGGCATATGAACAAATCACTTGAGCTCATTTGGTTATAGGGAAAATGCAAGAAAAATTATTTACATGTCCTTTAACTTTCACTTTTCTTTTAAAAGCGTTCCATTAAAATAAATTTACGTTTCATAATTTCGTAAATTGATCTCAAAAGAGATAAAAATTAATTTTACGTCTCATAATTTCATAAATTGGTTAATAAACGTCATTTTTCTTCATTATGCAAATTATAAATAGTGACTTGTAATATTTTTTTTTAATCCACATGACCATTGTTTTTCCACACTATACAAGACGAGTTTTGCCAAGTTACAACTTCTATCGATTTTTCATAATTTTTATGCGCACTTGACAAAAGCATGAGTGAATCGATGTCGTTTTTGTGTATCCGTAAAAAGATTGAACGTAAATTAAGCAATTTACAAAATGATGGAACGCAATTTTTTTTTTTGGAACGTTTTTTAAAAAGATGAAAGTTACGAGACGTAAATAATTTTTTTCTCGAGAATACAGAAATACTCAATTTTTTCAGCTTTTCTCATGTTTAGTTTGTTGGTTTAGTTGGGCCTGAGTCAATTATTTAACATAAACCCGCCTTAGGGCATCTCCAACGGTGCTGCAATTAGGGGTGATCATAAAATTTTAAAAACCGCCAAAACCGACCGAACCGCACCGCACCGCACCGTTAGTTTAAAAAACCGCTTTAAACCGCGGTTAAAATAATTATATGAAACCGCACCGCTATAACGGTGCAATTTAAATTTTAGGTGATTAACCGCACCGACCGCACCGTTAATTTAATAAATAATTATATATATAAAAAATTAGTATTATATATTAGACCATTAATATTAATAATTATATTTTTTTTAATATATAAAAGTTAATTGATACGGAAGGGAATCAGTACTTTGTATCAAATAGAGGCCATATTCCATTTTCAATTGCATTCTCTGTTTCTTTGCTTTTCTGTGAGAGATTATAACTTTTGTGGGGTATATCTTATAATTATACCCTATTAATAATAAAAAATTTGGTTGTTCCAAAAAAATAAATAAAAATTAATTGATCATATATAATGTATTCTAATTTCACTACGACACGTATTGGAGTAATATATTTTTTATAATATTAAGACATTTATTTTGTAATGCATTTAACATTTTTTAGTTTTAGTTAAATCTTGAGAATTTTAATGGTCATTTGACATTAATATTAAGTTTGTATAATTTCAATTTTTCGTTTGTAATTGTATGATATACTATTATATAAACCGCCAAACCGCCCGAAACCGACCGTAACCGTTTAAAACCGCTTGTTCATTTTTACGAAATAAACCGCGGTTTAGAATTGTATACTAAACCGAACCGCAAGTAGCAAGGCAATTTGATTTTTGTCAAAAAAACCGTCAAACCGCACCGTGATCACCCCTAGCTGCAATTACTCTAATTGCCTCCAAAACTTGTCTCCAATGGTGCAGCAAAGTTGGTGTCAATTTGTCAAAATTCTTTTTTTTTGCACCAACTCAAATCTCTACCCAATTTTTTTTTCCTATTTGCTTTATTAATTTATTTTTTGTTGTCTATTTGCCCTTTTGTTTATATTTTTTCATTTTCTTTATTAGTCTATTATTTAATTTATTTAGAATTTATTGTATATTTTATAATTATTATTTAAATTAAATAATGAAACAAATTTAAATTTTATATTTAATAATTATGGAATATTTAAAAATTGAAAGCATATAATTTAATTGTAAGACAACATTAATCATTTAAATTATAAAATACAATAGAAAACAAAAATACATATTACAAATTTAAATTACAAAATACAGTCGAAAATTAACTAAATTTAATACAACGTACGTAAACATAAATTATATATTTGATGATAAATAAATATTTAATAAAATATAATAAATTTGAATTTGATGATTGAAGATGATTTTACTGTTTAACTCAAATTTAATAATAAATTGATGATTTTGGTGGCAATTTGAGTTTGAGAATGATATTAGTGTGATTTCTAGTCCCTGAATGAGAGGTGAGTCCAACTTCAGCTCCGTATAGAAGGCAATGTGAAAAGTCCACTTTAGCCTTCAACTTAATAAAGTTTTTTTAAAAATGCCCTCCATGGCTCAAGTTAATTACATATTGTCACATATATACACATAAAAAAAAACCCTAAATTCAATTCACATCGTGTGCGTCCATGATGATGGTCTTACCGGTCTCCCTCATGAGTGGCTAAAGTACAGTTAGCAACGATGCACTATTGCTCGGTTTTTTTCTTTAAATTACTTTTAATTGAGAAACATAATTAATTTATTCACAAATGCAAATTTACATTAATTTTAAATCCATCAGCACCCCAGCTCAATTCAATCCATTCGAGTTCCATTAAAAATAGATTGTCACGCTGGTATTTATTTTATCAATTTTAGGGTGATTTGAACCCTAAAAAATTACACATGAAACTTTATTTTTTTCTTAATAAATTAAATTCACCGTAAACATAATAAAAATATACTACATAAAATAAAATAGAATAAAAACAAAAGTAAAATCAAATGTGATCAAACCTATATGTTTGTGTATTTGTTTCGGCAATCTATACAATCTCGTAGATAAGTTAAAATCATGCAATGTAATTTACAATTAATTAGTACAATACTCCGTATTTGTTAATCATTGTTGAAGTTTGCTGCGAAATACTTCATTCGTCCCGATGAAAACTATCTAAGTGTTTTAGGCACGGAGATTAAAAAATATAAAATAATAAGTAAATGTATTAGAGGTAATATAATTGAAAGAGATAATAATATAATGAAATGTGAGTGAAAGTAGTTTGAAAAAAAAAAATTGTAACATCCCGTCCCAGAATATATAGGAGTATGAAATAAAGGAATAAATGATTCTAGGAGTTTTTAATTTTATTAATGTCATTATTTGTTTTCAAAAGACCTTGATTTCCATGAAGACGGATGAGCATTCTAATTTGGGAGATAAGATTTGATGAATATTATATAAGTGGAATTTTTTTGAAAGAAGTCTAATTAATAACCCTAATTACAAACTGATAACTTGATCAAGCTTATGGTAAACAAGTCAACAAACTAATAACTTGATCAAGCTTAGGGTAAAAAAGTCAACAAAGCATAACATATGTTTTAATAACATTTACTAGTTATCTTAATTTTAATATGAAATATAGAGGTCGGAATTAGAGAATGTTTATTTTGAGATTTTGAGAATTTTAAAATACGAATTTTAAAATTTAGTGGATTTTGAAATTCTAACTACGGGTATGTTTTGTGTTTGTTTTGAGATTTAATTGGAGTAGGATTTGACTTTATATTATAAGATATATAGAGTTAGTAAGTATTTATTGGGTTGACTTTTGTAAGATTTATATGTATTTGTAGGGTAAAATTTTAAAATCATAAATCAAACTTAAACTAGAACATGAGTTAGATTTCAAAATTCAAAATTCGGTTTTTCCATCCCAAAACAAACATCCACTTACTTTCTTACCTCATGTTAGATATAATATTTGATTAGTGAAAGATTCATAGTCATGAAAATTACATTTTCTTAGTTGCCATACTTTTCGTGCCTATCGTGATATAATATTTATTTTATTTGATTTTTTTACTATTGCTTATTTTCATTGATTCACATAATTAAATAATTGTTGTCTCAAAATTAGATTTATTACCATAAATGCTGAAATCATTACTCTTCATTCTCCCGTGCTCTAGCAATTGCGCTCCCTAGACCACTACCATGTAGTTAGGTAGGGACAATCAATCCGTAGTGACGGGAATCTAGGAATGAATAGGGATCCCAAGCAATAGTTAAGAATATCGTTTTCTCCCCTTCTCTCACTCAATAGATCTATCTGGTCTGATACGGTAGAGTACAATACGAGACGATGGAATGCAATGGGATATAAATATTTATAACTCTTACGTAATTTTTCACGACAATGTAGCGTGAAAATAAATAACTTTATAGTAAATATCGAGTACTAAATAAAATATCGAGTGCCATCTTCCAACCAAACCAAAGATCAATTCATTCCCATTTTCTATAATACTACCAACTTGTGTTGTGTAAATAATTGCAATTAGAATTCGCCGGATCTGTAACTTGCATTCATCCCCCAAATTCTTTTTATAATTAAATAGAACATGAGTGAGTCTCCATTACACCCTCTCTTCCTCAGTTCTTTTTATAGTTAACCAGGTGGGTGTCACTACCGTATTGCCGTAATGTTATATGGATTGTTGGTGTATTCTGAACTGTAGTAAACAAACATCAACATATAACTAAGAATACAAGAATAAAATATAATATATTATTTTATGATATTATGATATGTGATACATTAATCACAATAAAGGTGGGAAGTGTTTGTGGGAATTGTATGTGGTACAGTCACTACCAATATCCGCTATAATTTAATTATCTTTTGAATTTTGGTAAGATCCGCTATGATTTCTCTCATCTTTTCAATTATGGTACATATGTTCTTGTTTATTTTACATAATTTTGGTTAAACAAACAGAGACTAACATTGGTTAACTAAGGCCTATAAATTGAATACCTGTCATTAATCTAAGACATAAAATAATAAATGAAACAAGGAAGTGAAACCATGAGAATAGTTTCTTTTTGGCATCTGTACAAATCACTTGGGTTCATTTGATTTTAGGGAAAATGCTGGAAATACTGATTTTTTTCAGTTTTTCTCATGTTTGATTTGTTGGTTTAAGGCCCGAGAAAAAGGTTGGGCCCGAGTCAATTATTTCACATAAATCCGCCCACGCGTGATTTCTAGTCCCTAAAGAAAATGTGAGTCTAACTTCAGCTCTGTATAGAGGGCAATGTAAAAAGTTCATTTTGGCCTTCAACTTAAAATAAAGTTAATATAATTATATAATGTCACATATATATACCTAAAAAAAAACTTTAAATTTAATCCACATTGTCTCCGTTCATGGTGGTTTTATCGGTCTCCCTCGTGACTGGCTAAAGTACAGTTAGCAACGACGAAAAAATAAAAACTCGATATTGCATATTATTATTAGGTGTTAATTGCAATATTGCCTAGTTTTTGCTTTAAATTACTTTGAGAATTGAGAACCTTAATTTATTGATAAATGCAAATTTATATGAATTTTAAATCCATCAGCACCCCTGCTCAATTCAATCCATTCGAATTCCATTAAAAATAGATCGTTCCACTGGTATTTAATTTGTCAATTTTAGGGTGATTTGAACCCTAAAAATTTACACATGAGTTCTTAATAAATTAAATTCACCGTAAACATAATAAAAATATACATAAAAATGAAGATAAAATAGAATTAAAAAATGCTTTTATATATAATATTATTAATCTAGGATTTGTGAATTGGAGAAGTATGGAGTAGTAGTACTTATTTAGTAAAAATAAAATTATAAAATAAACTCTACAAATTACAATATAAAATATTAGTCCGATTTGATTCGGTTTTTTATTAATGAAAACCACCGTAAACTGAACCATACAAAAAAAAAAAATCTCAAAATCGAAAACCAAATCATATTTAATTGTTTGATTTGATCTGTTCGGTCGGTTTGAATCATATTGCACACCCTATATATATTTGTGCGGCAATCTATAGAATCTCGTAGATAAGTATTTGTTTCGGCAATCTATACAATATCTTATATAAGTTAAAATCATGCAATGTAATTAATCATTGTTGAAGTTTGCTGCGAAATACTCCGGTATATAACTAAAATCAAGATAAGGATATAAGGGTATATGCTGGATTTTCTTTTCAACAAGTGCCAATTTAATAATAATAATAATAATAAACTAATATCCCCTAAAAAAATCCAATAATGAACTAATATGTGTCCAACAATTCCCGTCAAAAAAAAGTGTCCAAAAATTTAAAACAAAGATTCATGTTGTTGGTAACGCCCAAAGAAACGTAGGCATTGACATTAAATTGGGGAGCATGTTGAATTGCCCAAAGTTAAAAAAAAATAAAAAAATTGTTCATGAAGAGTTGAATATTTAGCGCATGATTTAATTTATTTTTTTGTTATGAGATCATGTTCTAAATTGAAAAATTGTGGAACCATTTTAAAAAATTGAAAAAATATGGGATATATTTAACTTAAATCGTTTTTTTTAAATGGTCCTACACTTTTTAATTTCTCAATTTAGCCCCCTATTTTTTTAGTCTCAAATCGCGTACTACAACATCATCGTTTTTAGCATGTGTCGTTGCTGCCACCAGAATAACGAGGCACGTAACTGGCACATGCTAAAAACGACGTTTTTTAGTATTTTCAAGTGATTTTTAATAAAAATAATAGTACAATTTTTTTTGTAGAATCATTTCGAAAAAGATAAAAATTTCGAAGAAAGGTAAGAAGTTAGGACTTATGAGATGGGTGAACTCTTTCCCAACATGAAAACTCCAAGGTTGCGTTTGGTTGGATGGATTTGGGCTTATGGATTTCAAATCCTCATCCAAAATCAATTATACATGTTTGGATTATGAATGAATTTCAAATACATAGATTTGTGTGCACACATTTTTTAGTTAAAATTGAGAGAGATTTCAAATCCTCACTAAAACCATGTCATTTGAAATTCTTATATTTTTCTCCTTTCATTTGAAATGACTCATCAAATCAAATCCCCTCGTCCAAACACCACCTAAGTTAAAATAATGATAATAATGAGATATTGTGAGCATAGATCTCAATCCTTCAATCTAATTACAGCCTCATTAAAGAATAGTAAAAAAATAAAAATAACTGTAGTGACGGTTTGAGGATGTGTGAGAATATAATCGCCAAGAGGCACAAGAATGGAATATTACCTAATAAAAATAGAAAAGGGTGAATGTAAATTATTGGATATAACGAAGATGAAAATAGTATTTTTTGTATTTTAGTTACAATTTTGTTTTGTCGTAGATTCGTTTCTTTAGTTTTTTACTATAAAAGCATCTCTATGACTTTTCTATTGTTGTGTGATATCAGCACAACACAAGACCATTTCACAGGTACACTTTTCTTTTCTGCCATTTGGCATTTCACCATTTTTTCTACGCCAGTCTTGTGTGAGACCGTCGTCTTACAGTGAGACAGAGTTAATTTGTGAACGGTCTCACCGTACTAGTGCCTCGTATCACCTCTCTAATTACTTACTATATATATGCAATTAGTTACTTAATTCTACCATAGTTAAATCTATGCATGGTCTCTCTCTCTTAATATGAACATGTATATAGCAAATGTTATAAATTGGTGAATCCAATGTGGAAAAGGGAATGCATAATCCTTGTTTTCACCGATGGAATCAAACTATTCTTGTCTATTATGTTGTCACAAACATAAATTATCCTTCCTTACAACCTTAAAATCATCGTACCTTTGGTCTTCAGGAGGCTGAGAAATCAATGGAAGATCAGGCGGCGGCCAAGCTACATCCACGCTGGGCGGTGGACACGAGGATCGTGATTCTTGGGGGCGGACCGAGCGGCCTATCAGCTGCTTACGCACTCTGTAAACTCGGGTACAATAATGTAACCGTGCTGGAAAAGTATCACACAGTTAGTGGAATGTGTGAGTCAGTTGATATTGAAGGTATTTAAATAGAAATAGTAGCAAATCAAGATTTGTTATTTTTTAAAACTTAAATTTGATCTGTGTGTGTGATATTGCAGGACATGTTTATGATCTTGGAGGACAAGTCCTTGCTGCTAGTAGCTCTCCTACGATTTTCGGGTTGGCGAAAGAAACGGGTTGTGAATTGGAAGAATTGGATTCGCACAAATTGGCCCTCATCGATAGTTATACGGGCAAGTACGAGGACATCCAGGTAGCAGATGACTATGTTTCAGTAATCTCACTAACATTACAGCTTCAGGTTAGTTTACAGTTTAATGAATATATTCATTTATGTACTATACTAATCAAATAAAAAAGATCGAATGAAAAAGGGTGATATACATACAGGAGGAAGCCAAGAAATCGGGTCGAATTGGAGTGCACGCTGTGAGTGACTCTGCTTCTGATCCCACACCAGTGTTTCTCCAGAGTCGTGGATTGAAATCCGTTCCTAAATCCGTAGCATATGGTTATACGGCTTCAGGATACGGGTTCGTTCAAGACATGGCATATGCCTACATACATGAATTCACTCGAACATCTATGTCTGGAAAGATTAGACGTTTCAAAGGAGGATACATGAGCTTTTGGCAGAAAATCAGTGAATCTCTCCCACTAAAACTTGAGTGCAACGCTCAAGTAACCTCAATCAGACGCCATTCGTCTGGTGTCGTCAATCTTGATGTCAAACAAAACGACGAAATCAAAAGTATGGAATTCGATAAACTCATCATATCCGGGTCGTTTCCTTTCGCACATGGGAGCATATATAGATCACCAACAATCACCTCATCAGCAGGTCAGTTTAATTTAGCATTAATCCTTCTTGCTTTATATTTTGTATAAATAAATTTAATCTATATATGCAGTTGCTGAAAATGATCATGACATAATGGATTTCACTGAGCTTGAAAAGGAGCTATTCAGTAAAGTTCGAACCATCGATTACTACACAACAGTGATGACGATTAAAGGGATGGAACATCTTCCTGTTGGATTTTACTACTTTGGGGAATTCATGGACGATCCTTCGACTATTGGGAACCCCGTAGCAATGCAGAGGTTTTATTCCAATACGGATGTCTTCCTTTTCTGGTCGTATGGAAACTCAGTCGACATCAAGGGCCCACAAGTGACTGAGCTAGCTGTTGATGCAGTGAAAAGAATGGGGGGCGAAGTTGTAAAAATACTTATGCAACGACGATTCAACTACTTTCCTCATGTTGAAAGCTCAGGTGGGGTCTAAATCTTTGTAAAATTCTTGTTAATTACTTTAGAGTCATTAACTTACTTAAATGAATACAGATATGAAGAATGGATTCTACAACAAAGTTGAAACACAACTTCAGGGTGAGAACAACACTTACTATGTAGGCGGGCTCATGGCCTTCGAGCTTACTGAGAGAAATTCATCGTACGCGATTTCATTGGTTAACAAGCACTTCGCATCTGATGACCCTCTCCCTAAATTTCCATATGTAAAGGTACACGAAATCGTGAAGTTTTTTTAAAAAAAAAAATCATCAAATCTTGACTTCATATATTAGTAACTAACTTGATCAACTGCTTTCACAGGCATTGTTCTCTGTGATGCCTGAGCATAAGATGCCTAGGAAGCTTGATGAGTCAGCAGGAGTGGAGTTTCCAGATCTTTCAAGCCTTGATGGTTATTTACAACACTGGGGGACCCACGATATCGTCCGAGAAAAGACTCTTTACACTTGGTTAAACGACGAAGGAGAAGCAATAAACACAAGGACATACCGCGAGCTTCACAGTAATGCCACTTGTATTGCAGAAAAGCTTCTGTCTTGCCAGAAACCAGTCATTAAGCCTGGAGACAGAGTCCTTCTTGTTCACGTCCCGGGTTTGGATTTCATCGATGCCTTCTTCGGGTGTTTACGAGCGAGAGTGCTGCCCGTCCCTGTTCTGCCGCCTGATCCACTCCAACGAGGCGGGCAGGCGCTCTTGAAAATTGAGAATGTGGCCAAATCTTGTGATGCAAAGGCGATTCTTTCGACTGTGGGGTACCACTCAGCTGTTCGAGCTGGTTTCGTAAAGAATCTGCTCCCGTTGACTAATAGAAACAGAGGATGCTCTGCTCAATGGCCTAATCTTCCATGGCTGCACACTGATTCTTGGACAAGAAAGTCCAAAGGCTTGAGTGATTCCACCTCCATTTCCACAGTTGCCCCTCAAGTCAACGACTTGTGTTTCCTTCAATTCACATCAGGGTCCACCGGAGACGCGAAAGGAGTTATGATAACTCACGGCGGGCTAATTCACAACGTGAAGCTAATGCGAAAGAGTTACAGAAGCACGTCGAACACAGTGCTCGTGAGTTGGCTCCCACAGTATCATGACATGGGGCTGATCGGCGGGCTTTTCACGGCTTTGGTTAGCGGTGGAACTGCTGTCCTATTTTCCCCAATGACGTTCATTAAAAACCCGCTCATATGGCTCGAAACCATCAGCAAGTACAAGGCAACTCACAGCGCGGGCCCCAACTTTTCGTTCGAACTCATGGTGCGAAGGTTGGAGCTCGACGTGAAAAAACTCAGGGGCTTTGATCTTTCTTCCATGGTGTTTCTAATGGTGGCTGCTGAACCTGTGAGGCACAAGACTTTGAAAAGATTCATTCAGCTCACTCAGCCTTACGGGCTTTCTCAATATGTTCTGGCTCCTGGCTATGGATTGGCTGAAAACTGTGTCTTTGTCAGCTGTGCTTATGGGGAAGGGAAGCCTGTTTTGGTAGATTGGCAAGGGCGGGTCAGTTGTGGGTACGTTAGTTCGAATTATCCAGATGTAGATATTCGAATTGTCGACCCACAAACAAGTGAAGAGTATGCGGAGCCTGGAAAGGAAGGTGAAATATGGATCAGTTGCCCGAGTGCTGGGGTCGGGTATTGGGGCAGGACGGAGCTCAGTGAAGCTACATTCGGAAATGAGCTCACGAATAGTCCAGGCAGAAGATACACGAGGACAGGAGACCTCGGGCGTGTTATTGATGGAAATTTGTTTATTACAGGAAGGATTAAGGATCTGATTATCGTGGCTGGGAGGAATATCTACTCAGCTGATGTTGAAAAGACGGTAGAGAGCTCGTCTGAGATTCTACGCCACGGTTGCTGCGCTGTGATTGGTGTTCCAGAGGAGATTCTATCAGCAAAGGGGATATCAGTTCCAGAAGGTTCTGATCAAGTTGGGTTGGTTGCTATTGCAGAGATTAAGGATGGTAAACCTGTGAGCAAAGATGTAGTGGAGCAAATCAAGATGAAGGTTGCAGAAGAGCACGGTGTCGTTTTAGCTGCGGTGAAGTTGATCAAACCAAGAACCATTAGTAAAACGACGTCGGGAAAAATTAAGAGATTCGAGTGCCTCAAGAGCTTCACTGATGAGACGCTGAGTTTGGCGATAATTCCGAAAAGATCACTCACTCGATCCAACACCACAGGAACGTGCAGAGATGGCCACACACCTCGGCATCCATCAAATTCAAGATTGAGTTATGTGGAAATAGTGGAGCACGTTAAGAAGCTCGTTTCGGAGCAAACAGGAGTCCATATCAGCAATATCTCGACTAACGCCAACCTCACTGTTTATGGGATCGACTCGATTGGTGTTGTTAGAGCTGCTCAAAAGCTATCTGATTTTCTCGGAGTCCCGGTTGGCGCAGTTGATATTTTCACAGCAACGAGCATCGACGATCTAGCGAGCTTCTCAGAGAGCCTGTTGAGGAAGCACGAGCCTCAAGATAAGCAATATTCACAATTCGAGGATATCCCTTCTTCTCAACTGGTAAATCAAGATTTTCTACACCAAGAAGTTACATTATTTAACCAATTGCATATCATGGTAATGCAAATTTTTGCCCTCATATATATCTCCTTCTTGCTTATCATTCCTTCGTATATGCTTATATCTGCGTTTATGAAGTTGATATCTTCTGACTTTACCCTGATGAAAACAACTCCCTTGACACCATACATTATCTCCTTAGCATTTGCACCTTTTGTTTGGATATCATGCATCTTCGGTACATGCATCTCTATTTCTCTTTTCGGGAGCTCGTTTCTTCAACCGAATTACGCCCTGTGTCCCCAAAATTCTGTGTGGTCACTGGATTACGTCAAGTGGTGGGCACTGTACAAGGCTCAAGAGACTTCATCAAAAGTATTCGCCGTCCACTTGAGAGGATCAGTGCTGCTCAACTACTGGTTTCGTATGTTTGGAGCCAAGATAGGATCGTCGGTAGTCCTAGATACGATTGACATCACTGATCCTGCTCTCGTTTCTATTGGGGATGAGGTTGTAATTTCAGAAGGAGCATTACTACAGAGTCACGAGGTGAAAAATGGTGTCGTAAGCTTCCAACCAATAAGGATTGGAAAACATTCTTCGATTGGTCCCTATGCAGTCGTCCAAAAAGGAAGCGCTTTAAGAGACGGCACTGATGTACTTCCATTGCAAGTTACCGAAGTGGGAAAATTGGTTTCCAAATCTACCAAGACTCACAAGGTAAGCATGTTTTGCTTAATGCTAACAATTTGAATTTGTTAGAATGGGATCTGATGATCATAACTTTATTTTTTTCAGGTTGGAACGCAGAAAGACAACGATAAAATTGATAATGAGGAGATTTATCATCTCATGGGCGTGTACATTGTGGGGCTGATAAGCTCTGTTGCAGCAGCTATTATCTACTGTGTCTATATCCTGCTAGCCTCAACTACTCCAAGAATCGAGCATTTCATGTTTGTGTGCATCGCTGGGGCTTTCCACTGGTTTCCTCTCACCATTGCCGCATATGCTATTGTGATTGGTGGTGCATCTTTGAGTCCACTGAGCTTCTCCGTTTCAGTTGCCACATCATACTTAGCTCATGGACTGGTTCTCATCTTGCTTACATGCTTAGCAAACCGTTCTCTTTCTTCGAACGAGGAGACGCGTCTCAAAACATGGCTTCGCCAAAGAATTATCGTTGCTTGTCATCTTAGATTCGCAAAATTTCTTTCTGGGACAGAGGCTTTTTGCATCTACTTGAGGCTTTTGGGCGTAAAGGTCGGGAAATATTGCTCTATTCGGGCTATTAACCCGATTTTAGACCCCAGATTGGTTTCAATTGGAGCAGGTGTTCATCTCGGTGACTTTAGCAGGATCATCACTTGCTTCTATTCGTCAAATGGTTTCACTAGAGGAAAAGTTGAGGTGCAGGACAATTGTGTCGTCGGAAGCCAAAGCCTCGTCCTCCCTGGCGCAACTATACAGAAAGAAGTGATTCTTGGTGCACTTTCAGCTGCACCGTGCAACTCTGTGCTTCAAAGGGGCGGAGTCTATATCGGGTCTCAATCTCCCATCATGATTAAAAACACAATGCACGAGCTCGATGACCGTATAGAAGAAATGGATGCAAAGTATAAGAAGATTGTGGGAAACCTTGCTGCAAATTTGGCTGCCACCACTCTTAAGGTCCGAACAAGGTACTTCCATCGAATTGGGGTTGGTGGAAAAGGAGTGCTGAGAATATATGACAGCATTAAAGGATTTCCAGAGCACAAAATCTTTGGAACAGGCAGGACGTACCCTGTCGTACTACGCCACAGCAACAGCTTGAGTGCCGATGATGATGCAAGAATTGATGCACGTGGCGCAGCTATCAGAATATTATCTGATACCAAAGCCCCGCTACTCGACTTGACACTAAAAACGGGCAACGCGTTTTATGCACGCACTGTTTCTGATTTCGCGACGTGGCTTGTGTGTGGATTGCCTGCTCGAGAAGAGCATGTAAAGCGCGCCCCACATATTAGGGACGCCGTGTGGACGTCCCTTCGCAATGCTGAAACTTTTACTCAACTGCATTATTACTCCAACATATGTAGGCTCCTCAGGTTCAATGATGGGAGGGAGATGTATGTTAAGTTCAAGTTGAGGCCATTTGATGAGAGCATTCATGAAGATTCTGGAAAAGTCGAGCCAATTGGAATCCTCCCTCCTGAAACGGGTGCAATTCCTAGGGATAGCAACGACAAGCGTCCCCTGCTTTTTCTGGCAGAGGATTTCAAGAAACGAGTAAGTTCGTCTGATGGGGTACGCTACATTTTCCAGCTCCAATTCCGGGCTGTACCTCAAGATGCAGCAGCACAGGATGAGGCCCTCGACTGCACGAAACCATGGGACGAGTCAGAGTTCCCGTTCGTAGATGTTGGAGATGTGATCATTAATGAAAACCTCACAAAAGAAGAGTCGGAGGAGCTTGAGTTCAATCCGTACATCAAGTCCCACGAAGTGGATGTCGTCAGGGCAACATCAGCCTCTCAAAGTGCTTCGATTGATCATGGCCGATCTCTAATCTATGAGATTTGCCAACACTTGAGAAACAACAAGCCGCTCCCGGAGGCATGGAGGGCGTTCATCGAGCAATCGGATACTAAAGTGGACCTCTCGGGCTGTCCCATTGCATCCATGTTACACAAAACAGATGCAAACGAGAGCCAAGTAACACTTGCAAGAACATGGTACCAAACATCATGGTCCATTTTCATGCAACCGTTGCTTCAAACATTCTTACCGTACTTCCTGTTGGCGTACGTTGTGTCTGGTCCTCTGAACAGGATCCTTACCTTGAAATATCCACTGCACTGGCTGCTGCCATTGTTTTGGGTTATTTCAGGCATGATGGCAGGAACGGCTTGTGCTGTGGCGAAATGGATTCTTGTGGGAAAGAAGAAAGACGGAGGGAGTGCGTTGATGTGGAGCAGGTCGATATTCATGGATACGATCTGGCAAGCGTTCAAGACGGTAGTAGGGGAATATTTCATGGAGACGACGAGTGGGTCGATGGTGTTTACTGTGTGGATGAAGATGATGGGATCGAATGTCGACGTGAGTGGGGGAGTGTATGTGGATAGTATGGGGGCATTGCTGAACCCTGAGATGGTGGAGATAGAAGCGGGCGGGTGTGTGGGACGAGAAGCTCTTCTGTTCGGACATATATACGAAGGCGAAGCTGGGGGGAAAGTGAAGTTCGGAAAGATTAAGATTGGGGAGGGTGGGTTTGTAGGAAGTAGGGGGATAGCTATGCCTGGGGTGGTTGTGCAAGATGGAGGGAATCTTGCTGCTCTTACACTTGCCATGAAACAAGAAGTTGTTAGAACTAGATAAATTTTGAAATAATGTGGCTGTAATCAATAAATTTCATTTACCTTAATGATAATATATATACAGAATAACTGCATTTACAGTATATGGACACTGTATCTTGTTTGAAGCAATCTCATCTGGCTGCATTTATTGATTACTACTATATGTCCTATGATTCAAAATAAGTGTCGTTTTAGAGAATTTGTATCGAGTTAAGAAACGTAAAATTGACACTTATTTTGAAACGGATGGAGTATTTAACATGGAAGTTATGCCTTTGAATGAAAGACAATTCACAATCTACTTTGTCTCTACCAGAAGCCAGCTAGAATATTAGATGTATTAAAGTTACTGAATTATATGTTTCATTTCTGGACAACTCTCAAAGGAATTTTAGATTCATATTTATCTTACTAAAAGGGAAATTGGTGTGTTGTCGCCAGTACCATAAAATATATTCCCTATGTCCCACCATAAGCTTACCTATTTTGAACGTCTCGTCATAAGTTTTTCATTTTCTTGCAAAAAGGAAAGGAACCTTTTTTTTTTAAACTTCATACATGAAAGCAATTAGGGAGGGGGTAGGTTTGCAAAACTAATAAACTATTGAACAAGCAATGAAATTTATAAGCATGGAAAAGATCAGAAAACGAATATTCAATAATGAGAGCGATCTACTAGTGATCTAGTCTTCAGATAGCTTCCCCTTGAACAAAACTTCCATTTAATTAATGAACCTAGTATACAATTGCATATCAAATAATTGAATTTTAAGTGTTTTGAATATATCTTTAATTATCCAATTGAATTTTTAACTCACCACTTTAGAATAAGCCAAAATTGTGATTCAATTAAACCATGCTTTGCACGTTTTGTTTGATTGAGATAAAAATAAGAGTAAAGCTGTTACTACCTAATAAAAAATGTTCAATCCTTCAAGATTCCACATCCTCGAACTAGAATAAGCATTTAGCCACTAAACATGGCTAGACAACGATAAAATAATAATATAATAGATGGTCTTCAACAATTTCTCCACCAAGTTCAAAGAAGATGAACATAAGTTGTTGTGTACACTTCTTTTGTTACGACAAAGGACTGTTGTAGAACATATCATGTCTTAAAATAGTAGGTCAAGACCTATTAAATTCAAATAATGGTCCCTTAATCAATGATTTGGACTCGTGAGTCAGCTGGGCATGTTTTATGTATTTCAGCCCATTCGACTTGTGTCCCTCATCTCGGCGCATCTCATCATTCATAAAAAATGCTCCAAACAACCTAAATTCCATAGAAAAACACAACATCAATGTAACTAGGTTTTCTTTTCTTTTATATGATCTACCTTTTATTGTCCATAGAAAAACACAACATCAATGTAACTAAATGTCTCACAAATCCACAATAATAAGTCGAGGAAACACAAGGGAATTTTGAATTAACGATCACAAAATAACCAATTAAAGCACAAAGAACATGTAATAAACCCTACTTCTTTTGTGCTGAGGTGTGTATTTTGATGTTAGTCATGGAACCGAATTGGCCTTTTGGTTTATTTGGCTCTGAAGTAGCCTCTGATTTTTTGCATTTTGGTGAATTTATGTTGGTTCTTATGAGAAGGAAAAATCTGAATCGGAGTCCTGAGTTAAAAAAAAAAAAAGTATTGTGGGTGAAGAAAATGAAGTTTAGTCAAAATAAAACTTGAAAAAAATGACGAGGGGCTGAGACAATTACTTACTTTTGGCGCTCAAGGGTTCTCAAATGTATAAATCAACACTAATTGAGTTAAAACTCAAAAGGTAGAAAGGACCTGTGGACCTAATTTAAAATTCTAAAATAAAAGTTGAAAAGTTCCGTATCAAAAATAAAAGCTAACAAAGAAAAAAAAAAGATTAAATAGGCACACCACTCAGGTTTGTACTTTGAAGAAGGATCGAATCAAATGACCTGAAGTTGAGTTTTTAGAGGACTATGACTTAGCATAAGTACCCATTGATTGATGATAATTTATAGTACTCGATTGTGAATAGAAAGTCTTGGTTATTAACTTATGATTATGGCCCAATATCCGACTACTACGGCCGTAGGAAAGTATTTCAGTTAGTCTTGCCTTGAACTCTCGAGTATCAGGAGTTGGTTGTTCGTTTTTGGCCAATTTGCCCTAGTGGGGGAGTTTAAAATAAGTCGGGGTTATTAGAGTTTTTTATGCTTTAATTGGTTATTTTGTGATAGCTAACTCAATATTCCACAGTGTTTTCCTGACTTTTTATTGTGAGGCCTTCAATTGCGTTGATGTAGTGTTTTGTATAAAATTCAAGTTGTTTGGAGCATTTTCATGAATGATTAGACGAGCCAAGTGAGCGAATACGAGGGACACAAGTCAAATGGACTGGAATGTATAAGCAATTCCAAATCTATATCCTACGTGAACAACCCGCCAATGAAAATAAAGTTGTGTTTGTCTCAGGGTGCCCTCTAATAAAACCATTTCACACGAGACAATCAAAGATCATTAATTAGTTATAAAGGAAAATGGGCAAAAATATACTTAATGAGTTAATTCTATTCGTCTCACGACCCATCTCACACAAGAATTTGTCATATTGTCATCGTAAATCCATTTTTCCCACAACAATCCGACAAATAAACTTATTCCCATTTTTTTTTATTATTAAAATACAATTAATTAAGATGTTATTACTACATCTGCATACTCAGTAGCTTGGGTTACTGAGGAACATAATTACTCTTGACATTGTTTATATCATTCATTCATTCAGGCATGTTATGAATGTTTAAAAGAGCAGAACGAAAGAACTTACACAATATCACTTGCAAACCCAATCTGGATCAGGAATTGGAAAGACAAATCCCCAGGGATCTGGCAAGGAAAAAAGTCATAAATTTATTACTCAAAAAAACGAAAGAGCTATGTTTTACTCAAGTATTAGCATCATGCAAAATAATTTACCTCTTCTGGGTGGCAGGATTTGCAATATTTGCTCCGATTTCAGCATCAAAATTAGAAGCTGCAATGTCAAGTTGAAAAGGTTTTCTCAGAAAGATAGCCAAAACTCCAGTTGCAGTGCAATGGACTCAGAAATGTAACATTTGAAACATAAAAAAGATAGCCTCATACAACTATGCCTAGGTTAGATTAGGCTTCCCGACAATGAAGATAGATTCTACGAGCAACGCTGTCCAAAATATCTTGGATGTACTATCTATTATCACAAAAATAAAATATATAGGTTGTCTTATAAGGGCTTGTTTGATAGCTAAAGCGGATTAGACTGAGATTATGATGATATCTAAACTTTACATATTTAAAAACATAATCTGCCTTTAATCTTAGCTATCAAACGGGCTGAGATGGAGTTAATCTACTCTTAATCTTAGCTATTAAACAAGGACTAAGTATGTTCTCCAAGCCCCAAGTGTTGGTTCTACAAGAAAGACTATAATTGCATATAAAAGCAACACCTAAACTAAACACTATCTAATCTTCAAAGATCAAACTAGAACTTGGGAAATACTATAATAGCAGAAACTGAGGCAATTTACTCCCCAAATCCACTACTCTCCTTCCCTCTATCCATGCTCTCTGAACCATAACAAAAATTAAAACCAAGATATAGTTGCTTCAAAACTAGAAACACAGTTCAAAACATTATACACGGAATACTATATTTTCCAATAAAGATCAACCAACACAAATTCAGACTAGAAACCAGAAATTGTCATAACAATGCTGCTGTTAAATAAGTCAATGATTAACACTGAGAGCAAAAATAAAATAAAAACTAGACAAAGGAGTACCAAAATTTGAGCATCGGCCATTAAAGATCAATCAACAATATACATCTGTAATTTTCAGAGTAGAAACCAGAAAATGTCAATACAATGCTGATGTAAACTGAGAACAGATATTGTCAATGCTGCTGTTAAATAAGACAAGGATTAACACTGAATGCAAAAATAAAAAATAAAACTAGACAAAGGAGTACCAGAATTTGGGCATCCGCCATTAAACATCAATCAACCTTGATTCAACAATATATCTGTAATTTTCAGAGTAGAAACCATAAAATGTCAATACAATTATACAATGCTGGTAAACTGAGAACAGAAATCAAAACAGCGAGTAGAAAGCCACGAATATTCGTAACACGAAGGTCAAAATACCTTCAAAAAACTTTTGATCGCCCTTAAACTAGCACTGTCAAGGAACAGTGGTTTATAAATTTGGACTCTGTTCTGGTTCATTTTATTCACACGATCAAAAAATATATACAGCCCAAAGGAGATACAAAGAAACCACAAGAAAGTCGATATATATCAATCTATTAGAATGAGAGATTTCACAATGTTCTTGGAAATTCCTTCAGTAGAATCGACGATTTGGGAGTAATTAGAAGAAGAAGAAGAAGAATTGAAACGATCAATTGTTGGGAACCCGGGAACGTCTCAAAATGGGCCTGTCTGGGCTTTTTGTAAAATTAGGATCTGGGCCGAGCTACACGGGCTCTCATTGGGTTGGACTAGTGGGCTGGATTGGAGTGTAGTTCAAACAGTTCGATTTCTCTGTTTTATTTTGTGTGTTTCACTAATATTTCACTATGCTGGAACGTTGATAATTTTTTTAATATTGATGTATGTCAATCATTCATATAGTGAAATAAAATGTGAACACAAAAATTGAAACAAATGATCTTAAATGCTTAACACTACTACACTAGAGATGCTCATTGTTCGCTGTTCTTGGGGGTGTAAATTTCTATGAAACATAGTGATATCTTTTTTCATTTACAAATTATCATTTTAAAAAGTGGTGAAAAATCTTGAAATTTGAGAATGTTTTAAGAGAAACGTAGGTACATACTATTAGGGCTTATTTGTTTAGTGGGTTTAGAGAGTGGGTTTAGTATATAAATCCACCACAACTATGGATAGTGGTGGATTTACATACCTAACTCACCCTATATAATCCACTAAGCAAACGAGTCCTTAATAGTAAACATTATCATTTTTACATTTAACTTTACTTTTTAAGAAGAGATATACATTAACAAGTAAATAAACATAGCTTAGCTCATGAATTATGTGATTATTACAACACACTAAAAGCAATATGTCTACTCAACTAAACTAGAATGCAATTAAATGTCCCAACAATTCCAAATATCTAGTGTTCACTCAAGGTTGGCTTTACTTAGAAGGGTGTTAATGCTAAAGTAAAATTGTAAGATTAAAGTTAATTGGTTATGTTATGCATGTGATTTCTTTTAATTGCCTTTATTAAAGGAATAACCAAAGCGTCCTTTGCAAAAAAGCAATGATAAGAAACCAACATAGAGAAAGCCTAGATAAGAGTATTAAAAGACAAGCACCTCAAACAAGTTTTTTTTTTTTTTTTTTTAATTTATAATTCTTGTCAAATCACAAGGTTACTAATGAGAAAAAAAGATGTGTAAAAAAGACAAGCACCTCAAACAAGTTTTTTTATTTTTAGTCATTCACAAGGATTTTATTTTTTAATGAGAAAAGATGTGTCAAATATAGAAGCTCTTTGGAGTTTTGCTAGGGTGGAATCTAGCTTATTTTTTACTATTTTTGATGGGATTAGCTTTATATAGGCTTCACATAATTAACATGCATCTAATTATAGATAAATAGTTTCATGTTCTGTCGTTTTTTGCAATGAAATGTTACATAAATGTATCTATAAATGTTAGGTCAAATGAGTTTGACGAGGAAATTAGGTCCAAGGGACTTTTTAGGATTAAACTATGAAATATAATAAGTTACTATTCTTTTTTCGGGATAATTTGCATAGTTTGATCGACACGTTTTTAAAAAAAAGTTAATTTAGTGGTTGATGATGTAAAATTATTAATTTTATGGGGTATTTTATATTAAAAGTTTGCAAGTAATTTTAGAACGTTACAATAAAAAAAAGTGTGCAAATAATTACAGAACTAAAGTAATATTTAAAATTAAGTTGAAATGTGACATAAATTAAATGATTGAAAAAACAGTAGTACTCCATAATGATATGTTTGTATTGTGATTTTTACTTTTTTTTTTTTATGGAAATTAAATAACCATCCCTTTTTTCTTCTTCCCATGACTCGAACTCAGGACCTAAGGCCTAGGTAGTGGTGCTCTAACCACTTGAGCTATCTCACTTTGTTGTATTGTGATTTTTACATGAACGGAATAAAAAAAAATGATTTGAAAATGAATAAAGACAATTATATAAAACAGTTTAAAATATTGAATGAAATAGATTCATTTAATTAATTAATGCATATTATCACAAAAAAAGTATGCAATAAATAAAAAATTGATATATAATGAACCTTGCGTACAAGTGTAAATATAAAATATAAGGGCTAGTCTTGTATGAAATATTGCATATATGCATTTCAGTTATTCACACACATGTTCTTTATAAATACACCCACAAACTTAATTAACACACACATTTTTTATAAATACACCAACAAACTTAATTCACACACACATTTTTTATAAATACACCCACTAACAGCTTAATTCAAAATTTTTAATCCGTTTATTTTACTCATTTCTGTGATTTTTTTATATTTTATTTTATTGTCGAACGCGGGATATTAAATGTAGTAATTCAAATTGTAATGTGTAGTAATACACATTATTTTATGTAGTAATAACACAAACTATTTATATAATAATACAAATTTTTTAATTTAGTAACACGTTTTTTCTAGTGTTTTTATTGATGTAGTAACTCACATTATAATACGTAGTAACATATATTATCGAATATAGTAAACACAATAATCATGTTGTAGTACAAAATGTTTTATTGTAGGATTATGCAAAAAAATATTAGATCATTTGATAAAGTTAAATATAGTAACAAACGTCTATTCAATGTAGTAATTCATACTGTAGTACGTAGTAACATATAATTTTTTATGTAGTAAAACAAATTATTACATGTAGTAATAACACAATTTTATATAGTAATACTGATTCTTTTATATATTTTTTTATTGATTAAGTAACCCACATTATAATATATAGTAACATATATTATTGCATGTAGTAAGATATATTATTGCACGTAATACAAAATAACATTGACCCATAATAATTAGTATTAAAAAATATTTAAAGAAATATAAAATATTTAAGGATTAAGGTCATCGTAAATTGCAGCGTCCGACCGCGGCCTGAGGTGACCAAAAACTGTTCGGAGAAGACGACCATGTTCAATTTCTGTCAGTGGGTGCATTTATAAAAAATGTGTGTGTGAATTAAGCTTGTGGGTGTATTTATAAAAAATGTGTGTGTGAATTAAACTTGTGGGTGTATTTATAAAAAACATGTGTGTAAATGACTGAAATGCATGTATACAATATTGCATATAAGTTTTTGTGAAAATATAAATAGTGAAACAATGTGTGAAATTAAAGTAGAAAATGATGCAAATATGCAATAAATAAATAAAAAAATCATGAGAATATTAATGTTAGTGTTGCAAATTTCAGCTTGTGATAGAGTAAGAAAAAATAATAAGAAAATTTAAATTTATGTATACCTCTTGCTACCACTAATGCCTTGTATATGTATGTTGTGGGTGAAATGTCTCCTGAGTCTCATTTCCTTAGATGGGTCTCTCATGATTTTCATGTATGTTGTGTACTTGTACAGGGGTTTCAATTAATCATTTCGTTAGATGTGTCTCTCATGACTTTCATGTAAAAGTGACAATATATATTTGAATAAAAAGTGATAACGTTTAAGTAAAAACTGATATCACTTTTATTAAAAAATATTATCATTTTTTATTTAAATATTATCACTTTTTTATAAATATAAAATCTAAAAAAAAAAAGATTATCCTACTTCTATTAGAATGTATAGGGGTGGATGTAGTTGGATGTGGAAATCCGGATGTAAAATTCTGAAGTAGAACAAGAACGTAGGACGTTACGTCCCAAACGGGTGAGTCCCAAAACAAACATGCCCTAACAACTTAGGACATACGGAGTAAGATTAAAAAAACAACTTACAAAATAAATATAAATGGGGTAGAAATAAAAATATCCCCAATTCGTAAATTTATTATTCTCTTCCTTCCTTTATTAGTTTCTTATACCTTTTAACAAATGTGTGTTTAAATTTTTATTTTTACACTTTACTAGTAACGTATTTATTACTCCCTCCTATCCTTTTTAATTGTCGTTTTAGATTTTTTAGAATTAGCAATTTAATTGTCGTTTTATAAATTTATCTCTAATATACCCTTTTATTTCCTTAATTAGGTAATTAATTGATAAGAATAAGTCATCCATCATTCCCACAAAATCAGGCATGCACCAATTAAATTAACAGCCATTCATTCATTTATTAAGGGCATATTAGGAAAATAGTTTATTTCTTAATATGTGTGTGGAGCTACAGGACGTCAATTAAAAAGAATAGGAGGGAGTAATAAATTGAAGCAGGTAAATACATTTATAGGTTGAAGTGAGAGTGGAATAAATGCAACAAATATAATTGAACAACCCTCCCTAGGGCTAATTGATTCTTCATTAATTTCTTGTCATAATTTTATTATTTATTTTTAATTAATTTGGCACAGGGGACAACATCCCAACACTCGAGGTTATATTTGACAATTAATTGACATGAAGTGGCTTTAAGAAAATTAAAGTTTCCATACTTTATCATTTAATGCATAAGGTTTTAATTATTCACATTTACATGAAGAGCAGCCTGTATATGGAGATACAAAATGCACTCCATACTCTCTACCTTGAACACTATATCATTTTTGTTCACGACTAGTGTTTTTACTTATTACCATGCACAGTAAATGAAAAATGGAGTATATACGTACTCTCTGTCACGTAAGAATTGTACACGAAATGTAGTTTCATAGGATACATGTTTCAAAAAAAAAAAAAAATATTGCAAAATATTATGGAGTACATTGTGAATAAACTAATTGTTCGTAATTAAAGTTGATGACAATTTGAGTAATTAAGTAACTGTTTACAAAAAAACGTATGAGACTATATTTTGTAGACAAAAATATAAAACGAATGAGACTACGTTACATTTCGTGAACATAGATTTTTTTATAAACGCTCCACAATAACTTTCATACATTTAAAAATACTCACAATATTCACAATTTTCCTTTCTCTCTTTTGTGAATAATACTCATGTTGTAAACTAAATGAAAAGGCAAGAACAATAACTTAAAAACATTAAAATATTCTGCAATTAATGAGATCTAAAACAAGAGAACAAAATTCATCTCTTAATTACATTAATTAGCAGCCCATAATGAGTCATTAATTAATTATGTACCAAAGTCAGTCCCTATGATTTATAGAATCATTATTTAAATCTACTGCATACGTCTGGTTAAACTTGCCAGAGGAGTAGTTAACTGACATGGCCTAAATATTAAACTGAACAAATAAAAGAGGGAGCTAACGGCCGTTAACAAGTGGGCTAACGGCCGTTAACAAGTGGGCTAACGGCCGTTTCTTTGCACGGACTCGGCGGCAAGCTACTCCTTCCCGATGCAACAAGCCGTTGCACAAACCCTCCGATCCTCTCTCCGTTAGTCTCCGTTAACAACCGTTTCCCGCCAAACGGCAATGACTCAACTGCTCTCTCCGCCAACACCTCTTCCGCCGTTTCACACACGCCGTTAGCCTGCAAAATAACGCCGTTTGCCTGTTAACAACTCCGTGGACCACGCTGAAATATTTTCTTTATTTTTGTTTTTGAGTACTACTACAAGTCAACTCAATTACTTTTATAACAATGGTCTAAAAAAATATACCTTTATAATATTTTAAATTTATTATAGTCATAATTTAATTTTTGAAAAATTCATAAAACTTGACTCCATTATTTACATGTTGAGCCAACTCGAGAGCTAGTGCTCAACTCGAAAAAAAATAAAAATCGAGTTGAATCGAATTTCGAGTCACTCGAGTAACCAAAGTTCGAGCAGCTATATTTACTATTTTACCATTAATATATAATTTATATTTATATACAAATAATCTAGTTGAGTCAAATCGAGGTCGAGTTTAATTAATCGAACTCGATCTTTAAAATTTTAGACTCAAACAAATTGAGTCAAATTTTAAGTATAACACTCAACTCGAATTTGGAACTTAACACAACTTTTACTCGACTCATTTACACTTACTATATAAATAGTAATATAAAAAAAATGAAAAAAAAAAACCCATTATTCAATAAAGTGTGATGAAAAATAAAAAAATTGCACTCAAGTTTCATTTTAAATTGAAAAAAAAAATAGATTTTAGAAAAATATGAGTGAAAATTAATATTACCTGAATTCTGATGTAATCGTTTGGATTCCAGCAGAAGGCATTGCCCAGCAATTGATCAACGGTTTCAGAAACGCCGTCAAGGACAATGCCGACGATTGACGCCGTCGAGCAGTCGCCGCTACGGCTGAGCTTCACCGTCGACGGACTAGTTAACGGTCCATTGCCGATGGAAAGCACAAGCAAATCATCAACTCCGGTAACCATTGGAAAATCACGCTTGTTGTGCAAAACGTGAGTGACAGCGGCGGCCGTAGGGTTGTTCATCACAAGTCCGCCGTCCATCGCCAAACAAGAGGTTTTTCCGTCGATAGATGAGAGCTTATACGGCTTAAACATCGGCGGCGTCGCAGTCGTGGCGCGAATCACTTTCCACAGCGGAAAGTCGAAGCTCAGCGACTCGGAGGCGTCGGCTCGAGAGAAAACAAACGGCGCCGCGCTCTTCAAGTCAAAGCAAGGCACGAGAAGCGGCTTACACGTGTCCTTAAGCGTTAACAAACTGCCGTCGTCTCGCCGGAACGCCTCCTGCAACACGCGGTCCATGCTGTTACCGGAGAACCTCACACGGCGGCGGAATGCGCCGATTTTTTCCTCTTTGAACAGCTTTTTCCGATTCTCCACCAGAAACCTCGCCGCGTCTCTAGCTGAGAAAAGCGGCCGGCCGGATCCGTCGTCGGCGACGAGCAATGCGGCGAGGAGAGCGCCGATTCCAGTACCAACAACGATATCAAAAAAATCAGCGATTCGAGCGTTCAGATCGCCGGTTTTGGCCTGGATCTGGTCTTCCAGTTTAACCAAGGCGGCGCAGGCGACAATGGCGGTGGTTCCTCCGCCGTCAATGGTTAATACACGAGTTTTTTTACCTTCACAGTGATGAAGCCATTTCTTCTCCAGTTTTGAGAAAATCTCTAAAGTGACTTTGCTCAACTCCATGAATGATTCAGTTGTTGGAAAGCAACAATAATCTGTTGCCAAATATGATGGAGTATATAGATAGAATCTATATAGGTATATAGGTATTAGATATAGGGTGAATATCAGAGAGAAAATCCGTGAAAAAGCGAGAGATCACGCTTAACTACTGAAGCACATTAATGGTGCTCAGAGCACACACAGTGAGCGGATAAATGTGCATTTTGTTTTGGCAGATTCATACAGTGAGTGTGAGTGAGTGAAGGAGGTGGGTGGTGTGTTGTTATATATAGTACGTATAGTATTAGTATTTAATGGGAGGGATTGTTCTGCGATGCTTGGTGGTAGGAGAGAGCACTCGACTTACGAAGTGCTCTGCTGTATTTCATTTTTCTTTTTTTAAAGGTTATAAGATCAGACCGTACGAGATGTCGAATCAAATAATTGTGAAAAAATGGGGGATCATTGTTCCTTTGTCTACACCGGCTAAGTATTGTTGTTATTCGAACCGAGCCTTAACGAGACTCGGCTCGGCTCGACTCGTTAAGTTTCGATAAGGCTCGACTCGTTTAGCTTAACGAGTCGAGCTCGAGCTCGTTAAATACTCGATTTACTAACGAGTCGGCTCGAGCTCGACTTGTTAGGCTCGATAACTAAATTTTTGTTAAAATTTCCATTAGACTTGGCTCGACTCGATAGGCTCGTTAAGCTCGTTAGACTCGTTAACGAGTCGAGCCGAGATCAATTTTTAACTCGGTAATATTATTGAGCCGAGCTCGAACCTCAAATACTCGGCTCGAATAACAGCTCTACAGCTATAACCAAGTCTCCGTTCTTAGGGCGAGACAACAACTTATATTAAAGTATTTTTGTGTCAAAAATAAAAAACAGAGACATAGTTAAAGAGATTTCCATTAAGAACTAACAAGAATAGGTAAAAATTGACGAAAATAAGTCTCAGGGTGAGAGGGGAATCGCACGCTGCCTGAAAAGTTTCACCAAGGAGAGGGTGCATTAGACATGTTCATACAGATGAAATCACCGGTTTCGATTTGGCCATTTTACAAACCGAAATCGGATCGGTTACAATTTTGAACTGCCGGTTCAGTTGAGATTTTTTTTCTTGCCCATTTTTTGTCCGTTTTCCCTCATTTTTTCAGAAAATAAACTACTAAGAGATGAGAGGTGTTGGTGTGAAAAAATGAGTTAAATTTGAGATATTTATAAAAAAAATATTTTAAAAAAAAGTAAAATCACTAATTTGGTCGTTTAATCTCAAAATGTCAGTTTCAATTTTGAATTTTCGGAACCGAAATCGAACCTTAATTTTAAAATTATGATTCGATTTTTAAATCGAAACCGGCAAGTTCGTTTGGTTTCGTTTTCGATTTTGCACATGTTTAGAGTGTATGGAGGCATAAAATAAATAGAAACTAGTAGGACTAAAATAAACTAGTATCTAAAAAATAAAACAGAAAAATGAATCAACGAATTAGTTCAATAATCGTTCACTTAAAAAATGACGTCTTTAAAAAAAAATCAAACCGATAACACCCAAAAAAAAAAGTAGCTGCCAGTTGCCACCACCGCCATCTCACTAAGTTTGGATTATTATTTTTTTTAGAGGGGGAAGGTAGAGAATGAGATTTGATTACACCCACTTCATATATGTTTTTGTTTGTATTCAATTTATTACACGCGTTTTCACTCAATTTGTTTACTCTCTTCAGGGTACATAGTTTGTCTTGCCAAGCATTGCACGTGCGACAGCGTCACTAATGTGATTAATTTAAGTTAATAGTCTTGCATCGATCTACATACATCCGAGTTGATTCATCTTGAATACAAATCTTAAAAAATACTTAGTATGTTATAACAAGTGAATGTTAATGTGATTGTGAAAAAAAATAATATAATAAAATGTGTGAGAGTATATAATTTGTAAAATAATAATAATAAGTAGCTTTCATTAAGATGAACAATAAAAAAAAAAGTGAGGAGCTTTCATTAACATGAACAATAAAAAAAAAAGTGAAATGGAAGGAGTACATGTGATACATATACTAGCATAAAAATGAATGTGCATACAAACGAGGAGGAAAATATTAGTTGACCCATCCCAAAATGTTGTTCATTAAATCTATATATCAATTTGTTAGCTTGTTCATTAATTCCACACCATTGGCTCTCATTGTTTGATGAAAACCACCCACCAAATTAATTATAATGCAACCCTCATGATCATACAACACAACAAAGCCAAAATTAACTTTCTGTATCATATTTAAAAAAAAAAAAAAAGTGTCATGCAAATTTGGTTAATTGCATAATGCTCAAATTTCTCGAAAACATTATTAAGGATAAACACAAGAAGGATCTTGAAGACTTTTTTTTTTTTTTTTGTATCTCAATTATTTATCTTTTTCATATATATCTTGTACTTACAAACATGCACATATTTTTACTATAACAAACATCATCACCAGCTTAAAGTATGCATTTCGATTGACACCTTTAAAAGTCGTGTTTTCATGTATATGTTTGATGGTAACCCCAACTCACACAGTTTGATTAATCTATGTCCATTCTTTTAACTAATTTCTCGTAACACCCTAGCTAGCTAGCATAACGTTAGAATACATTCTCTCGTTTCCTTTAAAAGTTATCGTTTGTGTCACTTTAAGCGTTCCATCGAAAGTTACCATTTACTTTTTTTTACCAATAACCAGTATTTTTCTCCACTTTTTATATTTCATATCTTTTTTCTCTTTTTTATCCCCTCTATACATACTTCAACAACTTAATTATTTAATATGCACAAAAAACAAATGTGCAGCTTTCCAAGGGGCGAGGGGAGTATTTTTCTTACCCAATTGAATTCGGATACAATATGAGCACCTAAATCCAATATCATGATTTGGATACTGGATTTAGATTAAAAGTTATGGAGATAGTATTTTGAAATAATTATGCATAAATTCTAAAGATTGAAATTAAACTCAAATATTTGATTTTACAAATGTATATAACTAGTGATGAATTCACACATTCCCAAAGTTCCAAACAATAAAGCAGCAGACATAATAAATAAAATATCCAAGGCCCAATTTCTCAAAAACATTAACACAAGCCCACAAACCTAATTAAAAGCCCATACAAAAATAATAAGCAAAAGCCCAACACTGAAAGAGAATAACCCACGGTAACACAAGAGAGTTTGTCCATCACTAGTAGATGGGCCTGGCGCTATAGGCCCAGAAAATGGGGCCAGAGGAACTGAAGATTCATTATGGAGTTGAATTGGGCCTGAAATTGGGATTGAAGCAGGCCCAACAGGCTTAGGCACCTTGAGAACCCTAATGTCAACCTTCTGCCCGGCCTGGCAATGGCCCACGAAGCCGCAGATGTAGTAGAAGTGCCCGGGCCCAAGGATGACGATCGAGTCGCGCCCGCTCTTATACGTCGCGATCGGAGCAGACGTATCGCACGTGTGGAAGCTCGATCGATTCACTTGGAGCACATTGTGGTTTTGGGGATCGTACTCGAAAACTATACATCCAAATATACATCAATTTTTATAAGTGGGGTGTTGAAATCTAAATATGTCAATAAATAAGATATTACATAATATTCAATAAAAAAAAGTACTAAAAATAATAATAAAACTATTACATAAAAAAAATTCAAAGGCAAATCATAACAATTTTTATAAAAAAAAGGGGTAAATACATTTTTTTTTATCTCTAAAGTTTTGATTTTTATCAACTTTAAAATTAGTTTTCTATATTTACAAAATTCAGTTTTTTTAGTCCTTTTACCTCATAGACAAACAGAAGTAACTCATCCAACTTGAGGATGATGATATTCAAGACGTTGATAATTTTGAAATTAGTTTTCTATATTTATAAAACTCAGATTTTTTAGTCCTTTCTACCTTACCTTGCCGACAAACAAACAAACAAATAGAGGTAACTCATCTGGTCTAAGGATATGCTAGACAATGCAGATGATTTTAATAGTGCTAAAGACTTAAATAACAACAATAACGATTATAAGTGATTAAAAATTTAGCATACCAATTTCAAGGTAGAAAAAATTCAGAGAATAAAAATCAAAATCGATACAAGTTTACGGAAGGGCTTACTTAGAGTATCATCAACATGGAAGGCCTTTGTTGAAGCCCATTGGTAGTAATCGACATTGCCATTAACAGCCCAACCAGGAGCATCTCCAACTTTGTATTCAATTGCATTGCAAATTCCAAACATAAACAACACAAACAACATCACCATTAATCCCATTTCTTTCTTCACCAAAGAGAAATTATATAAGCTAGTATTAAGAAACTGAGAGATTAAATATATAATGTGGGTGTGGTTATATACATATATGAGAAAGAAATTGTCATGGTAAATGCATGTTTAGTTGTCATGTTATTTTTACCAAGTAAACGTGATAATACCCAACTACCCTATTTTTTATTTGACTGCTACAACGAAAAAGTCCTCTAATCATAGGGTTGAGGGGAGGATTAATCAGGTGAGTTTGCTAAAACTCGTGCATGCATTTTTTTTTAACATAATAAGTTAATTTGATTTTAATAAATGTTTAATGAGGGCCTGATCGGGTAGGCCTAGTCGGGTGTCTATGAGGGTGGCGGGAAGAGCTCCTACCTCGTCGGGCCGAGATATGAGGTGGCGGGACCTTGCCCTTATTGCACTAGACAGTCATGTGTCCAACAATCTAACAATGTTTGCAATATTCCGGAAGCTAGTCTCTTGTATGCACACCTCCACAATCACTAACTGATCTAACTGATCACCACGTTTCAACATCAACCGTTTCAAAAGTGATTGTTTCATATCCACCTCAATCAAAATTCTAGTGTACCGACAGGGGCGGACGCATGTATACCCTGAGAAGGGCCATGGCTCCCCCCTAAATTTCATCCAAGAGGTAGTGGTATATACATATTATTATTAGATATTTACCTATTTCTTTTAGTGGCCTCCAAATGAAATATACTTGAACTTATTAAAAAATAAACTAATAGCCCAGCCCACAAATATAATTATTTATTTCATTTTTTTAGTGATTAATTCTTTGAAATTAATAAAACACGCTTCTTGATCTGACTGCAGATACACATGTATTTAATTCATAATTAACTTTTAAATTAATCATTTAAAATTAAAGGAGATTGCAAGAAGGTTAGCATAAATTTGTTTATTGATGATTTTCGTAAAAAAAAAGATGTTCTAAATTTTAACATGGTAAATTTAATATTATATTTTTAAAAATTATAATAATTAATATATTATGAGTTTTTTAGTATATAATTTATAGAGTATTTAGTTACATAAATTTTTACTGTTTCATTCTGGGTCCCTGTGTATTGGGTCATTGTTTTTGCTAAGGTGTGACTATCAATCTTAACAAACGTGTCAATAGCAAAAAATGAATATGGGCTGCAAGAGTTCAATTGAAATTCCAACAAGGCATATCCATGTTTGAGCAGTCGAGTCGAATCCGGAGGTCCAATTTTACATACGGATGGAGTCCCAACTCCCAAGCCAATTGCTAAATACATCTCTTAAAAAATTGATCACGTTTTTTCCAAAATAAAATTTGGAAACCACGAATTCCATTTTAATTGAAATAATAGACAAGATCCCCTGTAGGGACCAAATTCCAATTAGCCATTTTAGACATATCAGCCATTTAGGTTTGAATTGTTATTTCAAGTTATATTCTATTTTGGTTTGGTCTATAAGAGTGTATCTTTTTATTTTGTCACAAATTTTATCTCTACGTATCTTTTAGAAGACAAAAAAAAAAAAAAAAACTTATTGATTGATTGCAATTTTAATTGTTTTGTATTAAATTTGAGCATGCATATATCTTAATTCAAAATCGATTCAATTTTTTTAAGCCGAAACAATTGGCTCAAAGCTTGTTTTTTTTCGAAATTTGTGTGATTAATCAATTTAACATTTCAAGTATATACCGATGTTACAGTCTATACACACGATAAGAGATAAAAATCACTACATAATATAATATGATACCACATTATTAAAATTTTGCAACAACATATACAATATAGAGTTTCACACATAAAATGCTATTTATAAATAAAATAAATAATAATTTAAATAAATAAAGTATGATTAGAGATTATACATAAATAAAATAATGTAAAGAAAATGAGAATAATCAAATTTAATAATTAAAAAAATGAGAATATAAATAAAGTATGATTAGAGATTATACATAAATAAAATAATGTAAAGAAAATGAGAACAATCAAATTTAATAATTAAAAAAAATGAGAATAATGAAATTAAATAGAGAAAGTATTATACATCTATTAAATTCTACAATTTCATTTAATTAAATAAGTATAATTACATATTTTTTTATTTATATATTAAGTGTCAAAATTACTTACTTATATTAAATTATTAATTATTACTATGAGTTTACATTATTCACAAGCTAACAAATTAAATATTTATGAAATTTGGTGGATGAATATTGTGAGAGAAATATCACTCTTATCCACAATTCCTCTATAACACTCAAAAAGCCCGAAATATTGTCATAATCTCAACGAAGTGGGAAAGTTTCAGTGAAGCATTTCGTCGAACACTTGTGTCGTCTATGGCCACCACGTTCTCCAACATTCGCTGCATCTGCTATGCTTCCAATTCTTCCCACCGTCGCCTCTCATTCCCAGGTCTTCTACACACTTCACTTCTTCCTGACCTTCTCTACGCTTGCGTTTGATAAGTTTGAATTTCTTGCAGATTTTGGAAATGTGGGTTGTTGGAGCGCGTCTGCAAATTACGTGAAGCTTCAGGTGGCGGCGAGAGGGGTTTCAGGGAAGCCCTTAATTGTTAAGCACACATGGAAGAAGAGGCAAGTTTAAATTCATTAATATTAGTCTGCTATTCGTGTTGTGATTTGTTTGTTTTTACTGAATGAGATGTTCAAATATTAGAATGGGGGTGTTGAGGTGCGCTACTATTGAAGAAATAGAAGCGGAAAAGGAATTGATTGAGGAAGATGCCGTAAGAATTCAAATAATTCCTCGAAGAACTTATATATATTTGGGAAACTGTTAATTGTTTGTTTTTTATTTTGTGTTCAGAGAGAAAGGATGGAAAAGACTATTGACAATGTGCGTTCTAGTTTCAATTCGATTAGAACTGGAAGAGCAAACCCAGCTATCCTAGACAAAATTGAGGTATGAACTATTGTTGATGTGTTCTTGTATCTGTATTTTTCGTGGGGACAACTTTTGATAGTTTTCTTGAACTTTTTAGGATAACTTTTATCGACATCAATATCATATCATGCTTTTCTAGTTTGAAGCAGTTTCAATCTTCTCTATATAATAAATAATCTTTGAAGCTTTAGTATCTATTTGTGGTGACATAAATCCCTCCCTACAACTCATGAATTAAGGATTCTGACGAATGAAACTTTTTACAGGAATCTTTCACAGACTTCCCAACTAAGACTAATATTATCAACTAATCAGAATGTTTGATTATTAGACCATGGTATTTGATTTACCAAACGCATCATATTTAAGAGACCTACAAGTTGCAGCCTTCTTCTTGGTAGATGTATCATGTATGTATGTATCCAATTTAGTAATGCTGGTGTAAATATTTATATTAGTCATTCTGATTTTTTGTTCATCTGGAAATTGACAATGTTTTCTTCAGTTGTTTTGTAATGCTATTCATGATTGAAAAACTATGAATTAATTAAATAAACACCAACTGGCATGTGTGTGTCAATCAAATATGTATGCGAGTTTCACCAAAGTTTTGACAATATGATCCCAAATATTGTACCAAATGTTGGAAAAGTTAATTTTCGCATTTTAGCTTTTATTTGCTTGTTGAGTTATCATGTCATGCAAATAGTGACACATCAGTTTTCCTTTCCCCGTTTCTCCTTTGCCTTGTGTACTTAGGTGGAGTATTATGGAACACCAGTCATTTTAAAGAGTGTAGCTCAGATCAGTACTCCTGATGCAAGCTCCATTTTAATTCAACCGTATGACAAATCCAGGTACACCCGTAATGTGATTTTAAATCAAATTAATTTTTTATTAACAGTGATTTAGATTTAGTGTTCACAACGAACTGCTTTAGGGACTAGGGTGAATGCTAAGTTAGTACATCATTTTGCCTTTCCCCATACTTATGTGGAGTAAAAAATAGTTGGATTTGGTTTAACTTGGGCAATTGTTGACTGACTTAGATTTGCATTACTGGAAAATCGTAACAAATTTGTTTCCATGATGTGCTTCATTAAAATATTCTGATGTCAAGATATGAAGATTTCTTTACCATCACACATCTTTCCTTCAGCTAGCAGTCACATGTTTTGTTTTGTGTGATACGTTACATTTGGATTTGTTTGGTTTTCAGTCTGAAGTCTATAGAGAAAGCAATTGTCAATTCTGACCTTGGTATGTCTCCAAATAATGATGGAGATGTTATTAGATTGAGCCTTCCACAACTGACAGCAGACAGGAGGAAGGTATTACCTCATTAATTTTTTACCCCATCAACGTATGTTCAATATGCATATCAGATAAAACTTGTGCTTGGGATTTTCCTTTTTCCCTCTTGTTTTTAATGCACTTTGTTACTGCAGGAGTTATCAAAGGTTGTGGCTAAGCAGTCGGAAGAAGGCAAGGTAAACTATTTGTAGCGGCAGATGCTTATTCTACAAATATCTTAAGGGAGGGGGGATGAATCTTAGAGCTATGGAGGATTTTTTGTTTATGTTTTGGAATTTCTCTTGCGCATCCCCAACCACAGGTAATTTCAAGCTGCTCTTAATTCTTGTAGGTTGCTATAAGGAATATAAGAAGAGATGCCATCAAGTCCTATGAAAAGCTTGAGAAGGTTTGCAAAATCCTCTCTATCTCCCTCTCTATCTCTCACGGTTTTTGTAATTGGCAACATATCTTGCAGGAGAAAAAGCTTTCAGAGGACAATGTGAAGGACCTGTCTGCTGATTTGCAGGTACGTAGATGAGTTCCCTTTGATAAATAAAATGAGACAAGTATGAAAATGCTATAAATTTCACTTTTCATGGGCTGTAATTAGGTTACATGGTTTTAGAACATTGCCTGAATTAAGTTGTGGGGCTTTGGTAAAGATGCACAAAGTCTTAGGTGAGGTATTGATGGATATAATGCTCTAAAGATAGTGCTGTTACGCAGTAGTAATAATTCTACAAAGCCCATTTCTCTATTGAATTTTAATTTTTCCTAAAATTCTTCATTGTTATCTCCATATTAGTATGTTAACATTATTGGATTCTCCAATTAACTGTCTTGACAATTCAATTCCTTATTTGCAGAAAATGACAGATGAGTACATGAAAAAGATCGATTCAATCCTCAAACAGAAGGAGAAGGTACAGCTGTATTTGCATAGTAAATGCTTTAAAGAAACACACTTAGGGCATGTTTGCGGTTTAGGGGGGGTTTAGTGATGGGTTTGATATGTAAACCCATCTTCTCCCATGTTTGGTTTCTCATAACTTTAAACACGTTGACCCGGATTTATAATTTGACCCGGTTTTTATAAACTAGATTCCATGGGTTTAGACAACCTAGCCTCCCATTGGGTTTATGAAGCCAAGGTTAACATATCCCACAAAATCTAAACCTATCTTATCCCAACCCATGAAGCAAACATGCCCTTAGGATGGTTTGAATATGCACACATGAGACCTTTTGATAGTCCAGTACGGTTTGTAGAAAGTAAAGAATTGTGAACTCAAATTAAAAGAGATAGGGGAAACCTAAAGACATGGTAAAAACTATTACAGACATTTATATTCTAATGTAAATCTGAACATGAACATAGTATTTCAAATTCATGAATAGTAAATGTTTGAATATGCACACACGAGACCTTTTGATAGTCGAGTACGGTTTGTTGAAACTCTCTTAATCGCGAACTCAAATTAAAAGACAAAAGAGATAGGGAAACCTAAAGACATGGAAACAACTATTACAAACATTTATATTTTAATGTAAATCTGATGATTGATTGTGTATTGAAAATTTGGATTTGAAATCAAAATCTGGGATGAGAATCTCTAAAGTGTGTCCAACCCTTAACCAAAGAAAATTGTACTCTTTATTAGAATAATAATCTATTTTAGGAGTTAGCCATTTTGATTTCCAGCCCGTGACAACCACATTAAACTTGATCTGGGTTGGTAATAGTAACTAGCACATTCTCGTTTCGGACTTTACTAATTTCGGTTGGTCTTTCTTCTTCCTCGGTTGCAGGAGTTGCTCACAGTATGAAGATTTTATGCAAAGTGTGTAATGAAATTTTGAGAAGTCTTTTTGTACCTACTTTTGTTTTGCTTTTGCTGTGTAGTATAGTATGTTGAATTGTTCCTCACAACTCTACATTTCTTTTACAAAGTATGAAGCCCTTAATTTCATATATATGTTCAGTGTTTTAATCTTTGTTTGGAATATCACTGCACATGTTACTATGGACTTACTTTTTAGGGGAAAAAAAAAATACACTTTTCTACTCAATATGAATTTACTGGGTAGGTATTTTCATTCGAGTATATTTTGTATGAACTATATTTAATATAAGTTTATATAAATCATGGACTTAAAACCTACATTATTGAATTGCTTTCCATTTTGGATTACGAATCATGTTTTCATGATAAGTTATAAGTATAAAACAGTTTGCTTTGTCTTTTCATTCGTTTCTCATGATTCCACGCCTTTTTAATTTATGAATCTGTTCATTATGACTAATTTCTTTTCTTGAACCACATTAATTATCTGCTTGCTAACCAATTATTTGACCAAAATCATGTGCACGTCAATTGTACCATTTTTTTTTTTATATAAAGTAATCCTCCGTCCCATAATTATTTTCATATGTGAAATGATTAGTGGAGATTTTGAGAAATAATTTTGTAAACATTTATATATAAATTAATTGACTCATTTTTTGTTCACACATGACACATACATGATGCAACACAAGTTAACTCATTTTTTTTATTTTTTTTAATACTTCACCCGTTATGTTATTAATTGATATTGATATTAAAGATAATAAAGTGAGTCAAGTGACGGTTTAACTTTATTGAAGATAAGATATTTAGTTAATGTGTAAAATAAGAGATATTTTTTTTAAAGGTGTAAAAATTTGTTTTTTTTAAATAAAAAATGCTCCATAATAATGAGATAAATATTTTTAACAAATGTTATTCAATTAAATTAAGAGATTTATTTAAATTAAATATTGGGATCAACCAGTGATTGAACGTATGTCCTCCGATTTGTCGTCCATGCCGGGATTAGTATTTTAAAATGACCTTCGACTGATATCCCTATCGTGTTTTTCTCATAATTAATTTTAAGATCGAAATTAAAAGGTTGTTTAGAGAGAAATCGTGTGCTATTGCTGCAAAATATATGGTACTACCTCCGTCCCTGAATTGCATTTTTGTGAAACGTAGTTTAAGAAAAAAATGTAATAATTAGAGTTTTGTGGGTAATTTTATAAATTTGTAAATATAAAGTAAATAAAGTATTGTATGATGAACCCAAAAAACAATGATATAAATAATAAAAATGTGTATATTGTAAAAGTGAATGTGCAAACTTTTCAGGAATGGTAGGGAATAGCATTTTTCAAGTTAATTTTTCTAAATACTCAATTCGTTCAATTACTCACATTTTTTTTATAGTTGTACACCACCTTATCTTCCCCTTCCATTACAACTTATTTATTCAAATTGTTATTTACTTTATTTATAATTTTTTTTTTACAATATATATCTCATTATACTATTAAAATATCTAATTTATATAGGGATATTTATTGAAAGGTGCTGGTCAACATAAAACTTTATTTATTGATTATATTTAAACTAATCAATATTCATTAAATATGATGTCTAGAATGAATATATAGTGAATTTAAACTTATGAGTAGCAATTACTCCATCTGTCTACTAAAAGTGTGTTCATTTTTTTAATATATATTTATTTTTTAAAAAATTATATTTTAACTATAAAAAAATGTGTGAGATAACAAATAAAGAATATTGTCGATAGATACTCAATTTTATTAATACAATCGAAAAAATATTTAGAAGTTAACTATTTAAATATCATAATTAAGCATATTTTTTGTGAATAAAATAATAGAAATAAGCATACTTTTAGAGAAAGAAGAGAGTAAATCTTTGGATGAAAGATAGGTTTACTTTTATATAGAGTGTGTTTTGAAACTAACTGTTTCTAAAATCACTTATTTTCAAAACTACAGCTTTAAAAAAAAAAAATTCTGGAAACAGTTAATTGATTTGACGAATGTCCCGTAATCTACTACAATACTAGTTTGGCAACTTATGGGATTCTTCAAATTAAATCCGACATTTATGTCCCACCTTAAACGCTACTCCGTATTTCACTAACGAAAAGTCGGAGGCTGCGCCTTTCTAATTTTCCACCAACACAAACATGTACGTACAGTAGTATATCTGTATATTCCCTATTATTATTATTATTATTATAGGGATATGAAGTTGAGATTGTCGAGGTGATGACTTTTAGTTATGGATCGATATATTGTAATCTTTTAGTTTAGGTTGGTTTTTCTGTCTTTTGCCTTATTTACTTTACTTTCGGCTTTTTTGGACACTTTTTGCATTTTTTCCTTTCTCTTTGGGAGTTTATTCTCCCTTTGTGGAGTTCCATCCTTTTCCTTGTGGAGTCCTTTTTGTGGAGTTATGTCCGTGCCGTGGTGCAGGATTTGCAAGATATGACTTTTGGTGCTTGGTGGCTTTTGCTCTTTTATTTTCCATATTTATCATAACAATATTGACTACCTTAGTGTGGGGTTGTCTTATTGTTAAATTAGTGGTTTGAAGATCTGGTGCTTTGGAAATTATTTATGTATTTGATTCTGATGTTGTAAACCTAAAAAAAAAAAAAAAAAAAAAACTTTTATTCACTTATCAAGTTTATATTAAATTTTTAATGTAAATAAATTTTTTAAATAAGACAATATCAATAAAAATCATTTTAATTTATAATGCTACTAATTTCCTAAATTTATGAAAATTTATTTTATTCATAATTAATAATCATTCCTTCATTGAAGTAATATTTATAGTTTAATAACCTAGCTACTATATTAGTAGTTTAAAATTTAAAACTTAATTAATTATAGAATATTTTTACATTCCGCAACTACGCGGGATTTGTCATTTGGGTATATATGAATATTCCCCGTTTCACAATTGTTTGTATATTTAAAAAAAAACTTTTTTGACTACCAGTTACATACATCCAATTTTGTAGATGGGCCATATTCATGATCCATGGGTCATGGACTGATTTTAAAAAATTACATTGGACTTTACGTATTATACAATCAACCCATTTATCTCACTCAAGCCATCAAATTTTACCCGCCCTCGTAACTCGCGTCTCTCTCTCAAATCGTTTGAATTATACTTGCTTGAGCCCTTCGTTGAAATTGTGAGCCTTCCCTTACCTTCTCTCTCAAATTACATTCAAAATTCCTCAATTTGATTTACCTTTTTCCTTTGTTTCTTTAATCTTTTAATAATATTTTGTGTGTTCCTTCGTAAGAATACAAACTCTCCTGATTACATAAAACGATTTGTAATTTATTAACTAAGAACCTGATCAGTTTGTTGCAATTCCAATGGGGCAGGATCAGGAGCTGATGTATGATTGTGTTTTAAGGTATCCCGATCGTGTGGAAATTTATAATTCACTTTCATGTGTGGAGAATTGTGGACACAATGTTTATTCAGATCTTGTTTTGAAAAGGGTCTCTCTTCAGTCTTCACATTGGAAAAAATTAAGTTTTGGTGCATTTCTTATGATTTAATTTACAGTACCAGAAATGATAGCTATGTAATTTTAATTCTGGGCACACTAATTTAATTTCAATTAGTTCGATTTTAGTTTTTGATTCAACTAGTTCGATTTTTTTGGTTGTTTATTTTTTACTACTACTCCATATTATTTTATGTTGCTTTAGCTTTTAGCTTAGGCGGAAATACATACGAAATTTGTGAACTGGTTGTTCTTTGTTAATTAATTTCATAACAGTGTGATTAGAAATGAGTATATGAACATATAATATAATGCATGTCGAACTAATACTATGCTGTATAAGTATTAATACTATATCATATGTGAACTAATACTAAATATATTTTTCGAGCATAGTGCTGATAACATATCATATTATACTTAAAAAATTGAAGACATTAGAGCTTATAGTTGTATATGAACTGATACTATATTGTATAATGATTAATAATATATCGTATGTGAACTAATACTATACATATTTTTCTAGCATAGTGCTGATAACATGCCATATTATATACTTTTAAACTGGAAGACATTAGAGCTTATAATTGTATATGAACTAATACTATATTGCATGTGAACTGATACTATACTACATGTGAACTAATATTATACTATATGTGAACTAATACTATACATTTTTTCAACTTACTATGGTCCATTCTCATGTAAACTAATATTGTATAATGATTAATATTATATCGTATGTGAACTAATAATATATATATATATATTTTGAGCCTAATGCTTATAACATACCATATTATACTTCTAAACTAAAAGACATTAGAGTTTATAGTTGTATATGAACTAATACTATATTATATATGAACCATGATTACCAATAAAACGCATTACTGTCATAACAATTAACAACTGAAGTTCCTGAAATGGTTATTTATTAAATTCCAACTAGAATAAGGAATGTAAATAAATCAGAAGCATGTAGTTCTTATATCATTGTGTATGTATTTCTTTGGGGCAAATATATGTTTTCTCTAACTTCTTGAGACTATTGAAATTGCATACTATTATATCCACATTTTTTTTCTGTATTGCTTCTTTTTCATGGACAACTATAATTGTTTTTGCAATTTTGCCCTACACCGAACAGTTGTTCGTCATAAAATTGATGTTGAGGATTTAAAGTCAACGTTCCATTAGTATGTCTGTGGTATGCTTTATATGTTATGAATCATTGAATCTTCTTTGTTTCTTCTTTACTAATCTTGTGGTAGGAATTCTATATTTCTTATTTATTTACATTTTTCGATTTAATTGAAGTCTAATAAACAACTATTTCAAGCACTTTCGTTGTTATGCCAGTATTAATGGATGGTGCTGGACATAAACAAGATGTACTGAAAAGACAAGTACTAAAAGGTTTTATGTTCAATTTTTAAATCTTCAGTTCTTCTGGTTTGTAATTTAGTATACTATGATGCATCATCCTATGAGTTATATTCTTCTTTTGTTGTTTATGAAACATGGTGCTAGCGGAGAGAATTAGCTTTACTACTTAATCTTTATCCATTGCAAAGGAACAAAATGAAAAAAAATTATGTGTAAACAAAGAGAGCAAAATTTAAAAAAAAAATTGAAATAAAGAGAGTATAAAGGAGGAAAATGAAAATAATGGCAAAATGAAGGGGCAATTTGAAAAAAAAAAAGCAAAAAGGAGCATAATAAAAAAAACGAAAAACGCCCCCGGACCCCCACCGTCAAAAAAAAAAAAAAAAAAAAAAAGGAAAAGGAAATATAGTAGAGAGTATGAGCTTCAAACCCACAACCTTAATTATACTAGTGTAGGAAGCTAAAAATCTACAACTAGGCTACGCATTATTTTTGCTTCAGAAACATGTTTTAAATTTATGAACTTACAACCCCATGAAAGTGGTATGATCCATATTTTAATATGGATCTAGTTACATATGTGTAACCATTACACAAGAGTCATACTCAACTTTTTTTATAAGCTTCCCTCTTACGATATTCATATATTTTCACAAAATGTGTATTTTTTCCCTCAATTCAATCCAGTGACGAAGTCAGGAAATCTCGATAGGGGGGCCCGATTAACATTAGTTACATTACTTTAAAAATAAAATAATATGTACTTATTATACTCATCAAATTTTTACATGATAAAATTGTTAATACCTTTCATTAAATTAAATTGAACAAGCTAACTTTCATTTTGTTTTGAAGTTTTAATTTGATAGTTCGATTTAAAATTAAGCGAAACAATTTAAAAATTGCTAAAATATTAAATTCAAAAAACATTTTATTTCTTCGATTGTAAATGTCTTTTAATTAATACATTAATGTGTTCCAATATTCTATTATTTGCACGATTTGATCGGCACAATTTTTAAAGTATGAATATTTTGGGTGATTTGGTGAGGTGTAAAATAAAATGTATGCAAAAAATGAGTGACAATTTTGAAAATAAAATGATGTTGGGAGGGTATTAATTTTGTTGGGTGTTTCTATATTAAGAGTGTGCAAATAATCATTTGACGTCCCAATAAAAAAAAAGTGTACAAATAATTACGGGACAAATGAAGTATATATATAAAAAAAAAAATGGGGGGTACTGGACCCCCCCTGCCCCAGTGTGGCTCCGCCCCTGATTCAATCATTTACTTTATTTTATTCATAAAAGTTTATAAAATTACTCGTAAATAGTTTGTGTGCCCATGAATAGTTTTTTTTTTCGATGGAGGGAGTATTTTTTTTTCTTAAAAAGTACTATTCCAACTATAAATTTATTGGGTGCATCGTAATAAGACTTTTCTAAAGATAAGATGCATGCACAAATGCTATTTATTTTAACTGATTAAGATACGTTGATGCATGTAGACCAGGGGCGGACCCAGATTTGAACAGTGAGGGGGCCAAAAATCAAGTAATGGTTAATTTAATATTTAGTACTCTCTCCTTTCTATAATTATTTGTACACTTATTTTATACGTTCATCTCATAATTTGCATATCCTAAAAAAGGAAGTTCCTCCATAAACTGTACATTCATAATATTCATATATTTACACAAAATTCTTACTTTTACATTCAACTCAACTAATTTATTTGTTTTATTGACAAAGGTTTATAAAATTACATATTTACTTTATCAAAATTTTCACTAATTTCTACTCTTAATGATTTTGTAGGTCGAATTTCAGAATTTGGAGAATCGTTTTCAATTAGCAAGTTTTACTGAGATGTTTAGCCTTTAAAATTCTTTTTTTAATAAATGAATCAATTTTTTCTTATCTCCAAAAATAAAGCATTAAACACAATTTAATATTTTAATTTATAAATATTACAACAACATTACTAGTTCATAAGTTAAATAATTTTTACCTCGAATTAATATTATACTATGTGGAGAACTATGATGGAATTTTGCTCAAATTCTAAAACTTAAATTAAAATGATCTGAAATTCAAATAAAAAACAAAAACATAATGATTAATATAAAAAACCATTGGTATTTTAGGAAAAAATAAATAAAAGAAAATTATTAGTGTTGATCAAATATTCAAAGTGAATGGAATAATTATTATTAAATGAGTCTAATTTTCAATGGCCTACAATTAAAACAAAATAATAGAGTGGGCAGTTGTGCGTACATAGTTATTAAACTACATTTATACTCGACACAAATATAAAAGTAAAAAAATAAAAAAAATCAGGGGTGGCCAATATTAAAGTAAAAAAAATCAAAAAATCAGGGGGGGCCAAGGCCACCCCCAGTGACACCGTAGTTCCGCCCCTGATGTAGACCGAAGACCAATAATATTTATTTTGACTGGAAGATTATGTGGCAAAAAGATTTTAATTTATTATGATATGGTTTTTAATATGTTGGCATGTCATTTTCTTTTTCAAATCACTAAGAACTAAAGAAATGCAACATGCGTCACATCATGATTTATCCTTATAAATTATTAAAAATAATTAATTACATAACAAAATTAAAATTTTGGAATATATTATGAAAAATAAATTCCTCTTTAAATTTAAATTAGTACTAGATAAAATGCAATTTCAATTCATTTCTCTGAATCACTGTTCATATTCCATGTCCCCTCCCAAGATTATTAACATGTGCCGACACGAAATATAACATGTCGTCAGATTATTTTTTCACTATCCCCATATCATAACATTTTTTTAAAAGGTACGTGGAACACATAAATAAATCATTAAAGAACTGTATAGTTGTGAAGAAATAGAATTAATTGCATGCATGAAGTGATATACGTACCACACATCGCCCTAATTACTAATTAGTGATAGAAGGAATTGGGGTGGGACACATAGTTTGAAAATAAGAAATTTTCAATCAACAATAATTCAATTAAAGTAGGGTAGAAAATTACACAATTTGAATAATCATATATTACTATTACTCCATTATATCTATAAAATCCATCATTTCTATCTTCCTCCCACATACAATTGAGTAATATAATTTAATTAAGCAAATATTATATATTCGTATATACAATGAGTTTGTTCACGAAAAAAATTGTTGTACTAATTTTCTTGCTCCTAAAGGTGGCATGCTTGCAGGCTCAACTATCGTCCACATTCTACGATAGTACATGCCCCAATGCATTGAGTACAATCCGCACTTCGATTAGACGAGCCGTGTCGCGTGAGCGCAGGATGGCCGCCTCCCTCATTCGTCTCCACTTCCACGATTGCTTTGTTCAGGTATTAATCGACAAATCTATGGCCAAGTTCGAATATTTCATCTGACCCATATTGAATCGCAGAAAATGTGCCTTTTTCGATCATTTGATATATACCAAAGTTGTAGAAGTCGAAAATCGGTAGTCGGTAGATTTGCAGCGCCTAGGCATATATATATATTTTTATATATATACACATTTTTCACCCCTTAATTGATAGAATTTGACAAAAAAAAAAACATCGTACATCATGGCAAAAGCCATGAGTATTAATTACTTGGATCTTCCTTTTCTCTTGAAAAAGTATGTACAATTGTCCAAATCGGAGTCTTAAACCAAAAAAAAAAAAAAAGAAAAGAAAAAATATGGGTGCCTAGGCAGCCGTCTAGATCGATTTTTCACCAAAAGCGCTTAAAGAAGCAAAATTGAGCCAGGAAGGGGCCGCCTAGCGCCTAGGCTGAAAAAGTATGTACAATTGTCCAAATCAGAGTTTTAAACCAAAAAAAATAAAATAAAAAAATATGGACGCCTAGGCGGCCGATCAAATTTTCACCAAAAGCGCTTAGAGAAGCAAAATTGAGTCAGCAAGGGGCTAGGTGCTAGTGTAACAAAGATATATACATAATCGATTGTGTTTTCATTTGTCCTAGCTAGGGTGTAAAATTTATTTTATGTCTAATTAGACCTAATAAAACTTTTATTTTAGACTAATCTAACCTATCATACAGGGGTGTGATGCATCGGTCCTATTGGCGGACACCCCGTCCTTCACCGGGGAGAGAACGGCACTGCAGAACAATAATTCCGCAAGAGGGTTTGAAGTGATAGAAGCCGCCAAGAGTGCGGTGGAGGGTGTATGTCCGGGAGTGGTGTCGTGCGCCGACGTCCTGGCAGTGGCGGCGCGTGACGCGTCGGTGGCGGTGGGTGGGCCGTCGTGGGCGGTGAACCTTGGAAGAAGGGACTCCACCACCGCTAGCCTTTCACTTGCAAATTCTAACCTTCCTCGTTTTACAGATCCTCTAAACACTCTTATATCCAACTTTGGTAACAAGGGATTAAGTGTAAGGGATTTGGTAGCTCTATCAGGTATATTAATTCTTTCATCCCCTCTTTACCAATTTCTTTTTATTCATCAAATTATTATGACAATGTACATTTAATTTTGTTGGGACTAAAATAGAACAAATTATAAAACAAAAAAAAATAAATAAATTGATACATTTAATTTTTTTGGGACCATTTAAAAAAGGTTGAAAATTATGAGACTAAATTATCTAATATCTAATTTTAACATCATATATTTTTATACACAAATAAATGTGATTTTAGTCTTTTTTTGCATAATTTTTTTTCAATTTTATCCTATTTTAATTTTAAAAAATATTTATAACTTTTAACTTACAAAAATGTAGGTATGATAAACTAAAGTTGTGGAATGTATTAAGAGAGCAAACTTGTCAATATATATTTTTTAATTTAAAGAAAACATTTATTTATGGAGCTAGGGACCTGAGAGTAGAATAGAAAATTTTGTTTGGACATAATTAATTACGTGGGCTTTCCATCATACTCCCTCTCCCTCCACCCCTAATTAGATTGCACATGTTTTATTTTGGTCGGATTAGTCTCTTATTAGATTGTTCATTCCTAAAATGGTAAAAAAAATAATTTTATTATTTTTAAAATTACACAAAATATCATTAATTTTACAATACAATTTTTTTTTTTCTTATTTTCTTCAATCGACTAATACACCTTCAACAAATATTGTTTTATCCTTAATAATACTAAAAAATAAGTACCAAAATTTAGGGGTAATCGAATAAGGGACGAAAAGAGCTAGTAATTAGTGCATATTGCAATTAAACTCCAACTTGATGAATAAAAAAATCAAATTGACAATTGAGATTATAATCTAAAATCCAATTGTACACAAAAGATTGTGTATATAATAATAAAAAAAAAACATTGGGCGCAGGGTCGCACACAATCGGGCAAGCACGATGCGTGACATTCCGAGCAAGGATATACAACAACATAAGCATAGACGCCGGATTCGCCAGCACACGGCGGCGGCGGTGCCCACAAACCGGTGGCAACGCGAATCTGGCGGCGCTGGATTTAGTGACTCCCAACTCATTTGATAACAACTACTTCAGGAATATATATAGTGCAAAGAAGGGGTCTTCTGGAGTCTGATCAAATACTTCTGAGTGGATCAACGGAGAGCATAGTGAGGGAGTACAGTAACAACCCTAGGACCTTTTCATCTGATTTTGCGGCGGCCATGGTTAGAATGGGAAACATCGATCCATTGACTGGTCAAAATGGGATTATTCGAACCACTTGTGCCGCGGCCAATTGATTCAATTGGCATCCATCATTTTAAAATCACTTGTTCCACTTTTCATGTTTCACTATATGAATGATTGACACGTGTCATATTAAAAAATAATCGACGTCCTATATATATTGAAGGCGATACGTGTTAAAGATCCAGTAAAATGAAACACCGGTGAAACAAAGAGTTGCACCGCCAATCCCGTGTGTTGTACTTCAACTATTCTGAGTGACTGTGTGTGAGAGTTTTTAAGTGTTTCCTTGTTTTGGTTTTTTGTTTCTGTGTTTTTTTTAAGTATCAATATCCGATTCAAGAATATATCAATTCTTGTTTTGGTTGTAATTAATGATATTAAGTGTATCAAGATTTAGGTGATTTTTAATTTTTTAGATTTTATTTATCATTATTCGAATTCTTAATTTCAATTAATTATTTTTTACGATTTATTAAAAATTTTACGAATTTATTTATTTTAATTGATTTTTAAATTTTTTATTTGATTAATTGATTTTTTTCTTTTTAAAAAATATTAATTTTTTCAGATTATTTTAAAAAAATATTAAATTTATTTAAATTAATTTTTTAAAGATTTTATTAATTTTTTAAAATACTTTTCAGATTTAATTACATTTTTTAAATTTTTTTCAATTTTTTTAAGAAAAATTATATTTAATTTGTATAAGGGTTACTTAGTCATTTTACAATTATCTATTTTTATTTTTAAAATGATGGGGTGTGTATAACATTTTTTGGGGTGTTAGTAGCGGTACCTATCGTTTATCTTACTCTTTGGATGAAGTCAAATAATGATGCGAAAGTGGAACGATCTCATAAAGACGAGTTATTATATTCTCTAGATTTAAATTTATTATGCCAATTTCTTTTATACAAATTTTTATAGATATTGATTAATTTATGTATAAAGTAAATAAGTTGAAGGTTATACTTGTAGTGTCCATTGATTAAAAAATGAAAATGGCCCATGACGGCCAAAAAATTACAAATTTTTACATTTCCCCCCAAAAATCGAAATTCCCCCCTCCTAACTTTTACACTTGTTCTTAATTGTAAAGGATATCACAATAGTTGATAATTAAGAACAAAATCCTACTTTCAATTTGAGAGATATTTGAGAGTATCGTTGAGTTCAAGTAGTTTGAGAGTATTGCAACGAGAGTAGGTTGTAAGAAAAATAAAGAGGAGAAGAAGTAGAAGAAGAGAGTGCACCTTACCACTATAAAAACAAGTTAATTCCAAGAGAATTATCCTATTAAATTAGAAAGGTGGATTTAGCCTCCAAAAACCACTATACATTTTGTGTCATTTACCTTCTACATTTATTTACATGCTTACATGCATGCTTAATATTTGATTTGATTGATCATTACTTGTTTATAATTGTTATCATATCAAACTGTCTTGATCATTAGCATAAGCATTTTATTAAGGCTGTTAAGCATTCATTAGTGTTGACATAAACATTGTTTTGCTTAAGTAAATGATTTACTAAGTTATTTTTAAGAAGTATAAACGGGTCTGTAATTAATTATGTGTTTAATTAGGCATCATCGAGAAGTGGCATGGTAATTGTAGATTATCATGATGACAAGAATCAAAGGATATTGCTTCGTGGGAGAGCCGTTGCAGTTATGGAGGACTCAATTTTGGTGTAAATGATTTGCGAATTTTGTGGGAGATAAACACATGAAAAAATGAGTGAAATGTGTCTATCTCACTCTTACATTTACAAAAGAAATGCAGATGATTCATGTCGTTTAAACAATCGAAAATGCAATGCTTTCATTTAATCTTCAGTGCTGAATAAAGATTTTAGTTCAATTTTGTGTAATGACTGCTAAAATTAAATTAAATTTGTGTTTTGATTTTTGTTATTTTTTTTACTTTATGCATAATACATGTCATAAATTTATATATACGGCGCGATACAATAAAAATACTATATTTTTTGTGTGGACGTGATACAATACAATAACGACACACAACACAATAAAAAAATTCATTTAAATATATAAAAATTAAAATATTTATTTAAATGTAAAAAACTATCATGTCATTGTCGTGTTATCATTCGATATGCGATATTATTATGTCATGTTGTACCAAGTTAATAATATATATGCAATAGCTTGTTAAAGGATTAATGTGCTATCTGTTAATTTTATTTGTTAAATTCATGTCATGCTAATGCGTCATATCCAAAATTGCCATCCCTAAAAAAAAGGAAATAAGTTTGGAAAATTAAATAAACAAAATATTTAACCTTTATATTACTCTCGCCGTCCTATCTCAAATTCATTCTTCACTGTGTGCACAAAGTTTAATGCAAAAGTTATTTATTAGTACTAAATGAGATAAAATTGAAGGTATAAAAATCTTTTAAGTAATACTCCAAATTATATTGTGAGTAATAAATTAATGATATGCAGTGATAGTTTAATTTTAAGATTCTTGAAAGGTATAGTTTAAGTTTAAAGTGAAAAAAAAATGTTATTATCAAATTAAAAAATAAGTACTGTAGAATTTAATAAGGAAGTATATTTTAATTGAAATTCATATTTATTGTAATTACAATTTAACGTACGTACGAATAACTTACTTTCCACTACATAACATTGGAACATCTACATGTAGTCAGGGTGTCGTAATTAAGGTGTCGTAATGATTACTGTAGTCAATTAATTTAAGTCATTAAAAATTTAATCTAAAGACTTAAATTTGATGATCTGTTACCTTTTGTAAATTTTATGGTATGTATTGTCGTAATGTGTCATAAATTTGTATTTTAACTAATCTATTATTTAGAAATAAGTCATTCTCAAAATTCTTAAGAATCATGCCAGACTAATTGGTATTCATAATTTCTAATTTAACTAATCTATTATTTAATTAAATTTTGGATTGGTTTATTTAATTTTAAAAATAATAATATATGTATAAAGAAAGGGTAGAACAATAATTTTACTTAATATATATATATATATAATTTAAATAGAAGAAGGGTAATATAGTAAATAACAAGATACAATTTAAAAAATGATATAAATAACTTAAACCTGTATAACAGGTAGCAGGTCGTTACGACGTTTACGACGCTACGTGACGCGATTCGACGAAGTGACTATGTAGTCACTTTGTAAAATTTGACTACCGTAAAAATTAGATTTCAAAAATTTTTTTTTTGAGAGGTTTACAAAGATCACTCCAAATCAACAAAACACTAAAGTACAAGATCTTTAAAATTGGGCGGATCATCCAGAAGGTATCGTTGTCCCCTCCAATCGTGAGAAGAGGAAAAACGTGTGTTCCCTTTGTCCACAATGACGCTCTGGTCTTCATTCTCAAAACCGAGATAACCCCACACTAAGGTGTTCTCATGTCCAAAAAGAAAGACAAAAAATTGAACAAAGTTCCACCAAACCTGACCCAAGGACTATCAAGTCCATCTCCAAATAAAACCCATCAAGGGCGAGGAGTCCCAACAAGAGGAAGGGGTCCCAACAAGGGGAAAAAGTATGCACATAGGCGCAGGGGACATACCAACATGTCAACAACAGAAATACAAGACTAAAAACAAGAAAAAAAATTCAAGCAAGAAATAAAAACTAACTAAAAACACTGTAAACAAGGATCGACGGATAGTTTACCGAACGGTGACCGTAGCTCCGTTAGAGATAATATATCCATAGATCCCCAACTACACGCTAAGAGGCACTACATACACTGCGAGACTGATGATGAGAACACCTGGTCAGGGGCGGCGGCGACGACAGCGGTAGGGTGTCGGTAGTGACGGTAAAGGCAAATCGGTAATATCTAGTAGATCTTTTAAGATCTGTCTTTTATTCTTGTAAATCTATAAAATAACAAGATCGGATAGAGGAGGGCGTGGCGACGGCGCCGAAATTGTGACCTTGAGGCCGATCTACATGGTGGAGGAAGGGTGTAGTGGGGAGGGGTTGCGGAGAGAAAAGAGGGAGGGTTGAAGGGTTTCTGGTGTGGGTGAAGAGAGAGAAGCTCCCCTAAGAGATTCCAAACTTTTGATAGGTGCTTAATCAATGAATTATCTTAACATGTTTCTTTTATTAGAAAAAACCACATATGCAAAGAGAACCACAATGAAAAAAAAAAACCAAATTCAAAGCCCATTATTTTGATCTCATATCTTTATATAAGCATTCATGTGAATTTGCTAGCATGTATACACTTTGATCGATCATGGCCAAGAAACCAATTAATTATCAGATATTGCGTGGTAAAATTACTTACTTTCTTTATTCATGCAATTTCCCCGGCCACTCACTAAATATAAATTAAGGGGTGTATTCAATTGGGATTCTATTGGATTTTTTTAAACTTTAAAAAGTACGTGAATTTATAAATTTCATAGAGTCCATCCAAAATTTGACTGATTTTTTTTATTGATATATGAATTTTGATAGATTTGACAAGATTGTGAAATATATATTTTTTATTAATTTACATAGATTTTCATAAATTTCGACGCTGAAACTATTGATGTGAAGAGTTTTTCTTAAATTAATATTATATATATCAAAAGCTCAAAAGAAACGAACCAAAATGCAAGTTGAAAATCAAGTGGCCAATCTCGGCGTCCCTAGTACCACCACCCGAACCTCTTCATTCTTCAAGACAACATTCAATGGAGTAAATTCCCTAGGTTTGTTCTCCCTCCCTCCAATTTTTGCAGGTTCTGTGTTCAAATTTTATTTTAGGCCTAACCTATCTTTGTATTTTTAGGGGTTGCAATTCTGTCTACTCCATACGCGTTGATGTCCGGTGATTGGTTGAGCTTGATACTTCTATTCTTGCTTGTAGCCGCAATGTTTCACACCGGATTGTTGATCCAAAAGTGCATGGATTTCGACCCCATCATAAGAACCTACCCTGACAATATTGGCCACATTTGGAAACAAGGTAAGGCTCACAATCTCCATTTTCATGTATCTTGAGTTGTACTTAGTCGCCATGAGTTTCCTTATCTTGGCTGGTGATAATTTACACAACATGTTCCCCAATTTCAAGCTCAACTTTCATGGAATCATTACAATTGGGGGTCGACAATCTTGTGTTATTCTCGTTGCTCTTGTTCTTATGCCTACAACTTGTCCACTATTTCTTACCTATCTACAACCGGTGTCATTGCTACAATTTCTGTACTCGGGTCTGTTCTGTGGTCGGGATTTCATCATAGAGGAGAGCTCTTGCATTGGAAGGGGCTGCCTACTTCTTTAGGGTTATATGCCGTTTGCTTTTGTGGACATCCTATTTTTCTTACATTGTATAATTCCATGAAGAACCCAAGACGTTTTCCTTTGGTACGTTAATTGATTTCCTATTTAGTACGTTAATTACTTGGTACAGTAAAACCTCTATAAATTAATAACCTTGGGACCATAGAATTTTATTAATTTAGAGAGGTATTAATTTATCGATAAATTAATATTTTATTAATTAAAAGAGAGACTTTTTAAATTTAGTAAATTTAGTACATATGTGATGTGCTAAAATTTGCACGAGAGGATTGCGTGTCCTCTGGATTGGATGTCCCACTCTTCGAACACGCACAATCACTCCAAGTGTGTTGCCTTCGTTCAAAACCTTCAAGAACCTGCAAAGAACACGCCGGAGGGGAGTCCGGCGCGGACACTCCGATGCCTAAGTCAGTATAGGGCTTATTAATCTCTCCCAAGGATCTCGGGATCCTTGATATATAAAAAACAGTTCTTGAAAAATCTCCCAAAGGTAGATTGTATTCAATTTAGTAAATGCGTAATGTACGAGAGTCTAACCTGGAAATCTCCTCGATTTTACCTATTTATAGAGATATTAGTTGGAGAGGAAGTCAAGCCTTCCTTCCTTTCCGGAACTACCCGCCAGACTCGGTCCTGCGAAGTGGACGAAGCCTTCTTTCCTCCACTTCCCGAAGACTCGGCCATATCTCCTCTTTATTTGACTCGGTTCCCCCGGATAATAGGGGATAAGGTCCATCTTCTATCGAATCCAAGCCGAAAATAGCGGAACCTCCCTACGTTCAAGGCTCACGAACTTCCTCCAAAGTAATTCTTCTGGAAGCTTCTCTTTGGCAGTAGCTCCCTCCAAAGGGATCTCCCGAGAGGATTTCTCCTCAGAACATATTTCATAATCTGATCCTTTCACTTTTATCCTATCCCTTATACACGTGTCGACTCCTTATTAAGTGACATTTTTAGGCCGCATCATCACTCCCCCCTACTCTCGTAAAAGGGGGACATCTTTTGTGAGAGTAGAGAAATTTTCCTAGAACTTGTTACAAAGGTCCTCCTGGAGAAACGTGTATCTTCCCCGCTTTTGGAGAGGAAGTTTCAAAAATGTCCTTCTCCGAGGGTTTTCCCGCCTCAAATTCTGGGAGACTTTTCAGCTTCCGCGCGTGAACTTCACGCGATCATCTTTCTCTCTCTTCTGTTATTCTCCCGAGGAAAACCCTCGATTTTTCCCCCTATCTTTCCTCACTTACTTCACGCAACCATCTCCCTTTTCTCTCTTTACTTTTCAAATTTCACTCCTCCCAAAGATTTCTCGTCGTCTTCATCCTTCTTCTCCGGTGTTCTTCACCTCGAGTCTCTGCTGTCGTCAACCGCCTCGTCTGATTCCATAGCCCTTCTACTTCAAGGTAACCCAGCTATTTTCTTGTTCTGCTTTTATTAATAGTGTAAATCGATGTCAAATCCTCCCTCTCTTCCGGAAGTTACGAGCCAAAATTCCTCTGAAGCGACTCCCTCTCTAATGGGGAGTCCAGAGAATAGAATTTCCCCCGCTTCCCAAATCGACCATACTCACTTAGTTGACCTTGCTCACGCCTATGGCTTTCCATCGGAGTACGCCTTTCGTGCTCCTCGCTCCGATGAACGCCCAGATATTTCCCAGCCTCGGACCCTTGCTTTTTTCGAAGCCCATCTTAGGGCCGGACTACGGTTTCCGATTCATCCTTATCTGGCTGCCATATCCACCCGTATGCAGATCCCTCTTAACCAGTTTACTCCGAATGCCATCCGTACTATGATAGGTTTTTACATCTTGGTGAAGGGGAATGGGGGTGACCCATCCGCCGAACTATTTCTGAGCCAACACTCATGCAAGGTGAATGATGGCTTCTTCTATGTTAGTGGTCGAAGGTCCCGTGTTTGTAAATTTCTGAAAAAACTCCATGAGGAAGACTCATCTTGGCGAGATTACTACTTCTTTGCTACCAGTCCTACCGATTGGCCATTTCCTCACGGGGATTGGTTATTCCAAAATCCCGGAGTGACTCCTCCTCCCCTGAAAGCTTACTCAGTTTCCAATCTCACCATTATGGATAATCTCAACACTCATACCCATTTGCGCGACTATTTCGATGTTATTGCCATTTGCAACAATCCTCGCATCCTCTCCCACTTCGGCTTTTGTCCTCAAGATTTTCCCTTAGGTTCCCGAGATGGTAAAAAATCTTCTATTGCTACATTTTATTTCTTGCATGTGGTTGTTTTTCTGAACTCTGAAAATATTCTTGATTATTTGTAGCAATGAGTTGGTTGACTCATATCTCCCGAGATGCCCCTGCTCTCAGCATAGTGAAGGCCCCTGTATTATCCGCTCCAGAAGACATTCCAAAGGCTCCTCCATCTCCTGCTCTCGAGAGCTCTGCTAAGACTCCGGCTCCAGAGGGTTCTTCAAAGATCCCCCCTCTCCCTAGCTCTTCTACTCAGGTCCCAGGTTCAGTTGCTAAAAGAACCCGCTCGGCTGCCAACGCCGTTTTTGCTGACTGTGGGACTTCTAAGAAAAAGAAGGGAAAAACGCCTCGTACTCCTGTCGAGAAAAGCTCCTCTCCATATGAACTTCTCCATCGTCTTATTGACCGATGTCTCGTTCCTTCCCATGCTACTGCTTCATCTGATTCCTCCCCTCCTGAGGACCAACTACTCCATGGCGCTCATCTTTTCGCAGAGGTATCTTCTATTTTGATTTTTCTTATTCACGTTCGTTGTTTTCTTTACATCTCCAACATCATTTTCCTTTCCTTTGTAGTTCGGCGTTACCTATGCCAAGATACTCGACCGGGGTGTCGAGATGGTGGCTGAACTTGAGCTTCTCCGAGCTGAGGTGTCCTCCTTTCAATTGTCCTTCAAGGATATTACTAGGGAAAAGGAGGAGGCTCATAAGCGAGCACAGGCTCTATCCGAGGAGTTGTCTTTCTTGCAGACCCAAAGCCAGCAGGATGCTGTCAGGATCAAGCGTCTGGTGCAGGAGGTAGGGCGGATGAAACAGGAGCTGCCGGATGTTGGGGTGCGGGCTTGTATTGAGTCTCTATTCACTTCTCCTTTGGGCCAAGAATTCTTAGAAACTCTTCATACTCAGTGGTTGTCCAGTTTCCTGAAGAGCTCGAGCTTTCTCTGTGCCATGGGGCCGCACATTCCCCATTTTATCGATCACGGCTTCAGCAACGCCATCGCCGAGCATTCAGCCCCAGGATTCGATGGGACTTATTCTCGTGAGTTTCATCTGGATCGACTCGCTACCCCTCCAAAGTTCCTGGGGGATCCTCAAGAGAGTCCGGACAGTCCTTGGTGGCTACCCGGGATGGGCCAAGCTATTGCCAAGTTGCAGGCTGCCAAGATAGGTATGGCTGAGCTAAAGCCTCTGGAGCCACTTATTTATCCTTATGTTTCTGTTCCAAAAGTGGCAACAGGGATGGATGGAGGGACCGGCACTGCTGATGCTATGGGGAGTATGAAGGATCCGGAGGAAGGTGGAGGATCTAGCAATCATGTTGCTGGGGAAGAGGGCGCTGCTGGAGTAACTGAAGGAGTTGAGGTTGAGGGGGTTGCTACCCAGGAGGCTGCTGCTGAAAAAGCAGTTTAGATATCATATTCCTGATCATCATAGACAATCTATTTTTCTGTTGTTTTGCTACACTCTTTATTTTCTGCTCATAACATTTGCTCCTCGTACTTTGTAGGGGACCCCACACTCCTGGATATGTGGGGGCTTTTTGTAGTAATTGTGTTAGCTTAATGTTGCATGCTTTGTGGTCTCTTTCTTTCTTGCATGAGCAGCGTACAAGATCAGCAAGGAATGTGTTGGAGGTGTGTTCTCTTTCCCCCCTCCTTGTTGGTCTTGTGGGCTAATTTGGAATTATTTCTCGGCACCTTAGCCTTTAGGCCTCTGAGTGTCTCCCACTCTTAATTTTAAAAGATCTTATTTTATAAAATCTTCTCATTTCGGTAACCCACTTGGGTCTCAAGTAAGCTGAGGGCTCTCTGGAGCACCTCGGTCTCTGAGTGTCTCTCACTCTTATTTTTAAAAGATTTTAATTCATAAAATCCTCTCATTTCAGTAACCCACTTGGGTCTCAAGTAGAGTGAGGGCTCTCTGGAGCACCTCGGCCTCTAGGCCGTTGAGTGTCTCACACTCTTATTCTTAAAAGATTTTAATTCATAAAATCCTCTCATTTCAGTAACCCACTTGGGTCTCAAGTAGAGTGAGGGCTCTCTGGAGCACCTCGGCCTCTAAGCCGTTGAGTGTCTCACACTCTTATTCTTAAAGGATTTTAATTCAGAAAATCCTCTCATTTCAGTAACCCACTTGGGTCTCAAGTAGAGTGAGGGCTCTTTGGAGCACCTCGGCCTCTAGGCCGTTGAGTGTCTCACACTCTTATTCTTAAAGGATTTTAATTCATAAAATCCTCTCATTTCAGTAACCCACTTGGGTCTCAAGTAGAGTGAGGGCTCTCTGGAGCACCTCGGCCTCTAGGCCGTTGAGTGTCTCACACTCTTATTCTTAAAAGATTTTAATTCATAAAATCCTCTCATTTCAGTAACCCACTTGGGTCTCAAGTAAAGTGAGGGCTCTCTGGAGCACCTCGGCCTCTAGGCCTGTGAGTGTCTCTCGCTCTCGCTATAGTTATATTCATACGTCGCACATTCACATGTGAGAAAGATAAACAAGACATAATAAATCTGAGTAATTCATTTTTCAAAAAGGGATAAAGCTTCATTGATTTATTGTCAATTTTCAACATAGGCCATAGATAACCTACGCCGGTCTCATTAAAAACCTCTTTACGGAAAAACCCCAAAGGGGAAACCCGCAGAGAGGGAAAAAGAGCTCCGGTGAAGCCACAAAATACACCAAGTAAAGTACGAATCAATGCAAAAAGTCACAAAACAAAAGTAATAGGTGGTCTCAAGACCTTACACTGTCTTCAAATAAAGAATCTCTTCAAATGGCAAACGTTCCAGGGTCTAGCTATGTCAACCCCCTCCATACTCTGCAGTCTGTATGCTCCTCCTTTCAACACCTGTGTGATTTTGTAGGGTCCCTCCCAGTTGGGCTGCAGCTTTCCTGTGTTTTTCAGGGCGTCCGCTCTTCTCAGCACCAGGTCCCCTACTCTAAAGGACCTCGGGATCACTCTTCGATCATATGCAGCTTTAATTCTGCTTTTATATCTTTCAACACGTACCCTGACCATCTCTCTTTCTTCTTCCATCAAATCTAGAGCCTCTCTCATCAATCTTTCATTCTGATGTTCTTCAAATTGGGCAACTCGATGCGATCGTAAAACGGCCTCTGGAGGTATCACCGCCGTAGCTCCGTAGACCAGCTGAAATGGAGACTCTCCAGTTGTTGTCTTCGGGCTAGTCCTATATGACCATAATACATTATCTAACTCGTTTACCCATCCTCCTCCTATCTTTGTCAACCTAGTTCGGATCCCATCTACTATTGTTCGATTAGTAACCTCCACTTGTCCGTTAGCCTGAGGATGGGCTACAGAAGTGAATCTCTGTACTATGTTCAATCTTGCACACCATCCTCGGACGTTTTCGCCATTAAACTGTGTTCCATTATCGGAGACCAATATTCTGGGTACTCCGAATCTACAGCAGATTTGTTTCTTCAGGAATTTAATCACATTTTCTTCATCTATCGTAGCCAGGGGGGCAGCTTCCACCCATTTGCTAAAATAGTCCACTGCTACTATTAGAAATTTTCTCCCTCCGGAGGCTGGAGGGAAGGGTCCTACCAAGTCGATTCCCCACTTAGCGAAGGGACAAGGAGAGTGCATCGCTCCCATCTCTTCCGCAGGGGTCCTTATCAATGGAGCATTTTTCTGACACTTGACGCATTTCCTCACAAATTCTCTAGCATCTTTTGTCATGGAGGGCCAGTATAACCCTGCCCTTAAAACTTTCTTCACTACCGCTTTGTATCCTTCATGACTGGCTGCATCACCTTCGTGGATCTCTTTAAGCGTGTATATAGCTTCTCTAGTCGATATGCACCTCAAATATGGGTGCGTGAACGACTTCTTGTATAAGTGCCCTCCGATAATACAATATTTGATCCGAAGGGCTCGGGTCTCTCTGGTGGTAGGGGCATTTGCTTCCTTGGTGAGTTCTATCCATATAGCCCTTCTCCAATCATCTTCCTCTTCAATGGAGCCAATGGGGTTCTCTAGAGTCTCTCTTTCCGCAACTACTAGAGTTATTGTTCCCTGTCCATCAAACTCTGTGGAGCTAGCGAGTTTGGAGAGACTATCCGCCTGCATGTTCTTCTCTCGGGGTATTTGGACTACCTCGCATTCTTGGAATTTGCCCATCACCGCTTTGGCACGCTCCAAATAAGCAGCCATCCTGCTATCTTTGGCTACATATTCACCATTCACCTGCTGAACAACTAGTTGGGAGTCTGAGTATAGGGTTACCTTTGGAGCTCCCAATCCCAATGCCATCTCCATCCCTCTGATCAAAGCTTCATACTCTGCTCCATTATTTGAGGTCATGAATTGAAACCTCACTGCGAATTGTAGGTCCTCTCCTCGGGGGCCTATCAACACAATCCCTGCTCCGCATCCGCTCAGGGTCACTGAGCCATCTACGTACACCTTCCATCCCTCGACCTCCTCTGGTTTAGTCGACTCTTGGATGAAATCTGACAGGGCTTGAGCTTTTACAGACTTCCGTGGCTCGAAATCTATGTCATATTCTTGGAGCTCGATCGCCCACTTCACCATCCTTCCAGAGAGGTCTGCTCGTCCTATAACCTGTTTCAACAAATAATTAGTGCGGACCAATATTTTGTAAGAAAGGAAATATGGGCGTAGCCTCCGGGCTGTAACGACCACAGCTAGAGCAGCCTTCTCAATTTCTGAGTAACGATTTTCGGCCCCCTGAATGATTTTACTGACATAATAAATAGGATGCTGCAGAGATCCCTCTTCTTTGACTAAAGCAGTACTTAGTGAGAATTCCCCTACGGAGAGATACAAAATAAGGGTATCTCCTGGAGAAGGCTTCGTCAGTTTCGGCAACTGAGACAAATGGTGCTTCAGGTCTTCAAAGGCCTTTTGGCATGTTTCGCTCCATTCAAACTTGGTTCCTTTCTTAAGAATTTTAAAGAAGGGATGGCTCTTTTCAGCAGACCTAGCTATGAATCTACTCAACGCTGTAATCCTTCCATTGAGTGTCTGGAGCTCCTTTATGTTTCTTGGCGGCCGCATGTCCAGTACAGCCTTCACCTTGGCTGGATTCACCTCTATACCTCGTTGAGTGACCATATATCCCAGGAACTTCCCTGATTTTACTCCAAAAGAGCATTTGGCTGGGTTCAATTTGATGCCGTTTTCTCGAATTACTTGGAAAATTTCTTCCAAATCCTCTCTATGTTGATTTGCTTTCACACTTTTAGCCAACATATCATCTACATATATCTCCATGTTTCTCCCTAGCTGCTTTCGAAAGACAGCATCGACCATCCTCTGATAGGTTGCTCCGGCATTGATTAATCCAAATGGCATCCGAACATATCCGAACGTTCCACAGGCTGCTATGAAGCACACTTTGGGGACATCTGCAGGATTCAGTTGAATTTGGTGGTACCCTTGGTATGCGTCCGTCATGCTCAGCAACTCAAAGCCTGAAGTTGCATCCACTAGTTGATCTATTCTTGGTAGCGGGTAGTGGTCCTTAGGGCATGCCTTGTTGAGGTCCCTGAAATCGATGCACATTCTCCATTTTCCTCCCCCTTTAGGCACCAGCACAGCATTGGAGAGCCATTCTGGGAATTGGACTTCCACTACATGCCCTGCTTTCAATAGCTTCTCGATTTCTTCCTTCACAATGTTATTCTTCTCAATCCCGAAATTTCGTAGTTTTTGTTTTACGGGTCTTGCCTTTGGATCAACATTAAGGCAATGTATTGCTATCTCCGGAGGGACTCCTGTCATGTCAGCTGGAGAAAATGCAAATATATCGGAATTTCGACGTAATGTAAATATTACCTTCTCTGTGAGTTCAGGCCCCAGTTGGGTACCTATCTTGGTAACAAAGCCGAGTTTCCCTGGGAAGAGCTCCACGCTCATCAGTTCCTCGTCTGTTTTAACATTTACTTGTTCAGGTGCCACTCCTTCTACTTTCTTCCTCTTAACCTCAGGGTCATCTCCTCTCACCCGCTCCAGGCCCCTAGTTAGGGCTCTATCTGCCATTTTCACGGACTCTGCATAGCACTTCCGTGCTTGATACTGGTCTCCTCTCACTTCTCCCACCCCTGTGGCTGTAGGGAATTTCATTTTCATATGAAATGTGGAGATAATTGCCTGAAAAAGATTCAGGCTGGGCCGTCCCATCACAACATTGTATGACGAGGGAATATCAACAATAAGGAACTCCACCACGTGGACCTTCCGAGCTGGAGCATTTCCCAATCCTACTTGTAACATCACTGACCCCAAAGGTTGGATTGCTCCTCCAGAGAAACCATACAGAGAGGTATCTACAGGGCGCAGCTTCACATTCAGCTCCATTCTCTTAAAACATTCAAAGAACATGATGTCAGCCGAACTTCCCGTATCTACGAAGATTCGAGCAACATCGAATCCAGCTATGTCGGTAGTGATCACCAGAGCGTCGTTGTGATCTTCCTTAACTCCCTTCACATCTTCTGGGCCGAATCGGATATTGGGCGTCTCCGTCATGCGCCCCACTTCTTTTAATTGGCTCCCTTGCTCTGCTCTTAGAGCCCGGACATTTTGTTTCCTCTTCCGAAAAGAATCTCCATCAGCTGGCCCTCCCACTATCATGTGGATTATTCCTCTCTTCGGTGGAGGAGGGGGCATATCTTCAGCTACTTCTCTGGTTTCCTTCTCTTCTGGTTTTCTTTCATGATCCTTCCGCTTCTGCCCTCGAGGGCCTTGCCTATCTCTGAATATAAATTCTTTTAGATGACCCGCTTGGATCATCCTCTCAATTTCGTCCTTCAAGTGGTAACATTGGTTCGTATCATGCCCATACTCATTGTGGAATCGACAGAATCGGTCAGACTTGGGTTTCTGAGGTCCTCGGTTTCTGGAATATGGGAATTTCAAGTCTGGATGGTCTCCAGCTACCTCCAGTACTTCAGCAGGCTCAATCCTCAAGGGCGTGTATTTCTCGAATCTCCCACGAGGGCCAGACCGGGGACCTCCGGAGGGATTACCATCTCTTGTTGATCCAGAGGTCCGAGGGACCTCTGGGCTGGATCGTCTGGAAGGACCTTCCCTTCTTCTCTCTCGATCTGGTGGCCTAACCTCCAGCCTTTTGGCCTTACGGACCTCCTCTAAAGTGAGGTACTTCTCAGCCCTGTGCAGCAGCTCATCGAAATTCTTAACTGGCTTCTTAGCTAAGGAGGAAAAGAAATCCCCATCTCGTAATCCGTTAGTGAGGGCGTTGATCTTCACCTCCGGAGAGGCTGTAGGGACCTCCAGAGCTGCCCGATTAAACCTCCGGAGAAAAGCTCTTAAGCTTTCGCTCTCCCCCTGCCTCAGATTGAAGAGGGTCAAGGTGGCCCTTGGCTGTCTCCGGGCACTTGCAAATTGATGGAGAAACAACTCACTGAATTCTTCCCAGGATCGGATGGTATTAGGTTCTAACTGAGTGAACCATTGCTGCGCTGCTTTGGCCAGGGTGGTCAGGAACACCCTACACTTAATTCCTTCTCCGTAGCGATGTAATAGCGCAGCGTTTTCAAACCTTACTAAGTGTTCGTAAGGATCTGCCGTACCATCATATTCAAAGTTAAGGGGTTTGAAGTTGAATGGTAACTCATCCTGTAATATGTTAGGAGAGAACTGGCACCCGGATGTGTGAGCGGATCTACTGGTTCGGTTGTCCAACTGTCTCCTCATATCCTTCATCTCTTTCTGCAGAGCCTGTAGCTGGTCGCTAACTGGCCTTCCGTAGGTATCATCAGTGCTTTCTTCTGTCTCAAGGGGTTCTGTCCCTCGGGGTGCCGGTTCTACGTTCCTTCTAGTGCTTCGAAGGGGAACGCTTCTTTCTGCGCGCGAGGGCACTTTATCATCCTCTTCCATTCGTATCCCCATCTCTTTGGACAACACTTGGGAGGTTCCAAGTGCCTCATCCTGGGGTCTATGGGGCGGTACCTCTGGATTCCCTGGTGCAACCTTGGGAATCTGGTCCCTTTGATCCGCAAAGGCTTTATCTACGGCTTGTCTGATGAGGGCGTTCAATTGATCGGGAGAGATCAAGAGTGTCCCTGAGTCTGGAATATCCTCTCGCTGAGGATCTGCGGTCTGGGGCTCGGGGGTTTCAAGATCCCCGGTTATTCCCTCCCGAACCGATAAGGGATGATTCTCATCACCTAAATCTGGAGTGGGCGCCAACGGATGATGTGATCCAGAAGGCGCGTGAATTGGGTTTTTCCCCCGGCCTCCTATTGGTAGGGGATCGATGGGCAAAGGGGGATTCTCACCCGGAAGATTTTTCTTTCCAGAAATGGATGTTTTGTCTCCGCCACCCATTTGCTCAAACAGATAGAAATTCGTGAGAAAATCTTTCAATTCTTTCCCACAGACGGCGCCAGTTGATGTGCTAAAATTTGCACGAGAGGATTGCGTGTCCTCTGGATTGGATGTCCCACTCTTCGAACACGCACAATCACTCCAAGTGTGTTGCCTTCGTTCAAAACCTTCAAGAACCTGCAAAGAACACGCCGGAGGGGAGTCCGGCGCGGACACTCCGATGCCTAAGTCAGTATAGGGCTTATTAATCTCTCCCAAGGATCTCGGGATCCTTGATATATAAAAAACAGTTCTTGAAAAATCTCCCAAAGGTAGATTGTATTCAATTTAGTAAATGCGTAATGTACGAGAGTCTAACCTGGAAATCTCCTCGATTTTACCTATTTATAGAGATATTAGTTGGAGAGGAAGTCAAGCCTTCCTTCCTTTCCGGAACTACCCGCCAGACTCGGTCCTGCGAAGTGGACGAAGCCTTCTTTCCTCCACTTCCCGAAGACTCGGCCATATCTCCTCTTTATTTGACTCGGTTCCCCCGGATAATAGGGGATAAGGTCCATCTTCTATCGAATCCAAGCCGAAAATAGCGGAACCTCCCTACGTTCAAGGCTCACGAACTTCCTCCAAAGTAATTCTTCTGGAAGCTTCTCTTTGGCGGTAGCTCCCTCCAAAGGGATCTCCCGAGAGGATTTCTCCTCAGAACATATTTCATAATCTGATCCTTTCACTTTTATCCTATCCCTTATACACGTGTCGACTCCTTATTAAGTGACATTTTTAGGCCGCATCAATATGTATTAAAAATAAATGAGTTTATATATGTTTCTTTGTAACTAATTCATGTATAATATCAATTTATGGTATATAATTAACTATTATATTCATAGACACATGCATCAATTTATTGGAATTACTTAAATATACATGTTTACATTAATTCGTTGCACTTAAATTACTGTTATAGTCAATTAAATATGCATGATGAATGAAACATACACTATATAAATTTCAATATGGAAATAAAATAATTGATAACACCCACTCATGTCTTCTCATCTAAAAGACATCGCAAAATCATCCATGAATAATCAAATGCGTAAAACATTATGTGAGTATAAGAGACCGAGACCATCCCACATGCACTCAAAAAGATTTACAAGAGTGTGGGTTGATGAAAAAGATTTATAAGAGGGATCATGTCATAATATTTATAATTTTACTAATATTTATGAATTATTAATTTAGAGTTTTAGTGGGACCTAATATTTATAAAGGGATTTTTCGAAAAATTATTATCTTTATCTTATCGAATTTGATGATTTTTTACAAAGGCCCAAGTCGGGACCGAAATATTTTATTATTTTAAAGAGTTTATTAATTTATAGAGTATTAATTTTTAGAGGTTTTACTGTATATTGTTAATCTTTCAAAAATTAATCGTGGTTTTTTTTGGCATGCATGCAGGTTTTGTTCCTCTGCTTTTTGGTATGTGCAATTACTTATGGAGCCACGACAATCATAGGATATATATCCAATGTTTGATTCTGAATTACAATCTCAAATAATGCCGAACCTTCCAAGGGATAGGGTGAGCTCTAAAGTGGCTACCTACACTGCTTTGATCAATCCTCTATCCAAATATGACCTAATTTTAAAGTCAATTTTCGATACAATTGAGGCCCGATATACAGTTTTGGGTCGTGTACGATGCTACAGTTTATTTATGCGAAGCATCTTCGTTGGTAGCACGGTGATTGTGGCCTTATATATCAATACCATTTTACGGGTATATGATGTCCCTCGTTGGAACATTTACGACGGTTGCAACTTCAATTTTGCTTTCGTGCTTGTGTTACTTGAAGATTTCGAGGACTTATAGGAAGTTGTGTGTCGAAACTGCGGTTATCGTTTTAATCATTTTGATGGGTCTTGTTGTTCTGGTTACTGGAACTTATACATCTTTGAAAGAAATTATCTAGCATTTGTTGCATGGTTGAGTTAATTGGAGAAATATTTCGTATGTTAAAATTCATTGTGTAAAATTTTGTTACACTGACTTTTTTAAGTAAACAATTCTGGAGAATGAGAGCATGGAGTTGTGGTTATTCCTCCAAAATAAAATAAAATTGTGGTTATAATTTATCATACTATCTACTTTATTATATTTATTTAATTTGTTTTGATATGATGTGATTTTGATTTAATTAATACATTTATTTTGGAGCAGTATACCTTTCAATTTTGATTTAAAAAAAATCATTCGCTTAATTACTACATTTGTATGCAACAACTAAGGTTTCACTCGAGATACGTAACCAAATTAAATTACACTATGTATACAAACTAAGATATAAAATTCCTCTTTTATATATTCTCGATCATCTTTTATTTAATTCACATCACAATCACCAAAATTCTTGAATGTCTAAAACAGTAATTTAATAGAAATGTTCAAACTAGAATTTACAAACAAAATCATTTATAAATCTTTCATTAATTCTATTAATAAATTTAATTGAAAGATATTATGCTTAACTGAATTTTAAATTTTAAAAATTTTAAATTTGAATTTTCTTCCAAAAACACAAATAAAATTAAATTCCAAAATTAAAAATAACAATTAAATATTTTAAAATTAAACACCAAACAATTAAATGATTTAGGCACCTGTGAAATTAAAGTACCTATGAGTGTATATATATATATATGTCTTTTCCTGATAAAGTACAAAAGACTAACTCTTCACTACAAAATAATGGGGAAATGGGGACGGGGAAGGCATCGGATTTGCCGTCCCCAATGATGAAGGCAACGACAAAGGGGACGGCAGTGTGCCGATGCCAATATGCTCGATGCTATTTAAATGACATCGGATTTGGAGAAAATCGTTGCCTTTTGGCATCGGCAGGTGGCCGTTACCAAATTGCATCGGGGTCCACTGCCGATGCCTTTTCGCATCGGGGACAGCCGTTACCAAATTGCATCGGGGCCACCGCCGTCGCCTTTTTATTAACATTTAAAAAAGACGAATCTGGGTTTCGAACCCAGGTCGAGGCCACCAACTCGAGGCCACCAACACCCACCCCCACCGCTGGGCCACCCCATTTTTCAGAAATCTGGAGTGGGGTTCGAACTCGGGACCTCGCGGTCTCGAAGGCTTTTGAGCGCCCCCTGTGTGCCGTTTAGGCTAGGAGCTTTTAGTCGACATGTTGTGAATGCAATTAATATATATTCAATTTAATTTGAGTTTTTAATTCTTTAATTAATTCAATCCATTCTAACTTTAATTGTTGCTTATTAAATTATTTATCAAAGCATATCATAATTATTTCTAAATTATGTTTTTTAAATTAACTAAATTATGTTTTTCAAATTAAATAATTTAATTACGATATCAATTCACACTATTTAAATTTATTCTAATCCTCAATTTACAACATTTAAATTCATTCTAATTTTTAATTTCACAACATTATAATTACATACAACATTGAATATAATTATTTTCACTTATACATTTAAATTTATTCTAATCACATCATTTAAATTCATTCTAATTTTCAATTCACAACATTAAATATATATAATTATTTTCACTTATCTATTTAAAAATATGAATTCACTTGTCCATTTAATTAAAAATATTTTCATCTATTATAAAATTATTCTCTAGTTCATTTTCAATTAAAATAACACCACAAACAACATTAATTATAACCATAATTACCATGTTCACGTCAATTAAAATAACATCACACACAACATTAAAATTAAAATTAATCCTCAACATTGACGTCTCGCCAGGGTATGTTTTTATTAAATTGCCACTACTGCAAGAACCGAATTGAAAACAACTCCGAGATATTTATGTATGGGTATGTTTTTATTAAATTGCAAATTTTATTTCTATTTAATTTGGTGTAAGAATTTTAATTTTCTTAATTAAAATTAAACATGCACTTCATGGAATTACCTTAACATTGTTTCTGTTCAATTCAATTTATTATAAATTTGATTTTTTTCTATATTTATTATTATCCGGTGATCGAATTATGGGGTTAATTTGGTTGTTCAATTATAGTTTTGTTACCTTTTTTAACTTGTATTTCTTTCCCAATTTTTTTACCAGACTATAATGGTGTTTTAGTTTTATTTTAAATTAAGCTTTCTAACTTAAAATGCATATGATTTAACCCTTTTTTGCATTGCATGCAGGAAAATGTTCTTCTATCTCTAATTTAGGGTTCTTGATTTGTGGTATAGCACACAAGCTTATTAATTTCTTTCAAAAAAACAATTGATAAGTATAGATGATTAATTAGAGAAAAAGTTAAAACACGAATATATGAGTAAATGGAGAAATTTGTTTCTTAAATAACTTTTTACTAATTTTTCAATCTTCTAGAATCAAATAAAAATAAATTTAAATGAAACTAAAATTAAACTAAAATTTCACAGATTTTTTTTATCTAATCAATTTATGTATTATTTAATTAATTTGTCAACATTAATAAAATATGTCAACAATTACAATTTTTTATTCTAATAAATCTACTCAAATTATAAACAAACGACCTTTTAATTAATTTAATTTTGAATGAGTTTAAATGAAATTTCAATTATAAATGAAATTTTACGTGAAATGAATTTTATCACCAATATTGGTAATTAATTTTTGTGAAATGAATGCAAAAATCGTAGTAACACTTACTAATTAATGTTTAAAATGATTTTAAATCTCCAAATAAAAAAATATTTTAAATAAATTCAAAATTATTTTAAATTTCCCACCGTTACCAAATGGCATCGGGGCCCACTGCCATCCCCTTTTCGCATCGGCCATTAAATGTCGTTACCAAATGGCATCGGCCATTAAATGCCGTTACCAAATGGCATCGACCATTAAATGCCGTTACCAAATGGCATCGGGGTCCACTGCCGTCCCCTTTTCGCATCGGCCATTAAATGCCGTTACCAAATTGCATCGGCCCGCCTGCCGTTACCAATTGCCGTTGCCTTTTGGCCAATATTTTGTAGTGCTTTCTATACTGTATATTTCTTAGCAGTGACTAGGACGACAGTTTACCAAAAACACAGGTCTCCGTAAAGTCGTAAGATCATGTATGGGGGCTGACTCTTGTCCAGTGCCAGAAGGTCAAGGAAGTTGATGACCTAATGATAGAGGAGTCGACGATTTAAGCATATATCGGTGAACGGCGGCCGTAACTATAACAGTCCTAAGGTAGTGAAATTTATCGTCGAGTAAGTTCCGACCCACACGAAAGACGTAACGATCTGGATACTATCTCGAAGTGAGGCTCGGTGAAATAGATATATTTGTGAAGATGAGGGATTGTTATATCAAAAGTATTTATTACTTGCGCGCGGTCAAACATATATCCATCCATAACGGTTTATCTATTACACATTATGAAAAAAATAGAATATTGAAATCAATTTAAACTTTTTACAATAAAATAGTACTCATGTTTCGTAATTATGATAATAATGAGATAGTTCCATTGGTTTAGATCAATGTGAATTTAATAAATTTGTGTGAAACCGTCTCACATATCTCTTTTCATGGGTCGGTGTCCCATTTTACTACTTACCAGCTACCACTTACTCATTCCAACTAATCAAATTAATTTGACTAAACACCGCTCTCACGATGACAAAACAAGCTTGGAGAAATTATGCAACACCGTTGAGAGAAAAATTATTTACATTCCCTAACTTTCACCTTATTTTAAAAATGTTTCAAAAAAGATAAAATTTTAATTTACATCTCATAATTTTATAAATTAATTAATTCACGTTCCCAAAAAAATAAAATTTAAATTTATTTCTCATAATTTCGTAAATAGTTCATATACGTTTTTTTCTTCATTGTGCAAACTATAAATAGTGACTTGTAATATTTTATTTAATCCACATGAACATTGTTTTTCCACGTTATACAAATCGAGTTTGGTCACGTTACAACTTCTATCGATTTTTCATAATTTTTATGTCCACTTGACAAAAGCGTGAGTGAAACGATGTCGTTTTGATGTATCCACAAACGAATTAGACGTAAATTAAAAAATTTATAAAATTATGGGACGTAAATTACAATTTTATCTTTTTTGGACATTTCTTAAAAAATGTGAAGACGTAAATTATTTTTTTCTCAACACTGCTCTCACGATTGACAACTAATTCAGCACAGCTGACACGGAGCCTCGCATCGACAAGTCGAAAAGTGAATTCGACGGTGAAAAGGAAGATGAGGAGCTTTGTTTGGAGAAGGAGAACACCAAAAGGATGGTTTCTATGTTTTATCAGTTCAATGATTTTGTAGTAGAAGAATGAGAAATGCTTTGGGTTTGTGATGCGAGCGAGGCCCAATCAAGTGTGGGCCAAGTCCAAAGTGATGGACACTGAATAGTCCAGGAAGAATAATCCAATGGGTTGGGGTATATACCCCCAACTTTGTTTAATACACTCCCCCTTCATTTTTTTAAATTCAATATATATATAAAATATCAATTTTACCCTTTTAGTAAAATGCTATAGATACACACTCCCCGTCAAAACCCTAACCTAATTTGCAGCATCCGTCGCCGCCACCGCCGACACCATCACCTCCGGCAGCCTCCTCCCAGGCCACCTCCAAAATATACTCAGAAGAAATTTTTTTTTTTTTTTTTCGACCAACCAGTGTCGAGATCGACACTGGTTGGTCGACCGTAGAACATATGGTCATTTAAAATTTATCGACCAAAAACATCTTTATCGACAACATTGTATCGAAAGAAAATAAAAAAAATAATTTTGGAAAAAGAATGTCGACCAAAAACATTATGGTCGACAACAATTGTCGACCATAATGATTTTGGTCGATATTCCATGTCAAAAAAAAAAAGAAAAGAAAAGATGCGTACCTTTACGTGAGGAGGAGGAGGGCGGCGGTGGCGTTGGGCGAGAAGGGCGGCGCCGCCGCTGTTTCATACAGAAATTAAAAAAAAAAGGGGCAGGGTAGCGGCGGCGCTCGGCGAGGGAGGAGGGCCAGCACCGCCGCCTATATGCACAAAAACGTGGGGAAGTGCGACGGTCAGGGGAAGTGCGGCGAGCGAGCGGCTGGGGCAGCGGGAGGCGGGCGAGCGGCGGGAGAAATGGAGGCCATGAATTGAGGAGGAAGAAGATGGAAGAAATGGGGGAAAAATGAAGTGGGGAAGAAGAAAATGGAAAAAAAATTAGAGTTAGGGTTTAGAATGTAGGGGAGTGTATCTATTTTTGTATTTTATTGTATTTTAATTGAAGGGCAAAATTGGTATTTCATATATATATTGAATTAATAAAAATGAAGGGGGAGTGTATTAAACAAAGCTAGAGGGGTATATACCCCAACCCTAATCCAATTGGAGTTGTTATTTTATCTTCAATTTATTAATTCTGGGCGTGGGTTATATGCCCCTCCAAGTATGTTAGATGTACCCGATACATGTACCTCCAATAAAATAGATGTGAGAGGGATGCACTCCCCCCAAATTACCATTTATACCATTTTCTCTTAAAATTATCTATGATAAATGCACCCTCACAAAAATCCTAATTTTCCCCCTTTTCTTCTTTCTTCTCTTTCTCCCACCATTCTTCTTCCTCAACCCCTCCCCGCTGCCTCCCACCTCCCTTCGCCTGCCACCGTCGCCCTAGCCCAAGCCGCCGCCCTTTTTTTTTTAAAATTACGTACATTCTGCAACAGCGGCGGCACTTTGCCCAGCGCCGCCCTGGCCTCCCTCCCTCCACCAGCACACTGCCTCGCGCAATAGCGGCGCCCCACCCAAGTTTCTGCAACAGCATCACCACTTCCTCCTCCATCACGCGCCCTTTCTCAGGTTTTTTTTTTTTCGACAATCATGGGTCGACCAAAAACACCCTCGTCGACAACAATTTTTCGATGAGAGTATTTTTGGTCGACCCAATATTGTCAAAAAAATTAATTTATAATTTTCTTTCGACAAAATCTTATCGATGAGGGTATTTGTGGTTGACAAGTTAGAGTCAACTGGAGTGTTTTTGGTCGACTCTTGTTTGTCAAAAATAAGTTTTTTTTTTCTAAGTTTTTTTTCTAAATTTATTTGTTACAGTGGTGGCTGTCGGAGTTGGGGCGGCGGCGACGACTGTCTCTTCAATTAGGGTTAAGGTTAGTTTGAATTTAAAGGGAGTGTATCTATCTATTTCTATTTTATTAAAAAGACAAAATAAATATTTTACATGAATATTTAATTAATAAAAATAAAAGGGGAGTGTATTTAACATTCATGGAGGGGCATGTAACCACACCTTAATTATTTTGTTGAGTAGATTAGAATATATTTTGCAAGGCAGTTGGGATATTGGCGGATGTTATCTTGCAGCCTATTTAGGCGTTGTATTCTGAATATTTTTGGGTATGCAATTTGTTGGTCCCTAAACGAGTATCTATGTTAGACAAAGTTTAGAGAGGGTGAATAGACTTTGTAACTTTTTTCAATAAAGAATGATTGCTATCAGTCAACTTAATGTCTTCTGATGATGATAAAACACTTAGTGAGATTTTGACTCTTTTATAAAAACATATGTATGAAGAGTATATGAACAATATGAATAATAAATAAATCAATATACAATAAATGATCATAAAGATTTATAGTGGTTCAGAACAACTTGTCCTACATCCACTCTCACGATCCAATCATGAAGTTAATTTCTTAAAAAAGATCCTTACTACTTTATAGTCCCAAGAGAAGACTTTTTATCGCGATACACTCAACCTAGAGTGCAATTGGATCTACTTGTTATTGGGAGAACAAGTACTCTTACAAAGGTTTAAGAAACTAAAACAAACTAACAAAAGAAGGGTTTGAATGTGAGTTACCAACTGTGTGTTGAACAAAGAGGTTCAAAGCCACACTTTCTAAGCTTCAGATATGAATATGATTCAGGCTCAGATATGGGAAACTTAGAGCTATGGATACTTAGAATAAATTCTATATCTAAAGAACTCGAAAGAATTCAGAATACTTGATGAACTTGATAGGTTATGATGAGAGTTCTTACTTGTATAGTTTCCATCCGTTGTTACAATGAACAACACCTTGTATTTATAGAGGATTGATGCACGAACTAATTGTTGGTTGAACTAGCCGTTGCAAAACAAATCTTATATGTATGGGTTGAGATGTTCATGGATTTGATGTTTCCTTTGATTCAGGTACGACAATACCTACTAAGGTAATGTGCATTAAATGCAGATGTATGGTTCTGAAGAATTTCTGAAACCCTAGTCAAAGTCAACTTTATAGCTGTGTTGACATCTTCTCATTGGTACACGTTAGCTAGGTTGTTAGACTTTCAGCCTTGTCTTATGTTGAGCTTGTCAGATGCTACCCGACATCATAATTGCTAGCCATCTATGCATTCTATTATCTGATCAATCAGATGAATAGTCTTCTAAGTCTTTAAGGCTTGACAAGATCTGGTTGAATCCGTATCAGCTGACATCTTCTAGTCTGCTGAGCTCAAGTAGCTAGTCAGCTGATAAAGGTATACAAGAACCTTTCGGTCTGATTTCACTAATGAACTCGATGGGTCTTCTAGTCTTCTACTCTTTAAATCTTGAGTATTCGCGTGTTTCACCAGATGTGGTATCAGCTGACATACATACAACTGATCCCACAGAGTGAGACTTAGACTCTATACTAACTACTAAACTTTATATATCAACTTAGGTAACCTATCACTATATTACAAATTATATTCTAACACTAGATTACATGATCATGTTTTGGCCATCAAAACTAAGCATCTATATCTAATCTGATCAGGGGTAGGATGAATATCCCAACACAATTAAGAATTCATCTCTTAGCACATTGTTGCGGTCGACGTTACTTGCTGGCCAGAGCCAGAGTGCGACGAAATTATGATTCGTGGTTCTCATCAGTTTGTTTCGACACCTCCAATATTGTTAGTGTTTTTTTTTTCTTATTCACCTAATCAAATATTGATAGTTAAAGTATATGAAAGGGTAGTGTGTGTGAGACCGTTTCACGGATCTCATTTCGTAATATTGAGTATTTTGTAATCTTTTTAGTGTAGATTAGTGCTAGTATTTTTGCAATCTTTTGGTGAAGATCCCTCCGTGGAATTTTATTTTATTGATTTAATTTCTTGGGAGGAAGCAAATTTTATTAATTGCATTTGTTTTTTTTGGTTAATTGTCAATTTTTACTTGAAATAATATAACTATTTAAAAAGTGATACTATTTTTAACATAATTGACTATCAATTTTTATATAGATATTGTCACTTTTTAATTTCAAGTTAATGAATGAAATTATATATTAGTTGGAATAATTATCTTTACTAATTGTATCAATTTTCTGAATTAATTATCACTTTATTGTGTTTGTTTTGGGATTTAAGTAGGGTTGACAATGAGACGGATTTAACTGTTTGTTATCATTTAAGCATGGTAGGATTTAACTATTATAGGCTTTATATGTGTTTATATAGAATTTATAGGTATTTATAGAACATAATTTTAAAATTCTAATTCTAAAATCTCAAAGTGGAACAAGGGTTGAATTTTAAAGGGTCTTACTATTTACACCTCCATTTCGGATGGATGCACACTCCCGATTGATGCACCCCTCTCAAATTTTTAGTTCAGATAGATGCACCCCCCTAATTGTCATAAATGCCCTTTTTAACATTTATTGTCTTTTACTGTTCACACCCCACCCATTAAATGCACCCCGCCTCAATTCCTAATTTTCTCTAACTTATTTAATTCTTCTTCATTTTCCTCTTCTTTCACAAACCCTACTGTCGCTGCCTCTGCGCCGCCCTCTCTTTCCCTCTCCATCACGTAGCAAGTTGTTGTATAAAAAAAATTCCTCCACTTCTCTCTCCCTCGCCATTCCCCACCCCCTCTCCTCTCCCCTCCCCTCCTCCGCTCTTTCCCATACCCCTCCCCTCCCTAATGCTCTCGGTCGTCGCGTCCCCTCCCACTCCCCCACCATTTTTTTCTGTAATTTTTCCCCACCCCAACCACCCGACGTCGTGGCCCTCGCCTCCATCCACCCGATGTCGACCACTCTACCCCAAGTCTGTTCATTCGATCTCCCTCTCCCTCCCTCGATTTCGTTGCATTTTTTGTTAGGGTTTTCTGCAGAAATCTTTTTTTTTTTTTTAATATTTTCGACAACTTAATGTCTACCAAATACACCCTCGTTGACAACAATGTATTTGGTTGACATTAAGCTGTCGAATTTTTTTTTTTCGACCAATAATTGTCGACTATATACATTTTCGTCGACAAATCGTTGTCGACGGGAGTGTATATGGTCGACACTGGTTGGTCGAAATTTATAAAAAAATGTGATTTTTTTAAGTATTTTTTGGAATTTTTCTGAATTTTTTTTTTGTTTGGTGGTCACCGAAAATGGTGTTGTCGATGATCAGAAGTGGTGGTTTAGGGAAAAAGTGAAAGAAATGACAATAGGGGGTGCATTTAGTAAGGAGGTGCATCTAGTATGATACATTTTAGTGAAGGATATTTTTTATTTTTTATATAATTATTATATTATTAAATTGAATGGGGGAGTACATCTCTCCAAAATGGTGTAAGTAGTCCGACCCAATTTTAAAATCTAATTTTACATCACAAAATAAATATAATAAAAAAATATATATCATTATTTAAAAAGTGGTAATAGTTAATTAAAAATTAATAATATATTTACTATTTTTTTTTTGTCAATTAATTATGTGGTATAAGACTAATAAGAGGCAAATACCAAATTTTCAAGCCCAAAAAACAGCTGAATATAAAATTCTGACAAAAGTCACAAGGCCAAATTAGTCAAACTAAAAAAATACTTCCTCGATCCAATTTCATTATTCCCACTTTTCTTTTTTGGTTGTCAAATTTTATTATGTTCATTCTCTTTTTGAAAAGGTAAAGTCTAGTATGCACTCGAGTGCATGCTGTGCACCCTAGTCCATGTGCACTTTTCAGTTTACTGACTTACACTTTTTGATAAATGGTGTTCCACTTTTAAATTATTACTAAAAATATTATTATACAGTTTAATAATTAAAAAGTGCAACACCATTACCAAAAAGTGTAAGTCACTAAACTGAAAAGTGCAACATGGACTAGGGTGCACAACATGCATTCGAGTTCATAGCAGACCAACCCTTTTGAAAATAATACTATTCACACTACTTTATCTCCACCCTTCAACCATTATTTATTTACTCAAATTGTCACTAACTTTATTTATAAACAATCATTTTATCTATAAATGAATCTCACAATATCTCATCATACCTCCAACTTATCTACTTTATACATAAAATAATCAATATTCATTAAAACTCTGTCCAAAGAAATGAGCATAATAAAATTTAACTGAGGAAGTACAACACAAGTCTGGTCAGAAGGCCTCCATATCGGGTATGCTAATTGGGTTTGTCATTGGACCTTGTGACTTTATCTAATGAAGGCCCTCTAATTTTATAATTAGACGGGTCAAATGATATTAGTTAGACGGTCTCCCATAGTACTATCTCCCTTTAATTTAATCCGACCAAAGTTTGTTTAATTAAACTTGATGAAGTGAAGTGCACCCAAGTTTTTGTGGAATTTTATTTTTGCTCCACCTCATTAATTGTATTACACGAGATGGTATTGTTTTTTTTAATGTCGGTATTCAATTCAAGAACCGACTAATTCGAAAGACCAATTTTATTATTCATTTGTGAAGGGCCGTTTGTAATCAGAGATTTGCACACACTCGTAAGTCTCAAACATACACCATTAAACCAACTCTTTAGGTTTTAATACAAGAATTTGTAAAATACGGAATATATTTTACCTAAAATTATTATTGCTGGTATACAAACATTTGTGAAATGTATTTGACCTCATGTTATTGTTGTTGTTATATACAAACAACATCTAGATTAATTTTCTTGTTATCCCTAAGGAGGGTTTTCCCAGACAAGATTTTAATGGCACTTCGGCCTCTAACTCAACTTGTGAGCTTATGGTCCTAGATTTTTTTTTACCTTTTATTGTCTAAATTAATTTTCTTGTCAATATTTTAGAATACAGAAGAAACAATCTCTCGGTCTATAAAAAAATCATGAGTAAAGAAAAAAAAATGAACGAGGATTGAATAATAGAGACTATTATTGACTTACCTTCACCAATTTTATTAATGTAATAATACATATTAAAATAATAGTACAATAATGCAATACTATTAATTAACGCAATACAATATGAACAAGTGAAAATATTAGTAGGATAAATATATAATACTATTACATATATGTTCCGATTTTAAACCACAATATTTGTATACAGATATTGTAACTTGTAAGGTACCCAAATATTTTTTGTTTATTTTTAAGGGGAAAAAACAGAATAGGACAATTCACCCTAAGACTTTAAGTTTCAAGACAATTTTTTTTAGTAAAATAATTAAGGACAAAATGAAATAGTTTCAGTCGAATATGCCCATGATTTCGAATTAAGTATGATTTCGAATTCAATTAATTAAGTTAAGCAAAATTAGAAAAGTCAACCAATTTAAATTTAAATTAAGTTGTGAGATATTATGCCTAGAAGCTCACGCTGTTTTAATTCCAGAAAAGATATTACCAAAATTTCACCTAGCTTCTCTCGAGTGCATATTCACGCGGTGGCCTGATCTTCAGAGAGTAGTTCGTAGCTTCGGATCGTTGAAACGTGAAATCGCTGTGGTTATAATATTCATTCCAGGTTTTGTTTACTGCATGTTTCTTATTTGATCATCAATGTCATAAAAAATGAAATGGGTTAAAATATATATTTGCTAATTTTTTTAAATATATGCGTTTGATGTACTTTTTCGATTTACAGTTGTTTTAATGATGATTTTAGTTTTGTATGGATAAGGGCTTTTGATTAAAATATTTTTTTGTTTAAAATGCTCTGTTTTGTTAGGAGTAGTACTGAAGTGTTTTTTTTAGGGCTTTGTATAGTGCTAAAAAAATCGAAATCTGCAACGCATATTGGGGATTTGGAGTGGGGTTCTGAAACGTGTTGTGTTGATTATTGTATTGTAGTATTTAAAAATTGTTTAAAACAATATATTGAAGTGCTCATGCGCATATACACTCCTACACTTTATATTGTTACAATAAGATTGTTATTGCTTGCATATTGAAGAAGTAGTCTTTAGAACATGAATTTTTTTCATTATTTTGTATTATTTTTGTCAAATTGATTGGTTATAGAAGAATACAATCTGTTAGATCTTTTAAAACCATATTGCATTCTATATGCACTTAATGTAAGAATCATGAATGGTTTTGTATATATGAAAAAGCGGAATATGTTACTTGTTATATTATATATATCTGTAACAAGTGTTTCCATTTGCCTGTTTTTCTGTGTACATATATGAAGATGGCAAGGGGGAAAAAATGTGTGATACAAGTTAAGGAAGGTGGAAGAAATAACAAAAAGAAGAGATCTAACAAAGCTGTTAGAGGATCTGCAAGTAAGTGTTTATTATTAGATTACATTTATATATGATTGTTGTGCATGCATAGTTTAAAGAAAGATTAAGAATAAGTATCTGATGTATTTATTATATTATATTTTCTCGAATATGTTTCTGATTGTTTATTTTGTTTCTATTTTTTTAAGAAAAAAGGAATAAAAATGTCACCGTTAAGGTCATAAATGACAAGGGAAAAGGTTTGATAGTATAACATTCTTGTACAATACTTATGCAGTTTACTCTATTATAGTTTGTATGAAATATATAGATATAACTAACTTAACCTTGTTATTCAATATCAGGAAAAAAACAAAAAGTTATGCATTGCATGCTATTATCGGATGATTCAGGCTATGTTCATATGTTGTAATGATATTTGTGATATGTAGACTTGATAAATACATGATACTGTCTATTAATATTAATACATCTATTGTTAGATTTTGAGAGTGATGCGGAGATGGAGGTAGACAGAGATGAAGACACAATGTCTGTTTCTGAAGGTAAGTTTCATTATAGTTTTAATTAGGATTGTAGTTTTTATTTTTATGTGTATTTAGTTCCATATCTTAATTATTATTTAATATTATATGAATTGAAGTGAGCAATTGATTATTCAGATTCTGATATCGGAGAATGCAGCAGAAAGAAACGTAGACAATTGAAGTTGAATATAAGAAAACTAAAGAAAAATAAAGGCAAGCGATGTCTATTACAAACTTTTATTTTATTTTTGTAATTATGCATAACAATATTAACTCAAATTTGATTCTTAACAGGTGCTGGGGGTGATAGAGGTGGAGAGTATTATTTTCGTTCGAATATGCGTACAAGCTTCAAAGAAATGCTGTGTTTGAGGTTTACAGATATGCATTATCAGGAAATGAAACTGACACCTTTCTGGTTCTTAATGGAAGCAATTCTAAAAAATGGAAGTGAGGAGATGATCATTAACTGTACTAAATATGAGGAAGATGTGAGACAAATTGTTTCAAAATATGACAAGGTCTCTGGTGGTTTTTTAATTGGAGGAGAGAAGTTGGATTTGAGTAGAAATGATGCAAAGTTAATATTGGGATTAACATCAGGTAACGACCGGTTACCATTTAGAGTTGATAATTATAGGCACCTTGCATGGATTAGAAGATGCTTCGATGAGAGGTTTTTGAACAGAAAGTTTTTGCCATCTTTATACCGTCCATTGATAAAGAACAAGATTCAAGAAATTCAGCATCGCACGGATAAAGAATCGTTACAGGATGTTGCGAGACTATTGAGTTGTTATGTTATGTGTGGTATTCTATGTCCGGTAAAGAGTGGTGCTTTACCATGGTATTTGACATTATATTTGGAGGATTTTTATGATATATGCAAGTACGATTGGAGTACATTTGTAGTTGAATATCTGAAATATCATGTTAAGAAAAGTAAGGATACGAAGTCTGGTGGTTGTGCTGTATTATTAGCGGTAAGCATTTACTTATATATTATACCCAGTCAATTTGTATGCAACATTGATATATACTTACCGAGCAAAATTTATTTGTTTATGCAGTTTTGGCTTTGTGAACACTCTTCCTTAATAGATCCATTGAACGAGAGAGCTTTCCCAAGATTTTTGAAGTGGGATTTAAATGCTCTTAACGCTGTTCTAGACAAGGGAATTCTAAACAAACATTCTAAGGTAATATAAAGGTTAAATATTTTAATAGCACTAATATTATTGAAATAGTTAATATTAAGAAATTTTTCAATTTGTTATATACAGTTTACACTGTCAACCAATTGTTTGAAGATAAATGCTTAGGAGGAAGAACAGTACAATTCACTGCATGCATCCAGGGATAATGAAAGGTCAAATAGGGTAGCAAGTGTTGACAGTAATCCTGGGAATTTTACGAATGCTCATGGACAATCCTGCGCAACTACTGATGTAAATGCAAACGCTGAGTCTGTAGAAAGGGAAGGAGTTTTGCCGGTTAAAAAGACAGTTGTAAATTTGGATATTGGATCGAGTTCAAAATTGAAGGGTGTAAGCATGGAGGACGGACCTTAATTTGATATAGGATTGGAGAATAATGATGAACTGGAAGATATGGATGTTGATGGAACTGTAATGAGGGTTTGCAGTGATTTGAAAAAAATCATTTCTTGAAGATCAGAATGAAGTTGGTGTGATTGAAAAAGGGGCAAGTGTTCCAGTTGATAAGGTTGTACAAGATAAGATTGAGACTAGTATGGATGATATGGTTCAACTGAGAATGTGCAATGAGAATCTGGAACTTGAAATAAAGAAGCTTAAAGAAGAATTTGAGAAGGAAAGAGCTACATATGCACCGGACAAGAAGGCGAAAAATGCAATAATTTCAGGACTGGAGCTTGAAATAGAACTGCTAAAGAGAGAAGTGGATATGCTTAACAGGCCTTCGGAAAAATACACAGAAGATGAGTTGATGTTAGAAGAACTAGATAGGGTGGAAAATGAAGAGTTGGCAAAAAATTCAAGTAGTAAAGTTGAGGAGGAAGATGTTTTGCCAACTGCTTCGGTTATTAATGTTCAGGTTTTGCAAACAACTTCTATTAGTAATGTTCAGGTTGGGCTAGAGTGCGAAAAAGATATTAAGTATGAGAGCCCACAAAGACCTACAGTTAAAGTTGGAAAAAGGAATAAGATTATTCGGTCTCCTAGTTCTATGGTTGATCGAATTAAGGGGAGAACTGTTGCAAATGACATGAAACCTATTCTGATATCTCCTCAAGTTCTGACCAAAGAATTAAATTTGGTGCATGAGTTAAGAGATACTGAAGATTTGGGAGAGGAGGGCAAAAAAATAGATGATAAAGGACAAAAGATGATCAAGACTCCATTCAACAGTTCTCTTCAAACTGTTAAGAATGCTCCTTCAGGGTTGAAGCATCAATTGTTTAATGAGCTTTATGATTATGGACCGAGGTAAATTGAAACTTTAATTATATACAACTTTGCATATTTAGGATGTGTCTTTTCTTCACAAGGTGTGTTTATAAAAATAATTTCGTTTTATTTGTTTATATATTTTCAGCCATTCAGTGTATGTGGGGAATGGTCCATTAACTGATGTTACAGTTCAAATGCTGATAAACTTACTAAACGAGATGACTGTTGACAATCAGGTTAGTATGAATTATATCATCCAGTAAAGAGTTTGTTGGGTCTGATAAAAAATTCATGCATGGTCTGACAGCATATGTAGGTTTTTCTTATATTTTTGGTTTGTTATAAAATAAACAGGTTATAGATGCATGGGCTGATTGCATACGTTCAAGTGCATTGGAAGAGTATCCTGCTTCACACGGTGTCACCATACTGACTTCATCATGTTGGGTAATAAAATAATTAAATCTTACAATTATTTACTTATTTTAGAATTTCTGTTAATAATTTTCTGTTTGTTTTTTAGTTAATGATTTCAATGCGTGATATCTCACAACAACTAATCTTTGGAAGTATGATTGAAAGAGTACTTGAACAGAGTTTTGATAAAAGTACAATTCTATTCCCTATTATCATAACCAATGTTGGCAGAAGAACGAGATCAAATGTTACAGGGCACTGGACACTATTGAAATTGGAAGTGAGGAGTAGAGAATGGACGTTCTATAACTCACTTCGTCCAAGGAAACTTACATCACGTGATCCATACTTGAAAGAGGCTATGCATGTGGTAAGTTGTTCTTTTATTATAAATGATTTTTAAATTTATTAAATATGTTAAATAAAACATGTGACTAATATACATTTATCATTCATTTGTCAAAATTACTAGGTTAAGTATGTTGAGGCGAAGTTGACGACGGTGTTCATAAAATCAGCACTTAATCATCCATTTTTAAAGATTAAATTCTCAAATCCTATTCAATCTGAGATAATGCAGCAGGTACCTGGTTCACTAGATTGTGGGATTATAGTTTGCATATTACTTGAATGCTTTGTAAAAGGTGAAGAACTTCCGAAAGGTGATTACGATGCCGATGCTGCAAGTGCTATGCATGTCCGGATGGTTGGGACATTTCTCAATCTTTTTATTTACAAATAGTTATGTGTGTTTATTTTAAACAATGTTTGAATTTGATTGTACTAATCTTCTACGTATTCAACTCCATGTTAGTTTGATATTTTGGATTTTTAGATGTTCACAACTTTTTGAGTTCATAACTTATGAATTGAATGGCATTTTTATTTTCATCTACAAATTGTCTTGAATTTATTCTTACTAAAATATATGTAGATTTTAATATATATAATCAGTGATATGTATTACATCCAGTATATTCATTAGATATATATATATATATATATATATATATATATATTCTATACTCCTAAAATATATTTTATTTTATATATACAATATGCAGTACGTTAACAAACTAATTTCGATATAGAAACTTGTGTTAATTGATTATTTCCCAATTTTAATTTTGGTATATATGCCATTATTTAAAATTAATATATTTTTTATTATTCAGTTACCAAAGTTAGGGTTATTCACCATTACTCAACGATTACTCCTATTTATTAGAGACTTACGCATTACATATCACAGGAGCAAACAATAAACATTATTTTCACTGCTTTTTCATTCGAATACCTATAATATTTAAGCGATATGAATCGTGAGGATAATTCAGGAAATGAAACTGACACCTTTCTGGTTCTTAATGGAAGCAATTCTAAAAAATGGAAGTGAGGAGATGATCATTAACTGTACTAAATATGAGGAAGATGTGAGACAAATTGTTTCAAAATATGACAAGGTCTCTGGTGGTTTTTTAATTGGAGGAGAGGAGTTGGATTTGAGTAGAAATGATGCAGAGTTAATATTGGGATTAACATCAGGTAACGACCGGTTACCATTTAGAGTTGATAATTATAGGCACCTTGCATGGATTAGAAGATGCTTCGATGAGAGGTTCTTGAACAGAAAGTCTTTGCCATCTTTATACCGTCCATTGATAAAGAACAAGATTCAAGAAATTCAGCATCGCACGGATAAAGAATCGTTACAGGATGTTGCGAGACTATTGAGTTGTTATGTTATGTGTGGTATTCTATGTCCGGTAAAGAGTGGTGCTTTACCATGGTATTTGACATTATATTTGGAGGATTTTTATGATATATGCAAGTACGATTGGAGTACATTTGTAGTTGAATATCTGAAATATCATGTTAAGAAAAGTAAGGATACGAAGTCTGGTGGTTGTGCTGTATTATTAGCGGTAAGCATTTACTTATATATTATACCCAGTCAATTTGTATGCAACATTGATATATACTTACCGAGCAAAATTTATTTGTTTATGCAGTTTTGGCTTTGTGAACACTCTTCCTTAATAGATCCATTGAACGAGAGAGCTTTCCCAAGATTTTTGAAGTGGGATTTAAATGCTCTTAACGCTGTTCTAGACAAGGGAATTCTAAACAAACATTCTAAGGTAATATAAAGGTTAAATATTTTAATAGCACTAATATTATTGAAATAGTTAATATTAAGAATTTTTTCAATTTGTTATATACAGTTTACACTGTCAACCAATTGTTTGAAGATAAATGCTTAGGAGGAAGAACAGTACAATTCATTGCATGCATCCAGGGATAATGAAAGGTCAAATAGGGTAGCAAGTGTTGACAGTAATCCTGGGAATTTTACGAATGCTCATGGACAATCCTGCGCAACTACTGATGTAAATGCAAACGCTGAGTCTGTAGACAGGGAAGGAGTTTTGCCGGGTAAAAAGACAGTTGTAAATTTGGATATTGGATCGAGTTCAAAATTGAAGGGTGTAAGCATGGAGGACGGACCTTCATTTGATATAGGATTGGAGAATAATGATGAACTGGAAGATATGGATGTTGATGGAACTGTAATGAGGGTTTGCAGTGATTTGAAAAAATCATTTCTTGAAGATCAGAATGAAGTTGGTGTGATTGAAAAAGGGGCAAGTGTTCCAGCTGATAAGGTTGTACAAGATAAGATTGAGACTAGTATGGATGATATGGTTCAACTGAGAATGTGCAATGAGAATCTGGAACTTGAAATAAAGAAGCTTAAAGAAGAATTTGAGAAGGAAAGAGCTACATATGCACCGGACAAGAAGGCGAAAAATGCAATAATTTCAGGACTGGAGCTTGAAATAGAACTGCTAAAGAGAGAAGTGGATATGCTTAACAGGCCTTCGGAAAAATACACAGAAGATGAGTTGATGTTAGAAGAACTAGATAGGGTGGAAAATGAAGAGTTGGCAAAAAATTCAAGTAGTAAAGTTGAGGAGGAAGATGTTTTGCCAACTGCTTCGGTTATTAATGTTCAGGTTTTGCAAACAACTTCTATTAGTAATGTTCAGGTTGGGCTAGAGTGCGAAAAAGATATTAAGTATGAGAGCCCACAAAGACCTACAGTTAAAGTTGGAAAAAGGAATAAGATTATTCGGTCTCCTAGTTCTATGGTTGATCGAATTAAGGGGAGAACTGTTGCAAATGACATGAAACCTATTCTGATATCTCCTCAAGTTCTGACCAAAGAATTAAATTTGGTGCATGAGTTAAGAGATACTGAAGATTTGGGAGAGGAGGGCAAAAAAATAGATGATAAAGGACAAAAGATGATCAAGACTCCATTCAACAGTTCTCTTCAAACTGTTAAGAATGCTCCTTCAGGGTTGAAGCATCAATTGTTTAATGAGCTTTATGATTATGGACCGAGGTAAATTGAAACTTTAATTATATACAACTTTGCATATTTAGGATGTGTCTTTTCTTCACAAGGTGTGTTTATAAAAATAATTTCGTTTTATTTGTTTATATATTTTCAGCCATTCAGTGTATGTGGGGAATGGTCCATTAACTGATGTTACAGTTCAAATGCTGATAAACTTACTAAACGAGATGACTGTTGACAATCAGGTTAGTATGAATTATATCATCCAGTAAAGAGTTTGTTGGGTCTGATAAAAAATTCATGCATGGTCTGACAGCATATGTAGGTTTTTCTTATATTTTTGGTTTGTTATAAAATAAACAGGTTATAGATGCATGGGCTGATTGCATACGTTCAAGTGCATTGGAAGAGTATCCTGCTTCACACGGTGTCACCATACTGACTTCATCATGTTGGGTAATAAAATAATTAAATCTTACAATTATTTACTTATTTTAGAATTTCTGTTAATAATTTTCTGTTTGTTTTTTAGTTAATGATTTCAATGCGTGATATCTCACAACAACTAATCTTTGGAAGTATGATTGAAAGAGTACTTGAACAGAGTTTTGATAAAAGTACAATTCTATTCCCTATTATCATAACCAATGTTGGCAGAAGAACGAGATCAAATGTTACAGGGCACTGGACACTATTGAAATTGGAAGTGAGGAGTAGAGAATGGACGTTCTATAACTCACTTCGTCCAAGGAAACTTACATCACGTGATCCATACTTGAAAGAGGCTATGCATGTGGTAAGTTGTTCTTTTATTATAAATGATTTTTAAATTTATTAAATATGTTAAATAAAACATGTGACTAATATACATTTATCATTCATTTGTCAAAATTACTAGGTTAAGTATGTTGAGGCGAAGTTGACGACGGTGTTCATAAAATCAGCACTTAATCATCCATTTTTAAAGATTAAATTCTCAAATCCTATTCAATCTGAGATAATGCAGCAGGTACCTGGTTCACTAGATTGTGGGATTATAGTTTGCAGATTACTTGAATGCTTTGTAAAAGGTGAAGAACTTCCGAAAGGTGATTACGATGCCGATGCTGCAAGTGCTATGCGTGTCCGGATGGTTGGGACATTTCTCAATCTTTTTATTTACAAATAGTTATGTGTGTTTATTTTAAACAATGTTTGAATTTAATTGTACTAATCTTCTACGTATTCAACTCCATGTTAGTTTGATATTTTGGATTTTTAGATGTTCACAACTTTTTGAGTTCATAACTTATGAATTGAATGGCATTTTTATTTTCATCTACAAATTGTCTTGAATTTATTCTTACTAAAATATATGTAGATTTTAATATATATAATCAGTGATATGTATTACATCCAGTATATTCATTAGATATATATATATATATTCTATACTCCTAAAATATATTTTATTTTATATATACAATATGCAGTACGTTAACAAACTAATTTCGATATAGAAACTTGTGTTAATTGATTATTTCCCAATTTTAATTTTGGTATATATGCCATTATTTAAAATTAATATATTTTTTATTATTCAGTTACCAAAGTTAGGGTTATTCACCATTACTCAACGATTACTCCTATTTATTAGAGACTTACGCATTACATATCACAGGAGCAAACAATAAACATTATTTTCACTGCTTTTTCATTCGAATACCTATAGTATTTAAGCGATATGAATCGTGAGGATAATTGGGATGTGAACGAAGTTCATCATGTAAGGTGCTATTGTGGAATCGATGCTAACATTGTAACATCTTGGAAGAGTCAGAATGTGGGAAGGAGATTTTATGGTTGTGGATTGTACCCGGTGAGTTTTTCGGTTTAATATAGTTATTATATGTAGTTTTATTTTCAATATTCAACCGGTATAATCCTACGCAATACGCATATATGTCAATATATCTATTAACTTTTGTTGCAAAATAATTTTATAGAAGTCTAGATTCTACAAGTTTTTTAGATGGATTGATGATCCATTATGTGCAAGAGGACAACATATTATACATGGACTGATTAAAAAATTAAATGAGGAGAGGAATCAAGGAAAAGATTTGCAGATGAACTTCAAAAAGCTAGAAGATAAGATTGCTTGTTTGAAGTTTGAGAATGCACAGATTAGGTCCCTAGTTGAGTTTATAATATTGAGTAAGCTAGGAAAAAGTCTAGAGGGGGGTGAATAGATTTTTCAAAATCTTTCAATATATCAGAATACACAATGCGGAATTTATCAGATTAACAATGAGCCCAACAAATTTATACTCAACTTAATTCGACGAACACTGTTCTTGTCTAGTCTAGATGCAAATTAATCAATTAAACAGTTAATCAATTAAACAACAAATAGAACAGAAATGTAAACAACACACAACGATTTATAGTGGTTCGACAACTTGTCTACATCCACTCTCACAACTCCAGTTGCGAAATTTTATTAACCCTTCTTGTGGCTTTAAGTCCCAAGAACTAAGACTTCGATCTTCTCGATAACACTACCAAGTGTTTCTTCAATCTAACAACTAGTTATTTACAAGTAACTAGCGACTTGAACAAAACTATAAAAGAAAAACTTCTCTTAGTCCAGTAGTAGCCTTCTTCGATTTCTTCACTTGTTTTCTGGCTTGAACTTTCTGAACTTGAACTCTGTGAGTTTATTTTCTTCGAATATCTCTTTAGAATACTTCAAATCTCTTGGTAACAGTAGTCTTCAAATGTAGAATACACCAAGGTATTTATAGACTTCCAACTATCAAGATAAGTTAGTTATCCAACAAACTTTCTTGATAACTGTCTTCTAACCGCTTCTTCTTATCCTTCCACGCGTTTCTTCAGTTAATTAGTTATTTCCATAACTAACTCTTCAATAAAACGTCCTTATCTTCATACGCGTTTTCAACTTAAGCAGTTTCTTCTTCATTATTTGCGCACTTGTCTAGTCTCCATACTTAGACAAATTCTCAGTCTTCTTCAGCACTTGTCTTGTCTTGCGCGAGTCTTCTTATCTTCAATAGTAGACTTCTCCAGTAGACTTCGATATAAAACTAACACTATATTAGTCCTATCATCTAATCCTAACAAGACTATTACATTACATTAAGCTTTATAATTCAGCTTAGTCAACTTATCAACTATACATCAATATGCAAATAATAACTATGAGCTTCTATACAATGATCAAATAGCTCAGTATAAACCTAACAAATATATCACATAGTACTTATAAAACGTACTTGTCTTTTTGTACTCTTCTTTTTGTACTCTTCTTTTGTACTCTTATTTTTGTACTCTACTGATCTGCTTAAGACGACTTCATTAACTAGACTAGATCAGTCAACACTTAGAAATTATTCAAGTCTTCTTTTGGCTTATCAAAACTCAACTCATCTTTTCATCATTTAGGACTTGTATCAGGATTCATATCCCAACAATTTCCCTCTTTTTGATGAAGCCAAACTACTTGAATTATTTCGTGTTAGTAGAGTAGTTAAGTAGTTATCTTCTCAAAATGTGTTATCTTTTCATTCATTCAAATAAGATCAGTAGATTACACTTACTTAGACAAAATGAAAATAAGCATAAGTAAAGAACTTACAATTACTCACTGATGTTATCAATATCTGGATTCGGAATACTGAATGCTTCGAGGATTCTTCTATGAATGTCTGAAATATGTTCTTCATTGTCGATCTTTTCCTTCTCGATCAACTCTTCTTCAAACTTCTTCACTTTGTTGAAGTTAATCCGCTTTCCAGAACCTAACATAGGAGTTTCCCATTTCGGAAAATCAGGAACCAAAATGTTGTAGCCAACAGCAGTAGCAATGCGCATGATCAAGTTCCAAAGATTCTCATCTTCAGCTTCCATGAACTTGTCAAACACATCATATGATTCTTCTTTACTTTCTGGATCTCCAAACTTCTTGATAATCCAACGATCAACTTCCCATTTCAGCTTGACAACATTCCAAGCACCTCTATGCTCATTTTCAATGAACCTCTCTATGTGGGAATCTTCAACCTCATCTGGATTAGCTTTCATCTTTTGAAGTCTGTGGATGTGTTTACCTAACACTTTCTTGTTAGCATAATGATCATCCTCCATCTTCTGCTTCTTATGAAGAGCTTCGACCTCTTCATCACCAATATCAGCAAGGATTTCTCCCAATCCTTCTTTATTCTTTTCAAGAACAAGTTTTCTCTTGAATTGTCTTGTTCTAGGTTGAGTTTCTTCAATCACAACACCTTTTCCTTTAATCAGTCTTTTCTGCTCCTCTGCACTAGCACTGATCTCTTCAAGATCTGCTTTCTTGACTAGCCTTCTTCTCTTTGGCCTACTAGTCTCTTCTTGTGCAACAACAGTTTCCTTATATTCAACAAATTTTACTTCTCTCATCACTTCCCCCTTTTTGGCTTCATCACTAGCCTTGAGAGTGAATAGAGAGGTAAAACGAGTCATCTCTTCTTGAACAGCTTGCCTCATCATCTCAGCAGCTCTGTCAATATCTTTCTGCTAAATCTTGGCTTGCATTAACTTGTCTAGTTGACTAGCAACCAACTCCAACTTCATAGTAGACAAGTTCAGTTCAATTTTGAAATGATTAGCAGTTAAATGAAGTAACCTGTTTTGTTCGGTCATTTCAGTCATCAGAGCTCGTGCTTGCACCAACTGATCTTGTGCTTCTCTTCTTTGAGCATCTGCTATCTCGATCTTTACACGATAAATCCTTTCCATCTTCTTTGATTCTTCAGCCAATGTTCTCGCGAAATCAACATAACATTTCTCAGAGTAGTTTATCTGTCTTTGCAAGAAATCTTCGAGCTGAGTATACATCTCTTGTTTGAAAGTTGAATCCATCTGATTCACTTCACCAACGATTAGAGCCTTTGAATTCTCCACAAGAGACTTGTTTTGCTCTTCAAGAACTTGCTTCACATCTGACTTTAGAAATTCATTGATAGACGACTGAATCACTTGCCTTAGATCCATTTTCAACTCATCTAAAAATTCAGTTGAAAATACTTGATCAGATTGAGTAGCAACAGCAGGAATATCAACATCAGGAACGGCTTCAGTCATGAGCTCATCTTCATCAAACACTTGAGCTTCAACCAACTTGTCTTCCAGATCAGTAGACAAGACCAAGTCTTCTACTGATTCCACCTCTGGAATGACACTTCCAGCAATGGTTTTCAGACTAATCATAGGACAGTAAGGAATGATTGCCAACTTCGCTTCCTTAGCCCTTCTTTCAGCTTCATCTGAGTCTTTCTTTACCATTTCACCTAGCTTCTTCACATAACTACAAAGCTCAGCTGGAAAATATGATTCAAATTGCCTTGTGATCTGTCCAACATCAGTTCTTGGACTATGAGAATGTTCCACCTGGAATTTGAATACTAGACCTCTCATCTGGTCTGAGACATTCTCAAGATCAATAACTGGATCAGTAGACTTCACTTCTACTGCTGGTTCCACCTCTTGCACCAACTCAACTTCTGCAAGATTAGTATCAGAAACTTGAATGCCAACACTTGATTTAGCTTCTGACGGCAGAATATCATCTGAAATATCCAACATCCTCTTGACAAGAGCAGTCAAGGAATGTGCCGGGAGTAATTCAGAGAGATCCTTCACTCCACTATTCTCTCTTTGCTCCATCTCCCAGTCTTGGAAATTTTCAATACCACCCATTCCATTGATGACTTCAAATAAATCTTCAGTTGGACCTTTCTTCAATGCAACCCATGTGCATATTCTGATCAGCTTTTCATACGTCTCAGAAGACGTGTCAATCTCAACTGACGGAAGCATCTTCTTAAAATTCTTGGTCATTTGTGCACGCAGCCTCTTCTCGCGTAAACACATTGGATAATCGACCAGGGATTCGAATCTTGTTTTGGAAGGGGTCTGAGTAAGCGGGGTCCTTAACTCAGTTGTTGCAGTGGCAACTAGAGGAGTTTCCAAAACAGATGGGTGAGAGGGTTCAACATATTCTGTTGAGGTAAAGGGAATATGGATTGTGGTTTCTAGGGGCTGTGATGTGGCTTGGTTTGGTTTGACAACTGTCGAAGTATCAGTTGTATTGTTGGTCCCAAGTTGAGTTAATAATATTGAGTAAGCTAGTAAAAGTCTAGAGGGGAGGGGTGAATAGACTTTTAAAAATCTTTCAATATATCAGAATACACAATGCGGAATTAATCAAAGTAACAATGAGCCCAATCAAATTTATACTCAACTTATATTCGAAATTCGAACTTCTGTATGAATACTCTACTTGTCTTGTTTAGATAGGCAATTAATCAATTAAGCAATTAAACAAACAAGAAAGTAAATCAACACACAACGATTTTATAGTGGTTCGACAACTTGTCTACATCCACTCTCACAACTCCAGTCGTGAAATTCTTATTACTCTTCCAATCGAGTAGTCTTGTGATTTTAAGTCCCAAGATATAAGACTTAGATCTTCTCGAAAACACTACCAAGTGCCTCTTCGATCTAACTAGCTATTTTACAAGTAATTAGCAACTTGAAACAGTAAACAAAAATTAAAACTTCTCTTTGTTCAGTAGTAGCCTTCTTTGATCTTCACTTGTCTTCTGGCTTCTTTCTGAACTTCAAACTCTGAGAGTATTTACTTCACTTGAATCTTCAATAATGCTTCAGCAGTTTTTCAGTAGTCTTTAATGAATGAATACCTTGTGGTATTTATAAGATTCCAATTCCAAGAACTTTCAGTTGTGTAACAACCTTTTCTTGAAAACTAACTTGTAACTGATTCTTCTTATCCTTTCACGCGTTTCTTTCAGTTAATTAGTTATTCCTTAACTAACTCTTCAATCTTTATCTTCAATACGTTTCTCTGTAACTAACTCTTTAATTCTTCCCACCTTGTCTTGTAGTCTCGCGCACCTGTCTTGTTCTCCAGTAGTAGACTTCGTCTTCTACTTGTCTTGTGCAGTAGACTTCTTCAGATTACATCATAGAACTAATCTAGTCCTATTATCTAATCCTAACAAGACTATTACATTACATTAAGCTCTTGTTATAAAGCTTAGTCAACTTAAGCAACTATACAAAGAATATACAAACAATATAATCGAAATATGAGCTTCTATACATTTCAAATAGCTCAGTATAAAACCTAACAAATATACACAGTACTTATAAACTGTACTTGTCTTTTTTTTCTTTCATACTTATCTTTTGAAACTATTACTTGTCTTGTGAACTCTACTGATCAGTACAAGATGACTTCTCTTAACTAGACTAGATCAGTCAATACTTAGAAAATATTCAAGTCTACTTTTTGGCTTATCAAAACTTATCTCATCTTTTCATCATTTAGTACTTGTCTTTAGGATTCATATCCCAACAATTTCCCCCTTTTTGATGAAGCCAAAACTACTTGAATCTTTTCACAATAGTATACTAGTTAAGTAGTTATCTTGTCTTAAACATCAAATAGTACTTATCTTTTCATTCATTCCAAAATAAGATCGGTAGATATTACACATACTTAATATCAAAAACAAAAACTAAGTATCAGAGTAAACAAAAAAAACTAATATGAAAGAGTACCTTCTTCTGGATTTGGAACACAGAACGCATCGAGGAGTCTCTTATGTATTACTGACATATGCTCTTCAGTCTCGATCTTCTCTTTATCCAGTAAGTCTTCTTCAAATTTCTTAATATGGTTGAAGTCGATCCTCTTTCCAGAACCTAACATTGGAGTAGTCCATTTCGGAAAGATAGGAACTAGAATATTGCAATTCACAGCAGCAAGCTATCTTCATGATTAGATTCCACAGCTTCCGATCTTGAACTTCCATGAATTTATCAAATATAGCATAAAGTTCTTCAGAACTATCAGTTTCACCAAATTTACGAACAATCCAGTGATCTAACTCCCATTGCAACTTGACTTTGAACCAATCTTTACGATGTTCATCATCAATGATGTTGTCAATGAACGCATCTTCCACTAGATCTGGATTAGCTTTAAGCTTCTGCAGTCTTCTAATATGCTTACCAACCTTCTTCCTGCAAGCATACTTAGACTCATCATCATCATCAATCTTCTGTTTCTTCACGATTGCAGTTTCTTCTTCTTGCTTATCTTCAATCACAAGTTTTCTTTTTACTTGTCTGGTCTGAACCTCAGCTTCCAGAGACGCAACACTTTTGCCCTTCAACTGTCTCTTCTGCTCTTCATCTTTAGCTTGTTCAAGATCTGCCTTCTTGACTAGCCTTCCTCTCTTAGGATATCTTAATTCTTCTATTGCAGACGCAACAGCCTTGACTTCAGGTTCAGCACTAGACTTTTCAACAGCAGTAATAACTCTACTCGTCTCTTCCCCCTTTTTGGCTTCATCACTTGCCTTAAGAGTGAATAGACTAGTAAATCGAGTCATTTCTTCTTTCATAGCTTCCATCATTGCTTCTGAAGCTAACTCAATCTGTCTGTGATGCGTCTTGTCCTGACTCATCTTGTCTAGTTTAGTAGCAACCAGCTCTAGCTTTTGAGTGGACAGATCTAACGCAGTCTTGAAATGAGTAGCAGTCAACCTAAGCAGTCTGTTTTCCTCAGACATATCTTTTAGAAGCTTCCTGGCTTGCACCAACTGATCTTGTGCCTCACGCCTTTGCTCATCTGCTATCTCAATTTTAACCCTGTATAGTCTCTCCATCTTGCCTGATTCGTCGGCTAACGATCTTGCAAAGTTGATCGATCTCTTCTCCGAGTAGTCAACTTGCCTTTTCAAGAACTTTTCAATTTGATCATACATTTCTTGCCTAAATGTTGAATCCATCTTGTTGACTTCACCAACTATCAACTTTCTTGAACTGTCTACAAGGGACTGATTCTGTTCAACAAGAACTTCTTTCAACTTAGAACTTAAGAACTCATCTATCGCAGACTGAACAACACCTTTCAAGTCTGTTTTCAAACCATCCAAAAATCCTTCAGGAAAAACTTGTTGAGTAGACTGAGTCTCAACAACTAACTCATCTTCATTGAATATAAAGGCTTCAACAAATTCATCATCTTCTTCACCGAATACAACTAAGTCGTCTTCTATATCAGCACTTGCAGCAGCTTCTTCAGGTTGATCAGTTTGAACAGCAACATCAATTAACTTAGCTGGCAACTCTTCTTCCACAAGATCAGTTTGAACACCAACATCAAACTTGACCTCTGAAGACAAGATATCATCAGATATATTCAGCATTTTCTTCACCAATGCTGTCAAAGCATAAGGTGGGAACAACTCCGAGTGGTCCTTGACTCCACTGTTCTCCTTCTGTTCCATCTCCCAATCTTGAAAATTGGAGATTCCACCCATTCCTTGGATTACTTCGAACAGATCTTCTGTCGGGGCTGTCTTCAATGCAAACCATGTGCATATCCTTAGAAGTTTCTCATAAGCTTCCGAAGATGTGTCGATCTCAACTGATGATAACATCTTCCTTAGATTGTGTGACATCTTCGAACACAATCTCTTCTCCCTTAAGCACATCGGATAATAAACCAGGGATTCAAATATAATTTCGGAAGGGGTCTGAACAAGTGGGGTCCTTGTCTCAGTCGTTGCAGTGGCAACTAATAGAGTTTCCGAAATAGATGGGTTGATAGGTTCAACATATTCTGTTGTGGCAGGAATATTTGGGATGGTGGTTTCTTGGGGCTTTGATGTGGCTTGGTTTGGTTCGACAGTTGTAGAAGTATCAACTGTATCGAATATAGTAGTGTGTGGGGTTATGTTGGCTCGAAGTGGTTGCACTGCCAACACTGATGAGGTTTTGGGAATAGGTTTGGCACGAGATCAGAGTGATCTGGCCTTGGTTTTGACCGGGAGAGAGAGAGGAATTGACAAAGCTCGAGAAGAAGTACCAACCTTTTCTTCAGTCGACTTGTCTGGTGACGGACTTGACTCGACTCTCACCAGTCGATATACTTGCAACTCTTCCTCTTCCTTCTCAGCCTCCTTGTCTGATTGAGTTTCTTCCGAATCTCCCGCAGCCTCAATCATAGCCTCCTCTTCCACATACTGAACTAGTCTACCACTAGTTCCAGCCTTAGCTTCCTCAGAATTTTCACTGCCCGACTCGTCTTCCGCAGAACTAGACGAGGCAGCATCATACATAGCATCGTCAGGGTTGATCTGGACTTGTCTGGGGGCAACAGTTCTACCAGCAGCTTGCTTCGCAAGAGCCTCCTTTTTCAAATAATGCTTTAGTGGATGAAATGGCTTGCCTTTACTCCAACTAGTCTTGTTCGGCAACAAGATGGGTAGAATGATACTTAACTTGTTTCCGAAACTCACATTTGCAGTCACCACCCAGTTGACTGTACTGGTGTCAACTTGCACATTCTTTTTTAAATACATCAATCTGTCCAAAAAGAATTTAGACCAGTTTCCTTCAGTGATTCCATCATGAATCACATCCATTACTCTTGCTTTCTGGAGCGTCACAGAGTCAAAACTCCCAGTGACTCCTAGCAACATCTTTGATGCGATGTCAAGAAGAGTCTTGAATTTGTCAAGTAGCTCCTTCTTCTTGACAGCAGGAATTTTGCCATCACGATTCAACCTCAGCTGCTTTCCACAGAATATACTCAGGTACCTCAACTCTCGACCTTCAGCATATCTCTCAATATCTATTGATCCGGATAGTAGCTGCAAGGATTCGGTCAAAAACTCACGAGTAATTTCTACCCGTCTTCTTCCAACAAAAACTTCAATCAAGTCGCCTTGTCGAGTGGCTGTGGCATAAAATTCTAACACCTCTTCTTCCAGCACAACTTCAGGAAATGCCTCCAAATAGGGTCTTAAACCGCATCTAAAACATTTCATTAGAATTTCTTTGTTATCATCGGTGTGATTTCCCTTGAAGAACACCGATCCTTCCACATGCACTTTTCCTTCGGTGGTATACTTTCCGAGATCGAATCTTACCTGCATGTTAGTGCGAGCATCGAACATAGAAACAATCGACATAATAAAATGGTTATGAAAATCGAGGGATTTCGAAAGTGTTGAATGCTTGAGAAGTTATGATAATCAAGAAGTAATGAACTTGTGAGCAGATATGAACGAGTAGTATGGGTTTTGTTAAACCTTGAGTTTTGAATCAATGGTTGAGATTGAAACAGTTTGATCCAATGGACAGATATGAAAGTCCTTTGAAATTCAGTTTTACGGAATCGAGAATATTACGTGATTTAATATCGTAAAATTTTGAAATCCGCCTCTGCTATTGGTAGGATAATGGGGTGTACTCATCTGACCTAGCATAGTAGAGTTTTGGCGCGTACTGGGTATGTACACCTCATTAAATGGAGTGTATAAATCCAATTCTAGGGTTTCAAAAATTTCCATTAACAAATTACATTTATATCCTTAATCCGTATTGTTTAAACACTTAGAGTTTTAAAATCATAAGAACACTTATCTTGTCTGTTCGAGTCTATTCAGAACAGATGAGTAGACTTAAGCACATAAGACGAGTTCCCCCTTCGACTGTGCTTGTCTATTCTGAATGTCGAACGCCTTCATGTACCTATCTTATCTTATGCGATTTATGAGTGTTGGTACAAGTATAGTGGAATAATTAAGATGAATATCACTCTAAAATAATGATCAAGGTTCAAACAATATGACAGTTACCAAACTTAAGAGTCAACATAAGGATCTTTAAGAAATCAAAGATTCCCCCTTAAATTTTTATTCCCTTAGTATTACCCTCAGCTTTACCAGCTTCCTCATCGGGTTGTTTGGTCAACTTGTCTGACCTTGTATACCTGTCTGTTGAGTGAGTAGACGAGTGCTCTGCTCTTTTGTGGTACATTGTTTGTTTCTCCTTTCTTCTTAGGACTGTACCTGTCTGGTTAGTACACTGCTATATACTAGTGGGGTCAAGATCAATTAGTCCTAGACTAATGCATAATTCACGAAAACGAGCCTCAGGTAATGGTTTTGTGAAAATATCAGCTCTTTGAAAATCAGTGTGAATCTTTTCCATGCGAATATCCTTCTTTTCTACATGATCACGTATGAAATGATGTTTCACATCGACATGCTTACAACGTGTGTGCAGAACAGGATTTTGTGTAATGGCAATAGCACTGTTACTATCACAGAATATGGGAACATTTGATTCAAAGATATTATAATCTCTAAGCTGTTGAATAAGCCATAATAATTGACTACAACAACTACCAACAACCATGTACTCGGCTTCAGTAGTAGAGGTAGCAACACTTGTCTGCTTTTTCGAGAACCATGAAATGAGTTTTGTGCCTAAGAATTGACAAGAACCAGATGTAGATTTCCTATCTATTCTACAACCACCAAAATCAGAATCAGAGTAGCCACTTAGGGATAAATCATCATTTGAAGGATACCATATACCACGATTGATGGTTCCTTTCAAATATTTCAGAATCCGTTTAGTGGTTTCCATATGACTCTCTTTTGGGTTAGCTTGAAATCGAACACATACACCAACAGAAAATGCAATATCCGGTCTACTAGCAGTCAAGTACAGTAATGAACCAATAAGACCACGATAATGAGATTGATCAGCACATTTACCATTCTCGTCTGGATCCATCCAGTAGGTAGGTTGCATAGGAACTCTAGAAGATTTACAAGTCTTAATACCATACTTGTCTAGTAGATTTCGAGTATACTTTGCTTGATTTATGAAAATCCCTTCTGGGGTCTGTTTTACTTGAAGACCAAGAAAGTAATTCATTTCACCCATCATAGACATCTCAAATTTACTTTGCATGAGTGTTGAGAAACTTTCACTCAGCTTTTTGTTAGGTGAACCAAAAATGATGTCATCTACGTAAATTTGGACGAGTAAAATGTCTTTCCCTTCTTGTCTTCTGAACAAGGTTCTATCGACCTGCCCTTAGTAAAACCATTTTCTAATAGAAATTGAGATAGAGTATCGTACCAGGCTCTTGGAGCTTGTTTTAGTCCATATAAGGCTTTCTTTAACTTGTACACTTGGTTGCCTTTCACCTCGAAACCTGGAGGTTGTTCAACATACCCTTCTTCCACAAGAATTCCGTTAAGAAATGCACTTTTAACATCCATTTGATATACAGTAAACTTCATGTAAGCAGCATATGCAAGAAACAATCTTATGGCTTCTAGTCTAGCAACAGGTGCATAAGTTTCATCATAGTCTATGCCTTCAGCTTGTGAATAGCCTTGGGCTACTAGTCTAGCCTTATTTCGAACGACTACATCATTCTCATCTTTCTTATTTTTGAAAATCCATCGTGTGCCTACTACATTATGATGTTTAGGTCTATCGACAAGTTCCCAGACGTCGTTTCGAACAAACTGATTCAACTCGTCTTGCATAGCAATGATCCAATTACTATCAGCCAATGCCTCATTAATAGTCTTAGGCTCGATAGATGAGAGGAAACAACACCAGCAAAACAAGGATGGACTAGGTTGTTCTTGCGACTCAAAGAGTTGTCGTCTAGTCTTCACACCAACAGTAGAGTCACCAATGATATTTTCAGTATCATGAGCAGATTTCCATGTTTTTCTAGTCTTAGTAAGCATATTATCATCATCTAGATCAGTTATAGCATCATGCATTTCAATATCATTTACATCAGAAGATTTAACAGGAGTAGACGAGTCGACTAGTTCAGGCATGTCAACTGGTCTAGTGGATTTACCTTGCGCACTTACCTTCTCCTGATCATCAGACTCGAGAGCTTTCATGAACGGGTTATAGGCTTGAACAGATTCATAAACTTCCGATTCTTGGTCAGTTTGAATCGATAGATCAGTTACCTTCTTACTGATCTGGTCGGCAGACGAGTCCTGTAGTGATTCATCGAAAACCACATGTGGTGTTTCTTCCACACATAAGGTAGAGTAGTTGAATACTCTGAATGCTTTGCTTGTCGAGGAGTATCCCAAGAATATCCCCTCGTCTGCCTTAGCATCAAATGCATTCAACTTGCTTTTCCCATTGTTATGGATAAAACACTTACAACCAAATATATGGAAATATGAAACTCTGGGTTTTCGACCTTTCCATACCTCATAGGGCGTCTTACCTAGTGCTTTATTGATAGCACTTCTGTTTTGGGAATGGCATGCAGTATTGATCGCTTCTGCCCAAAACTTCTGAGGAGTATTATACTCTGTCAGCATGGTCCTGCAGGCCTCCTTAAGAGTTTTGTTCCTTCGCTCTGCTACTCCATTTTGTTGTGGTGTCCTTGCTGCACTAGTAAGGTGCTGGATACCACGCTTAGAACAAAATTCTTTAATATAGCAGTTAATGAATTCAGTACCCTTGTCACTACGGATCTTGACAATGGACTGATTCTTCTCAACTTGTATCTTCTTCAACAAATCAGGTAGGAGTGTTTGTGTATCACTCTTCTTGTGTAAGAAGACTACCCAAGTGAACTTAGAATAGTCGTCTACCACAACAAGTGTGTACCTTCTACCGTTCAAGGTTGGAGGAGTTATTGGGCCATGTAGGTCCATATGTAGAAGTTCAAGAACTCTACTTGTTGAGAGGGATGGAATGGATTTAAATGAACCATTTACCTGTTTACCTTTCTGACAAGCATTGCATACATGTGATTTGTAATAGACTTCGTTGGGTAAACCTTCAACAAGGTAATCTCTTGCGATCTTATTAATCACCTTGAAGTTCATATGACAAAAGCGTCTATGCCAAAGCCAACTGATCTCTTTGGGTGTCTTAGTAAGAAGACAAGTGTCCCGCGGACAACTATTCCAATTCACAATGTACACACTGCCTTGTCTTATGCCGACAAGTAGTACGGTATGAGTCCTCTTGTCTATGATTTCGCACTTTTGACTTTTGAACTGCACTTTGTAACCTCGATCACAAAACTGTGAAACAGATAATAGATTATATTTCAAACCTTCTACGTATGATACATCTTGTATCTCTACGTCGCCATTTCGGATATAGCCAAAGCCTTTTGTGATGGCTGTAGAGCTGTCACCGAATATAACCTTTGGTCCTTCTTGCTCATAGTAGCTTGATAGAAGTGCCTTGGTACCAGTCATGTGATGCGAACAACCACTGTCTATGTACCAAGTTTCTCCTATTGAGCCACCCTTCTTGTATAGATCGAGTCGACCCTGCATTAGATGATATTTCATAATTTAGGTACCCTCCTTGTCTATTGGGGTCCTGGGGGGTTAGTTGAGTTCAATGGAATCCAAATGTACATTGGAGTCCTGAACAAGTTTGATCTTCTAAGCTTTCGACCATATTTGTTGCAAAATAAGACCCTGTTGTCCTTGTCTGGCCTATCAGCAGTTCTTGGGTCTACTCGTCTGAGGTAGCCTTTTGACTTAACCTCTACTTGAGTAGGCACCGGCCCGTGATAGTCAGAGTAGGGCTTGTATGCATTGGGGCCATACGGTTTATAGACATGTTTAGGTCTTTCTTCTCCTTCGATATTATACGATTCAGGCGGAGGATAAAAGACGGGTTGAATACGATATTTTGAAGTCACTTTCCTATGCCTAGACGAGTAGAGCTGAGACTGCCTTATGAAAGGAGGTCTAGGCTCTTTCCATCTAGTTTGTACTTGTCTAGAACTTGTCTCCTCAGGATACCAGTCCTCATATCTGACCTGATTAGGTCGTCCACGACTTCTAGTCCTTTGTTGACTTGTTTTAGACGACACAGTCTTGTTGTTAACATTCTTTTTACCTCCCTTGGTAATTGGAATGTTAACTTGAGTCTGTTTAAGTACAGTGCCTTCAGATGGAGTTCCAATATCGTATATCATTGGTCCTTTTCCTTTATCATTAGTCAAAGAGCTTGAGATGAAAATAGTAGGGTTCTTAGGGACTTGAGTAGACGAGCTGGGTGTCTCAGCACCTATGCCTGTCTTGTCAGCAGGAGCCCTATACCTATCTGACAATTCAAGGTTAACCTTAGAGGAGTTAACCAGGTCAGTAAGTTTAAGGTCTAGAGTGACAACCTCAGTTTCTAAGAACTTATTACGTTCTTCAAGCTTTTTGCACTTGCTTTTTAAAACATTGAATTCATGTTTCTCAGTAGCATGTGTTTTAAGTAGGTCTTGATACAACTTGTCTGTCAATGCACACTTGTTTTTGAGTTGTCTCAACTCTTCTTGCAGGTGTTCATTTAGGACTGTTATATTAGGATCTACTTTAGACTGAACTTCCTTAAGATCAATGATTTCTTGTTTTAAAATGATGTTTTCGTCACTGACTTCCATGAACGCTTTATTAGCGAGTAGGAGGTCTTCTTCAGTCACACCAGTAGAGTGATGAAGACTACTCCCTACTCCACTATCGGCTGTATCACTTTCATCAGAGTCTGATTCATCACATGATTGAAATGAAGTTGCAGATGATACCTCTTGCTCAATTTTAGCCATACAGCAGAGTCCATCATCTACTATGAATGCTTCATCTTGATCAGACGGGTAGCTAGACGAAGACGATGGTAACTCATTTGAGTCCGTTTCAGAGTCATTATTAGCCATCATTGCCTTCTTACCCCTGTTGTATCTTCTTTCCCTTCTTGCCTTGTCCTCTTCACGATCATCAGTGCTCAGGTTTGGACATTCGTAGATGTAGTGACCTGGTTTCTCACAGTTATAGCATAAAGGATCGTTAGTAGACTTTTTAATAGGTGATTTATCCCTGCGCGTATCTCGTCTATCAGAACGCTGAATCTTCCTATCATCGGACTCTCTATCTCGTCTGTTACTTTTCGAGACTTCGTCTCTCCTTTCGGACGAGTTTCGGTCTCGTCTGGTCTCAGACGAGTTCTTAGAAGTCGAACCTCTATAGTCTCTATAGAAGTTTTTGTATCTACCATAGCGTTTGTTTAGTCTGTCGAACTTCCTAACCATAAGGTTCATCTGATCTTTCAGACTTAGATCAGACTTGTCTAACTCGTCTCTTATGCTAGCAGGCTTGGACCTTTCTACTCTAGAGCTCTTAGACGAAGTAGACTTAAAGGCAACATTCTTCGACACGTCTTTCTCCCTATCACTACTGGCAATTGGTTCTTCCTCATCTAATTCGAACTCATGCGCCTTAAGGGTCTGGAACATGGTTTCTGAGGGCCACGAATCAATATCTTGTGTGGATTTAATGATCATCTTGACCATTTTCCATCTTTCATCCAAAGCCTTCAAGATTCTCAGGTTAATCTCTCTTTCAGTGTAAGTCTTTCCTAGTACTTCAAGATCATTCATGATTTTAGTAAATCGAGTATCCAATTCATCAATGGATTCACCTGGCTTCATCTTAAATGTTTCAACCCTTTGGACAGCTGTGGACAGTTTGCTTTCTTTGATCAGTGTAGTGCCTTCACAAAGAACAACTAGTTTGTCCCACATTTGCTTGGCAGTCTTACATTTTAACACTTTACCAAGATACTCGTTTGGCAGGTTGTGTAAAATATAATTCTTAGCAAGACTATCCAAATTGTTTTGACGCATTTCTTCAGAAGTCAATTCTGACCTTGGTTTAACAATCAGCTCTCCAACTTCTTTGGTTGGGTCTAGTGTAGCAGTATTTCTGATCATGGTAACAACTGGTCCTTCTTTGATCACAGATACCATCAGATCATGAGTTGAGCTGAAAATGGCTTCCATCCTCAACTTCCAGTAGTCGTAGTCCTGAACAGAGAACTTGGGAAGTTTGTTAGCACTTATCTCAAGAGACATGTTTTAGCGGTTTGATCGGATAGGATAATAGCAAGAAATCAAGATACAGATATATCAAGAAATTGTGGAATGAATCAGAACAGAAACGAACCAAGACTTCACCCAAAGTCTTTAAATGTTATCAAGAAACAGCAGTTCGAAAACTACTGCTCTGATACCACTTGTTGGTCCCAAGTTGAGTTAATAATATTGAGTAAGCTAGTAAAAGTCTAGAGGGGAGGGGTGAATAGACTTTTAAAAATCTTTCAATATATCAGAATACACAATGCAGAATTAATCAAAGTAACAATGAGCCCAATCAAATTTATACTCAACTTATATTCGAAATTCGAACTTCTGTATGAATACTCTACTTGTCTTGCTTAGATAGGCAATTAATCAATTAAGCAATTAAACAAACAAGAAAGTAAATCAACACACAACGATTTTATAGTGGTTCGACAACTTGTCTACATCCACTCTCACAACTCCAGTCGTGAAATTCTTATTACTCTTCCAATCGAGTAGTCTTGTGATTTTAAGTCCCAAGATATAAGACTTAGATCTTCTCGAAAACACTACCAAGTGCCTCTTCGATCTAACTAGCTATTTTACAAGTAATTAGCAACTTGAAACAGTAAACAAAAATTAAAACTTCTCTTTGTTCAGTAGTAGCCTTCTTTGATCTTCACTTGTCTTCTGGCTTCTTTCTGAACTTCAAACTCTGAGAGTATTTACTTCACTTGAATCTTCAATAATGCTTCAGCAGTTTTTCAGTAGTCTTTAATGAATGAATACCTTGTGGTATTTATAAGATTCCAATTCCAAGAACTTTCAGTTGTGTAACAACCTTTTCTTGAAAACTAACTTGTAACTGATTCTTCTTATCCTTTCACGCGTTTCTTTCAGTTAATTAGTTATTCTTTAACTAACTCTTCAATCTTTATCTTCAATACGTTTCTCTGTAACTAACTCTTTAATTCTTCTCACCTTGTCTTGTAGTCTCGCGCACCTGTCTTGTTCTCCAGTAGTAGACTTCGTCTTCTACTTGTCTTGTGCAGTAGACTTCTTCAGATTACATCATAGAACTAATCTAGTCCTATTATCTAATCCTAACAAGACTATTACATTACATTAAGCTCTTGTTATAAAGCTTAGTCAACTTAAGCAACTATACAAAGAATATACAAACAATATAATCGAAATATGAGCTTCTATACATTTCAAATAGCTCAGTATAAAACCTAACAAATATACACAGTACTTATAAACTGTACTTGTCTTTTTTTTCTTTCATACTTATCTTTTGAAATTATTACTTGTCTTGTGAACTCTACTGATCTGTACAAGATGACTTCTCTTAACTAGACTAGATCAGTCAATACTTAGAAAATATTCAAGTCTACTTTTTGGCTTATCAAAACTTATCTCATCTTTTCATCATTTAGTACTTGTCTTTAGGATTCATATCCCAACATGTATCATATATAGTAGTATCTTTGGTAACGTTGGATCTCAGTGGTTGAACTGCCAACAAAGAGGTTTTGGGTACAGGTCTGGGACGAGATCGGAGAGATCTTGCTTTGGTTTTAACAGAAATAAACGGAATAGAAATAGTACGAGTAGAAGTACTAACCACCTCAATCGACTTGTCTGGCGAGGGACTCGACTCGACTCTCACCAGTCGATAGGTTTCTGCATCCTCAACTTCCTTTTCTACCTCTTCATCTGATTGAGTTTCCTCAGAATCATCAATCGGATCAATCATTGCTTCATCAGAGACATACTCAACTAGTGCACCACTAGTTCCAACTTCAGCTTCTGTCTCATCTTCCTCAGCATCAGACGGGACAGCTTCCAGCATCACATCTCGTTGGTTTATCCTTACATGCCCACGCTCCACAGCTCTTAGCTCAGCTTGTCTTTCCAAAGCATCTTTCTTGAGATAATGCTTTAAGATATGGAATGGCTTGCCTTTACTCCAATTCGTCTTGTTTGGGAGTAAGACGGGTAGTAGGATACTAAGCTTGTTGCCAAAGCTTACTGCAGCAGACACGATCCATTCAGCATAATCGGGATCAACACGAACATTTTTCTCGAAATACATCAGCCTATCCAAGAAAAGTTTGTACCAATTTCCATCAATGATGCCGTCATAGATTGCGGCCATCACTCTCGTCTTTTGAAGTGTTACAGAATCAAAGCTGCATGTAACTCCGAGTAACATCTTACTTGCAATATCGAGAAGCGTCTTATACTTGTCTAGCAACTCCTTCTTTTTTACAGACGAAATCTTTCCATCTCGATTTAATTTCAGCTTCTTGCCACAGAAAATGCTGAGATACCTTAATTCCTAACCTGCTCCATAGGTTTCAACATCGATGCACCCAGATGGCAGTCGAAAAGTGTTGAACAACACTTCACGAGTGATCTCAACTTGACTTTCTCCAATAAATGCTTCGACTAAGTCGCCTTGTCGAGCAGCAGTGGTATAAAATTCCAGAACTTCCTCTTCATACACGACCTTAGGGACTGCTTCCAAGTATGGTCTCAAACAACACCTTAAGCATTTAAGCAGAATCTCCTTGTTATCTTCAGAATGCCTTCCACTGAAGAACACTGACCCTTCCAAATGCACTTTTCCTTCCGAGGCATACTTCCCCAAATCGAACCTTGCCTGCATGTTAGTGCGGATATCGAATATAGAGACGATCGACATAGTAGGGCATGTGGAATTGATAAGAAGTTAAGAAATTTTGCAAGAAATCTTGAATGCTTGAGAGTAGGAGAGTAAAGTGTGATCGTGAGGAATGAATTTAGGAGAGTGAAGTGGTTTTGTTACAACAAAATTTTTGAATCGACGGCCAAGATTAAGAGGTTTGATCCAACGGTAGAAACCTTTGGAATTCAGTTGCGTAATCGAGACGATAATGTGATTTGATATTATAAATTTTGGAATCCACCTTTTCTATTGGTTAGGACAGAGGAGTGTACTCATCTGACCTAGCGTAGTAGAGTTTAGGCGGGAACTGGGTGTATACATCTCATTTAAATGGAGTGTATATATCCAAATTCTAGGTTTTCCAGAATTCGCATTGTCAAATTACCTTAATGTCCTTAATCAAACAACTCAAACACTTATAGAATTTTAAGATCACGAGAGAGCTTATCTTGTCTGTTCGAGTTCATCAGAACAGATCAGTAGACTTGTTTAGCATCAGACGAGTTTCTCCTTCGACTGTGCTTGTCTGTTTGGATGTCGAACAGCTTCATGTACCTGTCTCATCTTATGCGACGTGTGAATATAGGTATGCGTAGTAGAGTGGAATAAATATATGAATATCACTCAATTACTGAATGTCAAGGTTTCGAACAAGATGACTTTCAACAAATTGAAGAGTCAACATAAGGATATTTAAGAAATCAAAGATTCCCCCTTAAATGTTTATTCCCTTAGTATTACCCTCAGCTTTACCAGCTTCCTCATTGGGTTATTAGGTCATCTTGTCTGACCTTGTTTACCTGTCTTGTTGACGAGTAGACGAGTGCTCTATTTTTGTGGTAACTTGTATGTTCTCCTTTCTTCTTTGTGATGTACCTGTCTGGTTAGTACATGGCTATAGGCAAGTAGGGTCTAGATCAATTAGTCCCAGACTAATGCATAACTCACGAAAACGAGCCTCAGGTAATGGTTTTGTGAAAATGTCAGCTCTTTGAAAATCAGTGTGAATCTTTTCCATGCGAATATCCTTCTTTTCTACATGATCACGTATATAATGATTTTTCACATCAACATGCTTACAACGTGTGTGCAACACAGGATTTTGTGTAATAGCAATAACATTGTTACTGTCACAAAATATAGGAACATTCGATTCACAGATATTATAGTCTCTAAGTTGTTGAATAAGCCACAACAATTGACTACAACAACTACCAGCAGCCATGTACTCGGCTTCAGTAGTAGAGGTAGCAACACTTGTCTGCTTTTTCGAAAACCATGAAATGAGTTTTGTGCCTAAGAATTGACAAGAACCAGAAGTAGATTTCCTATCTATTCTGCAGCCACCAAAATCAGAATCAGAGTAGCCACTTAGGGATAAATCATCATTCGAAGGATACCATATACCACGATTGATGGTCCCTTTCAAATATTTCAGTATCCGTTTAGTGGTTTCCATATGACTCTCTTTTGGATTAGCTTGAAATCGAGCACATACGCCAACAGAAAATGCAATATCAAGTCTACTAGCAGTTAAGTAAAGTAATGAACCAATAAGACCACGATAATGTGTTTGATCAGCGCACTTACCGTTCTCGTCTGGATCTATCCTATAGGTAGGTAGCATAGGTACTCCAGAAGATTTGCAAGTCTTAATATCATACTTGTCTAGTAGATTTCTAGTATACTTGGCTTGATTTATGAAAATCCCATCGGGAGTTTGTTTTACTTGAAGTCCAAGTCATTTCTCCCATCATTGACATTTCAAACTTACTTTGCATGAGTGTTGAAAAACTTTCACTCAGCTTTTTGTTGGGTGATCCGAAAATGATATCATCCACGTAAATTTGAACAAGCAGGATATCCTTACCTTCTTGTCTTCTGAACAAGGTTCTATCGACCTTGCCCTTTGTAAAACCATTTTCTAATAGAAATTGAGAAAGAGTATCGTACCATGCTCTTGGAGCTTGTTTCAATCCGTATAAGGCTTTCTTCAACTTGTACACTTGGTTGCCTTTCACCTCGAAACCTGGGGGTTGTTCAACATACACTTCTTCCACAAGAATACCGTTAAGAAATGAACTTTTAACATCCATTTGATATACAGTAAACTTTATATAAGCAGCATATGCAAGGAACAATCTAATGGCTTCTAGTCTAGCAACAGGTGCATAAGTTTCATCATAATCTATGCCTTCAGCTTGAGAATAGCCTTGGGCTACTAATCTAGCCTTGTTTCTAACGACTACATCATTCTCATCTTTCTTATTTTTGAAAATCCATCGTGTGCCAACTACATTATGATGTGTAGGCCTATCGACAAGTTCCCAGACATCGTTTCGAACAAACTAGTGCAACTCGTCTTGCATAGCGATGATCCAATTGCTATCAGCCAATGCCTCATTAACGGTTTTAGGCTCGATAGATGAGAGGAAACAACACCAGCAAAACATAGATGGACTAGGCTGTTCTTTCAACTCAAAGAGTTGTCGTATAGTCTTTACACCAACAATAGAGTCACCAATGATATTTTCAGTATCATGAGCAGATTTCCATGTTTTTCTAGTCTTAGCACGCATACTATCATCATCTAAATCAACTACAACATCATGCATTTCAACATCATTTGTATCAGGAGATTTAATTGGAGTAGACGAGTCGACTAGCGCGGGCATGTCAACTGGTCTAGTAGACTTACCTTGAGCACTTACTTTTCCCTTATCATCTGACTCGAGGGCTTATATGAATGGATTATAGGCTTGAACAGATTCATACACATCTGATTCTTTATCAGTTTCAATTGATAGATCGGTTACTTTCTTACTGATTTGGTCGGTAGACAAGTCCTGTCGAGATTCATCGAAAACAACATGTGGTGTTTCTTCCACACACAGAGTCGAGTAGTTGAATACTCTAAATGCTTTGCTAGTCGAGGAGTATCCTAAGAATATCCCCTCGTCTGCTTTAGCATCGAACGCATTCAACTTACTTTTCCCATTGTTATGGATGAAACACTTACAACCAAATATATGGAAATAGGAAATTCTTGGTTTTCGACCTTTCCATACCTCGTATGGCATCTTACCTAGTGCTTTATTGATAGCACTTCTGTTCTGGGAGTGGCATGCAATATTGATCGCCTTTGCCCAAAACTTTTGAGGAGTGTTATACTCAGTCAGCATGGTTCTGCAGGCCTCCTTAAGGGTTCTGTTCCTTCGTTCTGCTACTCCGTTTTGTTGAGGTGTCCTTGCTGCACTAGTAAGGTGTTGGATACCACGTTTAGAACAAAAATCTTTGATATAGCAGTTAATGAATTCAGTACCCTTGTCACTACGGATCTTGACAATGGACTGATTCTTCTGAACTTGAATCTTCTTCAACAGATCAGGTAGGAGTGTTTGTGTATCACTCTTCTTGTGTAAGAACACTACCCAAGTAAACTTAGAATAGTCGTCTACCACAACAAGCGTGTACCTTCTACCATTCAAGGTTGGAGGAGTGATTGGGCCATGTAAGTCCATATGTAGAAGTTCAAGAACTCTACTTGTTGACAGAGTTGGAATAGATTTAAAGGAACCTTTTACCTGTTTACCTTTCTGACAGACATCGCATACATGTGACTTGTAATAGATTTCGTTGGGTATACGTTCAACAAGGTAGTCTCTTGTAATCTTATTAATCACCTTAAAGTTCATGTGACAAAGGCGTCTATGCCAAAGCCAACTGATCTCTTTAGGTGTTTTTCTAAGAAGGCAAGGGTTCCGCAAACAACTATTCCAATTCACAATATATACACTGCCTTGTCTTATGCCGACGAGCAGTACGGTATGAGTCCTCTTGTCTATGACTTCACACTTTCGACTTTTAAACTGCACTTTATAACCTCTATCACAGAATTGAGAAACAGATAATAGATTGTATTTCAGACCTTCTACGTAGGATACGTCTTGTATCTCTACATCTCCATTTCGGATATAGCCAAAGCCTTTTGTAATGGCCATAGAGCTATCACCGAATATAATCCTGGGTCCTTCTTGCTCGCAGTAGCTTGATAGAAGGCCCTTAGTACCAGTCATGTGGTGCGAACAACCACTGTCTATGTACCAAGTTTCTCCTACTGAGCCACCCTTCTTGTACAAGTCAAGTCGACCCTGCATTGATGATATTTAATAATTTAGGTACCCTCCTTGTCTATTGGGGTCCTGGGGGGTTAGTCGAGTTCAGGGAAATCCAAATGTACATAGGAGTCCTGAACAAGTTTGATTTCTTAAGCTTTCTACCATGCTTGTTACAAAATAAGACCCTGTTGTCCTTGTCTGGCCTATCATCCGACCTTGGGTCTACTCGTCTGAGGTAGCCTTTCGACTTAACCTCTACTTGAGTAGGCATGGGTCTTTGATAGTCAGAGTAGGGCTTGTATGCATTTGGGCCATACGGTTTATAGACATGTTTAGGTCTTTCCTCTCCTTGTATGTCATAAGATACAGGCGGAGGATACAAGACTAGTTGAATACGATATTTGGGAGCCATATTCTTAGGCCTAGACGAGTAGAGCTGAGACTGCCTTATGAAAGGAGGTCTAGGATCTTTCTATCTAGTCTGTACTTGTCTAGAACCTGTCTCTTCAGGATACCAATCCTCGTATCTGACCTGGTTTGGTCGTCCACGACTAGTGGTCCTTTTTCGACTTGTTCTAAACGGAACAGGTCTATTGTTAACATTCTTTTTACCTCCTTTGGCAATTGGAGTGTTAACTCTAGTCTGTTTCTGTACAGTGCCTTTGGATGTCGTTCTAGTATCGTATTACGTTGGTCTTTTACCTTTATCATATGTCAAAGAGCTTGAACCAACATCAATAGGGTTCTCAATGACTTGAGTAGGCGAGTCAAGTGTATATGCACCCAACCCTGTCTTGTCATCTGGAGCCCTATACCTGTCTGACAGTTTTTGATTAATCACTGAGGATTTAACCAAGTCAGAAAGCTTAAGGTCCAGATTTACGACCTCAGTCTCCAAGAACTTATTGCGTTCTTCAAGCTTTTTGCACTTACTCTTTAAAACATTGAATTCATTTGTCTCAGTTGCATGTGTCTTAAGTAGGTCTTGATATAACTTGTCTGTTGACGCACACTTGTCTTTGAGTTGTCTCAACTCTTCTATCAAGCATTCGTTTAGGACTGTTATATTAGGATCTACTTTAGACTGAGCTTCCTTAAGATCAATGATTTCTTGTTTTAAGATGATGTTATCGTCACTGACTTCAATGAATACCTTATTAGCAAGTAGGAGGTCTTCTTCAGTCACACCAGTAGAGTGGTGAAGACTACTCCCCACTCCACTATCGGTCGTATCACTTTCATCAGATTCTGATTCATCACAAGATTGAAATGAAGTTGTAGATGATACCTCTTGCTCAGTTTTTGCCATGCAGCATAGGCCATCATCCACTATGAATGCTTCTACTTCATCACGATCAGACGGGTAACTAGATAAAGACGAAGGCAACTCGTCTGATTCCATTTCAGAGTCATCATTGGCCATTATTGCCTTCTTACCACGGTTGTATCTTCTTTCACGCCTTGCTTTACGTTCTTCATGATCATCGATGCTCAGGTACGGACATTCGTAAATGTAGTGACCTGGTTTCTCACAGTTATAGCACAAGGGATCATTAGTAGACTTTTTATCAGGAGATTTGTCCCTTCTCTTATCTCGTCTATCAGAACGCTTAATCTTCCTATCGTCAGACTCTCTATCTCGTCTATTACTTTTCGAGACTTCGTCTCTCCTTTCGCACGAGTTTCGGTCTCGTCTAGTCTCAGACGAGTTTCGGTCTCGTCTAGTCTCAGACGAGTTTCGGTCTCGTCTAGTCTCAGACGAGTCCTTGTTACCAGAACCTCTATAGTCTTTGTAGAACTTCTTATATCTACCATAGCGCTTGTTCAACCTGTCGAACTTCCTAACCATAAGGTTCATGTGATCTTTCAGACTGAGATCAGACTCATCTAACTCGTCTTTTACGCTAGCAGACTTAGTCTTAGACTTAGACATGTCTAATCTAAAGCTCTTAGACGAAGTAGACTTAAAAGCAACATTTTTCGACACAGCATTCTTCCTATTACTACTGGCTATAGGATCATCCTCATCTATATCGAACTCATGCGCCTTAAGAGTTTGGAACATCCTTTCAGCAGACCATTCATCGATGTCCTGAGTGTTCTTGATGATCATCTTGACCATCTTCCATCTAGCATCAAGACTCTTAAGAATTCTCAAGTTAATTTCACGATTCGTATATGATTTACCAAGTACTTCCAAATCATTCATAACACGTGTGAAACGAGTATCTAACTGGTCTATTTTTTCACCAGCCTTCATCTTAAATGATTTGAACCTCTGAATAGCTGTGGAAAGCTTACTTTCTTTGATCAGGGTAGTCCCTTCACAAATGATAGCAAGTCGATCCCATATTTCTTTAGCATTCTTACATTTTAACACTTTCCCAAGATACTCATTAGGAAGGGTGTGTAAAATGTAGTTCTTAGCTAAACTGTCCAAGTTGTTCTACCTCATTTCTTCAGAAGTGAGTTCAGACCTGGGTTTAGGGACGAGCACGCCGACAACTTTGGACGGGTCCAGGGCAGCAGTGTTTTGAACCATCGTGACGACTGGTCCTTCTTTAATCACGGACACCATCAAATCATGTGTTGAGCTGAAAATGGCTTCCATTCTCAACTTCCAGTAGTCGTAGTCCTGAATAGAGAACTTGGGGAGTTTATTAACATTAATTTCCATTGCCATGGTTTCCAAGAAGATTAATATCAGAATGTAGCAAGAAGATCAAAGATACGGGAATTTCAAGAATGGTGATAATAGCAAGTACAATCAAGAACCAGGACTTCCCTCAAAGTCCGTAGAGGTAATCAAGAAACAGCAGTTCGAAAACTACTGCTCTGATACCACTTGTAGGTCCCTAGTTGAGTTTATAATATTGAGTAAGCTAGGAAAACGTCTAGAGGGGGTGAATAGACATTTCAAAATCTTTCAATATATCAGAATACATCAATATGCAAATAATAACTATGAGCTTCTATACAATGATCAAATAGCTCAGTATAAACCTAACAAATATATCACATAGTACTTATAAAACGTACTTGTCTTTTTGTACTCTTCTTTTTGTACTCTACTGATCTGCTTAAGACGACTTCATTAACTAGACTAGATCAGTCAACACTTAGAAATTATTCAAGTCTTCTTTTGGCTTATCAAAACTCAACTCATCTTTTCATCATTTAGGACTTGTATCAGGATTCATATCCCAACAGTTGTCGTCTTTGATTGTTATGAGGAATACCATTGACAAGAAGACTGAAAAATGAAACCTAAATTTATCATTGAGATATGTTAAATACATGTTACTTTTGTTTTTATGTTGGGTACTTTGGTATGTATGGATGAAAACAATTTGTAAAGTGCCAGGTGATATGCTTATGATAGATTAAACTTACTTTGATATTGAATTCTTGGAATAAAACCTTTCAATTTTAATTGAGTTATTTTGTTTATTATTGTTGTCGAAATGAAAATATAAATATATAATTTTTTTCCTGCATATATATATTGGATTATTTTACATACTAAGAAATTACATAAATAAATTTTGTATTACAGACTACAATATGACATATTTCACAAAAATAGAAGTTACATAAATATAAATATGACATAAATATAAATATGACATATTTCACAAAAATAGAAGTTACATAAATAAATTTTGTATTACAGACTACAATATATTTTTTGGAAATGGAGAAACAAGACTAGGCAAAACACTATATGTACGGTCGACCTCAGGTGCTGCATTTAACGAATCCAGTGCCTTAAATTCTCTTTTTTGTATATCATATGAGCAAAATGTACCATTTAGCACTTCCTTGAACATAATCAGGGTCTTCATGGAATTCAAATAGCAGATTGGGTTGATATTAAACATAAACGGTAAAACTTCTTCTTTGAATATCGTTAAGCTTGACCAAGTAGATTGATCATTATGATATGTTAAGATGTGCATCTGAAGAAAGTATATATTTACTAGGTTCACTTCTGAGCTAAGCTTGCTAGAATAAACAGAAATACTAGTCTCATCCAATGCACGAAATTCAACATACCATGTCGGGAGTATAAAATTTGGAATATCAATTAGTTCATAGACAACCTTCTTTGCATCGTACGATGAAATTTTATATACCCCACCGTCAAGTTTTACCTGTCAATGAAATCGACCACCAACGAAAAAATCATTTGCAATAGGAGGCTTATCATACGGATACAATTCAACATAAGACCAAGAATTTGAATTATGTGAATATAACTTCACCTCATACTGATCTCCTTGCAACGACCAAAATCTAGCTATTCCCATTATCTTGAATTCATTTAAATCAATGTCAAAACCTATACAAAAATAAACCCATGCTTCCCGAAAGTGAGGAGGTATTGAGATAGTGTCATTTTTTATAAAAAACATTTCGTTTGAAGATGGATTGACAAGAGAATACTGGTCATCAGTGTTGCAAAAAGTATTTCATAATCTTCATCTTCAGAACGAACGAACCTTCGATATGATGGAACTGCAAGAGGAACAAATTCATAACATATAGGTGGATTTTCCTCCTTTACTTGATTGAGCATTGATAATCTATTATCTTTTTTCATTATACGGAGGTGCCTTTGAACAAATTCCTCTGTTGAAATCAGCGACTCCCATATGCGAGAAACGCATTTGAATCTGATGAGTGATTTGGGAAGTAGTTGCTCAAGTATTTCAAAAGAAATGTCTTCTGGTATTGTTTCACTCTTTTTTTTTTATATCTTTTGAAGAAAGAAATTAAACGTAACAAACTAGAGATGTTCCTGTTAGAAAAAATGATGATGGAGATTGTGTGTTATTTTGGTTTAAGAAGCCTCTTAAATAATAGTTAATGCGCTGCAACTTTTCGTTTCAATAGTTGTTTTTGTTATCATTTATAATTGAATAAGAATTTAATTCAACTCTTTAACTTCCATCTTTTAAACTGAAACGACATATGATTTGATTTGAAATGTTTTTCACAGATTTAATAAATTTTATGTATTAAATATTTATAAATATAAGGTGTTTTAAATAGATAGTATCAAATATATTATTTTATGTATTTCTGAATCTCATAAATATGTAATAAATAATTGTATTTTAAAATTTTAATAACTAACATACGTGGAAATCACTTATGAATCACGATTATATGCAGTGCACAACAGACGTTATGCACGACATATAATCTGTATATATTCCCTATCCAATTATATTACGTTTAGATTCTTACCGTAAACTTGTTTTTTTTTTTAATATAATGTTTTTTATTATCAAATTAAGCAAACTTAATATAATAAATTATAGAAGATTTAAATTAATTAGTAAAGCATATATATTAAATTATATATTACTATAATGATAAACACATCACAAAATAAAAATATAAAAAAAATCGCATAAGCAAATTATATTTTATTTCAATAAATGTAGTACATTGGGAAGTCCAAACGATGTGCTATTTGATATGATGTGTCTAGCTTACATTAAATACAAGAAATCTGAGTTTGAATCTCAAATGATTTAACAACCGTCAAATTGAAGTTAATATTCATTAATAGATTATATTATATTGATAAATTAATTAATAACATGATGTTAAAGACATAACCCCACTACGCATTACGTAATTAACTGTTGTACATGGGGAAGCCCAAAAGTTTTTTACTTTTGTAAGTTGACAATTCTGAATCAATTATAACATATATTTCATACTCGATTTCCCAGTTCATACACGCTAAATCATCACATCTGAAAATATTTTCGAATTCAATTAACTAGTAACAGAACAATGAGGCGGTTGAATGAAAATACATCGATCCCACAAGAAATTGCAGAGGACATTCTTGTTCTTCTTCCGCCAAAGGCATTAGGGCGCTTCAAGTGCATATCCACAGAATGGAGAGCATTTATTTCCTCCAGTTCATTCGTTGAAGCACATCTAAAAAAAAATGAAAAAACAGAAAGAGGTTTGTCTGATTAACAAGGTATCTATTGCTAACCCTTCAATCTGTTATATTACTTTACCTAGAGAGGATCCGCCCATAAGAAGATCTATTTCAGAATATAATGAAGAATATGAAATTCTTGGAAGTGATAATGGTTTGCTTTTAATTGGAGATGTTCATGACAGATTTTTCTTAAAGAATTCCTTGACAATGGAGTCATTTTTAATTGAAAAAGATATGCTTGTTATCCCTCATGGATATGCTGAAGCGTGGGTGTATTATAGTTTTGGTTACAATGTTGATAGTGATGATTATATGATTATGAGAGCTGCAAGATTTTATGATCTGGAAGGAATACTTTCAGAAGTTAAATTATACTCAAGGAACTCAAACAATTGGATTAGTATTCCCCATTTTCCATTTAATAACCCTCCTGTTGATAATGCTTGTTTCGTTGGTGGACTTTTCCATTGGAAAGTATATGTAGGTCACGGTGAACACGAGTTTATTACTTTTGACCCAAATCGTTTAACATATAGTACAATAGATGCTCCGTTGTTTATATTGTCAACGTGGTTTTTGTCAATTATTGCATTGGACGAATCGAGTATTGGTATATATGCATGTCAACTTGGTCCTGAAGAAGATGGTGTAAGTAGTTATTTCTTTGAGATGCATATACTTACGTATGAAACAAGGCGTCGTCGATCGTGGACTAGAGTGGTAATTTTCAAAGAAGAGAGTCTACCTAATTATTATAAACTTGTACCAATATGTTTCAAGAACTCAAAAAAAAAAGAATAGTGTTCAGGGAAGAACCTTTTGGGAGATTCTACAATTATGATGTAATGAAGAAGGAATTCCAGCGGATGATGGATATGGACGATCAACCTCATATTGGGTGCTCGTATTGGTACATTCCCAGTCTAGTTAAGCCATTCAGAAACTAGAGTTTGATATTCCTTATTTGTTTTAAGTATTTGATTTAGTTTTTGAACACTTTTTGGTTGTTTAATACTTTTGTTGTAAAATATTGTTATTTAATTATTTTGTGATTTTGCATAATGTTGTGTATTTCATTTATTTAGCTGAGATTTATGTGTGTGTATGTTATCCGTTTAGAAATTCATAAATATATATTGTGATTGTTGAAAGCCACTAAAAACTCCAACTAAATGATCTAGCTAAGTTGAGTGATGACTGCATATAATTAAATATGCAGTGGAATAGTAATATGTGTGTTGCATACACCAGTGAATGTATGCATATCAATGAATATGCAATGTAATATAATATGTGTGATGCATACCAACAACTTCTAACAACCCGAGAGATTTTTACCGTCTGTTGGGTCCGACCCATATGATACACAACGTTGATGTGATCATTTAACCCCATTTTCAAAATTTATATCCGTTTCCAGTTTAATGATTTATCGGTTTAGATACGGATATGAGTGTAATATATATGCATTCAACCATTTATGCAATGCACAATGGATAACTAATTACAAATACTAAGCATATAATCGTATGTTTAAACTATCTATCTATCTTATTTGGGAAAATCTGCTCAATATATAGACATATAATAATAGATACAAATGAGATATAATATTGTATACATATTTATTTGATCAATGAAAAACAAGTAGAAATATTATATAAAATGTTGATCATTCTGTTTTTTTCCCTTAGTATTACAGAATCTGAAATAAAATAATTGAGAATTTATTAAACAATAAATTGTATATATTCATAAAGTAGAATAAACGAAAATCCATAGGAGAAATACAAAAATGTATTAAGTAACAGATGTAGACAATAGTTTATTGAGCAATAAACTATGTACGATCTAATTACAATTCAATGGTATATATTTATCACATCAGTTCCAAAAACTGTAGCACACATTAAGGGATCATATCGACCTTTCTTACCACATATAGAGCAGTTTATAGGCTTGACACGACGAAACTCACCGTACGACGTAATTCTTTTTTGTCTCGGTCTACGGGGAGGTTTATTCAGAATAGGTGGAAGTACTTTTTCACTGTCCATCGTCGGCTTCCATTCGTATTTCTCGATTTCTGGAACATGCATTAAATCAACCTTATAGCATTGTTTATAATTTGATACCATGAAGCAGTCTTCAACAACGTTGGATATAGAGGAGCAGTATCTCTTAATAACAGCCACCGCATGAGCACATGGGAATCCAGTTACTTGCCATTGAAAACATGTGCAGAATTTCTGTTCTAGATCAACAGTGACTGATGTCTTTGAAGCTACTTGAAATTGTCCATTGGGGTACACTGTAATAGGGGTGGTTCGGTACGGTATACCGAACCATATCGCGCCATACCGTTATCATACCGAAAATATTGATACCGTTATCATACCGAAAATTTCGATATACCGAAAATTCGGTATACCGAAAATTCAGTATAAAAAATCTCATACCGAATGTCGTACCGAAAATTCGGTATATCGTACCATATCGAATTTTCGGTATATACCGAATCATACCGAAATATCGGCACGTCGAATCATACCGAAAATTTCGGTATACCGAAATATCGAAAAATACTGAAATATCGAAAGATACTGAAATATCGGTATACCGAATCATACCGAAATACCTAAATTAATTATAAAAACCATAATAGCTGAATATATCAAACACAAATGAAAATAGAATACAATCCTACTTCAAATTCAACAATACAAAATACAACTCTCATTCAAATTCAACAATACAAAATACAATTCTCGTTCAACTTCAATAATCTCCAAAGACCTACAAAAGATAAAACTTAATTCAATTTATAGATATTAAAGTGTAAAAAATAAATATAATATTACTTTTCAACCTTTTCAAGCTTAGGATTAGATGGTAGTTAGAGAAGAATCTTGATTCGTAATTGTAGCTGCAAAAGAGGATTAAAAAGAGCGAACAAAAAATATCATAAAATAGGAATTTAAAAACTATTAATAAAATTTATAATTATAAAAACTAATTAATGTATCTACTGTATAAGAAAATCTGATAATTTGTATAAGAACTCTTAAAATCTGATATGTATCTACTGTATAAGAAAATTAATGTATCCACTATTCTTTTTTTTGGTCGAGCAAATGAGTTTTATTAATAAAATGCCTGCAAAGTCTTAATTTACAAAGCAGGCTTGGTACTAGCAGTACCACAGTAAAGAAAGCAAGAAACCAAAAGCCTCCCAAAAGATTAAAGCAATTTAAGCAAAAAAGTTGAACTCCAAATTAAGCAACTGTGCCCTGGGATTAAATAGACTGTATAAGGAAATTCTTAAAAACATAAAAAATTAGTATTAATTATCTATTACCAATTTCAACGGAACTCCAAAATCCCAAAATCCTTAATATGAACTTCAAATCCCAAAATCTAAAATCTGTAATATGAACTCCAAACCTGTAATATTCATAAAATCTGTAAAAATCTAAAATCTGTAAAAATTCCAAATTATACCTGATGACGAGCGTGCGGCGGTGGCGACGCGAGCGTGGAGAGAAGGCGGTGTGCAGTGGTGGCGACGCGAGCGACAACATGGAGCGAGCGGCGTGCAGCGGAGGCGTGGAGTGGGCGGCGTATAGCGGAGGCGTGGAGCAGGCGCGGTCCGAATCGTCCGCCGAAGAGATGAAGAGGGAAGGATTGTTGCACTGCCGCAAAACAAAGCTACAAACTCTAACTTAGAATCTTAGATACTTAGATCTAGGGCTTTTAGTTAGAATTTTAAATTTTATTTTTTAATTTAAAATTTTAATTATATTACTCCTTCCGTCCCGTGATTTCTTTCACGTGTGAAGAGGCACACAAAATAAGAGAAGTGAATTTATTGGGAATTTTGAGGGGTAATTTTGTAAACCTTTATGTATAAAGTAAAGAAATGAGTTGACTTTTGGGTATGTGTGAAGAAAAAGTAATGACATTTGTGTAAAATTGAGAATATTGTGAGAGTGGAATTTATAAAGGACTTTCCATTTTAAGGGTGTGAAAGTTATTGTGGGACGTCCCGAAAAGGAAAGTGTGAAAGTAATTGCGGGACGGAGGGAGTATTAAATAATAATTTTATTAATATTTCGATATTTCGTTATATATCGATATACCGATATTTTCGGTATATCGAACTTATCGAAATTTTCGGTATATACCGAAATACCGCGGTATGGCCATTTTCCATACTATTATCATACCGAAAATATCGGTATGATACCATACTGTACTGAAATTTTCGGTATTTTCGATAATTTCGGTATTTTTTCGGTACGATAAGCCCGGTATACCGAAATTTCGATATATTTACCCACCCCTAGACTGTAACCCTCCACGATGCACTAATGTTTGCATGTTCGTTCCAGAGGTCCTCCTTCGAAGGAACCAACAAACCAGACCAGTTACTACTGGTTATTCTCCTATCAACAAACCACTGAGATAATTTAGACCTTATTCAATCAATCATATGAGTAATGGGTAATCCCCTGGACTCCCGTATCCAGGAATTGAATGATTCAGCCGCATTTGAAGTCATTTCACCATATCTCTTTATGTTAGGTGAATGAGAAACTGCCCAGTGTGAATAAGGTAAATCCTCAAACCATATTTTTGCAATTCGACCACCAACTTCTTTGAATTTCTTAATCTTCTCGTCGAATATTCGTATATCGGGTGCGTATGCACATTACTTGAAGAGGTCAGCCATATTTTCGTGGTGCTGCGTATTCCACCCCCCTCCATATATGTCCTTGAGATTTATAATCAAATGGAATAAACAGTAGAAATGTGGAGGGTGTTCCCATACATCATAAAAAGCTGACATGAGACCTGTGTTCCTATCAGATATAAATATGATATGTTTAGGATGGTATATGCAGTCCTTAATTTTGTTCAAAAACCATGCCCAATTACTTTTATTTTCAGTAGAAACCATAGAAAATGCAACGGGGAATAATCCTACATTGAAAAAAACTTAATTTAATATTGACAAGAACAGAAATGAATAATATATAAAGTATGAAAAAATTGACATTTTTGAATTAAAGATAATTAAAAAAAACAGAGCATAAAACTATATGCTTTACTATTAAACTGAATGAAACATACCGTTATCTCCGTCTTTAGCAGTAGCAACAAGTAACACTCTTTTTGCCCTGCCTTTCATGAAAGTACCGTCGATAAATAACATATGTCTACAATGTTTAAATCCTTCTTTACAAGCATAGAAAGAAAAAAATCCTTTCAAAATGGTGAGTAGTGTTATCTATCTCTAAATCAACTATACTACCAGGATTTGTACGTTTAATAGCTTCACTATACCAACGAAGTTGATCGTAGGATTCATCGTAACTTCCAAATATGTCATCCCTCGCTGCCTCTATACCGCGCCAAGCTTTATAGTAAGGAATATCAAAATCGTAGTCCACGTTAATTCCATCTATGATATTCTTACCTCTAATGTTTGGATTGGATTTCACACTCTCAATTACAACTTTTTTAATAATCTTAGTCCCAAGCCTACTCTTCTCACCATCTAATAGATTTTCTACACATGTGTGCACTAGATTAACTTTGTGAACAATGAATCCATTTTTCAAGGGAGACTGTTTAGCCTTAATAAACCAGGAACAATTGGATGATGCCTTCTCACTACATTCTGCATATACATACCTTGGGCAGTTTTTTAGGTATGTAAATTTGAAATTCAGTTTGGTGCAGTACTTTATGAGTTCAACTCTGAACTCAGGAGCACCACCAGAAAATGTAGCTCCAACCTTCATTAAATCGGTCCAGTGATCAGATAAATAGGACTTCTTCTTCTCAGATGAGCATATATCAAATAGAGGTAATCTACCCAATCCAACAAATTCATTAGATACAGAATTTTGAGACTCAGTCAGAATAAAATCCTTATTAGAATGATTGTTTGCATTTCTATCTAAGGATGACTTTTGGGAATTATTATCAATTATATGTGCATTCCCATCAAAACTTGACCTAGCATCTACTGTTAAGGTTTCAATACCAACAGATTGATTGACATCTAGACCAATATCAATAGATATATTCACTAATTTTTCTGATGTCATTCTGCAGAACTCTATCAGACCATCCAAATCTGAATCACAGTCTAAACAGCAATTCTTGATTCCACCTACTGAGTAAAGAAACGAATAGTTACCTAAAGATGTAGAAGGCCACTTCTTATTAATCCCATCAATAATATGTTGAAAACATGTGGCTTCTGTAATTGGAATGAGTTTACTCCGGCCTTCGAAATCGATCTTCAATATGATTGATGAATCCATCGTTGGCAGATTTCGATGATTTTCTTTGCCCTAAAATACTTGATATCCCAAAATAAACAAAATTCGTAATACTATATGCAGACTGATATTCGAAAATGAAGCATGTCGTTTTACGAAAAATATGACTGCACACTATCAAACTACAGTTACTAACATATTTTCATGAAAATTCCCAAAACTGAATCCAAGCAAAAATGCAGTTACTCAAAGAGATTCACCAAATTCCATTCGCCAAGAAATTTTTGTTGTAATTTTGGTATGTTTGACTGCAGACGAGAAGATATTATGCGATTGGAAATGAATTGAATTCAAATTAGATTGCATTCAAATATGGAATGTGAACCGAAATTGGGGGATATTCTTGAAGAAGACAGACAGGTCGAATTAGATCAAAATAAGGGCAAAAGGTGGATTTTGGATGCTATTTTGGTCTTAATTGTATTGATAGAATTTTTTGTCTTACTTTGTTTAAATCACTTATGGATTGTCCTACTTTGTTAATAAACTCTATTTTTAATTAATAATGCAGTCTAATATTAAGAGGTTAATTCTAAATAAATACACGATATTTTATCTCAGTATCAATTTAATCACGATTTTTAGGATTATTATAAAAAATCACAATTTTTCATCGTGTTGGAATTCGATGACGTGTCTTGCCGGAGCTCGCCACGTTAGATTACACATTTTTTTCCACGTCAGATTACACTTTATAAAAATAAAACTTCTGCTTCGTTTGCATATTCTCCACTTCTCAAACTCAATCAAATTCTTCTTCGGCGTATTTCTCACTTCTCAAACTCAATCAAGTTCTTCTCTTCTAACTCTAAAATCAAAATAATCAATTTGCATCTATGTAATTTGAAGTCTAAGGGTTCCCCTTGGTACAGTAAATTACCTTATGTGACGCAGAAGAAGAATTTGATTGAGTTTGAGAAGTGGAGAAGACGCGGAAGAAGCCACAATTTTATTTTTATTTTTATAATTTTTTTTAGGGTTTTAAATTATTAGGTTAATTCATTTCACTCCTATTTTTTTTCAAACAGAGCCTAGCATATTATTTTGTTTCTAATAGGTTCAAATTTGACTTAATAAGACAAATCTACCCTTTTTCTTAATTTGAAAATTTTATAATTCATTTATTCATGTATTTAAGTCAACTTTAACATCTAATCATCTTTTAAATGCAGATTTTCAAAATTTGGGTAATTTTCTCACCTTCCAAAATTTCAAATCCTTCCGAAAAATAAGGTCTTCACATTTAATTTGCTGCATTTGTTAATAATTTAAAATAATAATCAATAATTGGCTGCAAAATTTTAAACTTACATATCTATTCGACCTAATTAATTTGATAATTTTAAATAATAATCAATAATAAAAAAATTAAAAATATAATAAAGCATTTCAAAGACTAACACAACATAAATGAAAAAAAAAAGGTTATGCAACAATAAGTGAATATGATAATGCGTATTATAATGCATATTATAGAATCTATGTATATTATAGTGCATATAGACAATGTTTCACATGCATTTTTGTATGAATATGTATATGTATATTGAAGTGCAATCTGATAATATGTATATTGAAGTGTATATGAATATGATTCTATATAGAAGTTATTGAGACTACTAACAAGAAATGTGATCGTCGAATGGAATTCTTCCAGAAAAAAACTAAGAAAATCCAGTAGTGAATGCTTTTCCAATGGCAGATTCCAGAAATTTCAGATTTAATGGCGTAGGAATTATGACAGATCTCGCACAATCAAGGAAGAATTTGGACTAACCGTTAATTGATTCTTCCCAATTCGCAGAAATGACATAAATGATGAAACCGCTTCTTCAGCCTCTGTATTCGTTTATGAAATTCACTCGCCTTCTTCCCAATTAGTAGCAGTTTTAATAAATTGTAACCGCTAATTCAGCCAAGAATCGATGATGAAATTAGTGGCGTAGAAATTAGGGCAATTCTCACTTAATCAAGAAAGCATAAAATCTAGCCGGAAATTCTTCAATCGTCTTGTTCAACCTCCCTATTCGCAGCGATGGCAAGAGAATTGTAACCGCTTCTCCAGTCAAGAATTTGATGTTGATTTTTTTACTCTTGATGCAGCCTAGACGGCCTGGGGGGGGCGATGAGGCCAGACTAACTGTGTTGCGAAGAGAGAGGCCAGACTAACCGTGTTGCGAACAGAGGCGTGGTGGGCGGCCATGGGGGATGCAACAACTGGCGACGACCGCGGAGTGGAACGTGGCCGATGGGCGGCCATGACTGTGGAGAATTGACATAATCTTGAATTCCATTAGAATCGACCTAGAGAAAGTAGGATTTGAGAAAGTTAGCAAATATCGTAAATCATGTCTGTAATTTATAATTAAAGGATTGAGTAGCTGCACAAATTATGGAATTAATAAATTTGATTTAATTTTTTATTTTTGAAAATAATCTAATATATGTATATTAAGAGTATTTTTGGTTATTTAACTCTAATTTGAACCTAATATAAACTTTTTAAACTTGTAGTTTGTATTTGTTTAAGGTTCTATATGAATGACTCTAATAGGGAAAATTCTCTTTTTATAGTAAAAGTGTAATTAAATTGATATTGAGACTAAAGTGGTGTATTTATTTAGAATTAACTATAATATATATTAATAATACTATTACGCAGATTGTGTAATGGGTAATATAATCTATTATTCTTTAGTAAATTTTAGTGAACTACAGTAAGAGATAATATTTTATTTAATTTTGAAAGAATTGAATTGAATTTAAAAAAATTCACATTAATTACATTAGCTCGAGGAGATGAGATCGAATTTAATACCTCTCGTTTTTTTTACAAAAGAGATGAATTAATTACAGATTATGCATCATAAATTCGAATTAAATGAAATATTATCAACATATAACAATAAAAAAGTTTTGGATTAAAAGGAAAAGATGAATGCCATAAATTTACAAGTCGAACCAGGGGTGTCATCGAAAAATGGTAAACCCCTAAATACGACCTACCAATAAAAGCGATTAAAAAGTTTGAAATAACTGATTAAGTCAAGAAATTTGAAATCGGATGAAAGATTCTGGATGATCAAATGCATTGCCTCAACTGTCACTGAACTTAGAGTTAGAGACAAGGGTAAAATTATTGTCAAACTCTGTCGATGGACTGATAGTGTAATTCGTGTAAATTCTAGCCTCGAATTTATTGATAGTGTTGTCCGGACTGTGTATTGTGAATACAGTATACCACAAAATATGGTTTGTAGGGGTGGGTTTGATGTAAATGTTTTTATTTTTTATGTATCAATCATATTTCATTAATATATTAGTCTATCCATTTTGTTCAATTATTTTGTTGCATTTTTTGTGTTTCACTGGTATTCTATTAAATTAGATTTTTACTATGTATAATCCTCAATATTATAAGACGTTGATTGTTTTTTAATATAACATGTGTCTTTTTTTTATGATGAAATAAACATCAGAATTGGAACATATAATCTCATCCGAGCTAACCACATATATTAAAAAATCGTGATAATGAGTAATGTTTAATTTGAGAGGTAATTTTGTAACATTGTATGTGTAGAGTAAAAAAAACGAGTTGACTTTATTAAGGTATCCCACCGGATAGAGAGATGGTCTTGGGTGGGCTTATAAGCCTAGACAATCCTCTCACTTAACACCTTGGTTTTAAGTGTAGAGTTAGACCTTCTTATATGACCGTCTCACGTGAGGGAGGGTATTAAGGTATTCGTCCATTAAAAATATGCTCACTTTTCTTATTTATCTATTCATAAAAAATATGTTCACTTTTATGGAAACAATCACTTTATTTTTATACATAGTTTCCGTGAATAAATGGAGTATAAAATTATAAATAAAGACTCATCGCAATAATATTATAATAATATTACCTCTATATGGATATAGTATATAAACAAATTAAAATAATTCATCCTAATTAGTATGTAGATTTGAGAGAAGGATAATCTTATTAGGTGTTTTTTTTTGTAAACAAATTGAAATATTAAGAGATTTGAAAATATACGTAATACTGTAATAGGTAATAAAATCAGTGCGTTTTCTTTTCTCCCCTTCCGCGAGGTCACACATGCTCATTAGTAAAAATGTCAACTTATTACGTTTTAAAATGTATATTGAAAAAAAATATATACTTACTCTGACCTATCATAAATTTCTCATTATTTTTTCTATATAAATACATATAGATTTTATTTACTTCATTCCATAATAAATTTTATAGGTAGTTGGACACATATATTAAAAAATATAATAATGAGTGAAGTTTTAAGGGATAATTTTGTAAATTTTTATGTATAAAATAAATAAATGAGTTGACTTATACACATGTGTATGTGTGGACAAAAGGTAATACTCCCTCCGTCCGCCTATAAGCTTCTCATTTTACCATTTTAGTCCGTCCGCCTATAAGCTTCGCATACCCTTTTTGGTATGTACTTTTTCTTACACATCACTTTATATCTTATTTTTCTCTCTATCTCTCTCCTCTTTCAATCACATGTACTATATCTATTATTTAATCACTTTTCTTAATTTATGTGCCAAAAAGTAACGTGTAACTTATAGGCGAACGGAGGGAGTAATATTTATGTAAAATTGAGGATATTGTGAGAGTGAAGTTTATAAAAAAGTTCTTCAATTTAATAGTGTGAAAATTATTTTGAAACGCCCTAAAAAAATGTGAAAGTTATTGTAAAACGGATGGAATATAACATAAAATTAGATTCTAACCTATTTTAATTCCAAAACAAACACATATCATTACAAGTATTATGATTTAAAATTCACAAGATTTTTTTAATTTAGATTTCAAAATTTTCAAAATCCTAAAACGTATAAACACATGAAAATTTTCTGAACCATAAAGTTTAAATTAGAAAACTATCACTTTACATTTAAACATTATCACTATTTACTTAAAACACTACTCCACTTGTTCCATTTTAATTGTCTTTCTAGGAATTTCTATCTAAAATAATTTTTATTTTACACTAAACAATGAGAATTAAATATTATATTCCATTTTTACAATTTACTTTTATTTTGGTGATAGTATGCATTAATTGAACAAATTTATTTCAAGTGGATAAACGAAGTAATAAAGATATCACATTACACATCCCTTTATTACCATTTAATACCTTTTAAATTATATTTTTAATTAAAACGCAATTAAAATGAGATTTCTCAACTAATTTATTTATAAATAGTTTAATTAGCAATAAAATAAAATCTTACCTGAACAAAAAAAAAAAAAAACATTAGCCTCATTTACCGTTGACTGTTATTTTTTAAGACAATTAATTTAATAGCAATAATTATTTTATTAAATGGTAGTAATTGTTGTATTATGGAGTATTATAATACTACTATATCTCCACAACTATTTGTACTCTTTTTTTATTCGTTAATTTCACAATTTTTTGCATATTTTAAAAATGAAATTTTTTCATAAATTTAATCCTCACAATATTGTCATTCATTCAATCATTTACTTTATTTTATTCATAAAAAATTATGAAATTACTCTTGAATAGTCTACTCATTACATTTTTTTTAAGTTTGTGGTCATTATTAAAATGGTGTAGACATTTTTGGAACGGAGGAATATTATATTAGCTGTAAAATAAGTTAATGGTAAAACTAATTTATAGAGTACATAAAAGTAAATTTAGAAATAAATAAATAAAAATGGAGAATAAATGTGCAACATGGCAGTGTGAGGGCCGGGGGCAGCTTATAATAATCAGGAAAGCGACAGTTGTGCCATGTTGGCACCGGATAATCGTGACCGTTGGATTAGGACCTGATCTAACGGCGGATCTGACGGTTCGAGGCGAAGAGAAATCCATGCCTTCCAAACCGGCTCTGGAGTAGGTTTCGCGTGAGTTAAAATGAAAACAAACTACACAATAGATTAGACGATAGAGAGAGAGAGAAGAAAAAGTGAAGAGAGAGAGAGAGAGAGCACACAAAGCAAGAGAGAGAGAGAAAAGAGTTTTTTTCAACAAATTTCAGTTTCGTTTCTGTGAATCACGGAGTGTGTGGTGTGATTGCAGTATTTCGAATTCTGATTTCTTTTTCATTTTCGCCGATGAAAATGGTGCAAATCCGCTGAATTACGTGATTCAAGGGAATGGAGAAAAACAGAGATTTACGAAGGCCGAATGTTTCGTCTAACGTCAACGGATTGCCGAGAAGGCGCCAAAGAATCACCACTGTCAGAGATTCAACGGGTTAGAAAAATCCTTCTGAATAATTTTATACATTAGATTGTAATTTTTTGATTAAGTGCTGCAATTCATTTTCGCTTTTACAGACGAGGATAGGCAGATGGATTTGCAGGAATCCGTGAGGTTAGGAGATCGGGAGCAGTTACACAAAGAGTTTCCCAAGAGAAGAAGAGTTGATAGGTTGCAGAGGAGTGATGATGCTGAAAGTAACAGAGAGAACGAGAATATGGATTCGAGTGATGAAGAGTACTATGAAGACGAAGAGGATACCAGAATTGATCGCAATCGGACTAATCAACCGTCGCCGACGTCTTCTTCTCTCTCAATTAACCGCCGGGGCCTCCGAACTTTCCGGTCGTCACCGGTTCTCAGAGCTGCCGCCGATGAAATGTTTGGTGTTCCTATACCCAGGAGAGCTCGCTCTTGTACGTATTAAGAATATCTGGTGTATTTCTTCAGTTATTCTCCGATTTGTTTTACTGTCAATTTTGTTTGCTTTCTCTTTAATTATTTTTAGTTAATTATGCTTTTTTCTCTCTTTATCTTTTTAGCTTCAACAAAGAGGTTGCATGAGTATTGTAATTTTTCCAGTGGCGTCTTATCTGAGGAGTTGAGCAACCGGAGATTTTCTCCTTCTTCGGAGACGGCGAGTCTGATTGGCTCCGGTAGCGCTTCACCGTCATCTTCCAGTGCTTCAATGAAGAAGAAAACGGTTAGCTCTACTTTGGGGATCTTATTTTTCTGTTGATGGAATATATTTTTGTTTTAGATTAAGTGGATTGCTGACTGAGACTGGTCATGATCGGCAGAAATATGTTGACCGGAGAACGCGCGCATCGAATTCTAAGCCTGCTGCGAATCAAGATGATATCGAGATTGAGGTTGCTGAAGCTCTGTTCGATCTGATGAAACAATCTCAGTCCCAATTCCAATCTTCCCAAAGGCAAGAAAAGATCGACAGAGATGGCAAAAACACCGCTAGTGATGGTGAGTTAGCGATTTCATTTCCTGATCTGTTTAATTACAAAATTGAATTATCTGAAAATTTCTTATTAATGTGGATATGGTGGATTACAGAGTTAAAGATATCAAAAGCTGATGGTGGTAAAGACGAGAATAATGCCTTTTCAGTTCACAATGAGCCATCAATTAAAGTAAATGCTGAAACAGTTTCGGGCGACTCGCTGAAAGAGTTGAAGAGAGAAGGAAGGATTGAGAAAGAGAGAGAGAAATTTCCGGATGACTCGGCTCAAGAATTAGTGAACGGAGATGGGTTTGTGAATAAAGTAAATGTGGGGCCTCCAATAGAAATCGAATCGCCATCATGTGTTAAAGTAAATGCTTGTGATATTCAGGATCCGACAATGACAAAAGCGTGAGCACCCCTAAATCTCGTTTCCGTTTATTAAATCCTTTTTCTCTCTCTATCTCCTTATTTTACTCGTTCTTCTCCTTTATTACACTTCTCTACATTCATCGTCATAACGAGTCTAACAACATTTATGGTGGGGGGTGGGTCAGGCATTATGAAGCAATTATTGCGGAGGGCAATAAAAGGGAAGCCAAGCTGGATATTGATTTGATGGTGAGTACGATGTTAATGTTGTTCTGTCATTTGGGCTTAGCATTTCTTTCTGCTTGTCGAAATTCTGAAGATTGTATTTGGATAGGCTCTTCCACAATCCGGGGAAAGAGATGCATCGGTTGAACTAGGGACTGATGATGAAATGATGACTCAAGTTGTTCAAAAGGCACGTTTTATCTGTATACTTGACTTTTTCTCTGATTCGGTTATTTGCCTTTTGTTTTAATTAATTGAAACTGTTATTCCTTATGCAGAAGAGTGAATCTATTTCAAAAGATAGCCGCTTAATAGGGACGCAGGAGGAAAAGATTGGGATAAGTGACAGTTATCAACTGCAAATGGAGAAGCATAGGCATAGTGATATCTTAAATGTTAGCAACAGTTCTATCCAAGGTCGGAAAGAGCAGAAAAATCAATGTAAAGCCCTTCACTGAAGCTTCTAATCGCTAATCTATGCTTGATTAATTATGGTGTTCAGCTAAATTGTATGATTGGTGTTCTTTTGCATAATTCATAATTGGACCCTAATTACTCTGTGGTTTATCAAATTTTACATGATATTTTTCAGCTAAAATTTCCAATTAATGTCATTTTGCAGCTCCAACTTCCTTGTTACCTTACCCTATTGGTATGAGTGGCTGGCCTGGTGTTCTTTCTCATCCAGGGTTCGTACCATAAATCTCTGTTCATTCATATGTGTAACTGCTTGTGCTGATTGATAATAAGCTATCTCATATGCAGATATATGCCGCCTATGCAAGCTATTTTGCCATTAAATGGAAGTGCTAAGTCTTCAATGATTACGCAGGTATTTTCCTTGGTGATTTTCAGAGAGAGGTTCATATTATTTGTTTCTCGATTATTTACTAACTTTTACACGAAAATGTGCAGCCCCCTGAATTTAAATTCTCACAGCGTCGAGCAAAGAGATGTGTAACACATCAATTTGTGGCCCACAATATTAATAATCACCTGGAGCTTGTTAAAAAGAGTCTATCGTCTGGTTCTGCTGCATCGTATGGAACTAACTCTTCAAAATATATGTTGCCATCAGCACAAAATTTTATTCCTGGACACCCATTGGTTGGAGACTTAGAAGGAGCTGTTTCAGCTGAAAATGCTAAAGATAAGAACTCAGATACTGCTGCTGTAGCTTTCGATGCTAATGCCACAACAAATGGAAAGTCTGTGCTTCAACAAGCTCCACATCAGGCTGCTGCTTCCAGTTACTTGGTAAGTTTGTGTCATTTTTATCTCTTGTTAACTATTAAATCACAATTAGGGTGCTTACGATTATTTTTTTCCCTTTTAACATTATAGTGTGGCTCTGGTTTCATCTTCCCGTTTGGTCACCATCAAACAACGATGATGGCATCTGCTAATTCTTCCGGACCTCCTCAGTCTTGTGCTTCATCTGTTGGAATTACGTCTTTGCCCTCTAATCCAGGTGGGAGGCATTCTTCAGCTGCTATGAGCTTGAATCATCCAGCGTTTCCTTGGAATGAAGCATACATGCAAATGTTACAGAACAATGGTTGTCCAATTCCTATTCCGTCTTTCAAAGGAGGAACCACCCCGTCTCTGCCCTTCTTCAACCCGTCTCTATATCATTCCTCCATGTTTAATGCTGCTCAAAATCAGCAGCAGCAGCAGCATTTAACCATTCCTCCACAAACTACCAATTCTTCATCACACAAACAACCAACAGTGTCTACAAATTCTCAGCAGCAATTAGAGAAGCCCCCTCACATAATATCTGAAACAGAAATTAGTCGGAAAAGTGGACCAATAGGCAATAAGAATATCGATCAGGGGTCCAAGAGTAGAGTCGACCTTGCCCCTCCTCAAGCGTTTGCTTCGTCTTTTGGTTTAAGTGCTTCCTCAACTCCAGCACTTAACTTCTCATCAATGGCGCAAAACTCTGGCATGTTCCATATGCTTCCTGAGATGTCTTTTAACTTTCCCAAGTCGTCATCTGATGGGGTGAAGTCCCTGAATAGTAGTGGTGGACAGTCTTATAACTTTGCCAAGTCAGATTGCAAAGACATGGGACCTCCCAAATTCGACGGGTTGCATCGATCCATCAATTTTCTTCCGTCCTCTCTAACTGCGAACCAACAACATCAGCAGTTGATTCAGGCCCAGAATTCTCAAGTGAAGTCTTCAGGTCCTCATGGCTCTTTCCTTAATAGTATTTACCCGGGCAACAGTCCTCCCATTTATACACAAGTTTCTATCCCGAATGAGATCAAGAGTTCGCATGGGCATAAGATTGTTATGAAAAACGAGGCAGCTTCTTCTCCAAGAAATATCAACCAAAGAAGCGCTTCCTCCACAGGAACAGCTGCCTCGACGGTTTCTGCTCAAGAGGCTGAGGCTGGAACGAGCCAGAAAACGTCGCCCGCTTGTAGAAGGAACGTGCCCTCGATTTTAAGCATGGGCCCTAGCCCACTCCCGGAGCTCAAGTATTGAATCCATTCTGGTGGTAAATAAGGTTTTTGCTATAATGAAGAAAATATTATTGGTGATCGATCACAAGAGAGATTAAAAAAAAAAAAAACTCGGAATAAGTGAGGTGAATGTGAATCGAAGGCAAGTGATATTTATATCAGAATCTGAGTGGTTTGAATGCGACAGTGATATATGTATAGACAAATCTGTTACGGGTTATTATTATAAATTACTACAAATTTCTGATAATTTCTTGTGCAATTTTATATGTGGGGTCGTTTTTTATTAAGAAAATCTAATGAGTTGATTTACTGGTCCATGAAATGTTGACATCACATTTGTTGGTTGGTTGGCTGGCTGTCTGTCTGTCTCTTTTCTTCCTGTTTTTAAACATCCACTTAAGACAAATATTTCCATCACACACACGTTTAGGTGTGTTTTCATTTAGAAAAAATGCTTTTAATTCTATACTTTTTCTAGATACGTATTTTGTTGTATACTACTTACGTGTTTTTTAATAAATGATGTTTTCGTGAAATTTGTTGAAATTAAAAAATGATACTATGTGTTTACAAGTATATCCTTAAATAATAGTAATAAAATGAAGTTTTTAATCACATTAATTCATAATGCAACATTATATTTTAAGTCTTTTAAAATTCTTTAACTAATTTCATCATCCTTTTCAAGACTTTACAATTTTATGTCTCAAATAATTGATTTTCTAAAGTTGAAAGGACATAATTGAAACAAACCGTGTAAAAAAATTTAAAACATGATTTATTGAAAAAAAATAGAATAGAGTTAGGACCTACATCAAAGATTTTGTTTAAATTAAAATTTATAGAATAAGATGTACCAATGTAGTATTAAGTAGTAAATTAACATATTTTTTTAATCAAGGTTGGGCACACGACCACTTTCCGGAAATTTCTAAAAAATAATTGGAATTTTAGCATATTTAATCAAGATTCGGCTCCGCTGATTGGTTTGACTGCCACATAGACTAATCCGTTACAAATAAATAATTAGAATTCTATATATTATTTCACAATAATTTATCTGTTCCTTGACTTATATATAGTTTGATTTTTAGTACATGGAATGTTAACATCATGTCGCCTGTTTGGTAGGTAACCGAATTTTAATCAACGAAATTTCTAGCCTCAACCATTTTTTCTTAGAAAACATAAGTTGCTGTTTGGTTAGGGATGGTGGTGGATGGGATGAGGATTGAGATTGAAAAAATATGGATGGGGTAATCCAGGAATAGTAATTGAATAAAAATTGTGTTTGAATTGAGATTGAAAAATATGTGTGGATTGAGAACTTTATGTCAAATCAAGTAGGAGAGAGAATAAATGTGTGAAAGAAAGTGGAGAGAGAATAGATGTGTGAAAGAAAAGTAGGAGAGAGAATAAATGTGTGGAAGAAAAGTACAAGAGAGAATAAATGTGTGAAAGAAAAGTAGGAGAGAGAATGAGTGATTAAAAGAAAAAAAAAAATGATGTGATTGTATAAAAATATGTATGTAGATGTATTATAGGGGTGGATGAGTATTTGAATGGGTATTTGGATGGAGAGGGATGGGATGGGGGATGGCCCATCCAAATCCGGATGGGCCAATCCCAAACCAAACACACCCTAAAGGTATGATCGGATAAGTCAATCCAACTAATCCGAAGTTTAGTATAAATCAAATTTGAAAAGTATAGACCAACAAAACAAAATGGTAAAGTCTAGTATGCACTCGAGTGCATGTTGTGCACCTTAGTCCATGTGCACTTTTCAGTTTATTGACTTACACTTTTTGGTAAATGGTGTTGCACTTTTCAATTATTACTAAAAATATTATTATACAGTTTAATAATTGAAAAGTGCAACATCATTTACCAAAAAGTGTAAGTCAGTAAACTGAAAAGTGTAACATGGACTAGGGTGCACAACATGCACTCGAGTGCATAGCAGACCAACCCAAACAAAATTGGGTTGACGGGTTTGATGGACTCAAGTCAATTTGGTCAGGTAGGACGTGAACAACTTGATTGGCTCGATTAATTTTTTTTCTAAGCAGAATTTCAATATTATGATTAATAATCAATCATAATGATTGATGATTGGACATTAAACTTAAATATTAATGTATTTTTTATTTTAACTTTAAAGTTTAAACTTAATTATGAGTTATTTATAATTTAATTTGGACTTGTTATGATTAAAAAATGAATTATGCATAATTAGTAATGTGTATATTGAATAAAAATGATCAATTAAATAAAACACAATGTTAGAGAGAGAAAGTGAGAGTGAGAGAGAGAGTGGGGGAGGCGAGTGGGTGAGAGTTAGCCATAGGAACCACCGACCCTTTTCCGAGAGACCTCCGGTGAGGCAGCGATACAGCCAAAACCATAGAGTAACCTTACCACCCAAATCCGTTCAGACGACAGATAGTTACAAGGTCAGTGATGGAAGATATAGTATTAAGTCATGTGTGAACTCTGTCTGGAGAGATAAACTCTTGGAGTTGAAAACAAGGAATGTGTGGTCATTTTTTGTCAGGAATTTTCCGCCTGAATGTGATACAGAGGATCTGAGATACGCCCTAAACAAAGTGGGGACAATGGTGGATGTATTCAAACCAAAGAAAAAAGACAAGGAAGGCAAACCGTTCTGTTTCGTAAGATTCGATAAATCTTCAAAGGATGAAGATATCTTGGAAGCTCTGAATAAGGTGTGGATGGGTAGCTACAGACTAAGGGCCTATATCCCAAGATACGACAGATCGAGGGGACCCAGGCCAAACCAGGGAGAACAACACCAGCAACGACCGTTTGCGCATGAGTTAGGTACAAGGCGACCGAACATATCGTATGCAGCGATCTCGAAGGATCGTGAAGAAGGGGGATCAACTCAAGCCAGAAAGTCTGCAAACATACAAACCAATCTACCACCCCTTATCCCTAAGGTGGACCGGGTCATCAACTTCAGGCCAACGGAGGAGGAAACTAGGTGGCTCGGATCATGCTTTACGGGGATACTAAGAAGAGAATTTTCATGGGAAGATCACTGGGAAGAACTACAACAGGAATGCAGCCCCTTCCTTAGACTGCGAACCCTAGGTGATAACGCAATTCTCATTCAAAATATATCCGGAAAATCAATCACAGAGATCACGAATGACATGGAAGAGTGGTTCAGGCACTGGTTCGAATGGCATCGGACATGGAAAACGACGGATGTGAGCCATAAAAGACTAGCATGGACAAGATGGATTGGCATTCCAGCACACGCCTGGAATATTAGGTTCTTCTCTACGGCAAGTCAAACAATTGGAACCTTGTTGAAGGTCGATGAGCAAACATTGAAGATGAAACGCCTAGATTTCGCGAGGATGCTTATTTCAGTGCCATATCTGAATGATGTAAACCAAATTGTCGAAGTCCGTATCGGGGAGGAAATATTTTCTTGCAAAGTGATAGAAGAGATGGAGGGGTGTTCATTTGATGAAAGTGGTGACTCAGAATCTGATTCGGACAGCGACACGGGTTCCCTATGGTCCAAAGACCACGATGATCGCCTCTCAAATGATCCGGCGCCGGCGACCGTACAAGGGAGTGATGGGGCTGCGATCGAGATTTCGTCTGGCCAATCATCAATTCAGCAGGAATCGAGAAGTCCCCTTGGGGAACGTGTAGAAGGCGGCGCATGTGCCTCTCCCACATATCCCCATGAAGAAGATGCAGTTAATGATCCCCTAGATGTCGAGCCCATCATTAATGATTCAAATCAGCGTGGGACCCCATTAATGAAAGATACGCCAAGGGTCTGGAAGGAGAATTCCAATGGGCCCAGCCCCTATAAACCCACTACGGAGGTGGATTTACAAACTGGCACACCCCCCTATCCGAAGACTAAGCTCACCCACTCCTATACAACCAGCCCAACCCATACACACCGAAGCCCATGCACTTCACCCTCTCGGCCCACAACACCCCTCCAGCCCAAACTACCCCCCTCTTTGTTTCCTGTAACCCAGCCCACCTCTCTTACCGACCATCCTTGCCCGGAACCGACAACTAGCTTTTCCATCATCCCATCCCATCACCCCTCCACCCCACCCTCAACCCTCTCCAGCCCTAAGCCTGCCCCCCGCGCTTCGACTGCCCCTGCCCCCGTAAATCACAATCCTCCCTATCAACCCCATATATCTAGAACCCAACCAACCTCTGGAAAAGGGCCAGCTAAAAAGAAGATCGGAAAAAGAGAAATGAAACAAATGGAATTGAAAAAATGGCGGGTCTTTGTGGGAGACTTTGAGACGGAAGAAGAAACCCAGGAGCCCACAGTGAAGATGCAATCACGGAAGACGAGTCACCCAATGACTCGGCCACCACGCCAGGATGCCCGTACAGAAGCGTCGCATACCTGGGCCCTTGGTAAGAAATTGGGGATTCGCTCAAAAACCTCCGACGAACAGATGATAAACAATCTGGAGAACCTTGAAAACCAAACCCAAGTGAAAGAGGCCAGAGATAAAGGGGTAGCATCTGAATGTTTTTAATGAAGATATTATCTTTGAACACGCGAGGCTTGGGGAGCAGGATAAAAAAGGATGAGGTACGTAATTTAATTAAGAGTCAGAAGGCAGACGTGTGTTGTATCCAGGAATCTAAACTTGAAACAGTAGATGAGGGGATATGTCGATCCTTGTGGGGAGAAGGCAAACTGGAGTGGCATTCACGAGGCTCGGAGGGGAGGTCAGGGGGAATTATTACGCTGTGGAACCCTGAGGCAATATCTTGTTTGAGTGTTTGGCATATGTCTGGAGGTGTTGTTTTAAATGGATTATGGGGAATTGAGAGAACTCAGTGTTGTATAGTTAATGTGTATGCACCCTGTACACTCCCTGAAAAAATCGAACTATGGGATCGACTAACTGCAATAGTGAGTCAAAGTGCAAACTCTTGCATTTGTATAATCGGGGATTTCAACTCCATTCGTAGATGCTCAGAAAGGGACGGGAGAGGGGTGTACTCGAACAACCGGGATATAGCTGAATTCGAGAGATTTATCAACACATCAGAGCTAGTGGACCTCCCTTTACACGGAAGGCGATATACGTGGTATAAACCCGACGGTTCTTGTAAGAGCAGAATTGACAGAGTCTTAGTGAACCAAGATTGGCTAGATAAGTGGCCAAGCTCACACCTCAACGGATTGAGGAGATCAATATCTGACCACTGCCCTATATCACTTGGCATTAAGGTTAAAGATTGGGGGCCTAAGCCATTTAGGTCACTAAACGCCTGGACGACACATCCGGAATTCAAGAACTTTGTGGCAGAAAAGTGGAGAGGGTATACAGTGCAAGGATGGGGAAGTTTTGTAATGAAAGAAAAACTAAAAAGTCTCAAAGCGGACCTGAGAGAGTGGAACAAATCTGTGTTTGGCCTCATTGCAGATAATATTGAAAAGCAGAGGGAGGAAATTAGGAAATTGGATATGGTAGATGAGATCTTTGGATTGGACGAAACCGAGATCATCGAAAGAAACAGGGCCTCAGCACTACTGATAAGAGAACTGAAGAGGAAAAATATCACAGAATACCAGAAGTCAAGGTGTAAATGGATCAAGGAAGGAGATAGCAATTCTCGACTCTTCCATAATTATATCAACAGGCGAAGGAAAAGAAACGAGATACAGGGACTGCGAATAGATGGCGTGTGGCGAGAAGAAGTCGACGAGGTGAAGGCTGGAATATTCAAGTTTTACCAGAACCATTTCAAAAGAGAAAAGTTAATCAGACCTACCCCTTCTCCAGAACTCACGACCAGGAGGATTTCCGAGGAAGAAAACATTATGCTCACAGCACCGTTCACAAAGGAAGAGGTAAGAGAGGCTGTGAAGGAATGCGACAGTTCGAAGAGTCCGGGTCCAGACGGCTTTAACTTCCGCTTCATCAAGGAGTTCTGGGAATTACTAGAACCAGATTTTATGCAGTTAATCGAGGAATTCCATACGCACGGAAGGCTGGTCAAAGGATTCAATCCAACCTTCATTGTCCTAATCCCAAAGAAAGAAGTAAGTACAGAAATTAATGAATTCAGGCCAATCTCACTCATTAACGGAATGTATAAAATCATTTCCAAAGTTCTGGCAAGGAGATTAAGTAAAGTACTCACAACAATCATCTCCGACAGTCAAAGTGCATTCATAGGGGGCAGAAACATCCTAGATAGCGTGGCTATTCTAAATGAATCAATTGATGAGGCAAAGAGAGGGAGGATTAAAAGGATCTTTTTCAAGATCGACTTTGCAAAAGCATACGATTCAATAGATTGGGGATATCTTAATTCAATGATGGAAATATTCAGTTTTCACCCCACTTGGAGGAAATGGATTATGGAATGTGTCACGACGGCGTCAGCATCAGTGCTGGTCAATGGAAGCCCTTCGGGTGAATTTAAACTGGAAAGAGGCTTGAGACAAGGGGACCCCCTATCCCCCTTTCTCTTCCTAATAGCTGCAGAGGGGTTAAGTTTATTGATGGAGAGAGCCACAGAGGAAAACCTTTTCAAGGCAGCGGAAATCGGACGGGAGAAGATAAAGATCTCCCATCTACAGTTTGCAGATGATACTATACTCATGGGGGAAGCAAGCCTGGAAAATGCATGGGCAATGAGGCGAATTCTGCGGAACCTGGAGCTGATGTCGGGGCTGAAAATCAACTTTGAGAAATGCTCAGTTATAGGCGCCAATATAGAGGAGGATCTCCTGCAGGACATGGCTGAGATTCTGCAATGCAAAATAGGATGCACACCCTTCAATTATCTGGGAATGAGGGTTGGAGCAAATACAAGAAGGGGAGCAGAATGGAAGTGTATTGTTGATAAAGTCAGGAAACGATTGGCAAGATGGGATGTCAAGAGTATCTCAATAGGTGGCAGGATCACATTACTTAATTCGGTTCTCTCCTCACTACCAATATACTATCTGTCGTTCTATCGCATACCCAAAAAAATTGTGAAAGAGATTGTGTGTTTGCAACGTAATTTTCTTTGGGGGGGTGAGTTAGATCATAGGAAAGTAGCATGGCTGGAATGGAATAAAATCTGTCATCCGAAGGAAATGGGGGGGCTTGGGGTGAGGGACTTAGAAATATTTAATAAAACTCTATTAGCAAGATGGGGGTGGAGATTTTTATCGGAAAATAATAGCTTATGGGTTCGGGTCTTATGTTCTAAATATGGAAACTGCTGGGGGGCGGGTCATGATAATTTACCTACTGGGAGCACTGGGCGTGTATCTTTGTGGTGGGGGGATATTTTGAAAGAACTAAAGGGGGACAACAATGGGTGGTTTAATGAGAGTGTGCAAAGGGTAGTGGGGGATGGGAACAAAACTGTTTTCTGGGAAATAAACTGGTCAGGGGAGGGTATATTTAGAGAAAAATTCAGTAGAATCTATAACATTAGTTTAGATAAGGGGAGTACAGTGGGAGAGATGGGTGGGTGGGTAGGGGACAAATGGTGCTGGAATTGGAGATGGAGGAGACCCCTCCTAGATCGAGAATTAACATGTTTAAATGAACTTTTGGCAGTGCTGAACAGGTTTGTCCTCAGAAACGGAGTCGAAGATACCTGGAGATGGAAGCTGTCTACAACTGGGTCATTCACAACAAAGGAAACGTATGCATCCCTGCTTGGCTGATTGAGAAGCACGGACATCGACGAGGAGACTATCAAGGGATTCAAACAAATCTGGAAAAGTTTCGCCCCTCCAAAAGTGGTTGCACATGGCTGGAGACTGATATGGGATCGGCTACCGACACGGGTGAACCTCCGTAAGCGAAAAATCCTCAAACAAAACGATGACGTAAGGTGCATATTCTGTTGTACATCCGAAGAAACGGCTAAACACATCTTTTTCGAATGCCCATTCTCGTATGAAATTTGGATGCACTGCTTGGCGTGGCTGCAAACCCGGACAGCAATACACTCAAATACTCTGACTAACCTGTTTGGTTTCAGCAGCCTAATCCGAGGAAAAAAAGGGAAACGCAACGCGACGTGTATTTGGCTCGGAGTGGTATGGCTTCTATGGAAAAAAAGAAACGCAGCAATCTTTAGTAATGAAACACTGTCCATCCCGGGTTTCTTGGACGAATTGAAGGCGAGACTGTGGAGTTGGTTTGTGGTCAAGTATCCAATCCGCGGAACAATCTCCTTTGAGGAATGGCAATCAAATCCGTTAAGATGCCTTGGATTGTAATCTGATATCTTTATGCCTATGTCTGCTGGCTTTTTTCTTTGAATTCTGCTGTACTATCTATTGGATGTAAACAATAATTAATGGGTATTCCTTATACCCAAAAGTAATATATTATCCTTTACCGACCAAAAAAAAAAAAAAAAAAAAAGTAATGTGTATTGTTAATTATAATTATTTTTTATAAATAAATAGTACTTCCTCCGTCCCACTATAAGTTTTTCACTTTCCTTTTATGGACGTCCCACTATAAGTTTCTCATTCCATTTTTGGCATATTATTTTCTCTCTCCCAATCACATCACTTACACTTTATCTATTATTTTATCATACTTCATCTTACACTCATCAATTATTTTCTCTTTCTTCATCACATCACTTACACTTTATCTATTATTTTATCATATTCCTTAATCAAAACACCCCAAAGAAAGGGGAAACTTATACCGGGACGGAGGGAGTATAAGTAATCAATAGACAATTTTCATTAGAAATATTTTTAAAAATAAAAATAAAGTTATCGGTTGGGCTCATTAGCCTAGATAAGGCTAGACTGTGCTTCTATTTTACAGGCTCAACCAGTTCATGGACTGGATTGGGTCGAGTGATCTGAATTGATCTGAATTGCCCGTCCCGTTGTAGCCACCTATCACCTTCATGAGAATAGGCCAGGCTACCCAACAAATCTATTAAAATTTGGTTGGACTCAAACTTGTTAATATACAAATTTAAGTTAAACTGTTTTAGAAATTAATTTTATTTTTATAAGACAAACCTAAGCCCTTACATTTTTAACTCAATATGCCTGACTCGTTTAAGTATACAAAGATATATTTATATTTGCATTGTTTTATATAAAATATTTTATATTCAATAATTATGTATATATATATATATATATTTAAATACAAATGCAAATAATATAATTCAAACATAATAAAATCTAAATCTTGTAAAAAAAAATTGAACATTTTTTTTTTAAATTTAAGGTGAAATGCGAGTAGAAAGACTTTAGATAGTCTTTCAAGTTTCAAGTATGAATTGTTGATCTATTTTTGAGTCTACTAAAAGTATATTACATGTAACAAATCAGACTTTACTATAAATGTACTAGACAAAAGAATGGGGAGACTCTACTTTTTCTCTAAAATCTTATCCAACACACCATCTTCTTTCACATACCCCTTTTTCCTCTTTTCGGCCGCTCTTCTAAGCCGTCGTTTACTAGTCTTTAGTTGTCTTCCGCTGCTACTACTTTACTTTTTGCACATATATTTTAATTTAGACTTTTAAAAACTTTTTTTAGCGTAGATGTTAGGATCAAGAACTTGATCTTTTCAACAGCGCCGCTCATACAGTGGTTGATTGATAAATCAATTCGTTGATCTTTTAATTTTGTAACTTTTAATTTGTTACTTTAAGTTTTTTTTTTTTTACCTTGTTTCTTAGTTTTTTAATTGTTTTTTTTTCTTAGTTTTTCTCCTCCACTAATTTAGTTTGTGTTTAGTTTTTGCCTTTTTTAGAAATGAATACAGTATCATCTTATAATGCCTTCTTGTTGAAAGCTTAGAGTCAACTTCAAGTTTGTTTTCTTTAGCATTATCCGATCTACTTAGGACTTTGGACTTATAACAAAATTTCATTAATTGTACTGTATGGATAAAGATTAATAACAAAATATGTAATAATACTATGTTACCATGATTCATAACTACTGTACTTACTTTTTGTCAGAGTTAGGCACATTATTAGGTTATTCAATGCTCTGATGCTTAATTATATAACCACACATGGAAGTGTCCCACATGCACCCCACTCCATCTAAATATATTTTTTTTTTTGGTACAAACTTAATATGCACACACATATAATTATTTTATAATTCTTGTAAAATTTTAAAAATTGGAGTATTATCTAAATAATTATTAATGAGTAAAGATAAATCACATTTAATTGACATTAAAAAATGTATAACTATATTTAAATTGAAAATAAAGTGAAAAGTTGACATTTAGATTGAATAGAAGGGAATACATTTTTATAAATTGAAATATTCATACATTAATACATTATTTACTTTATACATAAATAATCAATACAAAGTATTTCTTTAAACTCATGAAAAAAATTATACAAACAAAATTTAAACTGAGTTTTTTTTTTAAAAACAATATTAATGTTTTCGTTTAACAATAATTATTTTTATTAAAAACATTAACTGATCAAATGCCAACTTTTTTTTACTGATAAATATTAATTGTTTTCATTATATTTTCAAAGTTTGAGGGTATTCAATTTGGATTTTAAAAAGTCTTTTAAAAACAGTTTAAAACCAGAGATTTCAATAGATTCTCTCAAAGAACTCTAAAGAAGAAATATCAGAAGTAGGAATGGCAATATTGACCCCACGCGCGGGTACCACCCCACCCGCGAGCTTTGGATCAGGTCGAATTCGCCCCGTATTGAGTAGATATGTTCAACCGCCAGAAACCGTCGGTTACGGTTAAAAACCGGCGGTTTCGATTTTGTGTTTTCGTTAATCAAAACCGAACTGGCAAACCGCCGATTACAGTTTTCTAACCGTCAGTTCGATTAAAAACCGACGGTTAGACGGTTTTTTTTTTCTTCTCCGTTTTTGCTCGTCTTCACTCCGTTTTTTATTAGAAACTACATTACTAGAATTTATATATAAAAAATAAAAAAAATGGTGTATTAAAAAATTTTTAAAAAAAACCGAAAAACCGAAAAAACGGCGATTAATCGGTGGTTTCGGTTTGCCAAAATCTGCAACCGAAACCGAACCGCCATTTTCCGATTACGGTTTCGATTATAGGTTTGGAAAACCGGCAATTTTCACAGTTCGACGGTTTTTCGGTTTTTAACCGCCCATGTCTAGTATTGAGTATGGATCGAGTCGGGATCTTATGCCCAACCCGCGGTATCTAACCCGCTCCAAATTAATTTAGGAGTATAAACTTTATATATATATATATATATATATATATTATATTAATTTTAAAAAAAATACTTCACATTAAAAAAAAAATAATCGCATCAATACCGGAGTTTATGAAAATCTATGTAAATTAATAAAAAAAATATATTCTACAATCCTATCAAGTCTATGAAAATCCATATAAATCAATAAAAAGAGTCTTAACACTCTATGGATTTTATAAATCCACGTCATTTTTAAAATCCTAAAAAATCCAATAGAATCCCAAATAATAAATTGATTTTTTTGTTGGTTAGATCTAAAAAGGCAATAAAGCAGAAAAGGTATATAAAATTTTCATCTAAAAGCCCAAGCCCAAAATCGAGGTTATTTATTATTAAATCAAGAAAAGCATGCAAATGTTTTTTTACACTCACTTCTGGGTTATTCAAAATATAATTTCGGGTAAATGTTTTCTAATCCCTTAGCTTGCTTCAATTTTAATTTTAAAACTGTTTACTTTTTTCGACTTTGAAATTTAACCTTTAAATTTACAAAATACAAAATTTTCATCCATTTACCCAGAAAATTTTGAATTTGGATAATTCAAGGACAATTTTCAAAGTTGAAAAAATTAACATATTGAAATTAAAATTGGGGAGAGTTAAAGAACAGAAGAAACATCTACCCTAGATTTTCTCTTATTTATTTGACCACTTTGCTAGATTCTTGAAACCATGAAATGTTCTCCAAGCAGTATTAGTTTGGGGAGATCCAGCTGCCTATTTTTTCAGCAGAGAAGCCAAGTTGAGCTCTACATCTTCTTTTGCTTTTCGATCAAATGGTTCGTCGCCAATGTATAGGTCAAGGATTGATCTACACAAGACTTTGCTCTCGATGCTTCCTGCCTCGTTCCCATCAACTACATAGATGCAAACAAGTTAAGGAAAGCTGCATTTATTTTGATTTACCAACGCTGTGCAGCCTATCGTGATGCCATGATATTGCGAAGAAAGAAAAGCTCGTCAAGTTAAAAAAATTCTCAATGAATCAATTGCAATCATAAAGAAAAGGGTGTGGATAACATGAATTTTAGGCTTCTTCATGCTTGTTTTTCAAAGGACTCGCGGTGGACTTTAAGCACCTAAAACGTAACAACATTGCTACAATCCTAATAATGAATTTCAATAGCTATATTCTAAAGAATAGTTACTTGGCATTATGTTCTAACTCAAGTTAATAATTGGAATTTATCCAAATTTAATTTTTATTTTTAGGAACTCAATCAAGATTTATTGGTGCAATAATGCCAAGATACAAAAATGATTCTATGAGGGTTGAGTGAAGAAAAATATAAGAGAAAGCAACGAAACCTCATGTTCAAAATGTAAGAAACCAACCAAAGAAATATCTTACTAGTTGTGCGAAGAACATAGCCTGGCTCTCGAGACATATTAATGATGGATCCTTTAGGTATTTTATATTCGTCTTTGAATTGGGAAGTAAACCTGTAGATTAACGACCTTGGTTAGTCGATAATCATGTCAGTGATAACACAATCACTGAACAAAACAAATTACAACGTTCTTAACAGCACTACCATAAAATACATTCCATCTTTACTAATAACATCTCATTAAAAAGCTCAGAGCAATGAGGAATGACGGTTCAAAATCCAAAGAGGCTGCAGGAGAAAATCATTCAACAAATGGGAAAAATAAATCTAAAAAATAACTTTTTGCAACTGGGATTTTGAGTTGTTGATGTTATTCCTTATGAGTATTAATCTGAGATTATAAAATTCAAGAATTGAGTGAAAACAGTAGGTCACCTTTGAAGCAATTCTTTGGTATCTGACCCCCCAAATTTCTTTAACCTGCTACCTACAGACTCTTCAAAAGCGCTTCGAACAGATTTAATACTCAATCTTCCATAAACTATCTGTAGCCTAATAGTCATGCTTATATCGCTCTCCATTATATCCTCCTTCAATTGATTGTTCCCCTTCAATTCCGAACCAGAAAGGGCTCCATATTTTTCACTAAGATACTTTTTTACATCAGAATCATCAGCATATACACCTAATTTGGAGCAAAAGAAAGAAAAAATCAAAAGATTAAAAATCATTACTCTACCAAAATTTGATCTGATCATACAGCATTATCCTAAAACTTGACGCCCAAACATCAATATACAAGTCAAGTGAAATTACCAAGATGCTTCATCACATTATTATAAACACCACTATTTAGAAATTAACAGATCTATCATGAAAAACAGAGCAAAAGAGAAAAATAAACAAATGATTAAAAAATCAATATTATAAACACCAAGAAATAATGTAGTCCGTAATTCAATGTAACATGCTATCTAGATGATCATTCGCGAAAAACAGAGCAAAAGAGAGAAATAAACAAATCTACAAGAAATAATTTCATTCACTGTAACTAACATGAAAAACAGAGCAAAAGAGAAGAAAAATGATTACTCTACCAAAAATTGATCTGATCATACATCAATAAAGTCAACTGAAATTACCATGGTGCTATTAGCAAAACGATGAATATAGAAGGTTAGAACGTAGTACCAAAAGCATAAACATCAATATTTTTCAACCCTAAAAAAGCTTTTCTCCGAACCCCAGTTCCAAGCAGCTGCTGGGAATCTCCCAAAACAGAAGGAAACGACATTCCGGTCCTCGATTCAGTAACCTGCGACGAATTATCCGACAGAGAAAGAGATCCCCAAATAGGGGGGAAAGAGCTACAATTCTGGGGCACTAACAAATTAAGTGCGCTTTGAAGAAATGGGCTGTCGGAATTTCGGGAAACAGCAATGCCGGCACCGGCGACAGATAATGCTGCGGCGACAGATAGTGCGGCGGAGAATGGACGAGAGGAAGCGGCGGAGAGAGGTGGCGGAGAAAACGAGAAAGGGAAGCGAAAGGAAACCATTTGTTATTGTAGAATGAAGAGTAATTTCAGGTAGTTGCGACAAGTGTTTATTACATTTACACAAGGGGCCTGTTCAATAGTTGGGCCTATTAATTGTTTCTGGCCCAATACATCTAATTTGTTTTCACATTGGTTCTCACTATTTACCCCAGTGTTTTCATAACCGAACCGGAGACCGAACCGGATTACGCACCGGTTGGATCGGCGGTTCAACCGCTAAAATAATCTTATATGTATTTTTTTTAATATTCTTTGTTTTATTAAAAAAATATATGCATTTATAAAAATTATACTAATAAATATTAAATTAAAATATTTTTAGCAAAAGTAGTGAACAATTTTTTTAGACATTTATAATTATTATTTTTATTTAAATTATTGTTGAAATAATATTTTTTTATTTTTTGAAATAATGAAATCCATTATTTATAATTTTAATTCAAATGTAAAGAAGTTATAACATGTTAGAAAAAAGAATGACAAACAAACATGAAATATTTGTCCCACATCAATAAATAGTAGAAAAATATGAGAAGAAAACAATATAAATGCAATGTTATTAAGAAAAACAAATATATAAGATTTATATCCCACGTCTAATAAGAGTAAAAGAAATATGAGAGCAAACAAATATATAAAATTTTCATCCACATCGAATTGAGAGGAAAACATTATAAATATGAACTTTATTATGTCCCACATCGAATAAGGGTGGAAAAAAATATTATAAAATAGTAGTGTTATACAAACAAAAGTTTGAATGTCCCACATCGAATAAGGATGAAAAAAAATGAGAGGAAAACATTATATATATGGAATTCATTATGTCCCACATCAAAAGAGTTGAAGAAGTATGGGAAAAAATATTATAAAAGTAGTAGGTTATACAAACAAAAAAATTTATATCCCACATCGAATAAGGGTGAAAAAATTAGAGGAAAACATTATAAATGGAGCTGAATGTGCACTTAATGTCGTACTCCGAAAAAAGTTTAAAATTAAAAAAAAAATTAAGTGAAAAAATTAAGTGAACCGGTTAGACCGGTTTTTGACCAGTCAGATCGGTTTTTGACCGGTTTTGACCAGTCGAACCCTAAAAACGGTTTTTAGGTGTTTTTCGGACCGATTCCGTGACCGGTTCACGGTTGGACCGGTTGAACCGGCCGGTCCGGTTCTGAAATCACTGATTTACCCTTTCACGACCTACTCACCCTTCAATTTAATAATATAATAATCATTTAAAAAATCAAACATACCCTTTGTAACTAAACGTATCCCCTTTATCATTTTTTTCACATTTTTCCTAAACCAACATTTTTTCGTTGCCAACACCATTTTCGGTGACCAACAAACCAAATAAAATTCAAAATTTCCTTAGAAAAATCACAATTTTTTTATACATTTCGACCCTGATCGATCGAAAAAAAAAAAACTTACGGTGGACATAAAAAAGAGAAAAAAACTTACGGAGCGGCAGCGGATGATTTTTTTATTTATTTTTTTAATTAAAAATCTAATTTAACTTCTAACTCTAAATTGTAATTATAAATGTAATTTAATTTCTAATTAAAAAAAAAATTCAAGAACCTTGTAAAATTGTGTCTAACCTTTAGTTGTTGAATAGATGAAGCTTGCTACACACTTCTATTAGTAGCTAACTTTGACCATTAAAAAATATGTCTAGACACTTAATTGAATTCAATATCTTTCAAAATGAATTTATAATCTCACACTTAATTATCATATCTTCAGCCAACATTAACATGTAGGGATAAAATATTGAGCACATAATGAGAACAAGTAAGAGATATATGATAAAGTAAACAAAGATAGGGATGCATGAAAGGAGTACCACATACATTCAATAAAACCTGGGGTACAAAGACCCTAGAAAAACCAAAACAGGGCACGAAGGTCCAAACCATCACCATGAGGGTTATGAGAATCCCTCAAATTGTAGAACAAGACCAACAAAAGTTAAATTGTTTGGTGGTGCAAAAACAGGAATATTGTTGAAAGAGCATAAATAAAGAGAAAATGCTTTAAGGCTGGGAGGAGTGTGCATCTTCTTTCTTTGTGTGCAGGCTTGAGCCTCCATCTTCCTCTCTACCAGCCTCTGCAACGTTCGAACCTTCGGGATCGATGACATCGAGGGGATAAGGGGGAGACACCATAGGTTGCAGATCGTTGAGCCACAGGACCCGCCTCTTCAACTCTCCGACAGCCTTTCACATCCCGTCAAGCCACCAAGGAGTAGTCACTGGCTCAGTTGGATCTCCCATGAAGTTGGGAGGGGGGATTACAGTGTTGAGGGGGGTATCTTTATCATACACCCCATTGAAGTCGTTGGCCTGATGCTGGCGGACGGCTGAGTCAAATCCATGATTTATGAAGTGCGGAATGAAGGGACCTAAAGCTGCCAAGAAGCTGGAACTCCGGAGGAAAGATTCTAGCCATTCTTTGTGGAGTGTCCCTAGGAATTCTTGACCTGCAGTAGAATGGAAGAGGGACCTTACACAGGCATCTTGGGAGTCGAGCACATCTTGCAGCCGATCCTCAACGGCTTGCAACTCCCTAGTCAGGGCTGCCACTCGCTCATTTTCCTTCTCTCGCTCCTTGATTAGCCGTGACTCTAGATTGGTTATTTTGTAGCGAGCTTGCTCTAAGAGTGATTCAAGCTCCTTGCGTTCGGAGCTCGTGGTGTCGAATGAGTTGTTGAGAAGGTTGACAAAGAGCAAGCCAAACTACAAAGAAAACACATTTGAGTTAGAAGAATAATTATGAGAAACATAAAGAGAAAAAACTGGAATATGCATGAGAATAGAGTTTACCTGAGAAAATGAGGTAGCGACTTGATCTAATTGCTCGTTCATTGGCATGGCGAGGAGAGAATTTTGTGTACCGGGTGAGAGATATTTATTTACTATCTCAGAGAGAGGATCCTGGCGAGACTCGACATTAGTGGGATTCGCGGACGTAGCAACATTTTTACCTTTTAGCCTCTTGCGAGAGGCTACAGACTCGGGTGGACCCATTTCACGGATGTTTGAGGCTTTTTCGGAGGTGGGCCTAGTTCTTTTTGACACATCCCTCGTGGGAGTTGAAGTTTGGGGAACTTGCTGACTTGCCATGGCTAGATTGCGGGTGACCTTGGACAACCACTCCATATCTGTGATAATACGAAAACATTGTTAAAATGAGAAATAAACGCAAAAGAAATTATGTGTCATCCTACGTGGATTGTCCATGACGATAATATCCTTTCGATTTAATGAGTAAGTAATATTGTTATATATTATTTATCCATTTATGATATTCTATTAATTATGCTTAAATTGTATATGTTGGAGAAATTGGTTAGAAATTGATTAATTTTAATTAATTTATTTATTTTAAAATGAGAGTGGAGAACACTCGTCTTTGACCAATTTATTGAGGGCTATAAATGTAATTTCAAGGAAATTAAATGGCATATAATCGTTCTACTCTCGGAGTAGATGTTCATAGTGTATTTAAAATCTCAAAACCGAATTTCGGTGAGTGAGAAATTAATTCACGAAGTTGAAACGTCAAATAATACACTTTATGGGATAAAGTGTTATATCATGTTAATTGTCCCACATTGAAACTTTGAAAGTTTAATGGAGCTAATTACTCCTTATAAATAGGAGGATGTTACAATGGTTCAAATAATAATGACTAAGGAGCAATCCAATAGTCTATACGGAAGCACGTGTGTGCTCGTCCGGTTGAGTTTGGGCCTAGTCTTGGGCTCGTGACTCGTGGGTTTTAGATTTGGGCTTTTAGACCCATCGAAATTGGGTTAACCCAAATAAATTTAAAGTTGAATTTGAACTATGACGAATTTGGACGTTGAGGATGTCTTGGTACATTGACGTTACAAATTGTGATGAATTTGGACGTTCGGTTGTCCAGGTTCGTAGACGTTTCAGTAATGAATTTGTAACCGCAGAGGAGTTATAAAACCATGAATGTCATACTTAAATTTTGTAACCGCAAGGCGTTACAAATAGCATGAATGCCATAATAAATGTGGAGACCCCTCACATGTTGGAACATGCCTATAAATAGGGTGCATGTTTTATGTTGCAAAACACTCTTACACACAACACTTGAGATTGTCTAGAAAAATCATAGCATCACACATTTTGCATCAAGCATATAGAGTGTAGTCCAGTTTTCGTGTTGATTCAGTTCGTTGGAACTCTATACGTTGTGGTGCTGCTCGTATAGAGGCGAAAGTCGTTTTACCTTTTAAAACGTTACGTCAAATCGTGAGCACTAGCCGGGACGTATTCATTTTGCGGGAAAAGGGTTTCCTTGACTCGACTTTAATTTTGCTCCTATTGTTCGTGAGATGGGGTCGTTGTTGCTGATTTCGAGAACCTGCCTGTTTTGTGAAGCTGCTAAAGAAGAAAAGCTGCTAAAAGAGGAAAATCGAAGACTTTGTGTAAATATTTATTTAATTGTATTTATAATTTTGTTACTTATTTCTGTCAATTTTGTAAAGCCATTGTTGGGTGTTCAAAAGTTCCAACAGTATAGTGATGGCCTCTCTTATGATGATTTGGGTCAGGTCCGCAAGAATTTCGGGATAAGTGGTTAGTGGAGATAAAGAGGGAATGATTATCTCTTCCCCAGGTACATTCATATGGACGAACTCAATATCATTTTACACAGATTATGATTACGTATTCACAAGAAAACACACATAAGATAAGATGCACGTCTAAAACATTTTCACTACTCTCTAGCGTGTTTTGCAAGTCTTTGGAGCAACCAACTACATGACAACTTCGTATAAATTTGTTTAATCACCGATCCGTAATTTCGTTGTGCGCTCAAACCCTTCGCAACACCATGTATCTTAATCTCACTCAAACAACATTTTACAAAGTATTTTAATAAAATCTCTTAAGTGTAGAAAAAACACATATTCAAAGATTTAATAATATAAGCACGTGCTAATTAAACCAAGTTAATATAAAACAAGTAATCATGCATTGGAATTATAACAAATATTTCAAGACACTTATAAATTTGTGCGGTTTGTGATATAGTCATAGAACCATCTTTAAACATTTTTCTAAAATAATAAAAACATGGTAGAAAATTTTGGAATTTATAGAGTAGGTACATTTTAACGAGCACATAAAAAAAAATTATATCATATAATTTGGTGGAAAAATAGTATTTATGTTCATTTTAAAAATGGTCTAGTGGTCTCAGTGACTTTTTCATCTTTTGTAGTTTTGGAAAATAATTTTATAAAATTATTTATACTTATCTATAAATCATGAAATAAATTACACTAGTTCATAACTTCATTTAGTATTTGAATACTCCTATAAATTTTATAAAGTTTTAAACTCACTATTCTTTCCAGAAAATTTGAGAACACAAAAAAAAAAGATTACAATTTGTCATATAATCTTTAAAAATTCATATCTTTCAAACTATAAATTTAAATAGCATGATTCGTTGATCTTCAACTTCAACTAAAAATACTTCAAAATCTAATGTTTTGTTTCCCCAGAAATTCAAAGTATCCAAATCGATTTTGTAAAAGGTGTCACAATAACAGTTTTTCTAAGTGCACCATTTGATCGGTGTGATTTATAAGGAAACAAATTAGTGGTTGGTGAGGTAGGATAAATGAGGGGTATTTTAGGTGATTTAGTGAGGCGTAAAATAAAATGTAGGCAAAAAATGAGTGACAATTTTGTAAATAAAATAATGTTGTGGGAGTATCAATTTTTTGGATTATTTCTATATTGAAAGTGTGCAAGTAATCTTGAGAAGTTCAAATAAAAAAAGTGTGCAAGTAATCACGAGACGGAGAGAGTAAAACATATATGTACTTCATATCACTCAACCTACCATGTATATCATAGTTTACAAGTCATTATAACCCAAGAAAATCATATGAACACTATATAACTTTAAAATACTCAAGTATGTAAGATTATGCTTAAAATAACAACATCTGTAGATTTCTGATGAGTCGAATTTATTGTGTATTTTTGTGCTTTAATTGAATATTTCTTATGAATTAATTTGGTATTTTATTGCATTCTTCGACTCATTATTTGTGGCTTCAATTACTTTAATATTTTTATTTTCTGATTCAATTCAGGAAAAATTGGTACGTTTTAAAAGTACATTGATGAGCTTATTTGAGGAGAAATTGACTCAACAATAAATGAGTCAAGATTGGGCCATGATATGAATTAAAAGCCTAAAGAATTAGCATCCATGATTCTGGGGTCTGACTATATGCACCTCCATTTCAGTTTGATGCACTCCCCCATCAATCCCCCGATTTATACACTCCCCAAATTTAGGTCACACCCCCCTTCAAATGTCATAAATACCCCTCCTCTCATAACATATATATTACTACACACACCCCACCCTTCCTCTTCTTCCTCCCCATTTCCCCCAACCCACCTCCTCCTCCCCATTTCCTCAACAGTCGTCGACGCCGCCCACCCCACCCCCCGTCGCCGCCGCCCACCCCCACCCACCCACCCTCGCCGCCGCCCCCTCCCCTCCCTTCCCACTCCCCCGATGAACTTTAATTCCTTCATCTTCATTTCTTTCATTTCCTCCCCAACCTCACACCAGCTGCCGCCACCGTCGTCCCCGCCCCTGCCACCGCCGCCACTGTCGCAGCCGCTCCTGCCACCGTCGCCCCTCCCTCTTTCCCCTTTTTATTTTCTGTGATTTCCCCCTCTCCGTACCTCTCCCCGTCGCGGCCACCCCCTCCCCCAACCGGCCGCCGCCGTAACCCCTCCCTCGCCCCAGTTGCCGTCGTGACCCCTCCCTCTCCCATTCTCTTTTTTTTTTCCCTGTATTTTTCCTCCTCCCTCTCCCTCTCCCTCTCCCTCGGCCGCGACGGCTCCCCCTCCCTAGGCCGCGATGAACTCCCTCTCCTACGATTTCTGCTTTTTTTTTTTTTTGGTTCAACCCATCCCCCTCCCGTCCGATGCCGACGCGACCCCCAGGTTTGCCCCCTTCCTCCCTCCCCCTCCTCCCATCTGTAAAAAAAAAAAAGAAAAGATTGCGGCCGCCCCCTTCCCACCCCCTCTCCGACGCCGACCCACACCCAGCCCAGATTTGCCCAACTCCCAATTCCAATGTTAGGGTTTTCTGCAAAAATGCAGAAAACCCTAATTTTTTTTTTTCATTTTCGACTATATAATGTCGATTAAATACACTCTCATCGGCAAATTGTTGTCGATGAGGGTGTATTTGATCGACATTACGTAGTCGAAAATGAATTTATTTATTTTTTTAAATAATTTTCGACCAACCAGTGTCGACCACATACACTCCCGTCGATAACTCGTTGTCGACGGGAGTGTATGTGGTCGACACTGGTTGGTCGAAAATTAGTAAAAAAAAATTGTGATTTTTTTGAGTGTATGGTTGATTTCTGTATTTTTTTTTGAGCTTGATGGTCGCCGGAAATGGTGTCGCCGGCGACCGGAAGTTGTGGGTTAGAAAAATGTGAAAGAAATGAAGGGGGGTGCATTCAGTAGGGGATAGTACTGTATATTTAATGAAGGGTATTTTGGGTTTTTTACCCTATTATTTTATTAAAAAACTGAAAGGGGGAGTGCTTATTAAAAAACTGAAAGGGGGAGTGCATCAAACTGAAATGGAGGTGCATATAGTCAGACCCATGATTCTGGGAAGGAAACGATAGAAATGGGCCCATGAACTAATGGGCCAAGATAATGAACTTAAGAGGAGGAATGCTTTATTTTTGGGCCTTGAAAGAAGAGTAGACAAAAACACACGCATGGGAGAGAGAGAAAAAGTTGGAAGTTAGAAACTTGTGGGACCAGCTGGTGGTGAGATGAGATGGGCCATTGAATATTTTTGGGCCCTAATGGCCCATGAAGAAGATAGAGGATAGGCGGCCATTCGAAAAAAGGCTGATTTATTCGCGAGAGGATACCAGAGAGCGAGGAGAGAGATTCAGGAAGACAAATATTTTGGTTTTTATTCTTTCGTATTTTTTGGAAAAACATGAATTCCTTTTTGACTTTTGTTCTCTCGTTTATTATGCGTAGCTAATTTTCTTTATTCTAGCCTAAGGATGTGAAACCTTGTGACAATTATGCCTTTTTAATTATAAGACTCCTGGTTTATTTTGATTTATATTCCGATTTTGTTATTACTTGAGTAGATGCTATGCATGTTTGAATTAGGAGTTTAATAGGCTTGATCACCCAATTTTATTCATAATTCAATTCTAGCTATTCCATAAATTATAATCCGTAATTGTTATAATATTGTGGGAATTGTAGCAACTAAGGCAGAACACTTTAGGGAGTATTAACATCTAGATTGCATAAAACGAGCGTCTCGTATTTATGGTCTAGTTTATCCTATTGTTTTTATTCTTGAATGCGTTCCTCGAGTTGAATCTTAGATACATGTTTTAGGGTTATTCGTAGGAATAGATTAATTGGGGGTCGTACCTGCTGATTAATTAAACGTAAGAAACAATTCGAGTTAGTTTGGTCGTACCACTAGCTTAGGGATAAGATTTGAGATTAGATTGAAATTACCAAGGTCATTGATTAAATTGATATAATTAATTGAGGGGAAGCTATCCGAGGGCTAGATCATTCACATTATTTGAATCTCGTTATTTCTATATTGCAATTTATTATTTATTGCTCTTAGTAGTTATTAGTCAACCAATCAAACTCCCCCCTTTTTAATTGCTTTTATAACACGAACTATTTAATCAAATTACACCGTTCTCTGTGGGATCGACCCTTACTTCCCTACTACATTAGTGGGTATTTAAGGTAATTATTTTTGGGTGCCGGCGACAGCACACCAATTTCCTTCACTCTTATACAGTTATACTAGTTATGTCTATGGTTCTAACTCTTGTGAATTCTAAGAGATTGATTTAAGTATCCATTATAGTTTGTAAGATAAAAAAAAGTTAGCAAAACAACTATAGAAGAGATAAATAAAAGGATGAAGAAAAACTTTTAAATTTAAACCTTCTACAACGAAGAGGCTTTCTATAAGCTTGGACTCCTTTTTGGTTAAATTGTCATAGGAAAAAAATGGATTATTCCATTACAAATGGGGCTGACGAAAATGAAGAAGAGAAGAGAGTAGTCTTGTAAAAGATCAAATGCATGTGGTATATATATAGGGCAAAATGGAGATAATAGTAATAATAAATAAATAAAAAAGTATGGAATTTGAAGGCAATTTGTCCGGCCAAATTAAAGTGTAGGGGAGGGATATTTGGCCTCTTCTGCCCCCATGGCCTCATAACATGAAAGTTAGCAATGCTTTGATGATTTTTATTATTGATATTATATACCCTAATTATTATATATAGAAATGGGGAGAAACAAATTTCCTAAAGAGATTTGCTAATGAGATCATCCAAATTTATAGGAGTGGTGGAATTCTTGTAATATCAAGACAATTCATTTCTTTTTCTTTTTTATATTCTGGAAATTTGTGATTATGTATATAAGTTAAAATTTTAATATAAATATTTAAATTAGTATATTTACATAATTTTAAATTTAAATTAAAAATCTAATCTAATTTAATTTCTAACTTTATATTGTAATAACTGTAATTTAATTTCTAAATTTCAACGGAAATTTTATTTAATTTCTAATTTTCAATTTTTTTAAGAACTTTGTAAAATGTGTTAACTTTTAGTTTTGAAATAAGCAAGCTTGCTCCACACTTTCATAGTAGTCTTCAAGAGATGCTCATATTTAGAATTAGACACCGTGTTAAAATTATTTAACACACAACACAAATTAATTTAAAAAATTAAGTGTTACTAAATTTGACCATGTAAAATGTATCTGTAAAAACAATATCCACACCTACAATTTAGGTGATTTAGTGAGGTGTAAAGTAAATTTAGTGAGGTGTAAAATAAAATGATATTGTGAGGGTATCAATTTTGTGGGTTATTTCTATATTGTTAGTGTGCAAATAAATAAGAAAAAGTGTGCAAGTAATCACGTGACGGAGGGAGTACAACATATTTATACTTCATATCACTCAATATATATATCATGCATATCATAGTCTGCAAGTCATTATAACTCAAGAAAATCATATGAACACTATATAACTTTAAAATATTCTTCTAGTATGTAAAATTATGCTTAAAAGAACAATATTGGTAGATTACCTTCACTCTTGTACTAGCTATGAGTCTATTGACTATGGTTCAACTCTTGTGAGTCCTAAGAGATTGGTGGGATCCTTGGTTTAAGTATCTATTACGGTTTGTAAGATAATGAGAAATTAGTAAAAGAACTATGAAAGAGATAAATAAAGGTAAAGTCTAGTATGCACTCGAGTGCATGCTGTGCATCCTAGTCCATGTGCACTTTTCAGTTTACTGACTTACACTTTTTGGTAAATGAGTAATAATTGAAAAGTGCAACACCATTATCAAAAAGTGCACATGGACTAGGGTGCACAGCATGCACTCGAGTCCATAGCAGACCAACCCATAAATAAAAGGATGAAGAAAACCTCTTAAATTTAAACTTTCAACAATGCAAAGATTCCCTACAAGCTTGGACTCCTCTTTGGTTAAATTGTGATAGATAAAAACATGGATTCTCCCATCACAAATGCACAAATGGTGCTGACGAAAATGAAGAAGAGAAGAAAGTAGTTTTGTAAAAGCTAAGGCATGTGGTGTATATATTGAGGAAAATGGAGATGATAATAATAATAATAAAAAAGTATGGAATTTGAAGGCAAAAATGGCCAGTCAAATTACAGTGTATGGGAGTTAGTGTGGAGTGTACATATTCGAGTGGTATTTGGCCTCTTCTGCAACATGAAAAATTAGAAATGCTTTGATGATTTTTATTTTTGAAATTAAATACCCTAATTATTATATATAGAAATGGAGACAAACAAATTTCTAAGAGATTCGGATTAGATCATTCAAATTTATGGGAGTGGGGGAATTCTTGTAATGTCAAGATAATTTCTATATTTTTTTTAAATTCTGAAAATTTGTGCCCCCGCGCGTGTATATAAGTTAAAATTTTAATATAGTATTTAAATTAGTATATTTACATAATTTTAAATTTTAATTAAAAATCTAATTTACTATTATAATTGTAATTTAAAATTTTGAAATATAAATTATAATTAATTTTATTATACTTTAATTTCTAAATTTCAACTGAAATTTGTTTTAATTCAAATTTTTTATTTTTTTTTAAAACTCTGTAAAAATGTATCTAACCTTTCATTGCGGCCTTCAAGAGATGCTCAGAATTAGATATCGTGTTAAAATTATTTAACACATAACACAAATCATCAAGTGTTACTAAATTTGACAATGGAAAATGTATCTGGAAAAGCTTAGTACAAAAATATAAATCTTAATTTTGGAGTTAATTTTCAAGTCATTCATCTTTCGTAAACAGGAGGGTGAAAATAAAAATAAAATTTTAAACGTACAATGAAATAAATTACAAACGACTTCATCAACTCGCTATTATTAAATTGTAGGTTAAATTAAAATTCAAAACAAGTAGCTGAGACACCAGTGTCTTTAGAAAGAAGAATCAATAGATTAACAAGAATTGTAATCTTCATAAAAATATATTTACCTTTATTTTTTTATTTTTATATGCATATTTATATTTATGAAATTTTTTGGTTTACAATCATATCTTTTGCAATATTAATTTTTTTGGTGTTGAAAATGGATGTGGTTCAGTTGCATAGCTTCAATCTTATACAAACGTGGTCTTAGAATGCGCTAAATTAATTATGTAAAAATTTCAATGATTATTTTATTTTATTTTTAAAGTTAAATTTAGGTATATATTTGATCTAATGTTACGTGGACGGAGAGGATTAATATAATCCAACTTTCTCTCTATTTTTAGAGTAAATTATTAGGTGGCCTAATACATTTCTAAAATACTATTAAGTTTTTTTTTTTTTTTTTTTTTTTTGTGTTCAAAGAAAATGTTAATCTTCTTTTACTTTTTAATAATAATAGAAAAAAAATCAAAGATAAAAGGATATGAAAAGAAAGGAAGAAGAAATTGATTTCATAGAGAGATGGAACTCCTGCAATTTGAAAATTTGTGTGGAATGCTCACTTCTTCGTCCTATAAGTTAAAACTTTATTATATATATAAACTGTTACAAGTGAAAACCAACGAGAGAAAGGAAGGAGACAAATGTCACTGATGGAGAGAACTCCTGTCATCTGAATATTTGTGCGGGCTCACTCGTGACAAAGAGAGAGGAAACTGTTCACCCGTGATGGAATTTATGCTTCCTTTATTTTATTATATAAGTTAAAAATTTAATATAATATTTACATAATTTTAAATTTTAATTAAAAATGTAATTTAATTTCTAACTTTATATTGTAATTTTAATATAATATAATTTGTAAAGTTTAATTGGAGAATGACTTAAAATTCAATTCAATTGTAAGAGGAGGAGGAGCATACAGTATATGGTATGAAACAGAGAATTCAGTATGAGCATACAGAATGGACTACTAAGCCACCTGAATTTGCTTATCACAGTGAAAGCCAAGAGCAATCAAAAGTAGCCTATGGTAATGTCATCTATTAATGTGACAATCACAAAACCTATTCCAGAATTAAATAAATATGTGGGGGCTTCATCATCCATCCAGTTTCACACATTATATCTCGCTACTCACCCTGCTAACTCTAAATTGTTATTTCATTTACAACAATATATATAACCAAACACAAGAGACACCTACAAAACTTTTCATTCATCAAATAAATCTTCAATTGAGACACAGATATTACTATATATGCTATATGCAGTTGTAGATTAAAACCATCTAAAATATACTCCACTGTATATCTTTCTCAATTCATTATATATATAAACTATTACAAACAAATTTTTCTAACGAAATCATTCAAAGAAAAAAAAAATCAGTGAAAATCAAACGATATAAGAAGAGAAAAGAAGGAGACAAATGTCACTCATGAGAACTCTTGTCATCCGAATATTTGTATATTTATGCCGACTGACAGAGAGAGAGAGAGGTAACTGCTCACCCGTGATGGAATTTCTGCTTCCTTTCGTTTATTATATAAAGTTAAAATTTTAATATAATATTTAAATTAGTATATTTACATAATTTTAAATTTTAATTAAAAATCTAATTTAATTTCTAACTTTATATTGTAATTATAAATTAAAATTTTGAAGTTTAAATTATAAATTTTAGTCTAGCCTTTATTGTTGAAATAAGTGAAGCTTGTTTAAGAGAGGTTGATATTTAGAATTAGACATCGTGTTAAAAGCATAACACAAATCAATTTTAAAAAAAACGTTAATATACACTACTACTAGCTAACTTTAACCACCTAAAAATATATATATTTACAAATGTACACTACTACTAGCTAACTTTAACCACCTAAAAATATATATTTACAAATGTAAAATGTATATGTAAAAGCACTAACTATCCACTACTGGCTAAATTTGACCACGCATAAAATGTATCTGTAAAATGTATATGTAAAAGCACTAACTATCCACTACTACAAATCGAAGTTGGGATTCGAAAACACAAATCACTCCATTTGTTATTATATACCAGTACTACGTAATAATCAATAATACCACAAGCAATAACTAGTATTACCAAAAGCAATTACAAGTAATACCATAAGCAACAATCACTACTCACTAGTACTACATGCAAAAATAAGTAATACCGCACATAACAATCAATAATACCACAAGCAATAACGAGTAATACATTAAGCAAAAAATCAGTAATACCATAAAAACTGTATTTGGATATGCTAAAAATTACAGAATACTCATATAGAACTTGAGAAATATGTGACTCAATCAAACTCATTAGTTAAATTAAATTGGAGATTGTTCACACAACTAAATATACTATGTTAAATCGTCGCACACAACTTTGTATGAATAATGAAAAGCATACATGGATACATAATTTTCAACAGGCTTGAAAGAGGCCGAGTTGAGGGCTGTGAACTAGATGTGGAATCGTTCGCCATAGAAAATCGGGTTCTGATTGAAAACTGCATCAAATATTGCTACATAGTCACATTGTTTGAATATAGGATAATAGGAATGCTATAATCCCTCCTTCAACGTCCCTACTTTGTATCCATTTTTGTTTTCACGAATTTCGTACTTAATGTTTATCCCCTTGCTTGCCCATCTTTGTCACTTTATTTCCACCATATTTTGTTCATTTCAAAGCAAATATAGCAAACCAGATTATTAAAATAATGGTTAATGATCTAATTACACACTTTTATAGCTAAAGAGCAAACCAAAAAAAAACTTAATCATAGGGTCTGTTGAATCATCAAGAACTTGAACTATAATTCAATCAGATGGCCAGGATAGCCCACATGCAGCCCCAACTGAGAGCTGATAAACCTGTGTAAAATGTAGCAACAATGAAACCCTTCCACTGACATAATCAAGAAAAGTTAAATTTGGGCAAAAATTGCATTCTTGAATTTCAGGCAAAGATAAAAATAAGAACAACAGACCTCTCTTTAATATAGCATGGCACGACAAGGCAAGGTAAATTAAATGTTAATATGCAAAATTTTGTATAAGTTCTTACATGGTCCCATAGTCCATCAGAGGCCAGGATCAAGAACTCAAGTTCTGATCTAATCTTGAATACTTTAGTTTCTGGTTCAGTTGTCACCCATTGCTTAAGATGACGATCGTCAATCGCTCTTCATACAACAAGAAATTCATGTACTCTTCAAACACCATGGCAGCAATCAACATATCCACCCATCCTATACAAAGAAATTTAAATACCAATTAGCATAAACTCAACTTCATTCCAATCAGTATCACTTCATTCACTAATCACTTCAAAAAAATTTAATAACAAATGGGCACAATGCTCACCAAATCCTCAAATAATCTTTCTTTCTTCATTCAATGAAGGTCTATAATCAATTGTAAGGGATTCAGCAACTCCTCCTCAGCTCATTAAAACACGACAATATCCGACATTCAAAACCACAAGACAAGACTTGTACCAGGAAATCAAGAACGTTGGAACAAGAAGCATGACCGAAGGTGGAGAAGATCTCATTATTCAGGCCACAGAAGATGCAAGGTTGTCCGGATCATTGCTCACCGAGGAATTGCAAACTCTAAGGTACATAAAGAAGAAACAACAGTCAAAACCAGTGAGAAGAACATGATTGTGTATAAGAAATAGCAATCAAACAAAACGAGAGAATGATATCACTTCATAAGAATTAAACATAACTTGTTAATTCATACTATACAAAAGCCAGAGTTATTTGAATTTAGGACAACATTCATACAGTCATGCGGTTGTACCTTATCAAGCTAACTTAACAGAGCCACTTGCTTTTAATTTACTTGAGAATTGAACATGCTGGATTCTATGTTATGGCATCAAAACAAGTGGGAGGGCATTCTTATCAAAAGCTCAACTCAACTACACTGGACGGTAAAAACTTGCCACTAAGCTAAAATGTGTCTTAAATTCTGCTTGACTTCAAAATTAGTAGAGATCAAAGAAAGTAAGATAGTAGAGCATGTTCTGGTGTCATGAAAGAACCAATAACTAGTAATGAAGAAATTATGAGAGAATAGAGTTCCCTGCCATACTATATACACATAATGCAATAGTTGTCCTCAGCTATAGACATAAAATAACCAGATCACAGTGCACTTGTATTGGACTATCGATAATACATCTTCGTGTAAGTGCTTGAGACTAAGAAACAACTCAAACACCAATACTTGACACGACAATCTCCGGCATTCAAAACCACAAGATCTCCTTTGCGAATCAATGATGTTACACAACAAGTCCCGCCTTAAATTTCTTCCTTCGGGAAATCGGAAACTGTGGTGAGGTACCTTTTTTCACCGCCTCTTCAATTTCTTTTGACACTTTATTCATAAAACAGTTTTGCAGGAGTGCAAGACAAGATATAAAATACTGTAGAAAAATAGGGCTTTTAAATTCTGGAAAAGAGAAATTACCTAACATTTCACATCTACCAAATAACAAGCCAATTTCGTCGCCGCTTATATTTTCTAATGGTTTGGTCGCTGCCTTTATTCCCCTTCTTCACGCACGACAAGGCACCGGCGTTTTCAGATCTGGAAAAGCCGCAGCATCGCCGACGATCGTCCTTCGTCTTCGCCGTCAGTGGATACCACGATTCCGGCTACAGATCGGCGACGATTTCAGCCCCCACGGGTGCCCCCTCATCTATTTTCGTACCCTCCTTTTTGCTCAAGCGGCGGAAGGCCTCCATCTTCATCGTCCCTCTCTCTAGGTTGTCGATCTGTTACATATTGGAGCCTTTACCGGCGGTAGATTCTAATGGACGGCGCGGGAAAGCCTCTACCTCCCTCGCGGCCTTAACAATGAGAAATTTACCTAGAAATGAAAGTCGTCGTCGCCGCCCTCGTTCTTGGTGGTGCCGCCTTCATTAGCGTCGTGTGGAGAGTTAGGTTTCACGACTGAGATTTCATTGTGAAGTTAGAGAGATGAGAAGGAAAGAGGCGATTGAAACTTTGAAGTATAGTAAAACCTCTAAAAAAGAATACTCAGAATAAACTCTCTTTACTCTTTAGGGATAAAAATTGGTGGGGCTAATAACACCCCATAAAATGTTATACACACCCCAAATGTTAAACACACCCATTAAAATTTAAAATTCAATTTTAATTACTATACACACCCCAATTATTTCCTATTTACCCTCCTATAAACACAAATTCGTGAATTAAATATAAAAACGCGAAAATGGTAAACGATTTTATTTAATTTCGGATTAAAACCGAGTATTTGCGGGTTACAATCTCTAATTTCTCCTCTGATTCTCTCTTCTTGAACTTCACTTGGATTTCTTGAGCTTTTGGAGCTGGATCCGCAGCCGAATCCTTTCCGATCTTGTATTTGGGGCTTTTATAACGTTAATCCAAAGGTTTAGCACCGTATTTTGGATTAACCGCCGAATTTAGGGACTTTTTGGATTAACGTCGTTGAAGATCGTTCTTGAATTTGGGACTTTGTAACGTTAATCCAAAGGCTTGACGCCGTATTTTGGATTAAACGTTGATTTTCGGGACTTTTCCGTTGAAGATTCACGAAGAACTTTGAAGAAACGTCGAATCGAAGAGGCTTAGCACCTTGATCTCCACTCGAACACTGTTTCTTGTTGCTTTTCCCCAAGAACGCCTTAAAGAAACGCCGAATCGAAGAGGCTTGGCACCTTGATCTCCACTCGAACACTGTTTCTTGGCACCTTGATCTCCACTCGAACACGCCGAATCGAAGAGGCTTGGCACCTTGATCTCCACTCGAACACTGTTTCTTGGCACCTTGATCTCCACTCGAACACTGTTTCTTGCCGCTCTGCACGAAGAACACCTTTGAAGATCCTCCCCTTGCTGAATAACACTCTAAAATCTCTGCAGAGAATTTTAGAGCCTTGAATGCTTCTGATTTCTTGATCATGAAAATGAATGAAATGAGGCCTCTATTTATAGGTGTAGGCCTGGAGATTTTTGTGCAAGTAGTTAGGATTTCGAATTTTGAATTACTTGGGCTCAATTTGATTTGGGCTAAGAATACCCTATTTGGGCTCAATTTGGTTTGGGCTCAATTTGGTTTGGGCTCAATTTGGTTTGTTGGACTTTAGAGGCCCATCTTCATTTATGGGACTTTAGAGGCCCGTCTTGTTTTATTGGACTTTAGAGGTCCGTCTTTATTTATCGGATTTTTAGAGGTCCGTCTTATTTATTGGGCTTCGAAGATCCATTTTAACTCATTGATTTTTCAAGGTCCAAATTAATTGGAGGGAATAAAATATTAATTAATTATATCTTTATTTTAGGAATTAAATTTATTCCAACAAATAAATAATAAATTTAATTAATGTTTAACCCGTAATTTCCACGCGTCGCAATTTAATTCGTAATTGAATTTTCCTCGTCTACAAATTGCCCCCTCGTATTTCATCCACAAGTACATTTGTCTTTGAAGTGGATGAATTGCGAAATTATTTCACTGTTTTCCCCATACCTAAATTTTGTATTATTGGACTTTATGAATTGTCACAATTAATAAAATTTATCTCATGGGCTCAAATAGTGTAGTCTTTTGGGCCAAAATGAACAAGCAAGTTCATGAGTGTATGGAGTATTTCAAAGCCCAATTCTTCCTTCTTACAATTAGTCTAGTCCAAGAAGAAGGCCCAATTGTATTTGAATATCTTTCATCCGTAAATCACAAAATATATGTCACCAAATCTTTGAAATATGATTTTCCAAGAATTGTGGAGATTTAGTTGAGATACACCAAAATATGTGCTTGTTGATCCTTATCTTTTCACCTTTTCAAGCCTATATAAAGGATGTCCTCCTTCAATCATTACTTCACAATTTCATCTTCAATCATTACTTCACAATTTCAACAAAGAGTGAAGAATTTATCATTGAGTTCACGAGGTAACATATCTCTTCATTTTATTTTATTTCTAAACGTATATGCATATATATAGCACATATTAATTTTTTCAAGAACTATTCTCTTGTTTCTATATGCTGCCTCTTCGCTTCAGATCACTTGGCAACTTATCGTATTTCAAGTAGTCGACAAATGGCTGTCGCCAATCTTCTTCTTCAATTTCGAATACCTCAATAACATGACTTTCACCTTCTTTATCACCGTCATCCTCAAATATAGGGGGCACAACCCAACTTTTACATATTGGGATACGGGCTTTACTTTCGGGCAATGCTATTGCTGAAGCAAGTTTTGCTAAAGCATCAACTTGTTTGTTGTCTTTCCTTGGAACATGCTCAATTTCCACGTCTCCGAGATAATTCATGAGTCGGCGAGCGTACTTATGATAAGGAAGCAACTCCGGTTTTCTAACCTCGTATGATCCAAGCATCTGGTTCACTATCAACTTTGAATCTCCATACACCCTGAGATGTAGTTGCTTAATATTGACTGTCATTTCCAACCCAAGTATGAGTGCTTGGTACTCAGCAACATTGTTTGAGCAATTCTCTATTAAAGTGAAAGAATAGGGCAATACTTCTCCATCAGATGTTACAAACACAACTCCAGCACCAGCTCCTTCTTTATGGGCGGACCCATCAAAATACATCTTCCATGGAGGGGTTATTTCAACATTTAGGACATCTTCGTCTGGAAGGTCGTCACATAACTCCCATTCTGCAGGCATTGGATGATCAGCTAAGAAATCGGCCAGAATTTGTCCCTTGACAGCCTTTTGAGGGACGTAAATGATCTCAAATTGTTGCAACTGGAGATACCATCTTGCGAGTCGATCCGAGAGAACTGGCCTAGACATAACATACTTCAACGGGTTTGCTCTCGATACAATGGGTTTGGAAATAATGCTTCAACGGGTTTGGAAATAATGCTTTAACTTCTGGATCACGAATATAAGAGCCAGACACAACTTCTCAATTGGTGAGTACTTCAATTCATTTGGAGTCATCATTCTACTCAGGTAGTACAAAGAATTTTCCTTCCCCAACTCGTTTTCTTGCGCCAGCAAGGCTCCAACTGAACGCTCTTGAGCAGCGATGTAAAGAATCAACGAACGTCCGGGCACCAGAGCGATCAATACTGGTGGCTTCATCAAATATGACTTGATGCTTTTGAAAGCATTACTGCAAGATTCATCCCATTTAAATGGTGTATCTTTCTTCATGAGACGACTTGTTGGTCCTGAAAGGAGTATATAACAAGTGTATGGGGGGGGGGGGAATACACTTGTATGCAATTCTTTTGCAACTTAGATCAAACCAGAGTTCAGCAAGGTTGTCTTGGACAACTCTGCTGAAGAAGATTAACTCTTCTAAGATAATCAGACTACTAAGTACTATTGAGTACTTAGTTGATTGACTATCTAGGGGAGTTATATGTGCGGAATAATGGTTGGCCCTTTAAGTTTAGACTCCTTTAATTTCTGAAATCACTTAGTCAATGCAACACAGTCCAGTTTAGCTTCAGGGAACTTGTCCAAATCAGTTTTGCACAGTCTTTGAATATGTATCTTTGAAAGATCAGTTTTGTGTGCAGTGTTGAATGAATGTAAGTACTTGTAAAGCAAATCAACACAAGAGTTTATAGTGGTTCAGAGACTCAAGCTCCTACATCCACTTTCCCTGATTTAACAGGATAATTCCTTCACTCTTGGAATTAACTTGTTTTATAGTGCCAAGGTGCACTTGATCAAGAACACCACTCCTTGGTGAATTGATCCCTAGGATGTCTAGAGTCCTAGTACCCTCTTCTCAACTCAGAACTGAACTGTTCTTCTCTCAACAGTCAGCTCCTACCACTTCTACTACTACAACCTTCTCACTTTCACTCTTGAAAGGTGTAAGGGTTGAAGTAAGGTTCCAACTAATGAGATATCCTTTACAATGAAGATCAGTGTATAAGGATAGGATATCTCTCTAAGCTTGTGAATGGATATACAATTGGGTTCAGCTTAGATGAAGTGTTTGAAGACTAAGATAGTCTTTGACAGCTTTGAAAGCACTTTGACTTGTAGGATAGTTGGATATTCTTGTCAAGGTTGAGGTTTTTGGTGCAGGTTGAGGTGCTTTCAAATGGTCTTCACACTTCTGTATTTATAGACAAAATGGAGGATTTGCCCGTTGGAGAGGCAGCCCCAAATTGCTATAAATGTCTTCCTTGAGTTCTTCAAATTGGAAGACAGATTCTTGATAGTGACATGTCCTCATTTGGGTAATAAACGGCTGTAACAGTTTTGTCTTCATTCTGCAGCACTTTTCCCAATGTTTGACTTCTTGTTAGGACTTGGACATGGCTTCTGAAGGTTGATCCAATGATAGGACAACATTCCTTATCATCTGGACAACTCTCCTTATCACTATCAGCAGTTTTGCTTTTCAGCATGGTTGGCTTGCTCTTCTTCAGATGACTTGGCTCTTTCCCTTTATTTCTCTTGAGTATGGTCTTAGCTTATTTCTTTGAGGATCTTTAGGGACTGGTTGTCTCAAACTCTTCAGCATAGTTGTTCTCAGGCTTTCAGAGCACTTGATCTTGATCAATTTAGCTGAGACAACTCCTCTGGACAACTCTCCTGATCAGTATATTTAATCTTTTTGCATCAGAGCACTTTATGCATAGAGTTGACTTCTCTGGACAACTCTCCTGATAAAAACCTTTGTGTAGTCTTGTCCTTTTGAGCTAGGTAAGCTTGTTCTTGCATATGGCTAGCTTCTTTGGACAACTCTCCTGATCAGAACTTTATGAATATTTTCTCTGGACAACTCTCCTGATCAGAGCATCTTCATTGGACTTGTCCTTTTGAGCTTTACAATCTTGTTCTTGCATAAGAGCATCTTCTCTGGACAACTCTCCTGATAAGAGCATCTTAGATTTCATAGGGTGTCCTTGCTCTTAAGTGATTGTTCCAGAATTTGAGCCTTGAGGAGACTTGATCTTGATCATTTTCAAAGCATCGGTTCCCCCTCAAATTGTGCATCTGATTGTCTAAGAGCTACCTAACATTTCAGCTTCTCATCTAGCCTATAATCTATATGTTCTAACAATCTTAGAACATATTTATATTGACTTAGGCATGTCTCAGGGGGTTTTGGTATTAGATCAAAACATATCTTATTTTATTCCCAACACGACTAAATGGTTGACATCGTCCGGCTAAGTTTGAAATGAATCTTCTGAGGTAGGCCAACTTTCCTTGTAGGCTTTTAAGCTCGTGAATGTTTCGAGGTTCCGGAATCTTTAAGATTGCATCAATCTTTGCTTGCTCGATTTCAATCCCTCGCTGGCGAACCACAAATCCAAGAAACTTTCCTGATTTGACTCCGAATGCACACTTCAAAGGATTCATCCTAAGCTGGTAACGCCTCAAGCGTTCAAAAACAACCCTCAGGTCTTGGAGGTGATCATTCCTCCTCTTTGATTTTACGACTAAGTCATCAACGTAACATTCAACATTCTTGTGAAGCATGTCGTCGAAAATCCTTTGCATGGCTCTTTGGTATGTTGCGCCTGCATTCTTAAAACCAAATGGCATCACTTTGTAGCAGTATATTCCTTTTGGGGTACGAAAAGCAGTGAGCTCTTCGTCTTTTGGCAACATGCGAATTTGATTGTAACCTGACGACCCATCCATGAAACTTAGAGCTTCATGACCCGTTGTTGCATCGATCATAAGTTCGGAAATAGGTAACGGGAAATCATCTTTGGGACATGCGACATTCAAATCCCGAAAGTCAACACACACACGAATCTGTCTGTTCTTCTTTCTCACCGGGACAATGCTCGAGATCCATGTAGGATACTTTACTTCTCGGATGAAACCTACTTCAATAAGCTTGTTCACCTCAACTTCAATTAACGGAACAAGATCTGGTCGGAATCGGCGTTGAGTCTGCTTGACTGGTCGAACTCCCTTCTTTACTGAGAGATGGTGTACTGCTACTTTCGGGTCCAGTCCCGGCATCTCTTTATACGACCATGCAAATACATCTCTGAACTCACGTAGTAGTTCAATGTAAGTTTCTTCCTCATCATCGGACAATAAAGCACTCACATAGATTGGTCGCGGGTCGTTAACATCGCCCAAGTTAATTTCTTTCAACTCATCAATAGTTGTCTTGACACCCTCTTCGAGTTCTGGAGGAGCATCCTCTGCATCCACTTCCTCCACTTGAACATCTTCGCATTCGGTGATGTAATTCACAGTTGCGATGTCTTCATTGTATTCATTTGTTTTCGTAAGGTCCACACGTGATCTTATTCGACCATCTCTTCCTCTAACGTGGATCGTTTGCATAGTGTTGATAACATCAAAGACGTACCCTTCTCTGATCATTCGAGTGATCCTTCTTTGTGCCCTTTCCATATCTTGTGGCACTTGCTGCTGAATGTTGTAGGTACTGACAAAATTGGAAGAAGCTACACTCTCTGTATCATCTTCTTTGTCGCTATACTCGAGAACAATGGTTTGCCTTCTGGCTTTGGATACACCCCCATATGCTATTGTCAACATATGCTGCCTCTTCATGCGGGATTGCTTTGAGCTCCGAACTCTGGAAACACCCAACTTTTGATGATGGGTTTGTGGCCCGAGTCTATCAAAGACTGAGGGGCGTTTCATCTTCTTACTCTTCTTGCTAGCAGACTTCCCAAGTCTCTCAAAGACCGAAAGTCGTCTTACCTTCTTACCATCTTCATCGAACGCATCATTGGTCGATGAGTATTCTTCTTCAGAAATGTGGTTGGCATTGGCTCTTTTAATTGCAATGCGAACCGGATTCTTTGTGGTATAACCAAGTCCCATTTTGGTACTCTTTACGGCATAGCCGCTCTTTCTCAACATTTTCTGGGTGTCATTAAGTCCATGTTCTGACTGACTAATAACCTTCCCCAATGCACAGTTTTCCCGTGTATCATACCCGGCTTTGACTAAGAGCTTGTAAGCTTTAGGACCGTAAAACTTTGTAACATCATGTCCCATTACCTCTCCATGTTCCACCTTAGGTCCTTGAGTAGGACGAACAAACCCCTTAATTGGCTGTGAAGATGGCTTCTTTCCATCCAGTTTAGTTAACGGCAATGTTAACTCCTCCAATGCCTCAACAATAGAGGGAACTGATTTGTTCTCTTTGAGACGAGATGTTGATGCCTCCTTGCAGTCCTTCCGTGTTGGACCTTCCTCGTTCTTTGATTCTTTCGCACCTCGAAAGAAGTATTTGGCATCAGCAAAGTACGACTCTGCCTCTGTGAAAGGTTTATCATCTCCGACCACTGTTTTCACAACCCCTTGACTAAAGTATTTGAAGCATTGATGTAGGGTAGAAGGAACCACACCATTTTCGTGCAGCCACGGGCGCCCTAGAAGCATGTTATATGAAGTCCTGGCATCTATGACGTGGAGAGTTACAGTCGATGGCATCCCACCAATTAGCAAGTCCAACACTATGGTGCCAAGGGCCCTCTGTCCTTCCTGATTCAACCCGTGTATCATCAGCCGACTGCCTGCGAGTTCATCCATATGTATCTCCATCTTTTTCATCACTCGTAAGGGTAAAATGTTTACCCCGGAACCTCCGTCAATCAATATCCGATTCACTTTCTGCTCTCGAGTATGGCCAACTACGAATAGTGGCCTGTTATGGGATTCTGAACCAAGCATTAAGTCTTCATCTGTGAAAGCTATCGTTGAAAAACAACCATTAACTTTGTCATCGAGACCATCGTTGGTCTGAGGTCGTTCATCATCTTCCTCGCTGGTCATATGGCAAGAGAGGTCTCTACATGCGCTGTTGTTCTCAACTGTGACAGCATTTGCCGTTGTCTCACTATCCTCTAGCAAGATCTTTCCTTCCTTGGCTAGCTGCATAACTTTCTCCTTGAATATGAAACAGTCTTGGATTGGATGCCCTACCAACCGATGGTATTTGCAATACTTTGGGTCATCCGTTCGCCCAGCTTCATCCGGTCGTTTCATTTCTGGTAATTCGATGAGGTCATTCTTGATCAGGTCATCGAACATTCCGGGGATGTCAGAGTCTAGGAATGGATACTGTTTTTGTTGTAATTCCCTCAGACTTGTTCTCCTTTGCCCCCATTCTTGGGCGACGCCTTTTCCTTTACTCCCCGTATCAGTTTCACCCTTTTTGAATTTGACAGTAGTAGCGGTCACTGCCATGGATTCTTTATTCGAATCTTTAGTGAAAGGTTTGCCCCCTTTCTTAACTTCCTGCTTGTCTTTGAACTTCCAAGGCTCCTGAGTTGGCGGCCCTCCAGCTCTGGTTGTAGACATACTCAGCTCCATGTCGTGAGCTTTAGTCGCCAAATCCTCGAACGACCTTGGCCGAATCGCTTGTAGGATATATCGAAGACCCCACTGCATTCCTTGAATACACATCTCGATTGCCGAAGCTTCGGTCAATCTATCCTTACAATTCAAACTTAAATTCCTCCACCGGTTTATGTAATTTATCACCGATTCCTCCTTTGATTGATGAGTGTTCGTTAATTCAATCATGCTCACCGTTCTACGAGTGCTGTAAAACCGGTTGAGAAATTCCTGCTCCATCTGTTCCCAACTATCAATCGAGCTAGCTTCCAAATCGGTATACCAATCAAATGCGTTGCCCTTTAAAGAGCGTACAAATTGCTTTACCAAGTGATCCCCGTAAGTGCCGGCATTGTTGCAAGTCTCTAAGAAGTGAGCAATATGTTGCTTTGGATTGCCCTTGCCATCGAACTGTTGCAACTTTGGAGGTTGATAACCAGCTGGCATCTTCAATCTGTCAATCCTCTTCGTGTAAGGCTTGCTGTAGGTGAATGAGGACTTAGAATTTTCCTCCAACTTATCTTTGATTGCCCCAAGTATGATTTCTTTCAATCGGTCAACGGGCACCAAACCATCGGGAGAAACTTGTAAATCTTTAAGAGTTTGGTCAACTTCCATTGGCTGGCGTTCACCAGACGTCTCAGCATCATGCCCTTCGACTTGCTTTCCTTTGTCTGTATTGCTCATCAATTTAGCAATCCGAGCATCTTGTTCGTGAACATGTTTCGTTAGTCCTTCTATGGCTCGAGTTAAGCTTGACAATTGCTCCTCAATAGTCGTAGTGTCTGTTGCCATTGCTGAGGCTGTGCTTGAATCTGAGGAGCTTGCTGTGGAACGAGTAGGGGAACATGCTGGATTGTTCTCCTCATTCACAGTGTTGGGTGGTGGACCCTCTGCAGTAGCCTCCTCTGAAGAAGACGATGATTTCGAGCTTCTTGACATACTCCTCGTGACTACGTTCACGTCTTCAAAGTCAAGACCAGCTGATCCGGATGCAACACCTCTCTTAATCTTAATCTTGATTGGTGTCATCGTCGAGACTTGATTTGCTTGAAGAGTAGAGATGAGAGGTAGAGATTGTCCCACCGGGCGTGCCAATTTGTAAACACAAATTCGTGAATGAAATATAAAAATGCGAAAATGGTAAACGATTTTATTTAATTTCGGATTAAAACCGAGTATTTGCGGGTTACAATCTCTAATTTCTCCTCTAGATGGTTGTCTATACGACGAGGTGACACCTGACGCACCCGAACTTTTCGACGAGACTGGGGATTTATGCCTTCCAAAGAGTTGCAAGTACTTACTCCACGCTTACCACATACTTCGTGGGGGCGTTTCTAGGGGTGGCGTATCGATTGATCAATGGATTGCATTTTGGTCAAGGAAAACTGGAAAGTATCGTCAACCTCCCACACGGAGTGAGAAAAGGAGAAGTTGTCGTCCTAAGTCGACTCATAATCCTCTTGGGAGTCTTGGAGTCCATAAGCCATGGTCCGATGCAGAAGTTATTTTGTTCAAAACACTCAAGATTGAACCGGCCCAACAAGAAGAGACATATCTTGCTGCTCATTTAGCTTGTTGGCTTTGCATATTTACCCTTCCTAATGGTGAAGTGAATATGATACGTCCTGCTACTTTCAAAATAGCTAGTTTGATGGTTGTGGGTAAGACAGTTAATCTTGTTGTACCGGTCTTGGCTAATATTTACAGAGGTTTGAATCGGATTTCGCTGCACCCCGAACCGTCCCGAGCCCGATCTGCCTTTCCGGTTCATTTTGTGTACGTTTGGTTAGCCCGATATTTTAGGACTCACTACCCTGCTGTTCATGATCACCGTGCCCCTATAATGGTAAAGTATTCTGGAGAGAATAGTGCTAAGTACCATAACCCTGCGGAGGCTCGTAAACGGATTCATAGAGGAGAGTCTGCCGAATGGACATGCAATATGTTAAATCGGAAGCAAGTTATCTCTTATGTTGATATTCTAATGCCTGCAGAATGGGAGTTATAAAATTGAACTAAATGAACTAAATCTTTAATTAATAAAAATGAACTAAATCTTTAAAAACATATAAAATTAAAATTTAATTAACAGAAAAAATAATAATAATACAATAAAATTACATGTAAACCTTAAAAATATTTTAAAAAATTCAGCTAAATTTTAAAAATAATTTCTGATACTTTTGATTACGTGTAAACGTTGAAATGGAACAAATCAATTAAAATATCAAGAAAATAAAAAAAATGAAAATAATAATAATTAAAACTAAATAAAATCTGAAAAATAAATAAAATAAAATAAGGATTAACGTTTTTTTTAAATTAAATAAAATAATAAAGAAAAATCAACTCAATATTAAATTAAAAAATAAAATCTTTAAAAATAAAGTAAAACGATTTTTTTTTTTTATTTTATTTATCATTATTCGAATTTTTTATTTTAATTAATTATTTTTTACGATTTATTAAAAAAATTACGAATTTATTTATTTTTAATTGATTTTTGAATTTTTTATTTGAACAATTTATTTATTTTCTTTTTAAAAAATACTCGGAGGGTTTAATTTTAACAGAAAAAATCCTCATAATTCATATTTTTTCAAGTCTCCTCCATTTAGGAATAAATCATAATAATATATATAATTTTACAATAGATTTAAGTTGATTTAAAATACTCCATCCGTCCCACAATAACTTTCATACTTTTCTTTTTGGGACGTCCCACAATAACTTTCATACTTTCCTTTTCGGGACGTCCCACAATAACTTTCACACCCTTAAAATGGAAAACCCTTTATAAACTCCACCCTCACAATATCCTTAGGCTCCGTTTGGATGGAGGGATTTGATATATGGATTTCAAATCCATGATTCAAATCTACTCCCCTTGTTTGGATTAAAAATGAAATGAATGGATTTAAAATCCTAAGCATGTTTTTTTTAGTTAAAATTGAGAGGATTTTAAATCTTCTCTAAAACCGTGTCAATTGAAATCCATCTATTTTCAAAACCTTTAATTTAAAATACCTCCTCAAATCAAATCCCTCCATCCAAACACAACCTTAATTTTACACAAATGTCATTACTTTTTCTTCACACATACACAAAAGTCAACTCATTTCTTTACTTTATACATAAAGTTTTACAAAATTACCCCTTAAAACTCCACTCATTATTACACTTTCTTAATTTACGTGTCCACCTACATATGAAAGTTAATCCAGGACGGAGGGAGTACTTGTTCAAGATTGATTGTGACAATGATTTAATCTTTTGTGTTGTAACCTTATCATTCAACTTGCGTGTGCGCATTAGCTCGTCCACATGACCACCTTCTTGTTGAACCCAAAACATTTCCAACTTGTCGAGTAAGCTTAAAGCTTCTTCACATGAAACTTTTTTTACTTCTATGCTATCATCCTCTGGATTATTTCCCTCATTTTTTTGCATAATTCCTTCAATAATTTCTTCATCCGTTAAAGCATAAACAATTTGTTGCTCATTTGGATGATTAAGGAAAATATTCATCTCCATCTTGGTGTAGTGAAGATCTTTTACCTGACTTTTCAACTCTTTAAGTAGTTTTTTATTCTCCTCATCCATTTCTTTTGCAACTTGCAACTCGTCAACTTCAACGGTCCGAATTTTGCAGTGCTTAAAGCAATTCTCGATCGTCCTTGGTTTCACATCTATCGACCATGCAGCAATTGCATTTATCATTCCATCGAGGAGAGAGATCTTTGACGGTTCCAAAACACGATCCTCGATTCGTTTCAAAAGTAGACGATTAAATCGCTGACGATAATAACCTTTAAAATTTCTAATGATTACCTGCATCACATGGTTGAATCTTGGAAGTGTTATTTGGTGGTAAGAACATAACATTTGTGTGGTGAAGTGGCGGGAGATGTTCTTTCTTCCCATGAGCTGTACAATTATCCAAAAGAAGCAAGACATTTCTGTCTAAACGACTATCAAACCACTTTAGCCATTCAACAAAGAATAAAGATGTCATCCATGCATTTGAATTTGCTCGATAAGTGCAATTGAGAGTAGAACGGTTAACATTCTTCAAGCATCTAGGATTAAGAAACTTACCAATGATCCAAAGAGGAACTTTGTCAAATCCATTACCATTGGTGCAAATGACAATTGTAATTCTCTCTTTGTTTTGCTTTCGTCCCTCGAGTTGATTCGTTGCAAGAGAATTGTCAGCTTGCATTCGATAAAATAAACATGTTTCATCCGTGTTGTAAATATCCTTCCAATCCCATTTATCCAATTCTTCTCTTATATATTGATGGCAAACTTGCTTCAATTTTCTCCATATCAACTGAGCCACTCTCCACGAAACGCCGAAATGACTGAATTGCATGTCGATGCTTGAACTTCTCTAACCACCCATTAAAAAATTCAAATGAAATTGCTTCTGGATAGAGACTCTTTAAGAATATGCGGCCCTTCTCCTTGAGTAATTCACCACTAATATTGACATGCTCTTGGTTGCATACAAACCATTCATAAAGAGACGACTCCATCAATGGGTACTTCAACGGTCTCAAACGTTTTGCATTTGGATTAGAAAGAGCCTGACACTCGCGCGTGTACATAAGAAATTGACTTTGGTGTAATGTTACATGGACGGGGTGGGTTAATGTATAAGCAACTTCCATTCTATTTTTAAGTGGCCTAATACATTTCTAAAATACACGTAAGAAAAAAAAAATTATTAGGCTACTATTAATAATATTTTACACAAATTCAATTTTTACCAGTTGTAAAGGTTGCAGGCTTGCTTGCTGATCCATCTTTACCTCATTCTCCTACCATTAAGTTAATTTTTTTGTGTTAAAAAATGTTAATCTTCTTTTACTTTTTATTAAAAATAGAAAGAAAAAAAAATCAGTGAAAACAAAAGGATATAGGAAAGAAAAGGAAGGAGACAAGAACGAATTCTGAAGAGATGTCAATGATGGAGAGAAAGGGAACTCCTGCAATCTGAAAATTTGTGCGGAACAGTCTAACGTACTATAAGTTAAAACTTTATTATATATATAAATTGTGACAACAAATTTTCAAGAGATTCTTCTATGTGATCATCCAAATTTATAGAAGTGGGAAAATTCCTAAAATGTCAAGACAATTCCTTTCTTTTATTAAAAATAAAATTTAATGGTGAAAACTCGAATCTATATCGTATGGTTGAACTTTTGAAGTGCAATATGAGATTATGGCTCACGGTGAAAGTGAAAGCTTTGAAGGAAATAGAGCTTCAGCTGACGGACTAGATTTTGAAACCAAGTGAATGTCTTAAGGGTATAACAAGAGGAAACATAATGGGAAATTGGTATGATGCTAATATGTGATAGTTTGCACACCTTTTTTTGGAGAAAGTTTTATAGCTTATGGGTAATGGGTATCAACGAAGGCCAAAGGATATTTGAAGGGAAAGGAAGGAGATAAATCCCGCTCACTAGTGACAAACAAATTTTCAAGAGATTCTTCTGATGGATCATTCAAATTTTATTTTTTTATATATATTCTGAAAATTTGTGAGTCTGTATATAAGTTAAAATTTTAAAATAATCTTTAAATTAATATGTTTACATAATTTTAAATTTTAATTAAAAATCTAATTTAATTTCTAAGTTTATATTATAATTATAAATGTAATTTAAATTCTAAATTTCAACTGAAATTTTATTTAATTTCTATTTTTCTAAAAAAAAAAATTGTAAAAATGTGTAATTGTTGAAATAGGCGAAGCTTGCTACACCCTTTCATTGTGGCCTAGCCTTCAAAGAGATGCTCATATTTAGAAATAGACATCATGTTAACACAAATTAATTCCAAAAAAGGTTGCAATTCAAACAAGAATTATAAAATTGTACGGAGGAATAATATTTTACTACAAATTTTACACAACTACAAAATTTTCCCGTGCGTAGTTTTTTTTATAAAGGTTGCAGGCTTGCAGCTCCATCTTTATCTCATTCTCTCTACAATTAAGTTAATCTTTTTTTGTGTTAAAAAAAAGTTAATCTTCTTTTACATTAAAAAGGAAAAAAGAAGGATATATGGACTCCGAAGAGATGCCATGGAGAGAGAGAGAGAACTCGTAAGCCGTCTAGTCTCGTGAATTTAATTTCTAACTATAAATGTAATTTAAATTTTCTAAATTTTCATTGTAATTGATTTTAAATATAATATAATTTTTAAACTTTAATCTATATATATATAATAATAGCATAGTATACTAAAAATATTTTCCCGCCCATTTTTTAGATACTATTTTTGGAAATGGACTTTTGGCTTTCTCTGGAAGTAAACTATTCAAATTCTAGGTTTACACTCCCTTCTCTCTCTTTAATGTTTACAAATTACTGAAAAGTGAGAACACCGTTTTGAATTGAAAACATAGTCTCATTTCTTGCCTGAAATAGGGCCAAATTTCTGAAAACACACAAATCATATGCAGATCTGCTACAACTCTTCTTCAAAAGTTGCGCACATCACACAGAAGAGGCCAACGCAGCTTGAAGTCTCACAACACCACTTCTCCCTTGGGTCGCCGCTCACGCCTCGCTTGAAACCAGCCCCCTTCTCTTCTGCAAAAATCACGCCTCCACGGCGGTGGGCCCACCGCAACAAGAAGCCGCCTGCCATAGCCGTTTGGTCGCCCACCTCGCCTAAAGTTGTTTTGACCTTCGCCACACATGAGCCGCGAAACCGCTATCGTCAAACCTCCACAGCAGATCCGCAAATTCCACAGTGATTATGTTCATTTTTGTTGTTGCCGTCAATTAATGTTATTCAAATGTACTCCCACTGCTTCTATCTTATGGTTCTATCTCATGGATTTGTTGGTGGTAGGTTTAGGCTGTCGATGCATTTATATATCATCGTTTATTTTTATTTTCTCAACTTCTTGAATATTTTGTTTACCCAATCGATCTGTATGTGATCTTTAATTTTCAGGTTTTCTCATTTGAACACATATCTTGTGTTTGCTCTTTTAAGTGTTTGATGTTTTTCCCGTGACAGCTACTTTTTTTTAATCAAGCAAAAGCCATATATTGAATAGTGAAGGTTCCATATAATGGATTACAAGATCAATATATGGAGGTACCAATAGTACCAGAACATAGTGCAATAAATAAAATTATGAATCTAAGAAACATAGAAGGAAAGAATTGTATCCTATCAGAATTGCCTAGAGCTTCTACCATTCGTGTCTGTATGTATATGGAGTATCAAAATGTGGCATTCAACTAGGGAAAGTGGTCCTTTTTGGTTTCTTTCCTGCTCTAAAAAAATTGTGGGTACGCAGTTATAGGTGAAGTCTTATATATACACAAAATAATGTATATATGGCCACTCATCAGTTTTGAGCTATATTCATGCGAATTTCCTGTGGAAAACTCCCACCTTCTCAGGTATTTTCTGGATGCGGTGAAATCATGGAAATTCGTATATATGATACAGGACTAGAAAGGCGGTATGAAGGTAAGCTTACATGCTACCTCATTTACTTTTTTTTGGGGATGAATTTTTCGAATGCCCCGCCCCTTCCTCAATCCTGGTCACATTATGGATGAGAAGGTATCATGAGGCAAGAACATGATGGATACTTTCTTCCTACTTATGCCTTTTTTTTATGATTTTGGCAGGGATTTTGCTTTGTGAGGTTTGCAACAAAAGAATCTGCGGCCAAAGCTATGAGGGAGATATCTGGAACAATGGTGAGAATTAACTTTAATTTATGTGCGAATGTTTCTTCAATGGGAAATATTGTTCTTGAAAACTGATCAGCTTCTGAATCTTCTTGAGAAACTCGATATTTGACTCATTTGCTACTTTGTGCAGCAAGTGATTGTAAATGATGTTTTGCATTCCCATTATGTTAAACTTACCTAATCACATGCCAACTGAATATAGATCAGTTCGTGTGAACTTAACAGTTTTAGGGAATTCTATGCCTATAATTTTAGAATATATGCTAGCATGGGAGGAGAAAAGGCTGCTAAAGCTTGGTATTATGTAGGTGTCTGAGAATATATGCTCAGACATGACACATGAACTTTCCGTACTACAAGCTTAAAGGATCTGTCAGGTTGAGTTAAACTGAGTTCAAGCATCTTGATTCTATTATACATGTAGGTCTCAATAGCTAAAAAGTTGCGTTAGTAAATCATATTAATAGAATTATTCCTGTGAATGGTTTTATATTCAACTGAGATTAAACGAGTTCAGGACGAGCCGATACCTGCTTAGCTGGTATAGTTAACTCATGTTAACTCTTCCGCCTAGGCTCTGGGACAAAAATGTGCCTTTCTTTTCCTTGAATTTAGTACCCTCTGCATTACTTTAATCTGTTTAATAACAATAATTTGTCATGATAAAGAAGCTGATAGCCACACTGGGGTGAAGTTGGGAGTACTGGAAAATAGACTCTTATTTTTTTGGCTAGACTGCATCTATTTGTAAGATCACCTCATCGATGTGATGTATGGATGGGATTAACTGATTTCCTGATTTATGTTTGTTAATGCAATTAGAAGCCTATTTTTTGTTGATATCTCCATATTTTAATTTTCAGCTAGATGGAAAAAAGATTGGGGTTCTCCCATCAACTGAGCAGGATAAAAGATACTTCGGAAATCTCAACAAAGGTTTGCTTTCTCACATTTCCTTACTTTTTTCCCTGGTAGTTTCTTATCTGTTTTTTTGTGCATTACTGAATTTTTTCTTCTCTCAGCTTGGAGTACTGAAGAATTCAACAGAATTGTGCTCCAGGTACACTTCTTTTGTTTTCTGGGTTACCTGCTGGATTTGTGTAATTTCTAATGATGTTCGCTTCCAAAATAGGTCCTCTCAGTGTCTGTCTGTCTTACCAGTCAATTATTTTTCCTGTACTATAGGTTTTCCCTGACATTGAATCCATTGATCTCCAAATGCTGAAAGACGTGCAACCGGGTCAAAAGCAATGAAACCGTGGTTTTGCCTTTGTCAAATTTTCCTCCCATGCTGAGTTTTTTTCATTCTCGCCTAAATGCTAGAATCTTAAAATATTATTTAGGAATTTTGGATTGGATGAGGAACTGGATTAATGGTTTTTTGTTGCTCTTAACTGCAGAGTAAATGAGGAAGCTGTTACCGTCTGACAGAGGAAACAATTTTTTTCAGTAAAGCATTTAATATTTAAATTCATTAGTGATGTTATGGTTCTTATACATGATAAGATTTTTACATGCATACTTTTTTTTTTTTTAATTCAAATAAAGTCCTCTGATTTCTTTTACCGTATTTGATTTTGGTTTTAACTCGGTTAGTATATAACTATATATGTTTCAAAACATACGCATAAGCAATTTAATTTTCGATATTTGTTATGATATCATTACTAAATATATTTGAACTTAATGTGTTGTTCATGAGTAAATGTTTGTATATATTGCATATTTTTAGCTCAAAATCAAGTATAATGTTTTCAGGTGGCTACTAATAATGTTGACACAGTAGATAATCAAGTTCTTGATTGTAAATCTACTGTAAGTGGGATGCAATATTGCAATGGGTGACAAAGGAGGTGTGCATTGCCAAATCTTGCTAGCTGCTACATGTGTACGCGTGATTTTGCTTCATTGTCTGTCCAAATTTTCTACTATTCCTGCTCTTAAAAAGACATGCCTTCACTCACTAGAATTTTACAGAAAGATATTTGTTTATTGGCATTAGGACCAATTGAAATTGCATAGCATCAAATAGTCCACAAAAAACTCATTGTAGAAAGGAAAATGCCACTAGGCTTCTCTTAGCCTTCCAAATATTGAATAAACTGATGATTAGAACGTGTATAACCATATTGGGCCTGATATGCTCATTGAAAATTAACTTTGTGAATAAGTGGTATCAATATATAAAATTAAATTTCTAATTGTTGCAGTGCAGGATTACATTTTAAAGTATATTTGGATTTTTCTGATTTGATTTATATTTTAATATTTTTATTTATTTCATTTTTGAGTCCACATATTTGGAATAATGTTTAGGACTTAGTGTTTACAATCTTTTTTTTTTTTAATTTTCTGGCATCTGGAATTGTGATTTGTATAAAATTACTATTTACTACGTATTCTAAACAATTACTGTATACTATATGTACAGTGAGCTACCCTTTAACATGTAAGTGTTTTTTTCCTTTTTCTTTTGGGACAATATACAATTTTGTGTAAATTGAATTAATGACAATTTTAATTATATTAGTTGAAATCATACGTGAAGGGAGATAGTTCAAGTGGTTAGAGTATCACTAAATATTAAACATTTTTAAAAATATAACGTAAAAACAAACACTTAGAATATACTGTAATATTTTTTTTTTTAAAATGATACTTATACATTTATAAGCCGTGCATCGCACGGGTGAAATACTAGTTGTGCTTTAAAAGCATATATGTACAAAAAGGGCAGCGAAAGGAAACCATTTGTTGTTGTATAGTGAGGAGTGATTAAACAGGGGGTGTCACGTGCTGAGCGCGTGATCAGTTGAGTTGGGCCTGTTAATTCTTTATGGCCCAATATTTGGGTATCTTCAGATGGGCCTATTAATTATTTCTGGCCCAATACATCAAATTTGTTTTCAGATTATTGTCTGCGCGCACAAAATTTCAGCTTCGAAATTCTAGTATCTTAATAGGTGTGTGATAAATATATACAGTACTGTATAATGGAATATATAATAGAATATAGGCAAATACTTGTATGTATCAGTTATATATACATGTAACTGGTTCAATTTTCTATATGGACGTGATGTTATCTATAGGCTATGAATTGAGTTTTTAAATAAGTTACAGTTGTTTGCCCCCTCTTTTTTATGAATTCACTTCAATTTAAAAATATATATATTACCCTTTTATCAATTAAATTACAACTCATTAAAATTATAATTATACGCCCGCCACCGAGTCATCACTCACCAATGAATCACAACTGAGATACCACTAAGTCACATATTATACTGTTTTTTCATTTTTGGAAAAGAATTAGGGAAAAACTATGAATATTAAAAAAAATCTTAAAATTTTTTTTCAATTTTTTTTTAAATGACCAAATTTTCGAGAATATATATATATATATATATTTTAAAAGGACGTTGATAAAAGTATGACAGGTTGCTATAATGTATTGATCTGATTGTGATAAGCTCTCCAGTACAATGGTTGCAATTAGACATTTTACAATTGAATTTCAATCTTTATTTGCTAAAAATCCAATCAATATTGTGAACTCTCTGTTGTGTTTAATTTTTTATTTTTATTACATGTTGATTAAATATACATTGATGTCACTTATAATATTTTATGATAATTTATCTAATATTACTAACTTTGTTTTATCAAATCAAGTTCTTGATATGACACACACCTCTCAAATTGCTTGTATAGTAGTATTAGTTTAAATATAATATAATATTAGTTCATATATTGTATAGTTTTACTTTGTCTAGTTTGTTCAAGTATATCAACAATTATTATTTATTCTTTTGCTATTAGACTCAGTAGGATAATATTAGTTCATATACAATATATTTTTAGTTCACATACAGTATAGTATTAATTCATATACGATATAGTATTAGTTCATATATAGTATAATATTAGTTCACAAACAAACAAATTATTGTCTCTTGCATTTTTTGTGTATAATTTTGTCCATTTGCTTCTAATTGTAGAAAATAAATATGTATTTTAATGATTTAGTAGTTGGAGATGTAATTAGAAAGGAAAATATAAACTAATATTATATTATATGTGAACAAGTACTATATTATATATGAACCACTATTATAAATTTTTTGAGTTTAGGGCCTATATTATATCATATATATTGCGAAATTAGAAAACATTAAAACATTTTTTTTTTGGAAAAAGCCAAGTGATTAATAAGAATCAGAGTATAAGGGGTACTTAACCCTTACAATAAAAAATGATAATCCCTCTGTCCCGTGATTACTTTCACATGTAAAGTGACACACAAAATAAGAAAAGTGGATTTAGTGGGGATTTTGAGGGGTAACGTTGGAAACTTTTATATATAAAGTAAAGAAATGAGTTGACTTTTATGTAAGTGTAGAGAAAAAGTAATGACATTTATGTAAAATTGAGGATATTGTGAGTGTGGAGTTTATAAAGAGTTTTTCATTTTAATGGTGTGAAAGTTATTGTGGGACGTTCCAAAAAAGAAAGTGTTAAAGTAATTGTGGGATAGAGGGAGTACAAAACAAAGAAACAGTAAAAGAAAGCAGCAAAAGAGAGTTTAGATTACTCAATACACAACAAAGGGTTCTTTAGCCAATCTTCCCTGCTGTAGCGTGTTTTCCTTCTTCCTCTTATTTTAATCCATCTCCAGATTCTTCTGCAGCTCAACTCAAAAGCACTCATCTAGACTTTGGTGCTCACCTTTGAAAATTGCAGAGTTCATGCAGTATCAAATTCCCCAAAGAAATCCCATCCAAATAGAGTGGAGAATCGAACCGTATATCTTGAACAAATGATTATCTCACACAAACCAACTAGACTGCTGCCATACTCATCTAAGAGTTGAATTAATTAATAACATATTCAATTATTTGTAAAAAAATATGTTACATTTTTTATTAATATGATGTTACACATTTCGGTTATGATGACTTTCACTTTTAAATAATATTATTTGACAATTTTAAGGTATACAAAACAATAATTCTATTAAGTTAAAAAGTATTACTCCATATTTTTTTAATAATATTGTGATGCACTTTTTAGTTATATTGATTTAAACTTTTTAGTTATATAATGTATCACTTTTGAGTTATAATTAAAAATACTTTTAAAGAAAAGCATATAACAATTTTCAGTAAAATATGAGTATAACTTTTCAGTTATCATAACTTGCACTTTTAACTAATATAATGATGTGCTTTTTTAAAAAAGTAGAAAATACAGAATAATCTACATTAGACTACCACAATTAAAGAAATACACAACAAAATATCAAATACTAATCCAACATAAAATCCACACAAAATATTCAGTAGACATTGCCAAAAAAATTAACAACAAATCAACATCTAAAAACATGATTACTTCTTCTTGGCCATTGTCTTCCTTGCAGCTACAACTTTCTTCCTCTTCTCAGTTCTACTAGCAATCAAGGTAGGTTTGTTTTTGTAGAAAGATAACACTTTAGCTATGACATCCGATCTGCATTGATTTATATTTGACAGCAAAATACTTGCACAAAATTCCGCCCTCAAAATATTTCTCACAGCTTTCTTCAAGAAAAAAAAAAAACATTAAAACAAGAAAAAAAAATATAATATTGTAAAAAAAAAAATAAGTATAAGGCAAATTAGGGAATACCTTGTTCAAATCAATTGTATCATAAGGAACACCATTAAAATGTTTGATATGGTGCATCAAATAAACACCACAATCATCCACACTGCTCTTCAATGATTTCCAATGAAAATCAACAATATCAAACTCAAAAGATGCAATTTTAGAAGCTTTTTCATTTTTCTTCTCAATTAAAACAGTAGTCAATAGATCAACCTACAAAAAAGAAGATAAAAATAAATAATACAACTAACACAATTAACATAAAAACATTTAATAATAAATAAAAACATATCAAATGATTCGCCATATCTGTGAAACACATTTCATTTAACTCATCTTCATATGCTCTATTATCAAGATAGTGCACCTTACTATCATCAAAGTTAATACAGACAGCAACATAATGATCATGAATGCAAAAGGGAATGAAGATCTGAATTAAAATACAAAAATATTAGCACAAATACCATAAAAATAATAATAATATTCATTTTAATAAAAATGACATTACCAAAGAAACTGTATCAGTGGTGTCCTTCGATACAGTGATCCATTGCCTATAAGATTCTTTTACTTCCTCACACATATTTGACCAATCAAGATCATTCTTTATGAACCGTTGCAAAGAACCCTACATAAATAAAAATAAGGTGTTTCAATTTTCCGTAATGAAGTGTTACACTTTTCAGTAATAAGGTGTTGCACCTTTTAGTAATGCAATATTACACCTTTCAATAATGAAGTGTTACACTCTTCAGTGAAAAGTGTTACACATTTTAGTAAAATGGTGTTGCATTTCTAATTAATATTAGAATTTAATTTGCTGAAACTAAAACTTACAGAATGGTCCACATTAAATATATAACGCTTCACTCCATCTTCAAGCCAACAGTCATGGTTCAAAATCAAAGACCAAGCATTCACAACACATTGTATAATCCATCTCCCCGGAATTAAAGAAACGACATCAGACTTCTTGATGTAATTAAACACATCAAAAACGAAGAAGTGATCCCTAAAAGATAAAATTATAAACAAAAATTAGTTAATTATAACAATGATAAATTTTAGAATAAACAAAAAAAATATATGAATACTTACATTCTCAGAGCATCATCATCATACTCACAAAAGCAAAAATCAACAACCTCCTTATGAGTTTGTAACATTTGTGAAAGAAAACGATGACTAAAGCTCATATACTTAGACATGTAACCAAGAGAATCATTTATCAACCAAAACGGGCTTTCAGAATCAGAACCAACATTTTTAACCTTTGGAACAATAGAATTAATAACATCAGCAACCTCGTTATCACAACCATCCCTTTGAGAATCTTCTTCATTTTCAGTATAATACTCCTTATCATCAAGAACCAGATTCGCACCTTCATCAACAACCTTATTAACACCTTCACCATCACCACCAATATCACCTTGATTAGACACAATATTAACTGCAACTCCAACACTGACAACCTTACTAAGACCTTCATTAGCCGAAACATTAACAACAAACTCATCACTAACAACCATCTCTTCTATGACACTTTTGGTCCAACCATATTGAGAAATATCAACATGTTCATCTTTTGCACATTCTAATGCAAGTGGATTAGTATTGAATTTCTTCTTCACATCAACATCTTCCTCTCTTGCACATTCAATTGCAAGTGGAGTTTCACTAAGAGGAGTTTTTCTTTTGCTTTGTTTTAATTTCTGAAGAGATTCATTAAGACAAAGTTTCCCCTTAGCAGAACCAGAACCCCTACTTGCACACTGTTTAGACCTCATATCTAATACAAAGAAAAAACATACACTTATTAGTTATATAAATCATAAATCTTTAGGAAAATCATCCTAAATTGTTCAATTATATAAACATGCATCTTTCATATATAACAACATACACTTTTTAATAATATAAACATACACTGCTCAGGTATAAAAATAAACTATTTAAAAAAATAACTCAATTTAGTTCAATTATATAAACATACATGTTTGAGGTATAACAACATACACCTTTTAATAATATGAAAATACACTTCATGTATTAATTCACATACAAAAACAGAACATGTATAAATGAAAACGAAGAACAAATACAAACAAAAACTAAAAAATACATACCATAAACTAAGGGTTTTATACCAAATAAGTATAAAACGAAGCTAATACAAAATAAATTACTTAAAAATATAACAAAAACACTTAAAATGTACATACATACATATAGAAACAGGAAGAAAGTAAAAACCTAAGAAGATTAGGGTTTAAACAGAAAATGAACAAAAAAATATAGAAAAACAAAGATAATATGAAAGTGCAACAAAACAATACCTGATAGATGATAAGATGTCGATTATACTAAGATTATGCTTAAAAGAACAACATTTGTAGATTTTCTTCACTCTTGTACTAGCTATGACTATGGTTCAACTCTTGTGAGTCCTAAGAGATTAGTGGGATCTTTGGTTTAAGTATCTATTACGATTTCTAAGATAGTGAGGAGTTAGTAAAAGGACTATGAAAGAGATAAATAAAAGGATGAAGAAAACCCCTCTTAAATTTAAACCTTCAACCAGCTTGGACTCCTCCTAGCTTGATTAAATTGTGATAGATAAAAAAATGGATTCTCCCATACAAATGCACAAATTAATTGAGCTTACGAAAATGAAGAAGAGAAGAGAGTAGTATCGTAAAAGACTAAGGCATGTGGTATATATATTGAAAAAAATGGAGATAATAATAATAAAAAAAAAGTATGGAATTTGAAGGCAAAAATGGCCGGTCAAATTACAGTGTATGGGAGTTAGTGTGGAGTGTATGTATTCGAGTGGTATTTGGCCTCTTCTGCTACATGAAAATTAGAAATGCTTTGATGATTTTTATTTTTGAAATTAAATATCCTAATTATTATATATAAAAATGGACAAACAAATTACCAAGAAATTCTTCTGATGAGATCATTCAAATTTATAGGAGTGAGTAAATTCCTGTAATGTCAAGACAATTCTTAGCCTGATATTAACTTTATATTCTAATTATAAATATAATTTAAAATTTTGAATTTAAATTTATATTGTAATTAAATTTCTAAATTTTAATTGTAATTATAGATGTAATGTAATCTGTACGTATATTAAAAACAACCGTTAATATCCACTACCTATTTTTAAGTAGTAGGTTAAATATAAGCAACTTCCATTCTATTTTTAAGGAGTAAATTATTAGGTGGCCTAATACATTTCTAAAATACACGTAAGGAAAAAAAAATCTATTTTTACTACTAATTATTACACAAATTCAATTTTTAGCAGCGTATTTTTTTGTAAAGGAAAAGGAAGGGGACAAAAACGAATGGAGAGAAAGAAAACTCCTACCATCTGAAAATAAAATTTGTGCGTTATCACTGCTATGAGTTAAAACTTATTATAAATATAAATTGTGATAAACAAATTCCCAAAAGATTCTTCTAATGGGATCATCTAAATTTATAGGAGTGAGAAAATTCATGCAATGTCAAGACAATTTTTTTTTTTTTAAAATAGAGATGCCACTGATGGAGAGAGATGTGAATTCTGCAATCTGAAAATTTGTGCGAGACTCTAGCACACCCGTGATAAACAGAGTGAATTTCTGCAATGTTAAGACAATTCATTTCTTTTATTATATTTTGAAAATTTTAATATATTTCTTTTATTATATTTTGGAGTAATATTTAAATTAGTATATTTACATAATTTTAAATTTTAATTAAAATGTAATTTAATTTCTAACTTTATAAATGTAATTTAAATTTTTGAAATTTAAATTATAATTAAATTTAATATAATATTATTTCTGAATTTCAACTGAAATTTTATTTTATTTCTATTTTTTTTAAACTTTATTAAAATGTGTCTAATCTTTAGTTGTTGAAATAAGCGAAGTTTGCTACACACACTTTCATTGTGGCCTTAGATGCTCATATTTAGAAATAGACATCGTGTTAACACAAATCAACTCAAAAAATAAGTGTTACTAAATTTGACTGGATAAAATGTATATGCAAAAAGTACAAAAATAGTTAATATACATTACTAACTAACTTTGACCATCTGAAAAATATATTTATAATGTAAAATATATATGCGAAAGCACTAAATATTCATTACAAAATGTGTCTGCAGAGACCGTTTAATTTAAAATCAGATTTGCCATTTGAAATCTTGGAAAATGAATTTGTAATCTCATGCTTAGTTATCATTGTAGACATCGAAATTTTATTAAATTTAAGGGTTAATGTTATGTAAATTTTAATTTTAGAGATTATTTTTAAGTTATTCATTTTTCATAAATAGAAGGTTGAAAATAAATTTAGTCGGTTGAAATAAGTCACAAAATATTTCATTAGCTCCCTATCACCAAATTGTACGTATGTCAAATCATGTATCTTTTAGAAAGAAGAATTAATAGATTAACAAGAATCTAATCCACATATTCTTCGTAAAAATATGTTTATCTTATATTTTCTTTATTTTTATATGCATATTTATATTTACAGGTGTTATAATTTTTTTGATTTACAATCATATCTTCCGTAGTATTAATTTTTAGAGAATATTAAAATATATGGATGTGGTTTCACTGGTTTGGTTATATAGCTTTCAATACGTTAAACTAATTATGTAGGAAATTCAATTATTATTTTAATTTTTTGTGTTAAATTTAGATATATATTTGATCTAACCATTCCTATGGTTAAGGAGTAGATTATCATAAGTAAAAAATGGGGGAACTATTAAATGGCTGAGCGGCTACTATTGATAATATTTTACTACTAATTATTTCACAAATACAATTTTTACCAATGTATAATATTTTACTACTAATTATTACACAAATTCCTAAGATTCTGCTAATAGAACATGCATAGAATAATCCAAATTTATAGGAAATCATGGAACTCTGTATCTTGTTTTTTTTACAGACTATCCGATAAAATTTAATATAATATTAGTATATTTATATATTTTTAAAATTTAATTAAAAATCTAATTTAATTTCTAACTTTATATTCTAATTATAAATGTAATTTAAATTTTCTAAATTTTAAATATAATTGTGCTTTAAAAGCATGTATGTACAAAGGGAAGAGAAAGGAAACAATTTGTATAGTGACGAGTGATTACACAGGGGGTGTCACGTGCTGAGCGCGTGCTGAGTTAAGATGGGCCTGTTAATTCTTTATGGCCCAATAGTTGGGTATGTTCAGATAGGGCCTATTAATTGTTTCTGGCCCATTTCAATTTATAAAAATGAGTGAACTCATCCACCCTCAAATAACTACGTGACAGTCCTGTATATAAGTTAAAATTTCAATATAATAGGTAATGAGTGTGACTCTTATGTACCAGTTACATGTATGTAACTTGTAACTGTAACTGGATCCATATTAAAATATGAATATTAAGATATTACCTAAAAACCTATATTATGGATTGTTAGCCTAGTGTCCATCTTTTTTTTTGCTTTTTATTTGCAGTTTTATTTTATATTTTGGATCTAATATTTATTCACTTTTATTTTATACTAGTATAAGACCCGCGAATTTCGCGGGATTGGAAAAAAATTAAATTATTATAATAAACTAAATTTTATATAATTATTATTTTAAAATATATTTGATGATAATTAATGTATTTAAATAAGAGATTGAGTTGTCATTTATTAGTTTGTAGCAGTGTTATATAGATAATATGAGAGCGTGGTCAAATCAAAGAGAATAAAAAGAGAGAATAAAAAGAGAGAAAAAAAGTCGAGAAAAAAAGGGATAAAGAAATTTAAAAAAATAATTTTTATTTTTTTAAAGAATATTGATGAAAACTGTAAAGAATTTATAAGAGGAGAGGGTAAGGAGAGAGAAAATGTAAAAAAAAAAAGAGTAAGGAGAGAGAAAAAGTTGTCGAGAAAAGAGAGAGGAGGAGGAGGAGAGAAGTAAAAATTATTTTAAAAAATATAAAAAAAAATGTATAAAGAATAAATAAAACAATTATTAAAAAAAAACTGTCCAGAGAGAGAGGAAGAGAGAAAACTGTAAAAGAATAGAGAAAAAAGGGAAGGGAGAGAGAGGGAGAGATAAAACTGTAAAAGAATAGAGAAAAAAGGGAAGGGAGAGAGAGGGGAGAGAACAAAAAATAAATGTAAATTTTAAGAAAAATGAAGTTTTATTTTATTTTTTATTTACAGTTTTATTATTATTTTTACAACTTTAATTTTTGGATTTAATTTTTATTTGTATTTTTATTTTATTTTGGAATTTGGATTTAATTTTTATTTTATATTTTATATTTCCAATTTTAATATTATTTTTACAACTTTAATTTTTATTTGCAGTTTTATTTTATTTTTGTTTTGTTTTTACAACTTTAATTTTTTTTTCAACGGGTCTACTCAAAATTTTATTTTATTTAATTATTTTTTCATCTAAACCTTCAATTTTTTTTAATCATTACAATCTATTTTAGTTGCTATGAACATTGCCCTATTTATATGTGTTATGATGTTTGTTGATCTATATTATGATAGTATTAGTTTAAAAAGAGAATAATTTATTTGTTTGTAAACTAATACTATACTCTATATGAACTAATACTATATCGTATATGAACTAATAATATACGCTATATAAACCAAAACACGATTGTATATGAACTAACAAACTAGACAAAGTAAAACTATTCAGTATATGAACTAATACTACACAATATACGAAGTAATACTATACTATATTTAAACTAATACTATACTAGTAATTGAAGAAACGTATGATAAACTCGAAGTTATTAACTCGTGCAGTCATATGAAGAGCTTGATTTGATAAAATAAAGTCAATAATATTAAATAAATTATCATAAAATACTAAACGTAACATCAATGTGTATTTACTCATAACAAACATGTAGTAGAAAAATTACATAATGTCTAATTGTAACTGTTGTACTGAGGAGCTTCTCACAATCAGATCAATACATTATATCAATATTTCATACTTTTATCAACGTGCTCTAAAAAAAATTGAAAAAAAAAACTAATTTAATTGTTTTTTTTATTATTTATTTTGTATTTTTTCAAAAGTTTTTTTTTTTCCCGTAATTTTGATCATTTAAAAAAAAATCTGAAATTTTTTTATTTTTAAGATTTTTTTTTTGTAGTAATTTTTTCTGATATTCATATTTTTTAACGATAATTTCTTTCGAAAATTTAAAAATAGTACCATATATGACTCAATGGTAATTCAGTTGTGATTCATTGGTGACTCAGGTGTGGATATACCATTATAATTTTAGTGACTTGTAAGTAACTGAGGCTTATCTGAAAATTCAACCCATACTCCATGGTCCATGGGTATTATCCAACCCATTTAAAAAATTGAATCTAGTTACATACATGTAACTAGTACACATAAGTAATTGTCTAGTTGAATAAGTGTATTTTATATATTTCTAGATTTTAATTAACAATCTAATTAAATTTCTAACATATTGTAATTATAAATGTAATTTAAATTTAATTTATAAATTTCAATTGTACTCTAAAATGTAATTTAATTTCTAAATTTCAATTGTACTTTAAAATGTAATTTAATTTATAAATTTCAATTGTAATTATATTTAAAATCTAATAATTTTCAAGAACTTGTAAAAATGTGTGTAACCTTTAATTGTTGAAATAGACCAAGTTTGCTACACACAGTGATTGCGTCACCCACTATCAATAGTTGTACATTGCTTTCTCCAATATCGCCCCTTCTTCCCATATCTACACAAAAATGAAATTTTAATATTCTTAAGATTATTATATGGAGAAAAATATACTGTATAATTTGAATATGTTTAAATGAACTATGAAAGGTATAAATAAAAGTAGGTAGAAAAACTTTTACACTTAAACATTTCGTGAAATCTCTACAACTTGTAACTCCTTCTTGATTCTCCTATCACAAGTGTGACTATCAGAAATAAAGAAGGAAAGAGAAATTGTCTTGGTAAAGACTTATAAATATAAAAAAAATATATATATATTATATTATATATATGTGAAAAATTAGAGAAAAATGGAGAAGAAGAAATAAAATAAAAGTATGGAATTTGAAGATCAAAATGGATGGTCAAATTTAAAGTGCAGGGGAGGTGATGAGATATGGGAGTTGGTGGTTAGAGTGGGCTGTATTGGGCTGCCTAGTTCAATTTTTCTAATTATTTAAATTGCTTATTATTAAGATTTTAAGGTTTTTATTTTTTGGATAATTAAATCATTAATTTAATTAAATGCATAACCTTGAACATTACCTTCTTCTTTTAAATTCATTATACTCATTTTTTTGGGTTTGAATTTCTTGTGTGTTAAGTTATACTGAACAGTATACCAATGATGTATGATTATGAGAAGTGCTAATGTGTTAATTAGATTCTTTTTTCGAGATAGGATTAAAAGCATAATTTGATGATTTATGCAAAAGAATTTGTATCCATTTAGATGCCAACATGATAAATAGGGGCGGATGCAAGTATAAGCTGGGAGGGGCCTTGGTCCCCCCCCTCAAATTAATTCCAACTTCTATATATTATAGTATTGGTTAGATATTAGATGTGAAAATTTTTAATTTAAAAACCCTACTTAAACGTGTTTAAAGACATAACAAGACTATAAGTAATTTATAATTTATTCCAAGAATGGTTGAAACTTTAAAATTAATTATTTCAGTTAATTTTTCTTATACAAAAACATATTTTATGTTCCTATAATTAGTTTTTTTATTCGAAAATTGTGAATTAAGTAGGGGTACTTTATAAAAAATAAACACTTTGACTCGTTCTAGTAGAAGCTTTCTATTACTTTTAGCACATAAATTAAGAAATATGATAGAACAAGTAGGTAAAATAATATAATGAGATATGAGATAGAATAGTCTACTAAAAAAGAAAAGAAAAACTTTTTTTAGAATTGACGAAAAATGAAATGAGAAGCTTTTAGATGTCAAATAAGCCTATGATGAAAATCATGTTTATTATTGTTGGATTGGGATGGTATTATTAAGTAATACAATTATTTTTTTCTTCTTATAATTGTGTGATAAATATTTATTACTCACGAATTTGGCCCCCCTCTCGAGTTAATTCTGGGTCCGCCCCCGATGATAAATGACATTGAAAATCTATATTAACATATTTTTCCTAACACATGTAAGTATGATATATAAATTTATGTGGTTATAAAACCTAGAAATGACATATCTTTATTCTAGTGTTTATTGAGAATCTATGTTAAGTGCTCAAGAGAAAATGTAGAGACAAAATATTAAGCACAAAATTAATGGGAACACATAAGAGATATATGATAAAATAGACAAAGATCGATATGGATGTACGAAATGAGTAAAATATACATTCGATCAAATTTGGGGTACGAAGACCCAAAAAAGCCAAAACAAGGCACAAAGGCCTAAACCATGAGTCCACGACCACGAGGGTTATGAGAACCCCTCACGTTGAAGAAAAAAAACAACCTAAATTTAAATTGTTTGGTGGTGAAAAAATAGAAATATTGTGTAAAGAACAAAAATAAAGAGAAAATGCTTCAAGGTTGGGGATGAAAATGTAATTACTCCCTTCGTCTATCTATATGTTTCACGTTACTTTTTTATCACAGATATTAAAAAAAGTGATTAAATAATAGGTATAGTACAATTGATGCGACTGAGAGAGTGAGAGAGATAAAGATAAAAAGTAAGATGTAAGAATAAAAAATAAAAAGTATTTACCAAAAAGGTATGAGAAGCTTATAAGCGGACATACCAAAATGGTATAATGAGAAACTTATAGACCGCGGCTGTCGAAGAAGATACGAAGCGACGGTTGGCCGTTCACACCCCTCTTCCCTCGTTCGTGCCCTCTCCCCCCTAGTCCGTTCATGTCGCCCGTTCTCACCCTCTCCTCCGATTCTATGTGATTAGGTTAATTTTTTAGTTTTTTTTTTAGATCTAAAGATAAATCAAAGATCTGTAATATTTTCAGATTTTTGTTTCGATTTTTTTGTTCATTTAAAAAACAATCGATTTTTTGTATTTATTCGATTTTTTTTTACCAAAAATTCGGTATATTCGAAAACTCGTATTATTTACGAGTTTTTTTCTCTAGATTTAAGACCTTTTTCGATTTTTTTGTCGAAATTGTTGTTTCTTGCTTTAATTTCGTGAGTTTGCATTTTGTTTGAAATGAAATTATTGTTTGTGTGTATTTTTTTTTTGTTTTTTCTCATGTTAAAATGTTTCGAGTTGCTTTTTATTTTTTTGGAATTTCACAGTGATGCGGAGATGATTTTGACAGCGTCGTGATGGTTGGTTATCGATTCTGCCGTAAAATGGGAGGGTGTGTACTAATCGTGAGAAATTTATATAATTTTAGCCGAAGGGTAGAATTGATATTTCACACCTAACTAATTTGTAAAAATATTATAGATGGGTATACTCAATAAAGCTGTGTGGGCATATAACGGTAGCCGCCTACTAATTGTTTCTGGCCCAATACATCTACTTGTTTTGAGATTAATGTCTGCACACACAAAATTTCAACTTCGAAATTCTAGTATTTTATAGATTTGTGATAAATATATACTCCGCAATACATAATATATTAACTAATATATCTTTTTTTTTTTTTGAAGTCCAAACTTCTTTATTAGCAGCTGCAAACGATGTTTGGAACGCCATCCACAAGGGTCGGAGGGTCAATCCATACATAAGGGCTAGGGACAGACCTAGCAGCTCGAGCAATTCGGTGAGCCTTAATGTTGGCATCCCGATAAATGAATCTAACAGAACAAGAATTAATAGAATTAATGATAGCTTTGCATGCTCTAACAAAATCTCCAAACACAGAGCTATTTTCTCCTGGACTATTTATGTTATCTACCACCGTCTTCGCGTCCATCTCCACAATCACCCGTTGATGGCCCAGGTCCTTGATCCACGACAATACCTCGTGTAGTCCCATGATCTCGCCCAACGCAATATCCACCAAACCCTGCGTCACCATTGATCTTGCTTGCAAGAAATTCCCTTCTTCATTATGAACTACGACTCCAAAACCCATTTGCATGGTGTCCTCAAAGAAAGTCGCGTCTATATTGACCTTTACAAATCCCACCGGAGGTCTATGCCACGCCTTGCAGGGTTGAGTCTGTTGCGTCTCCTCACGCCGGCCTTGTGCCGAAGCCCATTCAGCAAGAGAGGCCGACGCTAGTTGTGCTATAGTTGTTGCCGAGCGATTTATTCCATTCCAGATTACATCATTCCTCTCCTTCCACCATCTCCATAGAAGTACAGCAACAGTTGCCATATCCGTCTCCGATAGGTCCCGCAGCAGCTGAAACAGTAACATGGTGATCGAGTCCGTTGCTGTCATGGCCCGACCCACTACCAGACGCACTCCGGTGTATTGCCACATCGCCACCACTCTTGGGCAAGTCAGGAATACGTGTCATTCCATCTCATCTTCTGAAGCACAAAATGGGCATAGTTTAATGTTCACTACATGTCTGCGGAATAAATTATCTCTAGTTGGCAGATACCCCTTACAAAGACGCCATAAAAAGTTCCTAACTTTTGGAGGGGCCTTTACTTTCCATACAGCCTTCCAATCAAACCTCTCTCCTGTCTCAGTAGGGGATACTAAACTGCTAGCCAACCTGTAAGCCGACCGTACTGAATATACTCCCGTCTTGCCAAAATGCCATGTTAACTCATCTCGGGACCCCACTGGAGCTATCGGCGTCCTGATTACCCGAGACACATCTTCGGGTTCCAGAAGTGATTCCAAGAACTCTATATCCCAACTTCGATGACCTGGAACAAACAGGTCCGCTACTCTTAATCCTTCCAGCCCTTCCACCCTCTGGGATTGTATCCAGAATTGTGTATCGCTGCAGAGCCAAGGCTGTCCCCATACTCTAACGTGTAGCCCCGAACCAACCTTCCATCGGGTCCCCCGTCTTACCAGGTCTTGGGCCTCCATGATGCTACGCCAAGTGAAGCTAGGTCTGCTTCCCAATCTGGCCGATAAAAAGTCTGTGTGTGGAAAGTATCGTGCCTTTAGGACTCGACACACTAGCGATTCTGAGTTTGTAGTCAACCTCCATCCCATTTTGCCTAGCATTGCAACATTGAACAAATGGAGGTTACGGAACCCCATACCTCCCTTTTCTTTCGGCCAACATACTGTACTCCACGTTGTCCATTTCATTCCAGTATTCGTACCTCCCGAACCCCACCAAAAGCAGTTCAGCATTCGCTATAGTTCTTCGATGAGAGTCTTCGGCAACATAAAAAGGCCCATGCAGTATGCCGGGATAGCCTGAGCCGCTGCTTTAATAAGCACCTCCTTACCTGCTTTAGAGATCTTTCGTCGTCTCCAGCCCTGTAGTCGCTCCCACAATCTGTTTTTTAGATAGGCAAAAATCTCCCTTTTGCTCCTCCCTATCATTGATGAGAGTCCCAAATATCTCCCAGTGTTAAGCTGACCTTGTACGCCAAGGATCGTCCGTACTGCTTCCTGTTGTTCAACCCCTACATTGCGACTAAAGAAGGTCCCAGATTTAGTATAATTGACCGCCTGGCCGGAGGCCCTCTCATACTGATTAAGGATCTGCTTAAGGGCTGTTACTTCCTCGGAGGTTGCTCGACAAAATAGCAGGCTTTCGTCGGCAAAGAGGAGGTGGGATATCACCGGCGCTCTCCTATTAATTTTATGGCCATGCAATCGACCGTCCCTGTTAGCTTTGCGGAGCAAGGTGGATAAACCTTCCGCGCATAGAATAAACAGGTAGGGTGAGAGAGGGTCTCCCTGTCGTAACCCTCGTTGTGGAACAATAGGCCCCACCATTGAGTCGTTAACTTGGAACGAGTAACGGACTGTTTTCACGCATAACATCATCCACTGTACCCAAGTTGAGCAAAAACCCATACGTTCCAGTATTCTCTCAAGATAGGTCCAGTCAACCCTGTCGTAAGCTTTACTAATATCTATTTTTAGCGCCACATCTCCCGTCAACCCGCTCACCTTCGTTTTCATCGCATGAATCGATTCGAAGGCTATCAAAATATTATCTTGGATGGACCTTCCACTAACGAAAGTCGATTGTGCTTCGTCCACCAAATTCGGAAGAACCTCCTTAAGCCGATTACACAGTACTTTAGAGATGATCTTGTACACCACATTGCAAAGGGAGATCGGACGAAGATCTTTCATAACCGTAGGTGCATCACACTTGGGAATGAGCACTACATGGTGTCGTTCAGTTCATTTGGAAATTGACCGTTAGTAAGCCAATTCGCACAGGAGGAGAAAACATCTTGCCCGATTAGACCCCAGAATTTCTGAAAGAAAGCCGGGTTAAATCCGTTCGGACCCGGCGATTTATCCGGGTGCATTTGAGAGATAGCCTGCTTGAATTCTGTCATGCATAACTCGCGTGTTAACCTCTCATTTTGTTCCGCAGTGATGGTTGGCTCAATATTCTGGATAACAAAATCCACCTCTGAATTATTGTTGTTTGCTGCAAATAAATTCATAAAATAGTGGTGCACTATATCACACATGCCTTCCTGGCTATTAACCCAAGCTCCCGTACTATCATGCAGCCCAATTAACTTGTTTGCTTTTTTCCTAGCCGTGGCCGATTGGTGGAAGAACCGTGTATTTAAGTCGCCGTCCTTGAGCCAAAATATCTTGGCTCGCTGTTTCCATACCACCTCCTCGTCGACAAGAATTTTTGCCAAATGTTCACGGAGCTCCGCCCACCGCGTCACCGAGATTGCATCATCCCTCCCCTGCAAACGATCAATTTCTTTCTCGATGTCTCTCTTACTCTTCCGAAGTGCATTATCTTTGTGTCTCCCCCACGCTTCAAGGGTATCTGAAGTCGTATTCAGTCGTTGTATGAGGGAGAAATCGTTGGACCCATTCCACGCTTGTCGAACCACTGTCCCAAGTTCGTTCTCCCAGAGCCATCCGTTTTCGAATTTAAACTGGCGCCTCTTGTATTGCCTTGGCACATGATTAGTCACCAGTAATATGGGATTGTGATCACTGGCTGGTGCTACCAGATTGTATAGCTTCACCTCTGGGAACTTAGCATGCCAAGCAGGGACCCCAAGTGCTCGATCCAAGCGTTGCTCTACCCCCTGGGTAGACCCCCTTCCTCTGGCCTAAGTAAAAGGGTGGCCAATGAGGTTCACATCCACTAGATTACAGTCTGCCACCGCCTCTCGAAACCCCCGAAACAACCAGCTAGGGTGTTCCACTCGACCATTCTTATTCGATTCAAACAACAGATCATTGAAATCACCAATACACACCCAAGGGAGGGTGCTACGCCCGACAAGGGTTCTTAGCAGGTTCCAAGACTGAGAACGATGGGCCCTGTTTGGATACCCATAAAAGCCGGTTAACCTCCACACCCCCGAATCCTCACAATTTTAACGTCAATATGATTATTCGAGTAGCTAAAAAGATTGCAAGTGTTACTATTCCTCCATAAAACAGCAAGACCACCACTGTGGCCATTACAATCAACCGAAAGACAAGACTGAAAATTTAATTTAACCCTAACATCCTCAAGTTTACTAGAAAGCGACAAAGTTTCAGAAAGAAATATTACATCAGGCCTGCGAACTCGGGACAGTTCGCACAACGCAAGAACTGTAGCAGACCGGCCAAGTCCCCTACAGTTCCAACTTAACACGATCATTGGTTCCGGCCGGCCCCGGAACCCGAGCCTGCCGATAAAAAATGGTTGGTTGAATCTGTTGCGGAGTGTTGGATCACCACTTTCCCTCTTTTCCGGTTCCTCTCTTCTTCAGGGGTATCCACATCATCTTCGAAAATAGGGTTATGACGCATTAGGTCTTGGTCAACTTCAACTCTCTCTCACCTTCAGTAGTAACAATATCATACGCATTGCATGCTAAATTCTTGGGCCCCGAATTAGTAGGGATTAGTTGGTGCGGATTTGCCTCCGTAACAATATCAGTCGTTTCCTCCGCAGCGTCCCGAAATTCACGCCCCTGCTTTCCGGGGTCAACACCTCCGTTCCCCGGTTGGCCCGTAACAGATTTTCCCCGCCGATCTGGTACCTTGATCTCCGGGCCCCAGTTCCGGCTAACCTCCTCCCCTTCCTGAGCTTCGAAGAGTATGTCACAGTATTTCTCCACATGACCTAGCCGACCGCAAATATAACAAAAATGGTTCAGTTTCTCATAACGAAATTTCACAATGAACATTCCACCGTTCGGCTGCTTGATCTTCTTGAAGCGTTTGAGTGGGTTGTTCACGTCTATTTCCACCCGAACCCTCATGTACGTCATCCACACCGCATTCTTATTGGATTTATCCTACTCAACGAACTGTCCAACAAAATTCCCCAACTGCCTTCCAATCGCTTCTGAGAAGAAACCCATGAGGAGGTCATGGATTTGGACCCAGAAGAGAATCTTCGATAACGGAACTTGTAATGGATGCTCGGCCTTCACTAGATGATGGAGGCATAATAAGTGCGGGCCGAAGGACCAAGGAGCCCCTTCCATCACGTTTTTCAGATCCAAGTGATGCATGAAAGAGAAGAGGTAGCGATTCTCTCCAATCGCTCGAATGGTGAGACCCTTCCTCGAACGCCAAACAGCAGTGAGACGTGTTTTCATTCCAGTGAAATTTATTGGATCCGCCGTTAGAAATCGACCAACCAGTCAATGTTCAGGTAGCCCCGATGATTCTGCATCGACCTACGGTTCCAACAACAATTCCTCGTCCTCATCTAGGGACAGATCATTGAATTGATTCTCCATAATGAGAAACCCTAGCGCAACTTTCAGGGAGAAAAAAAGAAACCGAGCTCTCTATCGCGGAGAGAATTATATATTTAATTCATATATTTTGCAGTCTCCATTTTACCTACGTGAATTCCTCTTATTTTTTATTTTTTTTTAATTTTAAATATAAATTGAAATCAATTTAATTTCTAAATTTTAATTGTAATAATAAATAAAATTTTATTTCTAACTTTAAATTAAGCATATATGCATAAAATTATAATTTAAAGTAAAAAAAATTAAATATAAGGCTCCATTTGGATGGAGGAATTTGATCTATGGATTTTAAATCCACCATCTAAATCCACTCCACTTGTTTGGATTATGAATGGATTTCAAATATTTAGATTTTTGCTCACACACTTTTTAGTTAAAATTGAGAGAATTTTAAATTCTCACTAAAAACCATGTCATTTAAAATCTATCAATTTTTAAATCCTTTCATTTGAAATAACTTCTCAAATCAAATCCACTTATCCAAACACAACCCAAAATTATTTTAAAAAATGCAAGAATAAAGTAAATTGTCCAAAGATGTATTTGGCTTATGTTTGGGCTTGTATAATGGGCTTAAGAATTAATTGCAAAGTCTCATAACATGAAGTAACATATATACATATTGGGCGCGGCTAAAGGCACCCGGCGTTCCTATGAGTACACCCAGGTAAAAAAATTTTGGTGAAAAGGGTGCAGCGAAATTACTTTTATACCCCTCTTGTATATTTTAAAAAAAGTACGCGGATGAGTACACCCACCAACCTCTAAATCGCGGGAGAATTCAGAGAGTCTCACAACTCTCATTTCCAAACTTTCCATTTCTGCAATTTCCATTTCTAGAGCTAACATGGGGTCGAAAATGGTCGATTATGATGTAATAACTACGAGTGGTGGTGCCAATGACTCATTTGTAAGTTATTTATCATGTTTTGAAAGTTTTTTTTTTCAAAAGTGAAAGAGTTTTTATGTTTAGGGTTTTTTAGTGTTTGTGTTGGTGTTTATGCTTGTTTTTTTTGCATCTTATGACTTTATAGTGGTATATAGTTGAAATAATATTCATTTAGGACATAGATTTTGACATTATGTATTGCATTTTTCGTTTTTCAAAAAAACCCCTTTTCGCGACTGGTTCTGCGAAGAAGACGACCATGTTCGTGTTTTTTTTTCGGACATGGTCGTGTTGTCCGAAAAAAAGTTCAAAACAAATATCTTTTGTTTTGAACTTTTTTTCGAACATAGGTCTTTTGTGTTGAATAAATTTTCGAACATGCAGCTGTTGTTTTGAACTTTTCTTCGAACATGAAGCTTTTGTTTTGAAGAAAATTTCGAACATTGCTTAATTTTTGTTTTTTTGAATTTCAGACTTCGGGTGATGAGAAGGACGATGTTTGGGTGGACGAATATTGTCTTGAAGAGGAGTATGAGGAGTACAATTATGATGATGAGTGGGCGAATGACTCTGTTGTTGAACCGGAGAATGATGATGTCCAGGGTCATGAAATTATTATGGACTACACGGACGTCTTCACGAATATGGCTTTATTTGAGTCTCGTGACGCACTATTGTCTTGGGTGCGTAGTACGGGGAGACAACACAACATAATTATTGTTGTGAAGCGGTCGGATAACGGCCAAGGTACTAAAAAAAGTCGTATATTCTTGACGTGTGAGCGTGGCGGTGTGTACCGTGAAAAGAAGAAGCCTACAACTCCTATGAAGAAGAAGGCTAAGAAGAACGAGGTGGTACAAGAAAAGAGTGGAAAGGTTACGGGCACCAAGAAATGTGGGTGTCCGTTTATGTTGAAGGGTACAGAAGAAGGTGAGATGCAGTGGAGATTAGAGGTGAAATGCGGTACACATAATCATCCAATATCCCGTTACCTTGAGGGACATTCTTATGCCGGCCGCCTAACTACCGAGGAAGAGGACTTCGTTGTCGAAATGTCCAAATTACACGCTCCTCCTAAATCTGTATTGATGAAGTTGAAGAGGAACAATGAGAACAATCACTCGACTCTTCGAACGATCTACAATGTAAGGTTGAAGCACAAAATCCATCAATACAATGGACGTAGTCAGTTGCAATATTTGATGAGTCAACTTGTCGAGCAAAACTACTTCCACGCCACACGAAGATGTGAGAAGACAAACACTCTTAACGAGTTGTTTTTTGCACATCCCGTCTCACTCCAACTGGTGCGTGCTTTTTCGAAGGTACTCATGATAGATTGCACATACAAGACGAATAGGTACCGGCTACCTTATTTGGAGATTGTGGGGGTTACATCGACTGGGATCACATTTTGTGTTGCGTCGGTGTACCTAATGGATGAGAAAGAAGAAAATTATCAATGGGCATTGGAGGTGCTTCGAGATGTGTTGGGCTCATCTTCTCTTCCCGATGTTATTATCACGGACCGTGAGCTTGCATTGATGAATGCTGTGGCCAATAAATTTCCTGAAGCCCGTCATTTTCTTTGTACATTCCACATTGACCGGAATGTACTAGCCAACTGCAAGGGTGCATTTAAAGATGTCAAAAAATGGGAGGTATTCAACTCTCATTTCAACTATTTGTGGAGGTCCGATACCCAGGCCGACTTTGAAGAAGCTCTTGCTAAGTTCAAGTCCAAATTTCCGAAGAAGCCAGTGGATTACGTGTTGAATAGTTGGATTAACCCTTACAAAGAGAGGTTTGTAAGTGCTTGGACGAATGAATTTATGCACTTTGGCAACACCACAACCAACAGGTATGTTTATACTTTAGTCTTTACACGTAAATTATTACTTTAATTTATAAGTTGCATAACGTTTTAAATTTTCTCTGATCAGGGTCGAAAGCCATCACGCCGCGTTGAAAAGAATGTTGGGCAATTCATTAGGAAATTTTGAGACATGTTGGGAGAAATGTCACACTCTATTCGAGGCATGCCATGTTTCAATTAAAGCCTCCTTCGAAAAGAGTTTGAACGTAGCTCAACATAGGTTCTCCTCAAACGTTTTCAATTACTTACGAGGGGCGGTGTCGTTTGTGGCTCTAGAAAAGATATTTCATGAAATCAAGGTGATCAAACGACCCGGATTCGATCCTAAAGAGTGCCAACACATCTTGAGGAAGGTATACGGTTTGCCATGTGGTCATGAGATCGAAGAGTATGTTTACTGTGACAAACCGATACCCGTGAATGCCATTGATCCCTTTTGGAGGAAATTGGATATGGAGCCTGCCCCAACCACCACATCGGTTGACCCCGTTCCCACCCACAACAAAAATCGCTTTGAAGATGCCGTAGACGACATGGCTGAGGTTTATAAGAGCTTCTCTCAAGAGGAGCAACTCATCTTCTTAAAGCGTATGAGGGAGCTTGCAAACCCCGAGACTACGACTCTTATTGAGCCACCTCCTAAGGAAGACACTCGTGGTCGACCCAAAAAAGGGAAAAAGAAGAAGAAGGCCGATGCGTCCACCAAACGTGACCCTAGCCTATTTGAGCTTGTAGAGAGTCAAGTTGCAAGTTGCTCGGTGGTACAAAAGGAGCAGACGGTCATCAATGTAGATAACTCGCTCTCATCCCCGTCCTTCCAAAAGAAAGGGGTTCCAAAAAAACAACCGGTAATTCTCAGCCCTTGCATATTTATTTTTGTGTTTTGGTGATGTGTAATATTTTTGGTGATTTTTGGTTGTAGATGTGTAATATTTTTGGTGATTTTGTTGTAGATGTGTAATATTTTTTGGTGATTTGGTTGTAGATGTGCAATATTTTTGGTGTTTTGGTTGTCGATGGGTAATATTTTGGTGATTTTGGTTGTAATATGCGTAGGTACCCCGTCGGCGTACCCGAGGCTCCCAAGGAATGGACTTCATCGGATATTTACCCATCGAGCATCAACCGTACATTATCGACATCAAGAACGTTAAGGGTGACGGACACTGCGGTTTTCGAGCAGTGGCTGGGCTATTGGGATTCGGTGAAGATGAGTGGGCGAGGGTTCGGATGGACTTGATGAGCGAACTGTCCCACAATCTAACGTTGTACAACAACGTGTTCTTGTTGAACGATTACGTCTTGTTGAACGATTACGTCCATGTTGTGCTTGGCAAATTGAATTGCTTTACGGAGTTTGCACATAAAAAACATTGGTTCGGGTTGCCGTACATGGGATATCTAGTGGCGTCACATTATAATGTGGCGGTGGTGGTTCTTGATACCCGTCTATGCCTTACGTATCTGCCGTTCAACAAGGACCCTCCTCAAGAACCGAGGAGTATTTGGTTGGGATTAATTAATGAGAACCATTTCATTCAGGTATTTGATTGCATTGCTTTAATGAATTTATTTACACGTATATGTTGCATATTTTATATATAACACATAAATCTCGAATGCGTGTAGGTTATGATGGGTGCTGGGCGCACTTTGCCCCCGGTCATCAATTCGTGGAAGCATGAGGGTCAACACATTTCGGACGGATGGAAAAATGCATATGCGTCCGGAGGAATTAATTAGATGATAGTGGTTAGAAACTTTTTGGTTAGAAACTTTGGAATACTTTTGTGGTTATAAACTTTGGAATACTTTTGTCTTTTTGGTGTAATTTGTGTACAAATTGTCAACAAACAACATTTATAGATAATTTGTGTACAAATTCTTGATGTGTAATATTTTTTGAACATGTATACGATTTCAACGTTACAATGGATGACTTGTGTAATTAAATTGCTCTATTTTTTGAATGGTTTATCGTACTTGAATGAGCCACTACAATTGTGTTAAAAGTATAATATGGTGTATAAAACCTATAGTTTGGATCATTTTTTTCAAAAAATTGACTTTTGTTCGAAAATAAGTTCCCAACAATTGATCCATGTTCGAAAATATGTTCCCAACAATAAGGCCATGTTCGAAATTTTGTTCCGCGCATTTTACTTGGTCGAATTTTAAACCCAAAAGTTTCTGTAACAAACTTTTTTTCGAACATTTGGGCCATGTTCGAAACAATGTTCCCAACAACTAGGCCATGTTCGAAAATATGTTCCCAACAATAAGGCCATGTTCGAAATTTTGTTCCGCGCATTTTACTTGGTCGAATTTTAAACCCAAAAGTTTCTGTAACAAACTTGTTTTCGAACATTTGGGCCATGTTCGAAAAAATGTTCCCAACAACTAGGCCATGTTCGAAAATTACTTCCGCGAGTTTTACTTGGTCGATTTTTTAACCCCAAAGTCTCTGTTACGGACTTTTTTTCGAACATATGGTCCATGTTCGAAAATAAGTTCCCAACATTTGTCAAAAGTTCGAAAATTACTTCCGCGAGTTTTACTTGGTCGATTTTTTAACCCCAAAGTCTCTGTTACGGACTTTTTTTCGAACATATGGTCCATGTTCGAAACAAAGTTCCCAACATTTGTCAAAAGTTCGAACATTACTTCCGCGGGTTTTACTTGGTCGATTTTTTAACCCCAAAGTCTCTGTTACGGACTTTTTTTCGAACATATGGTCCATGTTCGAAAATAAGTACCCAACATTTGTCAAAAGTTCGAAATTTACTTCCGCGAGTTTTACTTGGTCGATTTTTTAACCCCAAAGTCTCTGTTACAGACTTTTTTTCGAACATTAGGGCCATGTTCGAAAAAAAGTACCCAACATTTGTCAAAAGTTCGAAATTTACTTCCGCGAGTTTTACTTGGTCGATTTTTTAACCCCAAAGTCTCTGTTACAGACTTTTTTTCGAACATTAGGGCCATGTTCGAAAAAAAGTACCCAACATTTGCCAACTGTTCGAAATTTACTTCCGCGCAAATAATATTTGTTCTAAAAAGTGTTCGTGTTCGGCAATAAATATCGAACATATATCATTTGTTCGAAAAAAGGTCTCGTACAAAGGTGGGTGTCCTCATCCAAAACATTAATCATGTGGGTGTTCTCATCCAAACTACTTTTAATTAGTAAAACAAACTATAACCTTATAAAAACCATATAAAAACAATATACAAAACCATACATTCATAAAGCATTTAAAGTTAACATACATGTTACAATACATGTTAAAACACTAAAGTATCATTCTGATCAATCAAACTACGATTTGCATTACCCCATCCATTCTGATCAATCAAACTACGATTTACATACATGTTACAATACATGTTAAAACACTAAAGTATCATTCTGATCAATCAATCAATAAAACAAGTAACGCCTCAAGAACGCCTAGCCCTTCCACGTCCCCGACCTCTTCCACGTCCACGATGTGCACTTGATGATGACGGTGCCTCTTCTCCTACGTCATCCGAAGTTTGTCCACCAAGCTGCCTCACAACTTCTTCAACCTTTTGCATTACCCCATCCATTGTTAATGGCTCGTCGTTCCTCCACTTGTGCAACAACATGTTCAGCTCAACCTTTGCAAAATCTACCAAGTGCCATGACTCGGCCCTACGTGGAGGCTCACGAGGAGGAAGTTTCCTGTTAGAAGGATTTGAAACGAAAGGACGACCGTTGGCGAGGTACCAATCAATATAACCATCACTGCAATCCGAATCGACAGTACAACGCTCACCAAGTCTATCCTCCGTAAGCATGTGTGCGTCCCACGTAGAAAAGTACTCCGCCATAGCACCCCACACTAGCTTTGTTTTCTTGGATGTGGAACCGGTTCTCTTAACACGGGCAGCAAGCGGCTTTTCAGGAACGGTTTGCACGTACCCGAACTGTCTGAGCACTCTATCCGGCATGTACGGCTCAACAATATCTCCGCACACAATGCACCCATGAAAGTAAGATACCTCATCCAATGGAACGTTTTCTCGTACGGGGCGATATGGATTCCAGTTAACCTACAACACCAAATTAAATAAAAAAATGCGTATTTATCTTAAAAACAAACAAACAACAGACAAATATGGTTAGTAACGTACCTCGCTTGCTAGGAGGGTATCTAATCGCTCTCTAAAGCCTCTTACTCGGTCGACGCAAGGGCCTGTATGAGCTTCGGGTGCATAACGCATCGACAGTGGATCCGTAAGGGCAAAGTCTGGATTATGAGGCGGCAATATCAAAGTAGGGAAGTGCTTATAAATCCAAGCCTACAAGTACAATATTATTAGGTCAATATCAAATGAAAAACATGAAATATTAACAAACTTATTTAAAATACTTAATACCTCCAATAACGTAAGGTAACCACCAATCTGCCTACACTTGAACTTTGACGCCATCCCCAATTGTCTATACAAATAGGCAAGTGCTGCAGTACCCCAAGCATAGTTAGGAAATTGTGCCATGTCGTCCATATACTGCAACCACTGTACGTGAACACGAGTACCACTTTTGTCCGGGAACAAAGTGGTCCCAAACATGTACAACACAAACGCTCGTGCTGAATACAACACCTCGTCCTCGTTATCCGAGGACATCATGGGCACAAAAGTCTCCCTTAGCCACGCTAGCTTCACAGAACCCCCTCGTTGCCCACTTAATGCTTCCTTGGCCTCAACTAAGGTTAAACCCAAATATTTCATCAAATAATCTGAAGCCAAAATATCTTCTTCGGAAGTAGACTGCACCGGGAGACCATTAACTTTCAAACGCGTGATACAGTAGACATCATCAAGAGTGATTGTCATTTCCCCGAAGGGCAAGTGGAATGAGTTGGTCTCTTCGTGCCATCTCTCAACGAAGGTTGTGATAAGGTTCTTGTTTGAATACTTGTAAGCTGCACGTCTAACATGAATCAATTTAGATCCTCTCAAAAACCTCCGCCAATGACGCCAATTCTTTTCATTGTCGAACTCCCAATTCAATAGTTTGGTCACATGACAGTGACACTTCAACACATCTCGCTCCTCACCCAACCATATGAATTTGGCTACATGGTCTTGGAAGCTTTTGAGAAGTGGAGGTGCGGTTACCAATGGCCGATCAACAATCACAACTCTTCTTTCTTTCTCTCCCTCATCATCTCCCTCCGCCTCTTCCTCTTCCTCTTCCTCGTCATCGTTTTCCTCATCTACTTCCGGTTCTTGTAAAGTGGACACCACTTCTTGTGGAGTGGGCTCTTGAGGGTTGGCATCTTGTGGATTGGCCTCTTGAGGGTTGGCCTTTTGTGAATTGGGCTCTTGAGGAGCGGCCTCATCGCTAATATGTTGCTTCTTTTTCCTGTTGGAAGCAGTCGGTCGAGCCCTACTAACACCCTCTACAAAAACCAACACAAACAAGCCATGTTCGAAATTAAAACCAAAACAAACAAGCCATGTTCGAAACCTAAACCAAAACAAACAACCCATGTTCGAAAATTACTACATGTTTGAAATTAAAACCAAAACAAACAAGCCATGTTCGAAATTAAAACCAAAACAAACAAGCCATGTTCGAAACCTAAACCAAAACAAGCAACCCATGTTCGAAATTTACTACATGTTCGAAACTAAACCCAAAACAAACAAGCAATGTTCGAAATGAAACCCAAAACAACCAAGCCATGTTCGAAACTAAAACCCAAACAAATAACTAATGTTCGAAACCCAATCCAAAACAAACCATACTTGTCCGAAAATTTGTTCCGCACAACCATCTAATGTTCGAAAAACCAGTCAACAACAGTTGATTCGTGCTAAACCATGCCAATTAGATGCCCATTTGTTTATTTTCATCCTAACGCATAAAAAATTTATACATTCTACACACAAACATGATTATAACACAAAAAATCAACCTTAATCAACACATGCATGAATTAACCCCAAATTCAAAAAACAAAATCTAAACCCTACAACAATAAAATCAATGTTTCAACCAACAAAAACAGAAATTAAATATGCTTCCTACTCTTCTTCTCAAATATAAGCAAGAAAAACTAACCTTTACCCATTTTTTCAAAATGAAAAAAAAAAACGCTGCAAGTGGTGCGAAAATGGAGTGCGATAACGCTGCAAACGATGCTCTCTCTTTCTCTTCGACGTCGCGTGTAGGTAGTGGACAGTGGGAGTGGTGCGAAAATGGAGTGGGAGTGCTGCGAAAATGGTGCGAAAATGGAGGGGAAAGGTTTGGGGAAGATGGAGGGGTGGGTGTACCCAATCGAGAGAAGGGAGGGAGGGAATGGAGTGCGAAAATGATTAAGGGTATTTTTGGCTTTTTCAGGTGGGTGTCCTCATCCGAATGGCGTGTGTCCTCATCTCCTGGGTGTACTCATAGGATCCTTGGGTGCCTTTAGCCGCGCCCATACATATTATGCATCTTATTAATCTCCATATTCAAAGTTAAGAATAATGCTATTAAATATTCTAATTAATAGTTAGTTTGTTCCGGCTATAACTGATAGTATAAGTTTAAAACTATTTTAGTTAATTTTATTTTATATTAAAAAATAGAGAAAAAGAGACCAAATAAAGATATATATAAAGGGAGGAAGGGAGAGAGAGAAAAGTGTGCATCAAAATTTATAGGATTTAGGGAACTGCAATAACCATATTTTTTTTTTTTTTAACTGTGGACTTCAAGAGATGCTAATATTTAGAATTAGAGTTTGTAACTTCTTCAATCGATAGTGTCCAAATTATTCAACACATAATACAAATCAATTCCCAAAATTAATTGTAATTTCAATCTTATACAAAAGTGGTCCTAGAATATGAGGCATTTTATTCTTGTTTAACTCTTTTGCCTCAGATTTTTCATAGGAATTCATATTTTTCGGACCTGAATCTTTATAATTTACGAGACTAGCTAAACTAATCATGTAGAAAATTCAAATTATTATTTTAGTTTTTGTGTGTTAAATTTAGGTATATATTTGATTTAGATGGAATGTTAGTGGAGGGTTAATATATAAGCAACTTTCTTCCTATCCTATTTTTAAGCAATGAATTATTAAGTGGACTAATAATATTTTTTTCAAAAAAATACACATAAAATAAATGATGAGAAGGTGCTAGTCTGCTAGATATGAGTGATTATTCAAATTTATAAACCGAAGGAACTCCTACAGTGTCTTATTTTTTTGACAAAAAATTATATACAATATTTTACAATAGTCTTATGGTGCAATTAGACTAATTCTTATGTTTTTATCGGTAATCGGTCTCCCCCATCTTCTTCATCGCGCCCTCCCCCCATCTTCTTCATCGTGACTTTTTCTCTTCTTCTTCTCAGCGTCCTCTTTTCAGCGTGAGTTCTTCTCATCTGCGCCCTCTTCTTTAACGTGACTTCTTCTCCTCTGCGAGCGCAAGTTTTTTTTTTTTTTTTTTTTTTTTTTTATTTATGGAAGTTAAATACCCATCCCTTTTTTCCCCTCCCCATGACTCGATCCCAGGACCTAAGACCTAGGTAGTGGTGCTCTAACCACTTGAGCTATCCCACTTTGTCTCTGCGAGCGCAAGTTCCATTAAAACAAAAAATGGTGTTTTATTTATATAGTAACACATCTTTTTCTATAAAGTAATACACTTGTGTTTATATAGTAACACATTTTTCCGTGTTACTTTAAAGTCAAATATATGTTAGTCAAAAGTCAATTGTGTGTTACTTGTCCTTACAGTAACACATATTTGCTCGTACAGTAACATATAATTGTATTTATAGTAACACGGATTAAGAACAAATTTTTATATTTTATCCTTCCTTAAATTAATTTGTATTCGCGACTTTTGCGCGATTTTTAAGGAAATATTCATTTGACCGGTCAAACCTGCTACAAATTCGCGAATTTTGACACTTCCTTAAATATACTAATATTTCACGTGAAATATTGCACATAAGTGCGGCCCTATTTTTTAAAATTATTCGGTAGAAATTTGAGGTTGACTGACAGTCCTGATATGTATATACGTTAAAATTTTAATATAATATTTAAATTAGTATATGTACATATATTTAAATTTCAATTAAAATTCTAATTTAGTTTCTAACGTTATATTCTAATTATAAATGTAATCTAAATTTTTTAAATTTTAATTATAATTAATTTTAAATGTAATTTAATTTCTAAGAGCCAAGGGATGTATGTAATCCCAAATTCCCAATTCCAAATTCTGAATTCAGTGGGTTGTGTAATGGGCTGAAGTTGTATTGGGCTGAAAAAGGTGTGTGTAATGGACTGAAGATTTATCGGGGCCCAGGCTATATACTCCTTCACACTTGCTAAGTATACTCCACCTCTCAATTTATTAATTAAATATACATGTAAAATACCCAATTTACCCTTTTAGTAAAATATAATTTAATAGTGGAGATGATTTTTTTTTTTTTTTGAAATTTCAGTGATGTGGAGATGATTTTGACGTCGTGGTGATGGTTGATGGTCGATTCTGCCGTAAAATGGGAGGGTGTGTACTAATCGCGAGAAATTTATTTAATTTTAGCTGAAGGGTAGAATTGACATTGTAAAAATATTTTCGATGGGTGTGCTCACTAAAGCTGTGTGGGCATATAACCGTAGCCGCCTACTAATTATTTCTGGCCCAATACATCTACTGATCTACTTGTTTTGAGATTATTGTCTGCAAGCACAAAATTTCAACTTCGAAATTCTAGTATTTTATAGATTTGTGATAAATATATACTGTAATACATAATATATAATCGAATATATATACACTAATTTATAAAAATGGGCGAACTCCTGCAACATTCCGTATTAGTGTGTATAAGTTAAAATCTCAATATAATAGTTGAATTAGTGTGTATATATATTTTTTAATTTTAATTTTAATTAAAGATCTAATTTAATTTCTAACTTTATATTGTAATTATAAATGTAATTTAAAATTTTCTAAATTTAAACTGTAATTATAATTATAATTATAATTTAATTTCTAAATTTTAATTGTATTAGTGTCACTGTATTAGCGTCTGTAGTACCAATAGTTGTACATTGCTTTCTCCAATATCGCCCCTTTCTTCCCATATTTTTAGCCACTTGTGCCACTACACAAAAATGAGATTTTAATTTTTTAAAGATTATTATATGAAAATTTTATATAATTTGAATATGTTTAAATGAATGGAAGATATAACTAAAAGTATGAAGAAAAACTCATAAAGGGGATCAATAATAAAGATATATATACAGCTAATAATCGTATTTCATTTTTTAAAATTGTGGCCTTGAAGAGATGCTAATATTTAGGATTAGAGGTTGTAACTTGTTCAATCCGTAGTGTCAAAATTATTTAACACATAATACAAATCAATTCTCAAAATTAAGTGTAATTTCAATCTTATACAAAAGTGGATGAGGCATTTTATTTTCCAGTAACACTTTTGCCTCTATTTTTTCATAGGAATTCATATTTTATAATTTATGAGACTAGCTAAATCTTTGTTTTGATCAGTCAAAGAGTAGGCTTCATTAATAAAAAAAATTGCCCAAAATGATTACAATGAGACTAGCTAAACTAATCATGTTGAAAATTCAAATGATTATATTAATTTTTTTTGTGTGTTGAATTTAGATATATATTTGATCGAATGTTATAAGCAACTTTGTTCCTATTTTTAAGGGGTAAATTAATGGGTGAGTTTGCACTCTTGTGTACCAGTTACATGTATGTAACTGGATTCAATAACCCATTACAAATAACACATGACTCATCTACTATATCCAATTCAATAACTCATTACAAATAACACATGACTCATTTACTATATCCAATCTAATAACCCATTACAAATAACACATGACTCATTTACTATATCCAATCCAAGAACTCATTACAAATAATTTATTATATCAATTTATCACATAAATTTTTTGATGGACCTTTATTTTACTTCAATTAAAATTTTTTTTAAAATTTTATCATTAAAAAAATAATACTCCATTAATTTGTTAAAATTTTATTTTTTTATTTTACTCCAATTGATATTTATATTTCTCTTTTTAATATTATTTTTTAAATTTATTTTTCTTCCTATTTATCATTTGTGTTTCAAATGATAAATTTTTTCACGTACTTTCTTTTTATGCCACAAATAATTATTCTAAAATTTTAAAGTCTAATAAGAAAATTTTAAAAATAATATTAATTATTTTTTTTAAGTATTAAATAATATAATGAAATAATTTGTTTAAAAAAAATAAAACTCTCATATCTCTTAGCTGGCAAGTGTTCAATTATATTGGTATTATTTTATTTTAATTTTCACCTTATCCTTTCAAAATTTTACTTCATTCCTTACCAATTTTACTTCGTTTTACATTGTTTAATTATTTTTTTCATTCGAACTTTCATTTTTTAATCACTTTATTTTAGTTTTTATGAATATAATTTTTAGTTTATAAGTGTTATGAATTATGATAACAGTTGATAAATATTATGGTATATTATTAGTTAATATGTAGTACTGTACGTATTAGTTTATATACAGTATAATATTAGTTTATATTGGTACAAGTTCTAATATTTTCGAGTTCACATACTTTATGGTACTAGTTCAAATATAGTATAGTATTAGTTCACATATTGTATAGTATTAGTTCACATATAGTATAATATTAATTCACCATATTGTATAATATTAGTTCATATATTAAATAATATTTTATACCACATTAATCTCTAGTACTATACAATATATTAACTAGTACTATATCATAGGCGTACTAATACTATATCGTATTTAAACTAATATTATATTTAACAAAAAACACATAACTTAACATATTCAAAATTCCAGGCATACCATGCAAATTAATACATCAATATTAAAAGATTGATATTAACTAACTAGTAAGAAGAACAAAAGTGAGAATGAATCACACTGAACACACAATTCAATTAATAGATACGATCACACTCAATAAACATATGAATGCATCAACACGGCGATGACCACAAATAAAATAATAAAACTGATGCAATATTATGCTGGTTTCTTCCCCAATTTTCCACTCATTTAAGTTTCTAAATATAAATTTTATTTTTCAATTAAATTATGTTATTAATTAGTCTTAAAAAATATTCAACAACTTTAAAAAACTTGTAACAAACCAAATATAATTGTAAAAATAATGAAGACATAACAAAATAATATTAGTTATTATAAATCAGATTAAAGCTAGAAAGTGAGCATGTCATATTCATACATTTATACCCAAATTAGAAAAAAATTGAATTTTTTTAGTTTAGTTTTTTTTTTTCGATTTTTTTTTGTATTTTTCTCCTAAATTTTGGTCATTTTTTGAAAAAAAAATATTGAAATTTTTATTTCAGAATTTTATTTTTGAGTTTCATATTTTTTTTTATATTCGTAATTTTTTATATTTATTTTTTTATAGTTAAAAAAATAGAATAATATTTGACTTCGTGGTGATTCATGATACGATCACACTCAATAAACATATGAATGCATCAACACGGCGATGACCACAAATAAAATAATAAAGCTGATGCAATATTATGCTGGTTTCTTCCCCAATTTTCCACTCATTTAAGTTTCTAAATATAAATTTTATTTTTCAATTAAATTATGTTATTAATTAGTCTTAAAATATTCAACAACTTTAAAAAACTTGTAACAAACCAAATATCATTGTAAAAATAATGAATACATAACAAAATAATATTAGTTATTATAAATCAGATTAAAGCTAGAAAGTGAGCATGTCATATTCATACATTTATACCCAAATTAGAAAAAAATTGAATTTTTTTAGTTTAGTTTTTATTTTCGATTTTTTTTTCTCCTAAATTTTGGTCATTTTTTGAAAAAAAAAAATTGAAATTTTTTATTTCAGAATTTTATTTTTGAGTTTCATATTTTTTTTCAATATTTTTTTTATATTCGTAATTTTTTATATTAATTTTTTTAAAGTTAAAAAAATAGAATAATATTTGACTCGTGGTGATTCATTGATGACTCAATAGTCGGTGTATAATTATAATTTTAATGAGTTGTATTTTAATTTAATTGATAAAATGGTAATATAGTCTTTTACATGTTTTTTTTTTTTTTTAAATTGGGGGTGTTATTAATAAAAAAAAAAAGGGTAAATAACTAATAACCAATGTAAAAAATTGAATTTAGTTACATGTATGTAACTTGTACACATAAGTGCCTAAAAGAAGGGAGTGTGAACTTATTAAAAAAAGGAGGGTAAATAGAAAATTGAATCCAGTTACATGTATGTAACTAGTACACATAAGTATTTACCTTATTGGGTGGCATAATAATATATATATATATATATAATTTTTTTTTTAAATACACATAAAAAAAAATGAAGAGAAGGTGCAAGATATGAGGGATTATCGTGTCTTGATTTTTTATATTATACGGTGTAGATTACATGTTAACTGGAAGTCTTGTCTAAGTTAAAGTTTTAATATAATATTTAAATTAGTATATTTTAAAGAAAATGATTGAAAAGTTGATTTACATTGACAAGAATACTCATATTTATATTACATTGAGAGGGGTGTGATCCCATCTAATTGGTTGTCGTTACGTTTTACACTAATGATGATTTACTGTTACAATTTACACTAATGATGATTTACCGTTACGATTTCCATTTAATGATAATTAGCAAAATATTATCCTTAATACTTAATATGCCCCCTCAAGATGGAGAGGTATCAACAACTCTAATCTTGGACATGAGAAGTCGAAGTCGAGGTCGAGGGCGAGCAAGGGAATTTGTGAGAGCATCGGCGAGTTGATCAGCTGAGGAGACATGTGAGACACAAATGGAAGAATTCTGAACCAAGTCTCGGACAAAGTGATAGTCAATGGCAATGTGTTTCATCCGAGAGTGAAAGACAGGATTGGAGCATAGATAGGTAGCACCAATGTTGTCACAGTAGATCACTGGGATTGAACGTTCTGGGATGCATAGTTCAGACATAAGGGATCGTGTCCATTGAAGTTCAGCAGCAGCGGAGGCAATGGCTATGTATTCAGCTTCGGTGGATGAGCGAGCAATAGAGCGTTGCTTGCGAGAAGACCAAGAGATCGGATTCGCCCCAAGGTAGACTATGTAAGCACCAGTGGAGGTGCGATCGTCACTGTCACCAGCCCAGTCAGCGTCAGTGAAGAGCAGAGGATGTGTGGCGACAGAGCGAAATACCCATTGATCTCGAGTCGTTGAGGTAGCGGAGGAGGCGTTTGACGGCCCCCAAGTGAGATTTAGTGGGTGCATGCATAAACTGAGAGAGTTTGTTCACAGCAAATGCAATGTCTGGCCGCGTGAAGAGTAGGTATTGGAGGATTCCAAGAGCTTGATGGTAGACAGTGGCATCAGTTGGGGGAGATCCATCGGTAAGTGTGAAGCTGATTCCAGGTTGTAGAGGAGTGTGGACGGGTTTGGAATCGAGCATGTTGTACTTAGCGAGGAGATCAGTGGTGTACTTCCTTTGAACAAGAGTGCATGGGGAGGCTGTCTGTAGTACCTCCACTCTAAGAAAGTAGGAGGGAGGGCCAAGGTCCTTGATTGAGAACTTGGAGGCTAAAGCCGAGATGACTGAGTCAAGGAAGTTGGGGGTGTTGCCAGTGAGGATCAGATCATCAACATAGACAAAAAAATAGGCAGTGACTCTATCTTTATTGTAGACAAAAAGAACGGCATCGGATTTGGTATGTGTGAAGCCTAAGGTCGCAAGGAAGGAGTGAAGTGCATAATACCACGTTCTGGGGGCTTGTTTGAGACCGTAGATGGATTTACGAAGCTTGCATACATAAGATGGAAAGTTCGATCAGCGAAGCCATGAGGTTGAGCCATGTACACTTCATCGGAAAGATCTCCATGCAAGAAGGCATTGTTGACATCAAATTGGCGAAGGGGCCAATTGTAGGTGACAGCAAGGCTAAGAATAATTCAGACTGTGGCGGGCTTCACAACGGGACTAAATGTCTCAGAGAAGTCAATACCCGGTCGTTGATGGAACCCTTTAGCAACAAGCTGTGCTTTAAACTTGTCAACGGTGCCATCAGGTTTGTGCTTCACTCGAAATACCCATTTGCAGCCGACTAAATTATGTGAGGAGAAGGAGGGTACCAAGTCCCAGGTGCCATTTTTTAGGAGAGTTGTAGACTCATTAGACATAACATCTCGCCAACGAGAGTCAGACATAGCTTGAGACACAATACGAGGTTCTATATCAGACTGAAGTGACATAGTGAGACCATACCTCGGGTTTGGGTTGAAGATGTTTTTGCGGGCCCGGGTGACCATGGGATGTGAAGATGGCGGTGAAGGAGGTCGAGTAGGGGGCGAGGGCACATGCGACTCGGCGGGAACAGGCAGAACTACGGGGGGTGAGTGTGCAACCGGAGGCGGCGTGGGGACGGGCTCATTGTTTGGAGGAGGGATGAGAAGAGGTGGTGGAGGGAGGGGGAAACAGTGGAGATAAATTCATGTTTGACGAAGTCAACATGACGAGATGTGTAGAGGCGATTGGTGGATGGATCAAGGCAGAGATATGCACTTTGGGTAAGGGAGTACCCTAGGAAGATACATGGAGTGGAGCGATTTTCAAGCTTGTTAGAGGTATAAGGACGAAGCCATGGAAAGCACTTGCAGCTAAACACACGAAGTTTAGAGAGGTTGGGTGTGGTATGGAAGAGTAGTTCATATGAGGATTTGAGAGAGAGGCCAGTTTTGGGAAGTCGGTTGATGAGGTATGTGGCAGTGGAGAAGGCAAAGGGCCAGTAAGTGAGCGGTAGGGAGGCGTGGTGTAACAGAGCAAGGCCAGTGTCAACAATGTGATGATGACGTCGTTCGGAGGCACCATTGTGTTCAGGTGTGTAGGTCCCTAAGTTGAGTTTAATAACGAGTAAGCTAGTGAAAATGTCTAGAGGGGGGTGAATAGACTTTTCAAAAATCTTTCGATATATCAAAGTACGATGCGGAAATCAGAATATAACAATGAGCCCAATTCTAGTTTATACTCTACTTATTTCGAGAACTCTGTTTTATGTTTACTCAACTAGTCTTGTTCAGATAAGTAATTCAATCAATCAAACAACTAATCAATTAATCAACAAACAAAACAGTAAAGTAATCAACACAAACAATTTATAGTGGTTCGACAACTTGTCTACATCCACTCTCACAAACCCAGTTGTGAAATTCTTATTAACTCGTCCAATGGAGTAATATGTTCTTGTAGCTTTAAGTCCCAAGAAATAAGACTTAGATCTTCTCGACAACACTACCAAGTGCCTCTTTGATCTTACTAGCGATTTACAAGTATCTAGCAACTTGAAACAGTAAACAAAAATAAAACTTCTCTTCGTTCAGTAGTAGCCTTCTTTGATCTTCACTTGTCTTCTGGCTTCTTTCTGAATATTCAAACTCTGAGAGTATTTTCTTCACTCGAATGTAGAATATCAATGCTTTAATAGTTTTTCAGTAGTCTCTAATGAATGAATACCTTGGGGTATATATAGACTTCCAATCCAAGAACTTTCAGTTGTGTAACAACCTTTTCTTGAAAACTAACTTGTAACTGATTCTTTTTATCCATTCACGCGTTTCTTCAGTTAATTAGTTATTCCTTAACTAACTTCTTCAATCCTTATCTTTAATACGCGTTTCTGTAACTAACTCATTAGTTCTTCTTGTCTTGTCTTGTTGAGTCGCACACCTGTCTTGTCCAGTAGTAGTAGACTTCTTCTTCTACTTCTCTTGTGCAGTAGACTTCTTCAGATTACAACATAGAACTAATCTAGTCCTATCATCTAATCCTAACAAGACTATTACATTACCTTAAGCTCTTGTTACAAAGCTTAGTCAACTTAGAAAACTATACATCAAGATATTTTACATAAAACAATCATGAGCTTCTATACAGTAATTAATCATAGCTCAAAACAAACTAATCAGTTAATATAAACAAATATGAAGTACTTATAATTCGTACTTATCTTTTAATAACACTTGTCTTTTGAAACTAGTACTTGTCTTGTGAACTAGTACTTGTCTTGTGAACTCTACTGATCTTGTCTTATACAAGACGACTTCATAACTAGACTAGATCAGTCAACACTTAGAAAATATTCAAGTCTTCTTTTGGCTTATCAAAACTTCATCTTTTATCTTCTTATCATCATTTAGGACTTGTTCTAGGATTCATATCCCAACAAGGTGTGTGTGTGTGTGGGAGGGGGGGGTGAGATGGGAAATGCCATGTGTGGTAAGGTATGGACGAAGGGATATGTATTCACCTCCATTGTCAGAGTATAGAGAAATGATTTTAGTGGCAAGTGATTTTTCAGCAAGTGCTTTAAACGCAGTAAATGTGGAATACACGTCAGATTTACGTTTTAGGGGATATAGCCAAATATATTTTGTGAAGTGATCAACAAATAACACATAATACTTGAAACCATCAATTGATAAAATAGGGGAGGTTCATACATCAGAAAATATTAATTGAAGCGGAGCAGTAGAAGTAAGTGTAGAGTTAGAAAATGGCAGTTTATGGCTCTTAATACATTTGCATGAATCGCAAGAAAATTTTAAACGTTTGTTCAACAGGAGTTTATTAATAGAGATAACAGAGTGTAAAATCTTAGGCGAGGGGTGACCTAGCCGAGCATGTCAGGTTGGGAAGGATGTTTTGGTAGCCGTGAGGGCTGATGTAGAGGAGCACACACCACCCGGCCACAAGTAAAGTCCATTAACGCGCGGTCTGCGAAGGTGAACGACCCCCGAGCGACGATCCTTCACCTGAAAATCACAATCAGAGAAGGAGACAACAACATCATTCATAACACAAAGGCGAGAGACAGAAACCAAGTTGCGAGAAATGCTGGGGACGTGTAAAACATTATTCAACAATAACGACGAATAGGTAGAAAATTTTAAAGAGCCAGTATTTGAGATACACAAACCATAACCATTACCAATAACCACACTGTCATTGCCATTGTAAGGAGAGTGGAGGGATAAATTGGCAAGGTCTGACGTTATGTGGTGGGATGCTCCTGAGTTGAGGATCCAGTCTGAGTGGGAAGGGGCAGAGGCGGCCATATGTTCGGAGTGCGATGAGTAGGCTGGTCGCTGCACGGCTGGCTGAATAGTGTTAAGAAGAGCCTGATAGTTAGGGCATCGTCGCACGAAGTGGCCTAGAGCACCACAGAGTTAGCATTTGCCCATATACGGGTGAGTAGTGTGGGATCCGTGAGCGGGCGGCTGGGGCGAGAAGGCCGGCTGAGGCCGAGCAGTGGGTGGCAGGCAAGGGCGAGCACACTAATGAAATGGGCGACCACCAGTAGAGGCCGACATAAGGGCAGTGGCCGGTAGAGGATAGGTCACGGAGGACTACTAAGCCATCTGGGATTCCATGCTGAGTAGTTTGTCATGGAGTTCCTCAAAATCAATGGTGGAGTCGCGAGCCTGAATCGCGAGAGAGAGTTATTTGAAAGAGTCGTCAAGTCCATTGAGGACAAGGTCCTCGGGATCAGTAGTGACACCGAGAAGCGATAGTTCGTCCACAAGGCCACGGATTTCAAAGCATGAATTCGGAGATAGAGCGAGAGCCCTTGGAGGGGTTTCAGAATTTATTTTTTAAGGCGAGGATCCGGCTGCGGGAGGATTTGCCGTATGTCTCTACAAGAATACACCAGGCTTTAGCAGAGGTTTTGGCTTTGGCGATGAAGGGTATGATGGATGTGAGAATTATATTCAATCACCGTTAATTAGATGATAAGAGTGGTCCACTATATATAGGGATTACAAAAGATATACAATGAAATAGATAAACAAGGAAATAAATATAAACCATAAATAAAAGATTACTACCTATAATATATTATACTATTCCTATAATACATTATATTATTCCTATAATATGAAAGTGTGTGTGGGGTGTATAAAAGTGTTTAAGTATAAGTAGATAAATGTTGCACAGAATGTTGAGACAAATAGTGCAACACTGACTCTAACAGAATATCAGAAATTAAGATTCACAGCGGAAGACTTGAAACACTAAAAACAAACGAGACACAATGGAAATACTTTTAACATAGATTTTATAAATAAAAATCTATGTCTGCCTTATGGCGTAAAATCAATACTTATCTTCAAGTACAAATGTTGTGTGAAATGTTACAACAATAACTTTCACAACGAAACTATAAACGAGTCAGGTGCCAAGTCTAGAAAACGAACTAAGTGTATAAATTATACACTGTCGAAATGCCTAGTCTATCTAATGATTACACTCTCAATAGATAAGAAGACACACAACCATACGGGTGGTATACAACGTATGAACTAAAATGTAGAACTATTGGCCACAATTTCCTAACAGGGATGAACGCTCGGTCTAGGATATTGATCGAATAGAGCACACTCAATTATGAAGCCTTCAATGGGTATTTATAGATGTGGGATACGAATTCTAGAGGCTTCCACATTGAGGTCCTATTTTTTAGGAACTCAACTTCCACAACTTCCATGATCTTTCTAGATCCTTCTAGCATGCTCCAGGTCGTTCCAAATGCATCTAGGCTGTTCTAGCATGTTCTCCAATGTTCTGGAATCTTCCAGGTTCCAGATCCTTGTAGAAGCTTCTAGATCCTGCCAGAAATGCGACAACATTTAGATCAACATTTAATGTAGCATTTCAGAAAAGACTTAGAAAAAAATCTCGGAAGGTCAAATTAAGATGTTGTTGATAATGTTAAAGCATTTAAGAATTAACAACATCTACAATCTCCCCCAATTTGACCTTTCGACTACAACACACCTGATGCACATATATTTCTATACATACTCAGTTTTATGTACTTAGTTGAGGTTGACATCATTGCTAAGCACTAGTCAAGACAATACCTGTTGTAATCGTTGGATCAAATCAAATGAAGATCAAGGATAATTTCATAATGATCCGTGCCAAAGGATCAAAACTATTTTATCCAAAATAGAATAAGCATAAACAATACACTTACTCACAACATAAGTAACTATACTAAGATAATAAGTTGAACTGGAAGAATTAACTTAGAATCAAAGTAAGACACTAACAAAAAAACAAAATACAAAAATCAGAGCAAAAAGAATAAACAAAACAAATACTCAACAACCTGCAGTAAACACATGATAATCTGTAAACATATTAAGCAAAGGCAGTAAACAAATATCATCAAATGTAGCCATAATTTAAGCAAGTTGCAACAAAAAAACAAACTAACATCTAAGAAATAAATAACAAGTGTATCAGAATTTCAGAATACTTAAACATTAGTTACAGAGATTGAACTGAATAAATGGCATATATTGTTGTGGTAACAGCTGCAGCATCAACTTCCTGCACAGTAGCCATTATGATATATTCAGATCTCCCCCTGTCTAGCTTGTCCCTGTTCATCAGTGTAGATCACCATACAAGGTCTCCATCTCAGCATCATCATCATCAGCTTCATCCACAAAATAAGTAGCAGCAAGATGTGCAACTAAATCAGTCACTGCAGCATCAGGTTCACCACCAGCAGCAGCAGCAGGAACTCCATCATCATTAAACTCTTCAATCACCACATGGGAATTTGATGGTGGTGGTACTCCCCCTGTTGTAGGTGAAAGCATACTGGTCCACCTATCCTTCAGGAACTGGAGCTCATCAATAGTTTCCTGCAAGTGCTTGAGCTGTAATTTGATGAATTCCTGTGAAAGATACACATTACCAGAAATGTTGATATGGATGTTCTCAACATTTGGGGGTGCATTTCTCTGTCTTGATCTGGATGATTCTGGATGATCAGAAGTTGAGGGTCTTTGCTGATGTTCAGTAGTTGAAGGCCTGTGCTGATGATCAGTACCAGGAGCAGTCAAAGGCAGATCAATTACTCTATCCCCAGTGAGTAAGGCAGGAGCTATGGCCAGTAATGGTACTCTCTCCCTCAACACATAAGTGTTCTTGGCAACAAGGTCATGATGCCTCAAGTAATTTGAAATCAGAATAGTATAGGGTAGGTTGCCTTTTTCAGAAACTTTTCCAGTAAATCTCATCATATGGTGGAAGATAGTGAGGCATAAATTGAACTTCTTAAGCACAGAGATCCTATACATAAGAACAACTTGGTCTTTTGTGATCTTAGTGGTATTTGTAGTGGGAATCCAGTTGTAGATAATGAGTTTGTATAACACAGAATGTAGGGAAGTGAGGACTTTGGCTAGCATCTGTCTAGTCCACTTAATTACCCTACCACCAGTTATAGCAGCAATAACAACATCCATGTCAGGTTCTTCATCTACCTCAACATTGGGAATATGCAGAAACTCATTTATCAACTCAGGAGTAAAAGGTACATCTCTCCCCCTAAAGTTTACAGTCCCATACCACTTAGATGATCTCCTACCAGTACTCTTTTTCATGCAAGCATAAAATTCATAAGACCAATTTGTCAAGAAAGATTCACCAAAATTCACAGCATGCATCAAATTCCTTTCCTCTAAGAAACTAACCATGCCTTTACTTTCAAAATTAGGGATATTAATCCTCTTCTCTATCAGCAGTTTCCTCTTAGAATAAATAGCCAACCTATTCTCTAGAGTCTCAAGAGAGTCAGAATTACCTTCCTCTTCAGAAGCAAGGTCATTGGAGCTTGATGTAGAATTTTTAGCAGAGCTTTCCTTAGAGCTGCTTTCTGCACTGGAAGAGCTATCACCACTGCCATCATATTCAGGTTCTGGTGTAGCTTCCTTTGCAGCAGAGAAAAATGCTGAGCATTTTTCTTAAGAGAATTCAGAATATCTCTTAAACACACATCAGAATCAGAATTGGAATCTGATTTTGCAGGTTCATCTTCAGTAATCATCTTGGCCTTCCCTTTTCCTTTGGGATCAGCAGCAGCTTTCTTCCTCCTTTCAACAACAGCTTTCTTGGGTTTCTCAGCAACAGTCTTTTTAACTTTCTCAACAGCAACAAGAGCTTCTTTTTCAGAGTCTGTGAACACTTGGATGGGTTCAGCAGCTTCAGCTCCAACTTTCTTCTTCTTCCTCATGGATTCAGAATAATCCACACGAGTGAACACACGGTATGATCTTCTTCTTTGTACAGGACTCCTCTGTCTTTTTCCTTTCTACGCATTCTTCTTGAACGGAATGGGAGCAGATTCATCAGAAACAGAGAGTGAAGAGTTTGTACCGTCTTCAGAGGTGTTTGCATCCTCCATTTCAACATCTTCAGGGTCGGAAGTAGCAGTAGCTTCTTCTTCAGCAGTAACCTCCTCATTTTCAGCTTGCGAGTTGTGAACAGTAGGTGATTTAGGGCTTTTTGAAGTAGCAGCCATTTGGGCGGTTTGATCAGCCAAATAGCTTGAGATATCCACAGTGATATCTCCAAATGTCATCACGGGCAGATGACCAGTTGTTCGAAGAGAGTCAGACACTTCTTTGATGGCCTTGTTGAACTGTTCGACAGTTGCATCTTGAGGAATGTTTGTTGTTGGTGGAATGGTTTGAGGAGCAGTTTGAGGAGTGGGAGTGGTTGTTGATGGTGTTGCAGAGACATTTGAGTCAGCATTTGACGAGGTTGATTTCTGAGACGCCATGGAAGCAAGGATTTCGAGAAGGTTTGTGTGAGAAGGGGATGAGTTCTTCGAATCAGAGTGAGATTGTGAGTGGGATTGAGGTCAGTTTCCAGCCATTTAAGGGACAGTTGGAGTTTCAAGATAGGTTTGAGGAGTGTATTCACAAAATTTGAGAGATACACGCCCAATTAACAATTCTGCAAAAGCTTAGTACTTAACAAACTCAAAAATCACGATTAGCATTAACATTTAATCTTATGAGTGATATTTATAGAGAGAATTATGTAGTTGGAGAGAAAAGAAAATAATCCAGAAGTCTTTTGATCATGCTCCACATAATTAGCCACAATGTAGATCATGGGTAATTAGTGGGGAAATTTAATTAAATTAAATTAGGTAATTAAGAAGCTTCCAGAATAATTAAAATCGCATAATCTGAAAAATAAAAAATAAAAAATGTGGGTTAGTAATTAAATAAAATGAAATAAATCCCAATTAATAATTAAATAATTACAACTAATAAAAATAAATTCGAATCAGGCAATGTTGTGCTCAAAACTGTTACAAACACCTCAACACGGTTTTTACATGAATTTGCTTCATTTGTGTTGCACCATATTTTTTCTTTTTGTGTTATAGCATCTAATTTGTATTGATCCATTGTTCCTGTAGAGTACATCGTAGTAGCGAACTCCGTGCCCCATACTTTCTTAATGGATTACAAATATATTGATGTTTTTACCAAAGAATCACCTTTTGAAAAGAAGGCATCGTAGTAGTGAACTCCGTGCTCCATAGTTACTCAGTGATTTGGTACATCTTTTAGTATGCTAATAACATTCTCATTTTTATGCATTTGAGAGGTGTGAGACATGTTTATTTTTGCACTACAAGGTTATTAGATTCGTAGATATTTTACATAGGAATTATTTAACAAAGTAGGAGATAGATTCAGCTTATAAAATTTTTACAATCCATGATGTTGTCCCAAATGCTGACGCATTTGTGACAACATCCATCCGAATTTTTCAGATAGTGCTCATGCCAAGAGATTTCCTCAAGATAGAGAATCTCTCATGGTCTAATGCCTTAGTAAAAATGTCAGCATTTTATTTCTCAGTAGGTATATACTCAAACTTAACAATATTCTTCTCTACTAAATTCCTCATAAAATGATGTCTTATGCTAATGTGCTTTGTGAGTGAGGGTTGTACAGGATTCTTAGAAATGTTAATAGCACTAGTATTATCACAAAAAATTGTAAGTATACCATTCTCAATACCACAGTCATGGAACATCTTGCTCAGCCACAAGAGTTGTGTACAGCAGCTTCCAGCAGCTATATACTCAGATTCTGCAGTAGATTGTGAAACACAATTCTGCTTCTTGTTGTGCCATGAAACAAGATTGTTTCCCATGTAGAAACATCCTCCACTCGTACTCTTTCTATCATCTATATCTCCAGCCCAATCAACATCACTGTAGCCAATCAAAATGTTGTTGGTGTCCTAAGTATACCAGATTCCAAGGTCACTTGTCCCTGCAACATACTTGATAATCCTTTTCACAGCATTCAGGTGAGATTCCTTTGGATTAGCTTGGTACCTAGCACAAACACACACACTGTACATAATATCTGGTCTACTAGAGGTTAAATACAGTAAACTACCTATCATGGATCTGTAAAGTGTTGGATCAACATCTGTTCCAGCACTGTCTTTGCAAAGTTTCAAAGAAGATCCCATAGGAGTTTTCATTGGTTTTGAATTCTCAAGACCAAATCTTTTAACCAAGTTCTTTGCATACTTACTCTGGGAGAAGAAAATACCATCACTGCATTGTTTGATTTGAAGACCTAGAAAATAATTCAAGTCTCCAACCATACTCATTTCAAATGTTGCAGTCATTGCCTCAACAAATTTACTCAACATTTTATCACAAGTAGAACCAAACACAATGTCATCAACATATATTTGAGCAATTAGTATATCATTTTCAGTGTGCTTAATGAACAAAGTTCTATCTGCCTCTCCTCTAATAAATCCATATTCCAAAAGAAAGTCAGTAAGCGTACCATACCATGCTCTAGGAGCTTGTTTAAGACCATACAAAGCTTTCTTAAGTTTATATACATGATCAGGATACTGTGGATCTTCAAATCCTATAGGTTGTTCAACATATGCTTCTTCATTTAATATGCCATTTAGAAATGCAGCCTTTACATCCATTTGATGAAGTTTAATATCAATAAAACATGCACTAGCTAGCAGTAATCTAATAGATTCTATCCTAGCAACAGGTGCAAAAGTTTCATCAAAATCAACTCCTTCAACTTGGGTGTAACCTTGTGCTACTAACCTAGCCTTGTTCCTAACAATATTACCAGATTCATCAGTTTTATTCTTGAATATCCACTTTGTTCCAATGACATTAGTATGACTAGGTCTAGGAACAAGTGTCCACACTTCATTTCTTTCAAACTGACCAAGTTCTTCATGCATAACATTAATCCAGTTTTCATCAGTTAAGGCTTCTTTAGCACTCTTAGGTTCAATTTCAGATAAATAGCATTCAGCATTTACAACATTACACATAGAAGACATGCATATTGTTCTTACCACATCTACCTTGTTTGATCTTACTCTTCCTCTTGTTTGCACTCCAACTGTAGCATCGCCTATGATCTGGTCAGAAGGATGACTTTTGCCTATTCTTGAAGAAGGATTTGTTTTGGGGATGTACTGATCATTCTGTGAATATATAGCTGACTGTTCTGTAGATGTTGACCCAGATGTGTTAACATTTGGTGCAACATTTTCAGACTTCAGTGTATTCTCAGAGGTGTCAGTAACCTGTGATACATCTTCTTCATCTTTGTCATCTGTAAGACCTTTATCATCATCAAACACAACGTTAACAGATTCTTGAACAGTGTTAGTTCTAAGGTTATATACTCTATAGGCTTTACTATTTCTAGAATAGCCTAAAAAGAAACCTTTATCACTTTTAGAATCAAACTTATGAAGTTGATCCCTATCATTCAAAATATAACACACACAACCAAATACATGAAAATATTTCACATTAGGTTTTCTGTTGTTCAAAATCTCATAAGGTGTTTGATTAGTGCCAGAACGAATAAAAACCCTATTAATAATATGGCATGCAGTATTCAATGCTTCTCCCCAAAATTTCTTAGCAAGGCATTTGGATGTAAGCATAACTCTAGCCATTTCTTGTAAAGTTCTATTCTTTCTTTCAACAATACCATTTTGTTGTGGAGTTTTAGGAGATGAATATTCTTGCAAGATACCCTTTTTATCACAAAAATCATTAAACATGCTGTTTTCAAATTCCCTACCATGATCAGTTCTAATACGGCCAACTTTCAAGTTAAACACATTTTTGAACCTCTTATAAAGAATTTTAAATGCAGCAAATGCTTCAGATTTGTCTCTCAAAGACTCTACCCAGGTATATCTAGAAAAATCATCTACCACAACTAAGGAATACCTCTTTCCTCCAATGCTTTCAGTTTCCATAGGACCCATCAAATCCATGTGCAGTAATTCAAAGCATCGATGTGTAGTACAATGTGACAGCATTTTGTGTGACATTCTTACCTGCTTACCTTTTTGGCATGGTCCACATACAGTGGTGTTGTGAAACCTAAGTTCAGGAATTCCTTTTACTGCATCTACTTTGATTAGCTTTTTCATTGCTCTGTAATTTGCATGACCCAATCTTTGATGCCATAGAACATTTTCATCATGTTTTAACAAGTTACACATATTTGTTCCAATAATATAGTAATTATCAGCTGACCTAGTACCAGTCATGACACAAACTTCATCTTTATTAAGAACATAACATGAATCTTTATCAAATTTCACATGCAAATTATCATCACAAAGTTGACTAATGCTAATCAGATTTGCAAGTAATCCATCAACATGTAATACATTTTTAAGCTTAGGAAAACCTTCAACATTCAAAGTTCATTTACCAACAATCTTTCCTTTAGAACCTCCACCATATGTAACACTACCACTATTCAAGGTCACATAATCAGATAAGAAATCAATACGACCTGTCATATGTCTAGAACAACCACTATCAAAGTACCATAAGTCAGGTAGACATGCTTTTAAGAAGGTATGAACAACATTACAGGTAGCTTTTAGTTTCCATGCAGATTTCAAAAACTGTTTACCAGGATGTGACAGTTTCTTATGCAGCATTTTCAAGTTTTTCTGTTCTTCAAACAACTTTATACAGTAAGGACGAATGTGACCAATTTTGAAACAGTAATGACAGATATACTTCCTTTTAACCTTGTGAGACTCTGTTTCTGCAGATGTTGCACCAGATGTGTCAACATTTGCCTTAACAAATTTCACAGGTTTTCTACCAGCTCTGAAACCATGTAAGAATTATATTCAATCACCGTTAATTAGGCTGATACCATGTGAGTACCAGCTCTGAAACCATGTAAGAATTATATTCAATCACCGTTAATTAGATGATAAGAGTGGTCCACTATATATAGGGATTACAAAAGATATACAATGAAATAGATAAACAAGGAAATAAATATAAACCATAAATAAAAGATTACTACCTATAATATATTATACTATTCCTATAATACATTATATTATTCCTATAATATGAAAGTGTGTGTGGGGTGTATAAAAGTGTTTAAGTATAAGTAGATAAATGTTGCACAGAATGTTGAGACAAATAGTGCAACACTGACTCTAACAGAATATCAGAAATTAAGATTCACAGCGGAAGACTTGAAACACTAAAAACAAACGAGACACAATGGAAATACTTTTAACATAGATTTTATAAATAAAAATCTATGTCTGCCTTATGGCGTAAAATCAATACTTATCTTCAAGTACAAATGTTGTGTGAAATGTTACAACAATAACTTTCACAACGAAACTATAAACGAGGCAGGTGCCAAGTCTAGAAAACGAACTAAGTGTATAAATTATACACTGTCGAAATGCCTAGTCTATCTAATGATTACACTCTCAATAGATAAGAAGACACACATCCATACGGGTGGTATACAACGTATGAACTAAAATGTAGAACTATTGGCCACAATTTCCTAACAGGGATGAACGCTCGGTCTAGGATATTGATCGAATAGAGCACACTCAATTATGAAGCCTTCAATGGGTATTTATAGATGTGGGATACGAATTCTAGAGACTTCCACATTGAGGTCCTATTTTTTAGGAACTCAACTTCCACAACTTCCATGATCTTTCTAGATCCTTCTAGCATGCTCCAGGTCGTTCCAAATGCATCTAGGCTGTTCTAGCATGTTCTCCAATGTTCTGGAATCTTCCAGGTTCCAGATCCTTGTAGAAGCTTCTAGATCCTGCCAGAAATGCGACAACATTTAGATCAACATTTAATGTAGCATTTCAGAAAAGACTTAGAAAAAAATCTCGGAAGGTCAAATTAAGATGTTGTTGATAATGTTAAAGCATTTAAGAATTAACAACATCTACATAATATATTATTCTATTATATTCTCTAATACCCCCGGTCAAGCAAAGCTGGGAATGTAAATGAACACGAGCTTGGTACACAACAATCTGAAGAGAGTTTGAGATAGAAACTTCTTGAAGAGATCCACAAAACAATTCACTTTTGTTGTCATACAACAAGAGAAATAACGGAAATTCGGAATCACCAAATAGAGCATGCCAAAGCGCACAAAAGCGGGAAACAAATGGATCGAAACACCGAAATCCTTTGAAGGACGAACGATGACAAAAAATTAGGCAAGAAACACTTGGAAGGTTAATTGAAGCAATTGAACCGAGAAAAAACACGATAGATCGGAGGGGCGAGAAGCCATTGAAGTCGGCCATGAGCTCTCTGCGGAGAGAGGAAAGTAGAAGAAAAAAGATGTAGCGTGAAGCTATAGAGAAAATTAAAGTGTAGGGGAGTGTGATTAACACTATATGTGTGAATACAGTCATGGAGATAACTTGATCGGCCATGAGAGGGGACGAGGAGACGTGCTCGCTCGAAGAAAAAAAAAAGATTAGGGGGGACGAGGAGACTTGCTCACTCGAGAAGAAGAAGAAGAAGGGGAGACGAGGAGACTTGCTCGCTCGAGAAGAAGAAGGGGGACGAGGAATAGAAGCTCGTCGGTGGCGGCTAAAAGCGGCCAAGAGAGGAAACGAGGGAGACTAGCTCGTTCGAGAAGAAGAAGAAGGGGGACAAGGAATACAAGCTCGTCGGTGGCGGCTAAAAGCGGTCGGGAGAGAGAATGAGGGAGACCAGCTCGTTCAAGATAAAACAAAAAACAAAAAATATAAGGCGGCAACGAGGGATACCTACTCGTCGAGGACGCCGAAAAAATTGAAAAGAAAGGGGAAGGGTCAAGGCGGCGACGGGGGATACCAGCCCGTCGGAGACGCCGAAAAAAAGGGTTTCAGTGTATTAGGCTGATACCATGTGAGTACCAGCTCTGAAACCATGTAAGAATTATATTCAATCACCGTTAATTAGATGATAAGAGTGGTCCACTATATATAGGGATTACAAAAGATATACAATGAAATAGATAAACAAGAAATAAATATAAACCATAAATAAAAGATTACTACCTATAATATATTATACTATTCCTATAATACATTATATTATTCCTATAATATGAAAGTGTGTGTGGGGTGTATAAAAGTGTTTAAGTATAAGTAGATAAATGTTGCACAGAATGTTGAGACAAATAGTGCAACACTGACTCTAACAGAATATCAGAAATTAAGATTCACAGCGGAAGACTTGAAACACTAAAAACAAACGAGACACAATGGAAATACTTTTAACATAGATTTTATAAATAAAAATCTATGTCTGCCTTATGGCGTAAAATCAATACTTATCTTCAAGTACAAATGTTGTGTGAAATGTTACAACAATAACTTTCACAACGAAACTATAAACGAGTCAGGTGCCAAGTCTAGAAAACGAACTAAGTGTATAAATTATACACTGTCGAAATGCCTAGTCTATCTAATGATTACACTCTCAATAGATAAGAAGACACACAGCCATACGGGTGGTATACAACGTATGAACTAAAATGTAGAACTATTGGCCACAATTTCCTAACAGGGATGAACGCTCGGTCTAGGATATTGATCGAATAGAGCGCACTCAATTATGAAGCCTTCAATGGGTATTTATAGATGTGGGATACGAATTCTAGAGGCTTCCACATTGAGGTCTTATTTTTTAGGAACTCAACTTCCACAACTTCCATGATCTTTCTAGATCCTTCTAGCATGCTCCAGGTCGTTCCAAATGCATCTAGGCTGTTCTAGCATGTTCTCCAATGTTCTGGAATCTTCCAGGTTCCAGATCCTTGTAGAAGCTTCTAGATCCTGCCAGAAATGCGACAACATTTAGATCAACATTTAATGTAGCATTTCAGAAAAGACTTAGAAAAAAATCTCGGAAGGTCAAATTAAGATGTTGTTGATAATGTTAAAGCATTTAAGAATTAACAACATCTACATAATATATTATTCTATTATATTCTCTAATACCCCCGGTCAAGCAAATCTGGGAATGTAAATGAACACGAGCTTGGTACACAACAATCTGAAGAGAGTTTGAGATAGAAACTTCTTGAAGAGATCCACAAAACAATTCACTTTTGTTGTCATACAACAAGAGAAATAACGGAAATTCGGAATCACCAAATAGAGCATGCCAAGGCGCACAAAAGCGGGAAACAAATGGATCGAAACACCGAAATCCTTTTAAGGACGAACGATGAAAAAAAATTAGGCAAGAAACACTTGGAAGGTTAATTGAAGCAATTGAACCGAGAAAAAACACGATAGATCGGAGGGGCGAGAAGCCAATGAAGTCGGCCATGAGCTCTCTGCGGAGAGAGGAAAGTAGAAGAAAAAAGATGTAGCGTGAAGCTATAGAGAAAATTAAAGTGTAGGGGAGTGTGATTAACACTATATGTGTGAAGACAGACATGGAGATAACTTGATCGTCCATGAGAGGGGACGAGGAGACGTGCTCGCTCGAAGAAAAAAAAAAGATTAGGGGGGACGAGGAGACTTGCTCACTCGAAAAGAAGAAGAAGAAGGGGAGACGAGGAGACTTGCTCGCTCGAGAAGAAGAAGGGGGATGAGGAATAGAAGCTCGTCGGTGGCGGCTAAAAGCGGCCAAGAGAGGAAACGAGGGAGACTAGCTCGTTCGAGAAGAAGAAGAAGGGGGACAAGGAATACAAGCTCGTCGGTGGCGGCTAAAAGCGGTCGGGAGAGAGAATGAGGGAGACCAGCTCGTTCGAGATAAAACAAAAAACAAAAAATATAAGGTGGCAACGAGGGATACCTACTCGTCGAGGACGCCGAAAAAATTGAAAAGAAAGGGGAAGGGGCAAGGCGGCGACGGGGGATACCAGCCCGTCGGAGACGCCGAAAAAAAGGTTTTCAGTGTATTAGGCTGATACCATGTGAGTACCAGCTCTGAAACCATGTAAGAATTATATTCAATCAACGTTAATTAGATGATAAGAGTGGTCCACTATATATAGGGATTACAAAAGATATACAATGGAATAGATAAACAAGGAAATAAATATAAATTATAAATAAAAGATTACTACCTATAATATATTATACTATTCCTATAATACATTATATTATTCCTATAATATATTATTCTATTATATTCTCTAATAATGGATTGTGATATAGCGCTGATGATGGCGCTGAGGATGAGTTTGTCTTGGCGGATCCAAGCAGTGTGGAGAGGATTAGGATTGGTGGTGGTGCCGTCAGCGATGGTGGCCGACGGGCACAAATGAGAGCCATCGACGAAGTCGTCGAGATTATATCATATGAGGAGCGTTTCAAACTGGAAACACCACGTCGTGTAGTTGGAGGACGTGAGTTTCAGGGGGAGGTGAGCGGATATGTTGAATGCAATGAGGTTGGCTGGGGTGGAGTTCGACTGGCCGACAACGGTGACAGTTGGTGTTGCATCATCGGTGGCCATGAGGAACGGGATTATGGGTGCTGAAAGGGAGGAAAGAGGATCAAGAATTGGATGTTAGTCAAATTGTGCTCGTGATACCATAAAGATAGTGATTGAAAGGTTGATTTATATTGACAAGGATACTCCTATTTATATTACATTGAGAGGGGGGTGTGATCCCATCTAATTGGCTACCGTTACGTTTTACACTAATGATGATTTACCGTTACGATTTACACTAATGATGATTTACCGTTATGATTTACATTTAATGATGATTAGCAAAATATTATCCTTAATACTTAATATATTTGTCTATATTTAAATTTCAATTTAAAATCTAATTTAGTTTTTAATTTTATATTCCAATTATAAATATAGACATGGTAATTTTAAATATAATTTAATTTCTAAATATCGTGGGAGAGAGCCAGGGTAATCCCAATCCCAAATTCTTAATGGACGCGGTTATACGCACGCATCGACTTATTGAGGACACCCACCTAAAAAAAATACAACTTAAGAATACGTAAAATATTCAATATACCCTTTACTAAAATTTTAAAAAATATTGATAGATGAGTACACCCACACGTTTCATTCCACGACAGAATCCTTCCACCACCATCACCATGATATTTAAAAAAAAACAAGCATAAACAAAAAAATATTCCAAATGAAAACAACATTTCAAAATCTAAAAAATTTGTCCGAAAATAATTTATGTACGTACAAACTCAAGTTGCCCGAATTTTCTTTTCGAACAAACACAAATTGTCCGGAATTGTTTTTCAAACAAACACAAATTGTCCGAAAATAATTCCTGAACAACTTCCAATTGTCTGAAAAAAATCAATGAACAAACTCAAAAAACCCTAATACACTTGAAACTGTAAAAATCCTAAAAACCCTAATACATGCAAAAAAATTAAAAAAAATTGATGTTCATGGAACCTGTAAGAGCGGCGGCAGTGACGGCCTTGTGGCTGGGAAGGGGAGGATCGGAGCGGTCAGGGGAGAAGAGGGTCGGCCGCGAACTTCTCTAGTGGTGGCGGCGTCGATAGCGAACCCTACTCTAGCTGCGGCACGTCAATCGCGAATCCTTAATTCTCCAGCGGTGGCGATGTCATCGCGAACCCTTCTCCAGCGGTGGCGGCGTGGGCCGCGCCTTTCTCCAAGGGAAGAAGAGTCGTCGACCGCCTTCTTCAGCGACACCGTCGGCGAACGTGGGGGATGGGCAACAACGTCGGCGTGTTTTCCAGGTCATACAGAGATACGTGGCAGTACTGTGGCAAGTTGATTATTCTCGAAGACCCAAGGACAATTTAGCAAATTGTTGAGCGTTCAAACTCAACGCATCACATTATATTATGCTAGATGATTGGAAAAAAAAATTGGAGAAGAGGAAAGAGGAAGGATAGAAAATAGAAAAAAGATAAAGAATATGTACAATCATTAGAATATAAAAAAAAAAAAAAAAAAGTAAGATGCTCAACAATTATGTAACCATTATATTATGTTGGAAAAAAATTGTGTTAGAGAAGAGGAAAGAGGAAGGAGAAAAAAAGATAAATAAGATATACAATCATTAGAACAGTAAAAAAAAAATGTAAAATGCTCAACGATTATGTAATCATTATGCTAGATGATAGGAAAAAAATTGTGTTGGAGAAGAGGAAATAGGAAGGAGAGAAAATAGAAAAAAAGATAAAGAACATGTACAATTATTAGAACAAGAAAAAAAAAAGGTAAGATGCTCAACAATTATGTAACTATTATATTATTCTAGATGATTGAAAAAATATTGTGTTGGAGTAAAAGAAAGAGGAAGGAGAGAAAAAAATAAAGAAGATATATAATCATTAGAACAATAAAAAAAAAAAAAAAAAGTAAAATGTTCAACGATTATGTAACCATTATGCTAGATGATTGGAATAAAATTGTGTTGGTGAAGAGAAAATAGAGAAAAAGATAAAGAAGTTGTACAATCATTATAATAGTTAAAAAAAAGTAGATGTTCAACGATTATATAACTATTGGAAAAATCTCATATGCACACGTGTGCAGGTGCACACACTAGGTTTTCCCCTTTCTAACCTTCTTCCTCACTTTACGCCTTTTTCACTCTTGTTTTCTCAATAATCATTCTTTTTCTGCCGCTCACTTGCCTTCCTCTCTGGTAACTAGGTAAGTAGTAGTAATTTCTAATTTTTATGGGGTTTGTCAGATTAGTTACACTTTTTTTTTTCTCCTCCCTTCTTCTTCTTCTCATTTCTTCCCTTTTTTTCAATGGCGAACTGATATCACTCCACCCAAATCAAAAAACACTTCCAACCCAAATCAGAATCATCGGAGTATTGTCACGCAAACTTTCCCAAATATTTCGATGTGCTTCCTCTACGTCGCCGCCTGCAATAATGCCCCGCCGTCGCGTCGATATCTGTAATTCAACTTGATCTAGTAATTCGATTTCGTTTTGGAATTCGATTTAATTCCACGAATTCAAATCTGGAGATGATGTATGGTTTGCAGCAGAGCTGCATAAGATTAAGATGTCATAGATCTCTCTACCTCTAAAATTGCAGAAAAAATGTATGGTGTATGGAGGCGGTGTGAGTTGTTGCTTAATTTTAATTCCTTTTTTTTTTTTATTGAAAAGTGTAATTTTTATTATTGAAAAGTGGTGAATATTTTAACTGAAAAGTGTAATTTTTATTATTGAAAAGTGGTGGATATTTTAACTGAAAAGTGTAATTTTTATTATTGAAAAGTGGTGGATATTTTAACTGAAAAGTGTAATTTTTATTATTGAAAAGTGGTGGATATTTTAACTGAAAAGTGTAATTTTTATTATTGAAAAGTGGTGGATATTTTAACTGAAAAGTGATGGATATTTTAATCGAAAAGTTAAAATTATTTTAATTAAAAAAGAAGTTAATTGAAAAGTTAAAATTATTTTAATTATAAAAGAAGATCACAAGTTTCGAACCTGTTGTAAACACTGGACCAACAACCATCTTATTATTAATTTTCGTTTTTCTGACTTGATAAGGGTTTGCCCTGTGCATTAGTGTGCATGTGCACACTGTGCACATGAGACCAACTCATAACTATTTTATCACAAAAACTTATAAGCAATATTGCATACATGAAATATGACTAATTAAGGTAATTTGGTCAAAATTTGTTGGTCAACGCGGGTCAACACGGGTCAAAGCGGGTCAACCTTATAAATTAGAATATTTATTTTCACTCTAAAATATTATTTTACTACCTGACCAAAATTATGTTACTATAAGAACTAAATTTTGTCACTATAAGGCCAAAAGTGTATTACTCCAAGTTCAAAAATATTCTGGACACTTATTTTTTTGGGGCAAAATTATTAAAATAATTTTGACTTAATCGGCTACTACATGACTAAAACAATGTCACTACAAGACTAAAATTTTATCACTACAAGGTCAAAAGTGTATTACTACATGTTCAAAAATATTCTGGAGACTTAATTTTTTGGTGAATTTGTCAGAATGTTTTGACATGTAGTATTAAATTTTTGGCCTTGTAGTGGTAATATTTTGGCCTTGTAGTAACAATATTTTGGTCATGTAGTAAACCACCTGTTTGCAACCCTCGAATTTTCTGGGCAACCCGGATCAAGACTTATGACCCGCGAATTTTTTAAAATTGACTTAATTTAACTTTTGAACTTAGTGTTTTGACTTGCCTAATTAGAATGGAATGTATGTATACAATATTTCACATAAAACTAGCCCCTATTTTATTATGCTAGATGGATGGAAAAACATTGTGTTGGAAAAAAGGAAAGAAGAAGGAGAGAAAATAGAAAAAAATAAAAATAAAGAACACGTACAATAATTAGTACAGAATAAAAAAAAAGTAAGATGCTCAACGTTTATATAACCACTATATTATGCTAGAAGATTGAAAAAAAATTGTGTTGAAGAAGAGGAAAGAGGAAGAAGAGAAATAGATAAAGAAGATATACAATCATTAGAATAGTAAAAAAAAAAAAAGTAATATGTTCAACGATTATGTAACCATTATGCTAGATGATTGGAAAAAAAAATGTGTTGGAGAAGAGAAAATAGAAAGGAGAGAAAATAGAGAAAAAGATAAAGAAGAAGAAGTTGTACAATCATTTGAACAGTAAAAAAAAAAAGTAAGATGTTCAACGATTATTTAACTATTATATTATGCTAGATGATTGGAAAAAAATTGTGTTGGAGAAGAGAAAATAGGAAGGAAAGAAAATAGAGAAAAAGATAAAGAAGTTGTACAATCATTAAAACATTAAAACAAAAATATATGTTCAACGATTATATAATCATTCATTCATTATATTATGTTAGATGGTTGGAAAAAATTTGTCTTGGAAAGGAGGAAAGTGGAAGGAGAGAAAATAGAAAAAAATAAAATAAAGAACATGTACAATAATTAGTACAGAAAAAAAATGATGCTTAACGATTGTGTAACCATTATGCTATATGATTGAAAAAAATTTGTGTTGTAGAAGAGGAAAGAGGAATGAGAGAAAATAGAAAAAAAGATAAAGAACATGTACAATTATTAGAACAAAAAAAAAAAGTAAGATGTTCAACGATTATTTAACCATTATATTATGCTAGATGATTGGAAAAAAATTGTGTTGGAGAAGAGAAAATAGGAAGGAGAGAAACTAGAGAAAAAGATAAAGAAGTTGTACAATCATTAGAACAGTAAAAAAAAAAAGTAGATGCTCAACGATTATATAACCATTATATTATACTAGATGATTGGAAAAAATTTGTGTTGGAAAAGAGTAAAGATGAAGGAGAGAAAAAGATAAAGAAGATATACAATCGTAAAGAAAATATACAATCATTACAGCCATTATGTCAGATGATTGAAAAAAAATTGTATAGGAGAAGAGAAAATAGAGAAAAGGATAAAGAAGTTGTACACTCATTATAATAGTAATAAAAAAAAATTATTCAACGATTATATAACCATTATATTATGCTAGATGATTGGAAAAAAATTGTGTTGGAAAAGAGGAAAGAGAATGGAGAGAAAATTGAAAAAAAAAAAAAACATGTACAATCATTAGTACAAAAAAAAAAAATGGGTAAGATGCTTAACAATTATGTAACTATTAAGCTAGATGATTGGAAAAAAATTGTGTTGGAAAATAGAAAAGATAAATAACATGTACAATTATTAGAACAAGAAAAAAAAAAGTAAGATGTTCAACGATTATTTAACCATTATATTATACTAGATGCTTGAAAAAAATTGTTTTGAAGAAGAGAAAATAGGAAGGAGAGAAAATAGAGAAAAAAAAAAAAAGAAGTTGTACAGTTAATTAGTACGGAAAAAAAAAAAAAAGAGAACATGTACAATAATTAGTACGGAAAAAAAAAAAAAAAAAAGATGCTTAACGATTATGTAACCATTATCCTAGATGATTGGAAAAAATTTGTGTTGGAAAAGAGAAAAGATGAATGAGAGAAAATAGAAAAAAAGTTAAATAACATGTACAGTTATTAGAACAAGAAAAAAAAAGTAAGATGTTCAACGATTATTTAACCATTATATTATACTAGATGATTGAAAAAAAATTCTGTTGGAGAAGAGAAAATAGGAAGGAGGAAAAATATAGAAAAAGATAAAGAAGTTGTACAATCATTAGAACAGTAAAAAAAAAGTAGATGCTCAACGATTATATAACCATTATATTATGCTAGATGATTGGAAAAGATAAAGAAGATATATAATCATTAGAACAGTAAAAAAAAAAAAAGTTCAACATTTATGTAACCATTATACTAGATGATTGAAAAAATTTGTGTTGGAGAAGAAAAAATAGAGAAAAAGATAAAGAAGTTGTACACTCATTATAATAGTAAAAAAAAAAAAATTGCTAAACGATTTTATAACCATTATATTATGCTAGATGATTGGAAAAAATTTGTGTTCGAGAAGAGGAAAGAGGATGGAGAGAAAATTGAAAAAAATAAAAATAAAGAACATATACAATCAATAATAATAATAAAAAAAAGTAATCTGCTTAACGATTATGTAACTATTAAGCTAGATGATTGGAAAAAATTTGTGTTGGAGAAGAGGAAAGAAGAATGAGAGAAAATAGAAAAAAAGATAAAGAACATGTACAATTATTAGAACAAGAAAAAAAAAGTAGATGCTCAACGATTATATAATCATTATATTATACTAGATGATTGGAAAAATATTATGTTAGAAAAGAGGAAAGAGTATTGAGAGAAAATTGAAAAGAGAGAAAATAGAGAAAAAAAAGTTGTACAATCATTATAATAATTAAAAAAAAAGTAGATGTTCAACGATTATATAACCATTTTATTATGTTAGATGGTTGGAAAAAAATTGTTTTGGAAAATGAGAAAGAGGAAGGAGAGAAAATAGAAAAAAATAAAAATAAAGTACATGTACAATCATTAGTACAGAATAAAAAAAAAAGTAAGATGCTCAACGTTTATGTAACCATTTTATTATGTTAGAAGATTGAAAAAAAATTGTGTTGAAGAAGAGGAAAGAGGAAGGAGAGAAATAGATAAAGAAGATATACAATCATTAGAATAGTAAAACAAAAAAGTAAAATGCTCAACGATTATGTAACCATTATGCTAGATAATTGGAAAAAAAATGTGTTGGAGAAGAAAAAATAGGAAGGAGAGAAAAAGATAAAGAAGTTGTACAATCATTAGAACAGTAAAAACACAAAGTAAGATGTTCAACGATTATTTAACCATTATATTATGCTAGATGATTTGAAAAAATTTGTGTTGGAGAAGAGAAAATTGAGAAAAAGATAAAGAAGTTGTACAATCATTAGAACATTAAAACAAAAAAAAAAAGCAGACGCTCAACGATTATTTAACCATTATACATAAGCTAGATGATTGAAAAAAAATTGTGTTGAAAAAGTGGAAAGAGGATGGAGAGAAAATTGAAAAAAAATAAAATAAATAACATGTACAATCATTAGAACAGAAAAAAAAAAGATACATACACCCTCTATAAATTAAACTAATCCTAACCCTAATTTGAAAGGTATTAGCCGTCGCCCACCTAACGCCGCCGCCGTCAGCCAAACTCCGGCCTCCGTCGCCGCCCAAATAAATACTCAAAAATTAAAAATCATAACATAAAAGTAAAAAAAAAAAACGAAAAACAAAAGTCGACCAAAATTTCTTCCGTCGACACTGGTTTGTCGACCAAACACACTCCGGTCGACTCTGGTTTGTCGACCAAAAACACTCCGGTCAATAGGATTTTTTTGAAAGAATTTCAAAAAAAAAATTGAAATTTTCGACAATATTGAGTCGACCAAAAACACTTCCGTCGACAAACCAGAGTCGACCGGAGTGTTTTTTGTCGACTCAATATTGTCAAAAAAAAAATAAATAAATAAAAAGCGGGAGGAGCAACAGAAAAAAAAAATGGAGGAGTCGACCAAAAAATGCATACCTGGAGCGGCGGAGGTTGGACGAAAGGGAGGACGAAGCGTTGCTTCTTGGGGTGTGGCGGCGCCGGCGCGATGGAGGAGGAGGCGTCGGCGCCGCGCGATGCGATGGAGGAGGAGGAGGCGTTGGCGCCGCGCGATGCGATGGAGGAGGAGGAGGCGCCGCCGCCGCGCGATGGAAGAAGAGGAGTAGGAGGCGCCGCCGCCGCGCGATGGAAGAAGAGGAGTAGGAGGCGCCGCTGTTGGGTGAGGCGGCGAGCTGGCGGCGCTAGACGAAGGCGGCAGGCGGTGGGAGGCGGCGGCGGCGACGATATGTGGGGTGGAGAAGGGATGGAGAAGAAGATGAATGGTGTGGGGAATAGACATGTGCGGTTTGTAACTGGAAAACTGCCGAACCGGAAAAACCGGACCGTAACCGTTTTTTGGCGGTTCGGTTTCGGTTAGCCAAAATAAAAACCGCCGGTTTCCGGCGGTTTACCCCTTTTTTTTTTTGGTTTTCGGCAGCCGTAGCAATTTAGCCAGCAAGCTGTCCCGACTCCAACATCCATTTTCAATTTTCAGCCACGTATAGTAGGTAGAGATAGTAGATTTGACTTGTAAAATTTAATTAGATTTGGAAGCTTGTGAGCTTTTCTTGTCCAATAACCTAACCTTTGCAGGCTATACTGCTATAGCTTGTCCTTTCACCTTAACTTAGCCTTTGCAGTTTGCAGGTTATAACTAGTCCTTTCAAGCAATAAATACTATTTCATGTACCTTTTCAATATTTTAAGTTTTGTATCGATATATATCATATACAGAGTATGATATATGTATATTTTCCATACCAAACTTCCTTTTCAATGTTCTCTCTTTTGTCTTTAAAAACACAACTAAGATAGAATTCATAGTCAAGCCCAAAATTCCTTCGAAAAGATGATAGAAAACTTTAATATTTCTTACCTTGCTTTGTCTCCCTCATATTGAAACACCTTTGAACACCCAATTTTGAGAAGTCATCCAACAATCGAAGAAGAAGTAAGAGAAAGAAGAATTGAAAGTGTGGTGTGGGGTGTATAAAAGTGTTTAAGTATAAGTAGATAAATGTTGCACAGAATGTTGGGACAAATAGTGCAACACTGACTCTAACAGAATATCAGAAATTAAGATTCACAGCGGAAGACTTGAAACACTAAAAACAAACGAGACACAATGGAAATACTTTTAACATAGATTTTATAAATAAAAATCTATGTCTGCCTTATGGCGTAAAATCAATACTTATCTTCAAGTACAAATGTTGTGTGAAATGTTACAACAATAACTTTCACAACGAAACTATAAACGAGGCAGGTGCCAAGTCTAGAAAATGAACTAAGTGTATAAATTATACACTGTCGAAATGCCTAGTCTATCTAATGATTACACTCTCAATAGATAAGAAGACACACAGTCATACAGGTGGTATACAACGTATGAACTAAAATGTAGAACTATTGGCCACAATTTCCTAACAGGGATGAACGCTCGGTCTAGGATATTGATCGAATAGAGCACACTGAATTATGAAGCCTTCAATGGGTATTTATAGATGTGGGATACGAATTCTAGAGGCTTCCACATTGAGGTCCTATTTTTTAGGAAACTCAACTTCCACAACTTCCATGATCTTTCTAGATCCTTCTAGCATGCTCCAGGTCGTTCCAAATGTATCTAGGCTGTTCTAGCATGTTCTCCAATGTTCTGGAATCTTCTAGGTTCCAGATCCTTGTAGAAGCTTCTAGATCCTGCCAGAAATGCGACAACATTTAGATCAACATTTAATGTAGCATTTCAGAAAAGACTTAGAAAGAATCTCGGAAGGTCAAATTAAGATGTTGTTGATAATGTTAAGGCATTTAAGAATTAACAACATCTACAATCTCCCCCAATTTGACCTTTCGACTACAACACACCTGATGCACATATATTTCTATACATACTCAGTTTTATGTACTTAGTTGAGGTTGACATCATTGCTAAGCACTAGTCAAGACAATACCTGTTGTAATCTTTGGATCAAATCAAATGAAGATCAAGGATAATTTCATAATGATCCGTGCCAAAGGATCAAAACTATTTCATCCAAAATAGAATAAGTATAAACTATACACTTACTCACAACATAAGTAACTATACTAAGATAATAAGTTGAACTGGAAGAATTAACTTAGAATCTAAGTAAGACACTAACAAAAACAAAATAATAAAAAATCAGAGCAAAGAAGAGTTAACAAAACAAATGCTCAGCAACCTGCAGTAAACACATGATAATTTGTAAACATATTAAGCAAAGGCAGTAAACAGATATCATCAAATGTAACCATAATTTAAGCAAGTTGCAACAAATAAACAAACTAACATCTAAGAAATAAATAACAAGTGTATCAGAATTTCAGAATACTTAAACATTAATTACAGAGTTTGAACTGAATAAATGGCATATATTGTTGTGGTAACAGCTGCAGCATCAACTTCCTGCACAGTAGCCATTATGATATATTCAGATCTCCCCCTGTCTAGCTTGTCCCTGTTCATCAGTGTAGATCACCATACAGGGTCTCCATCTCAGCATCTTCATCATCAGCTTCATCCACAAAGTAAGTAGCAGCAAGATGTGCAACTACATCAGTCACAGCAGCATCAGGTTCACCACCAGCAGCAGCAGTAGTAGGAACTCCATCATCATTCAATTCTTCAATCACCACATTTGAATTTGATGGTGGTGGTACTCCCCCTGTTGTAGGTGAAAGCATACTGGTCCACCTATCCTTCAGGAACTGGAGCTCATCAATAGTTTCCTGCAAGTGCTTGAGCTGCAATTTGATGAATTCCTGTGAAAGATACACATTACCAGAAATGTTGATATGGATGTTCTCAACATTTGGGGGTGCATTTCTCTGTCTTGATCTGGATGATTCTGGATGATCAGAAGTTGAGGGTCTTTGCTGATGTTCAGTAGTTGAAGGCATGTGCTGATGATCAGTACCAGGAGCAGTCAAAGGCAGATCAATTACTCTATCCCCAGTGAGTAAGGCAGGAGCTATGGCCAGTAATGGTACTCTCCCCCTCAACACATCAGTGTTCTTGGCAACAAAGTCATGATGCCTCAAGTAATTTGAAATCAGAACAGGATAGGGTAGGTTGCCTTTTTTAGAAACTTTTCCAGTAAATCTCATCATATGGTGAAAAATTGTGAGGCCTAAATTGAACTTCTTAAGCACAGAGATCCTATACATAAGAACAACTTGGTCTTTTATGATCTTAGTGGTATTTGTAGTGGGAATCCAGTTGTAGATAATGAGTTTGTATAATACAGAATGTAGGGAAGTGAGGTCTTTGGCTAGCATCTGTCTAGTCCACTTGACTACCCTACCACCAGTTATAGCAGCAATAACCACATCCATGTCAGGTTCTTCATCCACCTCAACATTGGGAATATGCAGAAACTCATTTATCAACTCAGGAGTAAAAGGTACATCCCTCCCCCTAAAGTTTACAGTCCCATACCACTTAGATGATCTCCTACCAGTACTCTTTTTCATGCAAGCATAAAATTCATAAGCCCAATTTGTCAAGAAAGATTCACCAAAATTCACAGCATGCATCAAATTCCTTTCCTCTAAGAAACTAACCATGCCTTTACTTTCAAAATCAGGGATATTAATCCTCTTCTCTATCAGTAGTTTCCTCTTAGAATAAATAGCCAACCTATTCTCTAGAGTCTCAAGAGAATCAGAATTACCTTCCTCTTCAAAAGAAAGGTCACTGGAGCTTGATGTGGAGTCTTTAGCAGCAGCCAACCTATTTAGGGCTTTTTGAAGCAGCAGCCATTTGAGCGGTTTGATCAGCCAAATAGCTTGAAATATCCACTGTGATATCTCCAAATGTCATCACGGGTAGATGACCAGTTGTTCGAAGAGAGTCAGACACTTCTTCGATAGCCTTGTTGAACTGTTCGACAGTTGCATCTTGAGGAATGTTGGTTGTTGGTGGAACGGTTTGAGGAGCAGTTTGAGGAGTGGGAGTGGTTGTTGATGGTGTTGTAGAGACATTTGAGTCAGCATTTGACGAGGTTGATTTCTGAGACGCCATGGAAGCAAGGATTTCGAGAGGGTTTGTGTGAGAAGGGGATGAGTTCTTCGAATCAGAGTGAGATTGTGAGTGGGATTGAGGTCGGTTTCCAGCCATTTAAGGGACGGTTGGAATTTCAAGATGGTTTTGAGGAGTGTATTCACAAAATTTGAGAGATACACGGCCAGTAATCAATTCTGCAGAAGCTTAGTACTTAACAAACTCAAAAATCACGATTAGCAACATAAGTCACAATTAATTGAGTTTTATAGAGAGAATGTATGTGTAGTTGGAGGTTAACATGATTAATTCCAGAAATAATGTGATAGTGCTCCACATTTTTAGCCACAACCTTGATCATGGTTTAATTAGTGGGAAAAATCCATTTTATTAATTAATTAAATAATTAAGAAATTTCTAGAATAAAGACTAAGTCCAAGCATAATCTGAAAAATAAAAAACGTGGGTTAGTTATATAATTGAATAAATAAAATAAATCTCAATAAATAATTAAATAATTACTACTTATAAAAATAAATTCGAATCAGGCAATGTTGTGCTCAAAACTGTTACAAACACCTCAACACGGTTTTATATGAATTTGCTTCATTTGTGTTGCACCATAATTTTTTTCTTTTTGTGTTATAACATCTAATTTGTATTGATCCATTGTTCCTGTAGAGTACATCGTAGTAGCGAACTCCGTGCCCCATACTTACTTAATGGATTACAAATATATTGATGTTTTTACCAAAGAATCACCTTTTGAAAAGAAGACATCGTAGTAGTGAACTCCGTGCTCCATAGTTACTCAGTGATTTGGTACATCTTTTAGTATGCTAATAACATTCTCATTTTTATGCATTTGAGAGGTGTAAGACATGTTTATTTTTGCACAACAAGGTTCTTAGATTCGTAGATATTTTACAAAGGAATTATTTGACTAAGTAAGAAATAAATTCAACTTATAAAATTTTACAACCCATGATGTTGTCCCAAATGCTGACGCATTTGAGACAACATCCATCCGAATTTTTCAGATAGTGCTCATCCCAAGAGATTTCCTCAAGATTGAGAATCTCTCATGGTCTAATGCCTTAGTAAAAATGTCAGCATTTTGTTTTTCAGTAGGTATATACTCCAACTTCACAATGTTCTTCTCTACTAAATCTCTCATAAAGTGATGTCTTATGCTAATGTGCTTTGTGAGTGAGTGTTGTACATGATTCTTAGAAATGTTAATAGCACTAGTATTATCACAAAAGATTGTAAGTATACCATTCTCAATACCATAGTCATGGAACATCTTGCTCAGCCACAAGAGTTGTGTACAGCAGCTTCCAGCAGCTATATACTCAGATTCTGCAGTAGATTGTGAAACACAATTCTGCTTCTTGCTGTGCCATGAAACAAGATTGTTTCCCATGTAGAAACATCCTCCACTCGTACTCTTTCTATCATCTATATCTCCAGCCCAATCAGCATCACTGTAGCCTATCAGAATGTTGTTGGTGTCCTTAGTATACCAGATTCCAAGGTCACTTGTACCTGCAACATACTTGATAATCCTTTTTACAGCATTCAGGTGAGATTCCTTTGGATTAGCTTGGTACCTAGCACAAACACACACACTGTACATAATATCTGGTCTACTAGAGGTTAAATACAGTAAACTACCTATCATGGATCTATAAAGTGTTGGATCAACATCTGTTCCAGCATTGTCTTTGCAAAGTTTCAAAGAAGATCCCATAGGAGTTTTCATTGGTTTTGAATTCTCAAGACCAAATCTTTTAACCAAGTTCTTAGCATACTTACTCTAGGAGAAGAAAATACCATCACTGCATTTTTTGATTTGAAGACCTAGAAAATAGTTCAAGTCTCCAACCATACTCATTTCAAATGTTGCAGTCATTGCCTCAACAAATTTACTCAACATTTTATCACAAGTAGAACCAAACACAATGTCATCAACATATATTTGAGCAATTAGTATATCATTTTCAGTGTGCTTAATGAACAAAGTTCTATCTGTCTCTCCTCTAATAAATCCATATTCCAAAAGAAAGTCAGTAAGCCTACCATACCATGCTCTAGGAGCTTGTTTAAGGACATACAATGCTTTCTTAAGTTTATATACATGGTCAGGATACTGTGGATCTTCAAATCCTATAGGTTGTTCAACATATGCTTCTTCATTTAATATGCCATTTAGAAATGCAGCCTTTACATCCATTTGATGAAGCTTAATATCAATAAAACATGCAATAGCTAGCAGTAATCTAATAGATTCTATCCTAGCAACAGGTGCAAAAGTTTCATCAAAATCAACTCCTTCAACTTGGGTGTAACCTTGTGCTACTAACCTAGCCTTGTTCCTAACAATATTACCAGATTCATCAGTTTTATTCTTGAATATCCACTTTGTTCCAATGACATTAGTATGACTAGGTCTAGGAACAAGTGTCCAAACTTCATTTCTTTTAAACTGACCAAGTTTTTCATGCATAGCATTAATCCAGTTTTCATCAGTTAAGGCTTCTTTAGCACTCTTAGGTTCAATTTCAGATAAATAGCATTCAGCATTTACAACATTACACATAGAAGACATGCATATTGTTCTTACCACATCTACCTTGTTTGATCTTACTCTTCCTCTTGTTTGCACTCCAACTGTAGCATCGCCTATGATCTGGTCAGAAGGATGACTTTTGCCTATTCTTGAAGAAGGATTTGTTTTGGGGATGTACTGATCATTCTGTGAATTTACAGCTGACTGTCCTGTAGATGTTGACCCAGATGTGTTAACATTTGGTGCAACATTTTCAGACTTCAGTGTATTCTCAGAAGTGTCAGTAACCTGTGATACATCTTCTTCATCTTTGTCATCTGTAAGACCTTTATCATCATCAAACACAACGTTAACAGATTCTTGAACAGTGTTAGTTCTTAGGTTATAAACTCTATAAGCTTTACTATTTCTAGAATAGCCTAAAAAGAAACCTTTATCACTTTTACAATCAAACTTATGAAGTTGATCCCTATCATTCAGGATATAACACACACAACCAAATACATGAAAATATTTCACATTAGGTTTTCTGTTGTTCAAAATCTCATAAGGTGTTTGATTAGTGTTAGAACAAATAAAAACCCTATTAATAATATGGCATGCAGTATTCAATGCTTCTCCCCAAAATTTCTTAGCAAGACATTTGGATGTAAGCATAACTCTAGCCATTTCTAGTAAAGTTCTATTCTTTCTTTCAACAATTCCATTTTGTTGTGGAGTTTTAGGAGATGAATATTCTTGCAAGATACCTTTTTTATCACAAAAATCATTAAACATGCTGTTTTCAAATTCCCTACCATGACCAGTTCTAATACGGCCAACTTTCAAGTTAAACACATTTTTGAACCTCTTATAAAGAATTTTAAATGCAGCAAATGCTTCAGATTTGTCTCTCAAAGACTCTACCCAGGTATATCTAGAAAAATCATCTACCACAACTAAGGAATACCTCTTACCTCCAATGCTTTCAGTTTCCATAGGACCCATCAAATCCATGTGCAGTAATTCAAAGCATCGATGTGTAGTACAATGTGACAGCATTTTGTGTGACATTCTTACCTGCTTACCTTTTTGGCATGGTCCACATACAGTGGTGTTGTGAAACCTCAGTTCTGGAATTCCTTTTACTGCATCTGCTTTGATTAGCTTTTTCATTGCTCTGTAATTTGCATGACCCAATCTTTGATGCCATAGAACATTTTCATCATGTTTTGACAAGTTACACATATTTGTTCCAATAAGATAGCAATTATCAGCTGACCTAGTACCAGTCATGACACAAACTTCATCTTTATTAAGAACATAACATGAATCTTTATCAAATTTCACATGCAAATTATCATCACAAAGTTGACTAATGCTAATCAGATTTGCAAGTAAACCTTCAACATGTAATACATTTTTAAGCTTAGGAAAACCTTCAACATTCAAAGTTCCTTTACCAACAATCTTTCCTTTAGAACCTCCACCATATGTAACACTACCACTATTCAAGGTCACATAATCAGATAAGAAATCAATACGACCTGTCATATGTCTAGAACAACCACTATCAAAGTACCATAAGTCAGGTAGACATGCTTTTAAGGAGGTATGAACAACATTACAGGTAGCTTTTGGTTTCCATGCAGATTTCAAAAACTGTTTACCAGGATGTGACAGTTTCTTATGCAGCATTTTCAAGTTTTTCTGTTCTTCAAACAACTTTATACAGTAAGGACGAATGTGACCAATTTTGAAACAGTAATGACAGATATACTTCCTTTTAACCTTGTGAGACTCTGTTTCTGCAGATGTTGCACCAGATGTGTCAACATTTGCCTTAACAAATTTCACAGGTTTTCTAAATTTATCAGAAATAGAAGCAGTAGTACCATCATAACCTAAACAATGATTATTAGACTTACCAGTAGCTATAGCATTATTTACCTCAGAAGCACTCTTGGAATATTTCTTGAAACATAAAGTAGAATTTATCAGTTTCTCCTTTAAGTTACAGATTTTCAGATCTCTTTTGGTAAGAGTAACTTCTAACTTGGTGATTGTGTCTGTCAGATCCTCATTCCTTTTATTCAGAGAATCAAGGGTGAGTTTCTGATTCTTCCAATCATCCAACAGCTTTTGGTATTCATTGTCATCTGTCCTTTTTCCTGCATCATCAACTAAACCATTAAAACAGTTCAAATCTGGGTGACTCTGTTCTGATGTTGCTGTAGATGTTGAAGCATCAGGTACAACATCAGAATCTGTTTCATCCAGATCATCATCTAAGGAATCATTATAATCAATTCTGGTAAAATTAGAATATTCATTCTGATTTAATTCATCAAGACCATCATCAGAATCATCACTCAAGGTAGCACTAAAATTCAGTTTTTGCTTAAGTCTAGTATTGGCACATTCATTTGCATAATGGCCATAACCAGAACAAGCATTGCATTGAACTGATTTTCGAAATTCAGGATCATACCTTGGTCTACCTTCACTCTTTGATAGTCTTGGTGTGAATTGACCTTTCCTCATTTCTGGTTGAGGTGTTGATGTGTTGATTTGAATCTTAGGATGAATGTTGCTAGATTTGTTCACAGATTTCTTAAGAAACTTATTAAAGTGCTTAGTAAGTAAGGCAATGTTGTTAGGATCCTTGAGACATTTATCAAGCAATTCTTCATCAGAATCAACTTCAGTAATGATAGGTTGAATCTTAGAAATGTTTGATGTTTCTCCTTTAAAAAACCACAACTTTCTTATCAGCATCATTTTCATCAACTTGATTAGTGTTTATTTCATATGTTCTAAGAATACTCACTAACTCATTTTGACTTAATGTGTCTGTATTTTTTGCCTCTTCAATAGCAAAAATTTTAGCATCAAATCTTTTAGGAACAGATCTTAATATCTTATGAACTACTCTAACATTAGAAATAGGGTCACCAAGAGAATGTGATTCATTGATTATCTCACTTAACCTTTCATTGTAGGATGAAATGGTTTCATCTTCCTTCATTCGGAGATTCTCAAATTTTGTCCCCAACATTCGAAGCTTAGTCCTTCGAACACTGTGTGAACCCTCACAATGCTCTTGCAACCTGTCCCATGCATCTTTAGAAGTAGAACAATTAGATATAATTTTAAACATTGAAACATCAACAGAAGTAAAGATAGCATTTAAAGCTTTAGAATTGTAGCTTGCTGTTGTTATTTCATCAGCCGTCCAATCAACTTCTCTCTTGAGTTGAACTTCACCATCTGCGTCTGATGGTCTCTTTGGAGCTTCCCAACCTGTAAGTACAGTCCTCCAAGCACGTTCATCAATTGACTTGATGTACATACGCATCTTAGGCTTCCAATAAGAATAATTCGAACCATCTAAAACGGGTGGCCTAAGTGCAGTGGATATGTGATGTGTTTCCATTGCTAAACTAAACTAAAAACACACTTGACCAAAGATCTAACCTAGTGTCGTCAGGTATCTGCTCTGATACCAACTGAAAGTGTGTTGTGGGGTGTATAAAAGTGTTTAAGTATAAGTAGATAAATGTTGCACAGAATGTTGGGACAAATAGTGCAACACTGACTCTAACAGAATATCAGAAATTAAGATTTACAGCGGAAGACTTGAAACACTAAAAACAAACGAGACACAATGGAAATACTTTTAACATAGATTTTATAAATAAAAATCTATGTCTGCCTTATGGCGTAAAATCAATACTTATCTTCAAGTACAAATGTTGTGTGAAATGTTACAACAATAACTTTCACAACGAAACTATAAACGAGGCAGGTGCCAAGTCTAGAAAACGAACTAAGTGTATAAATTATACACTGTCGAAATGCCTAGTCTATCTAATGATTACACTCTCAATAGATAAGAAGACACACAGTCATACGGGTGGTATACAACGTATGAACTAAAATGTAGAACTATTGGCCACAATTTCCTAACAGGGATGAACGCTCGGTCTAGGATATTGATCGAATAGAGCACACTGAATTATGAAGCCTTCAATGGGTATTTATAGATGTGGGATACGAATTCTAGAGGCTTCCACATTGAGGTCCTATTTTTTAGGAAACTCAACTTCCATGATCTTTCTAGATCCTTCTAGCATGCTCCAGGTCGTTCCAAATGTATCTAGGCTGTTCTAGCATGTTCTCCAATGTTCTGGAATCTTCCAGGTTCCAGATCCTTGTAGAAGCTTCTAGATCCTGCCAGAAATGCGACAACATTTAGATCAACATTTAATGTAGCATTTCAGAAAAGACTTAGAAAAAATCTCGGAAGGTCAAATTAAGATGTTGTTGATAATGTTAAGGCATTTAAGAATTAACAACATTACAAGAATGAAGAAGAAGAAAAAAAAAAAAACTGGTTGAACCGGCGGTTTCGAACCGAACCGCCGGTTCAAAAACCGTAACCGCAACCGTCGATTTGCCGGTTCAGTTTCGGTTCAAGATTTGCCCAAACCGTAACCGCCGATTTTGACCGGTTGAACATGTCTAGTGGGGAAGAAGGAATTTGAGAAAATTAGGTGTTGTTTGGTTAGGGATGGTGGTGGATGGGATGGGGATGGAGATTGGAAAAATATGGATGGGGGTAATCCATGAATAGTAATTGAATAAAAATTGTGTTTGGATTGAGATTGAAAAATAGGTGTGGATGGAGAACTTTATGTCAAATCAAGTAGGAGAGAGAATAAATGTGTGGAAGAAAGTAGGAGAGAGAATAAATGTGTGAAAGAAAAATAGGAGAGAGAATAAATGTGTGGAAGAAAAGTAGGAGAGAGAATGAATGATTAAAAGAAAAAAAGAGTGATGTGATTGTATAAAAATAGGTATGTAGATGTATTATAGGGGTGGATGGGTATTTGAATGGGTATTTGGATGGAGAGGGATGGGATGGGGGATGGCCCATCCAAATCCGGATGGGCCAATCCCAAACCAAACACACCCGGGTTTAAATGTAAAAATTAGGGTTTTTGGGAAGTGTATTTATTCTATACAATTTAAAGAGATAAGAGTATAATAGATAATTTAGGGAGAGTGCATCTCTCTTATACGGAGTATGTGTTTTTGAGGGGTGCGTGTATCGGGAGAGTGCATTCAACAAAGCTGGAGGGGTATATACCCCAACCCTACATAAATATTCAAGCACAGTATTTTATCAGCCCATTACACAAGCCCAACATTTTATCAGCCCATTACATAAGTCCAAACCTTTGTCATCCCAAAATACATCTTCGGCCACGGCTAAATGCCCCCTTTTATTATGTCTTCACCCCATATTTGAGTTCATCCCGTAAAACACTAAAAATACTCTTTCCATTTTTTTACTCTCACAATCAATCATAATTTTTTTTAACTTCACCCCTTCCCCTTTCTTTTATTATTCCCAATTTGATAAATCTCGTCATATTTGAACCATCGTCGTCGTGTCGTTGCACCCTCACACTCCATCATGACCCTTCACACTCCATGATCACAGGTAAGTTTTAAAATTTTTTTTACACAAAATCGCCAATTCTTTTTTTTCGGGAAAAAGTATCACAAAAATGTCATTTATTCGAAAAAAAAAGTTTCACAAAAAGTGAATTTTTTCAGAAAAAAGTTTCACAAAATGTGCATTTTGAGTTTTTATAAAAAAATTTGGATATATTTTTTGAGTTTTTCAATTAAACTTGCCACAAAGTTTCAAGTTTTTGACAAAAACTAAAAAATGCACATTCTGCAGATTTTTTTTTTTTTTTAAATGCACATTTTATGAAATTTTTTTTCGAAAAAAGGTGTTTTTGTGAAAAAAAAAATCAGAAAAAATCACTAGGGTAATGCAGTTTTTTTATCATTTACTTCAAAAAATAAATGAGGGTAGGGTGAAAATATAATAAGAGGGGCATTTATCCGTAGCCTACATCTTCAGCCCATTACACAACCCACCTGCCAAAATGGAATTGAGATTGGCTCTCTCGCACGATATTTAGAAATTAAATTACATTTAAAATTAATTGCAATTTAAATTAAAAAAAAATTAAATTACATTTATAATTAGAATTTAAATTTAGAAACGAAGTTAGATTTTTAATTGAAATTTAAATATATGTAAATATACTTATTTAAATTTAAATATTAAAAATTTAAATCTAGACGAGTTCCCTCATTTCTTTAAATTTGAATAATCTCATGGAAGCATTAGCAAAATCTTTTGATTTTTTTTTTTTTTTAATCTCTCTCTCACAGTTTTTTTTCCTCTATATTTTAATGTAAAATAAGATTAATTATAATAGTTATAATATCATGGACAAACTAACTAGGGACCTTCTATATGTAGTCAGGATGTCGTAACGTGTCGTAATGACTACCGCAATCAGTTAATTTAAGCCATTAAAAATTTAATCTAAATGTTTAGATTTGATGACCTGTTACATTTTGTAAATTTTACGATATGTATTGTCGTAATGTGTCGTAATTTGTCATAAATTTGTATTTTCTATTAAATTAAATTAATTAAAATATATTATTGTAAATTTACATTTTTATCCTTATAAAATAAAATAATTTATTACAACAATTATCTACACCCGCTAATTTTATGAGTTCACCCCAAATCATTTTTACCATAGTTATATGCACCCATTCATTTTATGAGTTCACCCAAATCATTTTTTACCATAGTTATCTGCACCCATTCATTTTATGAGTTCACCCCCAAATCATTTCTTTTTTACAACGGTTATCTACACCCGCTCATTTTATGAGTTCACCCCTAAATTATATTTTTACCAAAGTTATCTGCACCTGCTCATTTTATGAGTTCACCCCCAAATTATTTTTATACCACAATTATATGCACCCGCTCATTTTATGAGTTCACCCCAATTTTTTTTTTTTAAATAATTACATTTAAAAAACTATATTATTTTTTTATTAATTAACACAAAATATAATAAAATCAACCGTAATTTATACATTTACAATCTACAACCGAGTCATTGCCGAGTTACCGTCGATTCACCACCAAATCACTCATATTTTTAGAAAAAAAATCGTAAAAACATAATTAAAAAAAACTATCGAGATTAGGCACAAATTTCAATTTTTTTTCTTTTTAATTTTTCTTCCCATTTTCAATTTTTATTCCAAACTTTTTATTTCTTCGTTTTTTTTGTTTCCTACTTTTTTTCATTAGTATATTTTTTACTTTTAATACAAAATAATATTATATGTATGATTTTATTATAATCCCTCCGTCCCAGTGAAAGCTCCTCATGAGCTTCGGACACAGAGGTTAAAAAATATGATATAATAAGTGGATGTATGAGAGGTGATGTGATTGAGAGAGAGAAGAATATAATGAAATGTGAGAGGGAATAGTTTGGCAAAAAAGGAATGACTAACTTTCATTGGGACAGACGAATAAGGAAAGTTGGGTAGCTTTCAATAGGAAGGAGGGAGTAGTCGGTAATACAACAAGTAATAACCAGTAATACCATAAACAGTAATCAATAATACCATTAACAATAATTAGTAATACCACGAACATTAATCAGTAATACCATTAATATTAATCAGTAAAATTTTATACAATAATAAATAATTTCACACATCTAATTATATTCAATAATACACAAAATAATTATCAGTAATACCATGAACAGTAAGTAGTAATACCATGAACATTGAATAGTAATATCTCATACAATAACAAATAATTCCACAAATCTAATTATATTCAATAATACTAAAAACAATTATCAGTAATACCATAAACAATAATATGTAATACCATAAAAATAATAATAATCAGTAATAAATAATTTCACATAATCAATAATACCACAATTAATAATCAATAATCATTAATATTAATTCAATAGTGTATTAATAGTAATACCGCAATCAATAACTAGTAATACCAGTATCAATAATACCAATAACAATAATACCATAAAAAAATGGAGAGAGTGCAGATCGGGGTGTACAAAAGAAAATAGAGGGTGCACATTACCAAGCCTAATTGAAGGAAACCCTAGCCCAATGGGAGGGCACCCTAGGTCAGTAGTCGTCGCTTGGGATTTCATCAGCAAGGTCACCGGCTCCGAGTGTCGTCCGGTCAGAGATCCATCAACAACATACTCACAGTCCTCCGTCGGGCCGTCGTTAGCCGGAGGAAGAGACTGCGCAGGAGCAGCGTGAAGAAGACGGATGAAGCAATGTAGCTTCGATTTGGACAGAGATGAACGATGAGAGAGAGGTAGCGTCGATCCGAGTGTTGCAGGCGAGCGTCGTTGATGTAGGAGAAGCTCCTGGATCACGAACGCAAGGGAGATTAATCGAAGCAATCGCGTCGGTGGTCGAAATGAGGAGAGGATTTCGGCCGCCATGGATCGTGGTCGAGATGGAAGATTATGTCGATTGTTATGGAAGTGAAGAATCACGATTGCGATTCGAGGAGGGGTCTCGGGCTTCAGCGGCCGAAACCGAAGCGTCGTCGTCGCCGTCGAGGGGGTGGTCGGGCATGGTGGTGGCTGGGTCACCCGCCGACATGCATGGATTTCCGGCAGGTCCTTTACTCATCAAATTAAAATTAAAATTTAGGTGCACCGCCGATCGACTTTAATAAAATTATACCTATAATATTATTTTGTATTAAAATTTAAAAAATACACATGCAAAAAATGGAAAAGAAAGACAGAAAAATTTAAAAAGGAAAAGAAAAAAAAACAAGGAAATAAAAAATTTGAAAAAAAAATTGAAAATGGGAAGAATAAAGAAAAAGAGGAGGGGGAAGAAAAATTAAAAAGAAAAAAAATGAGATTTGTGGCTAATTTCGATAGTTTTTTATTAATTATATTTTTACGTTTTTTTTTTTAAATATAGGTGATTTGGTGGTGAATTGATTTTTTAGAGTTTATTTTATTATATTTTGTGTAAAATAATAAAAGGATAATATAGTCTTTTAGATGTGATTATTTTTTAAAAAATATTTTGGGGTGCACTCATAAAATGTGCGAGTGCAGATAACCGTGGTAAATTAATAATTTGGGGGTGAACTCATAAAATGAGCGAGTGTAGATAATTGTGGTAAAAAAATAATTTGGGGGTGACCTCATAGAATGAGCGGGTGTAGATAACTGTTGTAAAAAAGAAATGATTTGGGGGTGAACTCATTAAATGAGCGGGTGCAGATAATTGTTGTAAAAATATGATTAGGGGGTGAATTCATTAAATTAGCGGGTGCAGATAATTGTAGTAAAAATATGATTAGGGGGTGCACTCATTAAATTAGTGGGTGCAAGTAAAATATAAATAAAATTTAAAAAAAGAGTAATATAGTAAATAACAAAATATAATTTAAATAATGCTAAAAATAACTGAAACCTGTATGACAGGTAGCAGGTCGTTTTTACGGTTACGACGCCACATAGCGCGATTCGACAAAGTCACTACGTAGTCACTTTGTAAAATGTGACTACCGTAAGAATTGCCCAACTAACTATATATTAATTAGAGTATTTAATAGCATTATCTTAACTTTGAATATAGAGATTAATGAAATATACATATACGTGTATGCATATGTTATGAGGCCTTGGAGCAAAAGAGGCAAATCCGACTCGATTTTACGTGATTATTTGTAATTATATCTTAACTAAATTACATTTATAATTATAAAGTTAGAAACTAAATTTGATTTTTAATTGAAACTTATATATGTATATATACTAATTGAAATATTATAATTTATATACAAAACTAACATTTTCAGATAATATAAATATATATAAAAAAATAGTTATATTGAAGGTGGACGATAAGACGCACACGTTGCAGATATCCGAGTTGCCTCATTTTAATAAATTTGGATATATCTCTTCGGAACTTATGTCAACTTCCCTTTTCCCTTTCTACATTTATATTATTATACATGTTCAACGGTTAGAAACCGCCGACTTCGATTATAAAACAACGTTTTTGGTTTTCGGAAATTACATGCACTCTAACCCTTCATTTACATTTAAAATTTTAATATCTTTTAGTAATAAGTATTCTCTAATCCTTTCCTTAAAAAAAAAGTATTTCCTAATCCTTCTTCTCTTTTAATTAGGTGAAAATTGCATGATATTTTTTAGCACTTTAATCGGAATTTAATAGAATTTTATGTTTTTTTTTACTCATTTTTTACTAAATTAAACTTGATTATAAAAAAAAGGCAGTGGTTTTCTATTTTTAGGTAATTTGAGCATTTTAAAAGCAAAACACGTACCTAATTTTTAGTGAAGTCAACAAAAGAAGAAATTGAGTTCGAAAATAAAACGGTCAAATTAATTGAATAATTCGCAACCCCTGTGACGGCAATATGTATCCGGGTTTAACTATATGCACCTCCATTTCAGATGGATGCACTCCCCCGATTGATGCACACACCCCCTAAAATCGGCCTAAGATAGATGCACCCCCCTTAACTGTTATAAATATCATTCCCTCCATAAAATATCTATTACTACCCACCCCCACATAAAACCGTAATGTCTTTTTCATCCTCATAACCTCGCGGTGCCTACCCTCCCTCTTCTCGCCCCACTACTTGATTCGGGTGGAATTTACACACTTTAGATGCACATGTGAAACTCATTTTAATGTTGATTTCATTGATTTAAGGATTGAATATGATGGTTTTAGCCAAAATGAGGAAAACACTGTGTTTTGTCGATTTTGTAGGAAAAATGATGGAATTTGGAGCAAAACACCTACCATACTTCACCGGATCAAAAAGAGGAGTGCACCATTGGGTTCGTCTCGAAAAAAGAAGTGGAATAACAAAAAGAATCAAGTCAATCGGATACCCGAAGCAAAAGATATGCACAAAACAAGAAAGGGTCGAAGAGAGGAATGGCTGAGCACGTAGATCGAGCAAGGCGTGCTCGATACCGAAAGTTTAAGGCCGACCGAGAGCACGGCCGAGCTGCATCCATGTCGAAATCATAGGCCACGGTCGAGACAAGGGCACGAGGAAGAGATGCTCGATACCGAAAGTTGGAGCGCCGAGCAAGGCACGGCCGAGCTGCCACCCCAAGCCAATCCGAATGCCACGGCCGAGCCACCCTCTCGAGCAAGTCGAGCTCGATTCAGATTGTTGGAGAGCCGAGAACAACATGGCCGAGGGCCCATCTCGACCGAGCTCGAGAAATTTGCACGTTCGCACAGCACGACCGAGGCCTATGCTCGGCCGAGCCCCCATCCAAGCATCATTTCACACGGCACGGCCGAGCTGCCTGCTTGGCCGAGCTCCTGGGCGGCCAAAATTCAATCTTGCATGACCGAGCTCCGTGCACGGCCGTGCCACCCCATTTTCGGTGCCATTCTTGTATTTTCGCCATTTTTGAGGGACTAACTTGAAATTCTTGCATCCAAACCCTACCCCAACATTATATTAGCCCCCATTCTTGAAATCAATTGTACCTTCCCCCAATTCCTAAGATTTCACACATACAAACACACATTTGGAGGTGATTTGACCATAACTTCTTCAATTCTTCATCAATTCAAGCAAGGAGGGCACCAATAGCTTTGGAATTTCATTCCACATCATACATTAGACTAAGATTTCTATTTCTCTCTTTTTTTTTAGTTATTTCATTTGGTTTTGTTAATTTGATTATGTTGTTGATTGGGTAGATCACTCTTGGTTCTAGAGCCTTGTAAATACTTTTGATGAAGTCTATGAATTAATGTTTTGCTTATTTGGTGTTTGTGTGGCTTAATTATATTTTAATTCTTGAGTTTCATTGCAAAACATGCCATTAGTATACAAAGTGATATGTTAATCTTAGTTAATTGAAATTGGATTGAAAAGTCTATTTTGATTAATTGATTGCAAGCATTTGACCTAATTTTATTGAGAGATTGAAAGATGATCAATGATTAGGAAGATGTGTGATGATCTTAGGAGCTTAATTGGGTTTTATGATGCAATTTAGGTAGAGATACTAAGTTGTGTGGTATTTCCTTTGGATTATTTGGATTGAAAAGACTTTTAATTCACTATTTTGTGATCAATCTTATAGACAAAGCATAAACACCACTTGAGTAGATAGTTAATCATAAATGGATTCACTAGTATTGCATGTGCTTTAGAACCTACCTTCTCTTAATTGAACCTTAACTGTATTTCTCTCGTTTTGTTATTTGCATGAGCACTTGTTGATCGATTTCTTTATTACTCTTTTAATTGTCTATTTGTGACACGTTGGTAGATCATTAGGGGTAATTTCACACTACAAACTTATCGATCATCATTTATTTAAAACTTACATCGACAAACTCCACTTTTACACTACACCTCGTGGGATCGACCTCGTACTTATCACGCTACAATATACGCCGTATACTTGCGGTTGTGTATTTTGGTGTTGCATAATACGTGAATCAAGTTTATGGCGCCGTTGTTGGGGAGGTTTTGTAGTTCTAGAGTGTAGGTTGATAGAGTTTTAGTCTAGACACTTTATTTGCTTTCTTTATCTTCAAAAATCCCAAAAATATTTGTGTTTGTTATTTCTCATCTTACTTGCAATTCTCACTCTCTTTTGAACATTTGATAGACATGGTTTATGATCACACGATCTAGGAGGAACCAACAAGAAGTGTTACCTTTAGACCTGGAGATTGAAGCTAATTGTCGAAGAAGAAACGCTGAGAGAAGAAGAATTGAGTTAGAAGATATGAATAGAAGAGAGAACCCGATCGTAGAAGGGATTGAGGAGGAAGTTGAGAATCAAGGGGTAGACGGAGTTGAGGGGCCGAATGGAAATGGTGGAAACCGACAACAAAGGGCCGTGGGAGATAACCTTCAACGGAGGGTTAGAGAGAATCTGATTGAGAATGAGGAGAATGGCCCACACCGAGTTTTGAGGGATCATTTCCGTCCGATTCCAAGGCCATATGGAGGAGTGGGTCAAGAACCCGTGGATGCTCATAACTTTGAGCTCAAGCCGGCATTGATAGTCATGGTCCAAAACAACCAATTTGGTGGGCTTTCCAAGGAGGATCCTAACCTCCACTTGTCTCAATTCCTCGAGATAAGTGGGACGGTTAAGATCAACCGAGTTCCTCAAGACTACATCCGGTTGCAACTATTTCCCTTCTCCCTCCGAGATCGAGCAAAGCAATGGTACCTCTCCCTTGATTTAAGGACCATTGAGAATTAGAACGATTTGGTTGATGCATTCTTGATGAAGTATTTCCCTCCGAGAAAGACCATCCAAATCCGAGGGGAAATATCTTCGTTTAGACAAGATGATGATGAGTCGTTGGCCGAAGCATGGGAGCGTTTCAAGGACTTGATTAGAAGTTGCCAACAATATGGTTTCTCAAGAGACCAACTCATATGTTAATTCTACAACAATTTGGATCACCGGACAAGAGGAATGGTGGATGCTTCGGCGGGTGGAGGATCATTATTGGGGAAGACAACGGAGGAAGGATATGTTCTCTTGGAAGAGATGGCGAAAAATGGGAATCAATGGCCATCCGAGAGAAGACAAAACCGAAAAGTTGCTTCAACTCAAGAATCGGAGGATTTTGCTACTCTATCCAACAAAATGGATAAGTTGACTTCTCTAATGACGGTCAAAGCATTAGTGGGGCCAAGTGATGAGCAATACGAAGAGGCCCACTACATGAACAACCAAAGGGACCAAAATTTTAGAGAAAGGGGTTGGAACGAAAGGCAAAACCGTGAGAATCCTCCTAATCCGAACCAATATCATCCCGGTTTGAGGCAACATGAGAACTTTTCATATGCCAATCCAAGGAATGCCATTCAACCACCACCAAACTTTAACGTGAGAGATGGAATGATCGTTGAACCTTCATCAAAGTCGTCTTTGGAAGATATGTTTGGTACATTCATGGGAGAGACAAAGAATTACATGTTAAAGACATGGCAAAGGCTTAATGAACAAGGGGAGATGATCAAGAATGTGGCAAATAACATGAAAGCCATGGAGAAGCAAATAGGCCAACTTTCAAATATTGTTGGAAGTAAACACACTCCGGGGCAATTTCCCTCTAACACGGAGCTCAATCCCAAGGAGCAATGCAAGTCCATAAAAGTGGAAATCTCAAAATTACTCTTCTCCCCATTAAAACCCTAATTCCTTCCCTCATTTCTCAAATTCAGGACACCCACCTCCCAACACCATTTTCGCCCCCTCCACGCCGTCGCCTGGCCAAAGACGCCGCCGCTTCTGCTTGAAAAAAAAGGCAGTCGATGGCGCCATTCCTCCGCCCCACCCCTCAACCACGCCGTCTGTCCGTTCGCCGCCCCCTCCGCCCGTAAGTAATTTCGATCGAACACCCATATTTCCTTTTTTTTTTGCCCTAAACCCTAAATCTAGATCGATTTTTTATTTTTTGCCCTAAAGCCTAAATCTGGAATCTACATTTGAAAATATTAAGATCTGGAATCCTTCCAGAACTTTTTTTTCTATTTTTGATATGTATTTTTTTTTGGAAAAGTTGATGTCCGATTTTTTTTTCGCACAAATGAAAGGTGTTCATGAATTTTTTTCGAACACATTAAATTTGTTTGTTTGTGAAAAAATTTCGGACATCTTAACTTCGTTCACATAAAATTTTCGAACAACTCATTTTTTTCGAATATTGTTGATTTGTTCGAAAAAAATTCCCGATAATCTTTTTTTTTTTTTTTTTCTGACAATGTTGATTTGTATATTTTTCTAATTTTATGTTTGTTAATTTTTTTTTTGAAGACTATGGTGATGGTGGAAATGATTTTTGCAAATGAAATTGGTGGGTGTATTCATTTTCGTATTTTTTAAAAAAAATTACGGAAAGGGGTATATAGGACATTTTACATGTCATTTGAGATGAAAAAAAATGTCTGGTAGGTGTACTCAATAGGTTGGTGTGTATAACCGCGCCCATTTTTGGATGACAAAAGTTTGGGCTTATGTAATGGGCTGATAAAATATTGGGCTTGTATATTTACATATTTTTAAACTTCAATTGTAATTATAAATGTAATTTTATTTGTAAATTTTAATTGTAATTATATTTAATTTCTACTTTTCACTTTTTCTTGAAGAACTTTGTAAAAATGTGATGTTGAAATGCATTTTACATGTTCAAATTTAATCACTTTTTCTTGAAACACACTTTTTCAAACTTAATTTTTCTTGAAATACACTTTTTGGACCGTATATCTTACTCTCAAAATCAACCTCATTTTTACTGCATTTTGCAATATTCCATTTCAAAACTACCATATATAAATAAATTTGTCCTTAATAAGCAACCCCCTCCAATTTCCTAATTTTAAGCAGAAAATTGTTAGGAGGCGTATTATTTTTTTTTCAAAATACACCCACAAAAAAAAAAAAGTTACTAAATGGTTGGACGTGCTACTAAAAGATATAAATAAAAATAGGGAAAATATCACCTAGATTTATAAGCATTTTCAAAATTCACGCTATTTTTTCACTTTCATCTGGGCTAGGTTTTAAGAAATGTACAACAATGATCCTAATAGAAAAATATCTAATAGGAAAGAAAGAAGAAAAATAAGTTACTGGAATATTCTTAATAAGAATTGATAATTTTAGTGAATTTTTTACCATTAATCTTCACAAAAATGTTAGTAGATGATTATGTTTGAATAATTATAAATAGGAATTCAAAAAATCCAAATCTAAAAAATTTGATAAGATGCAAATAAAACAAAATTAATTAACCCATGTACCTAGATGATAAGTTTGGATTTTTTTTTTGAAAGCGTAAAATTGGATTTAGGAAAATGAATTAAAAAAAAAGGAAATGAGAGACGTCAGTGCTCAAAGTTAAAAAAAATGGGAAATGAGACGTCAGCCCAGCCGCTCAAAGTGTTTATTAATTCAGAAATTGGATTTAGAAAAACGAATTAAAAGTCACGGGAATAAGTTTAAAAAACAAGTTACGAAGTTTATAAATTTGAGGCAGCGTCCGCGTCTTCTCCAACACGACAAATACTGTTTCAGGGATATTGGGTTGATAATTATTTTTGGCTTTTGCAATATTAAATTTTTTTTTGTCTTCGGTAAATTATAAGTCTATTGTTATTTAAGTTGGACGGAAAGATAGTATTGAGTTGATAATTCTTGAAAACAACAACACAATATATATAACACTAAGTACATAATAAAACTAACTCGACCAAATGCTAATACAACCTTTAACTGACTAGTCACGATAATAACGGTGGCTTGGCTCGGCCTCGTCCTCGTCTTCGGACCAATCCGGTTCGGGTGGTCCGCCTAGCAGACGACTTTCTTCCCAGTAAGCCTGTGAAGCAGCACGGTTTTCCCTTGCAGTCGTGCGGTATTTGTCCGCTTTAGTGGTCATTGTGACCGATTTATGTTGTTCGATGTAGATACGAACACTTAGAACCTGCATCTGCTTTTCGTATCGAGTCACATCCTTTTCACAATTTGCAGCTACCCATTTGTAATGATCAGCTAGTGCATCATCACACTTTGCAGCAGTTTCCTTAATTTTGGCTAGACGTCGGAACTCACTGGCTGCCCTTGACCTCTTCAACAGGTCTATGGTAAATTGATGGAAATCGACCAATGGCCCTTCATTAGAGTTATAGGTCACTTGTTGATTGAGGACCTCGGTGGCGAAACCCCTCCATTCGACTCTCATTCCATCTATGAATTGTCGAGCAGCTTCATAGTCGCTATGGGTGAACATCCCAAAAACAGCCGCACGATTTCGAAGGGTTTGAAATCGCGAAGTGTAGGCAGGGAGGGTCTCAAAGTCACGTTGGTAAGCGACAAGGTACTGCGATTTCGGACTCATAACGCTGGCTTGCGACTATCACATGAAAAATAAACAAGAAAATACACAAGTTATCACGTAAGGAAAGGTAGTAAAATACTAATTTTTTACAGTGTTACAAAACTCCATTTAAAAATAATTGAAAGAAACAACATAATTCTTGTTGGAGTTGATCCCTAGAAAAGAATGAATTAACACAAAAATCAAAGATTCATATCAAAGAATGAAGAAAAACCTAATAATCTTCAAATATGGAGGTGATTAGTAACTTCTTGGCTTCGGCTACTGGAAATGAAAAAAGAGACTGATGATAAAAGCTAACTGCGCATGTCCTCTATATATATATAAGAGAAATGTTATTAACGTTTAATTAAATAACATATAGATACCCTTATTTAATTATATATATACACCTAGCAACCATTTTAGATTTATAAAGGACACGAATTATGGAGACAAACATAGAATTCAGTGAACTGAAACCGTGTCTTTTTGTTTTTTTGTTTTGTAAATTTAAATTGTGATTAATTTAATTTAATTTCTCCAATCCACAATGTCAAATTTTTTTAGCTAAATTTGATCACTAAAAATTTATCAAATATATAGTATATTTTTTTAAATACACATGATAAAAAAGAAAAAAAAAAAGAATTACAAAATGGTTGGGCGTGCTACTAATAATAATTACAAAAATACAATTTTTACATGTACATAATATTTTATAAGGTTTAGTCTATAGACTCGAGTGTACGTACATTCGAGTTCTATTTAAATTTTTTTTTTTCACTTTATTCATTTTTTTTTGGCTTTTTGCGTTTAATTTTTCCATTTTTTTTTTAGCTTTTCTTGTTTTTGTTTTTTTTTTGCTTTTTTAATTTTCTCCTTTTTTACCTTTTTTTTTTCTTTTTATTTTGTTAAAAAATGTTAGGGAGAGAGCTTGAACTATATACTTCTAACATTAAAAAAAAAAATTTACTCACATTTAGGAAGGTGTATTCAATTGAGATTTTGTTTGATTTTTTTGGACTTTAAAAAGTCAGTGGATTTAGAAAATTCATAGACTCTATACAGAGTTTGACTGACTTTTTTATTGATTTATATGGATTTTCATATATTTGAACAGGATTTTGAAATACACTTTTTTTTTTATTTATTTAAATGGATTTCCATAAACTACGCCCCTAAAACTATTGATGCAAACGTATATCGAACACACTTGTATATAAAAAAATTATCTAAATTATTTAGAAAAAATATCAAAAATATATCTTCATTATTATTAGCAATACTGGTTCTCAATGCATTATTGTTGTTGTGGTTGACTTTGAGAAAGCAATTCCAAATTTTCCTCTTTCACGTGTGTAATCCAGTCCACGCTAGGACTAACTCTGCTTATGTTTGAAATGGGAACTTGTGATTTGAAAATACCAAAAATTCTCTCAATCACATTTCTTAATGATGCATGACGAAGAAGAAAGATTGAATAATTGCATTTTTTGGAGTGACCGACCTTGACCACCAAAATCTTTTAGATGATATAGAACAACACGAGAGTTGACGTCGATTACTGAAGTGATATTGCTAACATAACGATATACTATAATTTTTAAAGAAAAAATATAATTTTAAAATACAGTTTTCACGATAATAATAATGGTGGTGAAGAATATGTGATGCTTATCGAATTAGATTTTATTTTGTTTGAGGAAGAGTAGATAGATTCGTTTGAAGAAGAGCAGGAACATGGACAACTTTTCGATTTTGTAAACTATGAGGCTGTGTAGGATTTTGTGGTTCGAAATACACTACTTTCTTCTCTTTCAGAGATTTTCTGAGAGAATCCATTGAAATCTCTACTTTTTAGAAGAGATTTTGAATAGTAAAATTTATTTATATTTTCGAAGGAGAATCCAACGAAATCCATAGAGTATTAAAATCCATAAATTGTTGAATACCTAAAAATTTCTAAAGACTTTTTAAAATCCGTATTGAATACCTCAAAATTTTGAAAGACTTTTAAAAATCTGGATTGAATACCCCCAGATTTTAAAAGTCCAAAAAAATTCAACAGAGTGTCAATTGAATACACCCCCCTTAAACTACTAACATATTTTAATAAATATTGACTTTCTATTATATATATATATATATATATTATAATATAAGAATGTGTTATAAATAAAAAGTGAAACACTATATTACTAAAACGTGTAAGTCACTATAACTCAAAAATGTAAGTGTATATAACTGGAAAGTGCAACACGATTTTTATTAAAAAGTGTAAGTGAGTATAGCTGAAAAATGAAACACAATATAACTAAAAAAAATGTAAGTCAATATAATTGAAAAGTACAACACAGTAAATAAAATATTGAGATTATTTCCTAATAGAGTCACTATTAGCCCCCTTTAAACAAATAGAAACACCAACTTTAATAATTTTCTAATAGAGTCAAATTAAAGCCAAAAAACCCATACTACCCTTAATCTAATTATTTAAATTAATTTCGTAATTTAAAACTAACTCGATTTTTCTAATAGGATTAAAATAAGTTAAAAAATCAAGAATATCCTTCTATAAATATGAATCTCTATACTCGTTTAATTCATTCTACTCGTTCAATCAAAACCCTAGCCCCTCCCCCACCTTGGCCGCCGCACCCACCTTGCCGTCGTCGCCATTACCTTGGGGGAAGAACACGGCCGCACTGTACGAAGAAGATGGTCGAAGACGAAGCTTCGTGGCTGTCGAGCCTCTTCGGTGTCGACCTGTCTCTACCGTCGTCGTGCATGAAGTCGAAGACGCCTAGCTGGCCGCGATCTTTTTTGTTCTTAGTGGTATCCGTCGACCGACTCCATTAATGGCCGGGGAGGACGATCTGTGGCCGAAACCACCTGTTATGACCATGGATCAATACAAAGGATAAGATCTGTGGTCAAAGAAAAGATCACATAATAGTTATTTTATTATATTTTACTCTTCTTTGCTTTCCCTAAGAAAGACGCATTTGAGAAAATGCAATCTTTCATTCACACGTTTTCTTAGCAAAGAGATATCCTTCAGCCTTGAGGCGCGTCACCAATCTCACGCGCATGAAACACACTCATAACGGTCTGCAGAAGCTCGTATAGAGGCACGAAGGTGTGATGTGAGGTATCTCCTCTCATACCTTCTCTGATATTTCCGATTAAAGTTTTCGTTCAAATTCCGATATTGATTGTAGTTATTCTATCTCAGGTGGCAATCAATTGGATTTTGGGATTTCTTACTCCTGTTAATATTTCTATTTCTTAATTTGCATTCTATTAATATTTTTGGCTGGAAGAACTTTGTAATCGCTGAATGTTTATATTACATTCTGGTTACCATTATCAAATTGGTGTTGAATATTAGTTGGGTCCATTACATTTGGTATCCTAGAGTCAGGCGATCATGGTGGACGGCACTCGGATGAAGGATCTTTTCGAAACTCAGCAGAAATTTGAGGAGGAAATGAAAGTTGTTCATTCGAGACTCGAGGGCTTTGAGACTAACATGGGTAACATCACAACGAAGTTATCGGGAGTCGATGACCATATTGGGGCGCTGAATCAAAAATTGGATGCTCTGTTGCGGCTTCACAGTGATTTAGCAAAGGGCAAGGAGAAGGTTACAACGGCGGAATCCGTGTCTCCACCAATGTTTACTCGGCCGGATGTTTATACACCACCACAAAACCGTACAACCTCCCATCAATTTCACGCTCCGACTTACCCGCATCCGGGTCGAATGGAATTTCCGGAGTTCAGTGGAGAGGATCTACGCCTTTGGATTCGTCGTGCTACGAGGTATTTCAGCTTTCACCCTACAGATGAATTATCTAAGGTTAAATTCGCTTCCTATTACATGATTGGCCAAGCAGATTTATGGTTTATGGAGTATATTGAGGGTAAGCAACATATGCCTTGGGATCATTTTACTGTTAAATTGTTGGATCGTTTTAGCACTCATGGGCATGATGATATTGTAATTGAATTTACTCAACTGTCCCAGACAGCTGATGTTAATTCTTATATTGAAAAATTTGTGGAGCTGAAATCCCTTGTCAAAACTAAACATTCATACTTGGGTGAGGAATTTTTGGTTTCTTGTTTCCTGAAGGGGCTAAAGGATGAACTTAGGTCCCCTGTTCAATTATTTAAACCTGCTGACCTCACTCAAGCTATGAACCAGGCCAAAATGCTTGAGAATATTCTTGATATTTGGGGTACGAAATCCAAACTTCCATCCCATCCCACTCGGCCAGCTTTCAAACCTTACACTCGTCCGTCTGTGGTAACTCCTTCGAACTCTACTATGACTCCCTCTCCAGTTTCCGGGAAGGACAGTTGGACAGGGCCCTCCAAAAGATTATATAAAGCTCAAGTGCAAGACTGTCGCGCAAAGGGGTTGTGTTTTACTTGCGATGAGAAATACTCTGCTTCTCATGTTTGCAAGAACAAACACATTAATATTATTATGGCTGATGACGATGGCGATTCCAGCGATGTGGGGATTGATTCATTGGGGCTTGTTGCAGAGGGTGCTGAAATAAGTTTACACTCCTTGAATGGTACCAGAACCAGAAATTCTATGAAGTTAAGAGGAAAATACAGAGGGCGGGATATCTCAATTTTGGTGGATAGTGGCAGCACTCACGGCTATTTAAATTCTTTCACGGCTTGTGAATTGCAGTGTGTTATGGAAGAAACCCCGCCATGGGTAATTACGGTGGCCAATGGTGAAAAGTGTGTGAGCAAAGAAAAATGTTCCAAGTTTGTCTGGACCATTAATGGTCATTCTTTTGAAGCTGAATTACGTATTATTCATTTTGGTAGGTGTGATGTAATATTAGGTCATGATTGGATGTGGGCCTATGATCCAGTTACATTTCATTTAAAAAAGAATTGTATGGATGTTACTAAGGATGGTCGAAAGTTGCAAATTCAAGGCGTTGATGAGGGCGCATCCCTTAGACTTATGAGTGCAAAAGGTCTTTCGAAATTTATGAAGAAGACTACCCAAGGCCTGGTTGCACATTTGTTCTCTATGGATGTTTCAGCAGCATCGCCTAATCCACCGCCGGTGATTCAAGATCTCCTTGATGAATTCTCCGATGTATTTCAGGAACCTACTGGTCTCCCACCCATACGACAGTTGGAACACTCCATCCAACTTTTGCCAGGTACTTCCCCGGTTCAACAGAAACCATACCGATATTCTCATGTCTTGAAAAATGAGATTGAAAAGATGGTTGAAGAAATGTTACAACAGAAATTAATTGCTCCTAGCTCCAGCCCTTTTGCTGCCCCGGCTTTGTTGGTTAAAAAGAAGGACACTTCTTGGCGATTGTGTGTCGATTACAGGAAACTTAATGATATTACAATCAAGGATAAATTTCCTATGCCAATTATCGAAGAACTCCTCACTAAGCTGCATGGGGCTTATTTTTTTTTCAAGTTGGATTTGCGCCAAGGTTATTTCCAGGTCAGATTAAATAAGGGAGATAGATATAAATCTGCCTTTGTTACCCATCATGGTCAATGGGAGTTTTTGGTCTTGCCCTTTGGCCTGACAAACGCTCCTGCAACATTTCAAAAATTGATGAATATGTTATTTGCAGCCCACCTTCGAAAGTTCGTGTTGGTATTTTTTGACGATATTCTCGTCTATAGTTCTGACTTGGACTCTCATATCTATCACTTGAGGACAGTTTTACTCATCCTCCGTGAAAACACACTTTATGCAAAAATGTCTAAATGCAGTTTTGCTCTGCCTCAGATTGATTACTTGGGCTATATCATCTTGGATCACGGGGTCTCTACGGATCCTTCCAAAATTCAGGCTATGACAGATTGGCCTACTCCGAAGTCGATTAAAGGCTTACGCGGCTTTTTGGGTTTGACTGGATATTACCGTCGCTTTATTCGAAATTATGGTACTATCGCCAAGCCACTCACACAGCTGCTGAGAAAGAATGCATTTAAATGGTCAGAGGAAGCAAACAATGCATTTATTCTTCTTAAGGAGATGATGACGAAGGCCCCTGTTCTAGCCTTGCCTAACTTCAAGGAATCATTCGTCATCGAAACAGATGCTAGTCAAACAGATATTGGAGCGGTGTTGATGCAAAATAAACAGCTGATTGCTTATTTTAGCCAGGCATTATGCCCACGTAATCAGGCACTATCCACATATGAAAAGGAGTTGCTTGCAATTATGACAGCAGTGGGGAAGTGGAGTTCGTATCTAGTTGGGGGACATTTTGTCATTCGAACTGATCATTGCAGTCTGAAGTTTTTGAAGGACCAAAAAATTACAAATGCTTTGCAACAGAAGTGGCTCTACAAACTCATGAACTATAATTTCTCCATTGCGTATAAGCAAGGAAAGGAGAATTATGATGCTGATGCTCTCTCCCGAAAATATGAAGATGAGGTTGTGGAGTTGCCTCATCAACTCAACGCGGTCACCCATATTCAACCACAGTGGATGGAGGACATTATTTCTAGTTATGAGAATGATGCTGAGGTCCAGCAACTCATTACTAATGCCTTACTTACTCTTTCTCTACAAAACCCATTTCAATATTTTGAGGGTCTGCTTAAGTATAATGGCAAGATTGTCATTGGTCACTCTAATGACATTCGGAGAAAAATTTTGGAAACAATACATGCATCGGCTATAAGGGGCCACTCGGGCATACATAGTTGCTATCATAGGGCTAAGTCCCTATTCTACTGGAGAGGGCTGAAACGAGATATCACTGAATTTATTTCTCAATGTGAGGTGTGCCAAAAATGCAAAGATGAACACGCTGCTCTTCCTGGTCTACTTCAGCCGTTGGCAGTCCCTCTTCTTCCATGGACTCAAATTTCCATGGATTTCATCGAAGGCCTTCCTAATTCTCACGGTTATATTGTCATTTGGGTTATCATTGACAGGCTCACTAAGTTTGCTCATTTCATACCATTAAAACACCCTTATTCAGTAGAGAGTTTAACTACATTGTTCATAGATAATATTCATAAGCTCCACGGGATGCCGGAGAGCATCGTTAGTGATAGGGATGTCGTCTTCCAGAGTAATTTTTGGAAAGAGGTTTTTAAGCTGCACGGTACGAAATTACACATGAGCACGGCTCATCATCCGCAGAGTGACGGCCAAACGGAACGTCTTAACAGATGTTTAGAGATACCTTCGATGTATGATACATCATAAACCTAAGCAGTGGTTCATGTGGCTCTCGCTTGCCCAATGGTGGTATAATACTTGTTACCATCAATCCATCAAGACATCACCATTTTTTGCTTTATACGAATATGAGCCTCCCCAACTCTCTCTCGGCCCCTATTTGCATACAGCGAACACAGAAGCTCAGGAGCTGATCCAGAATAGACAAAAGATGATTCAGGTGCTTCGCGAAAACATGCTTCAGGCCCAAAATCGTATGAAGTAATATGCTGACAAGAATAGGTCTGAGAGGAATTTTCAGGTGGGCAATTGGGTTTTTCTACGCGTCCAACCCTTCAAGCATGGCCCTAATCAGCTTGGGCGACGGACCAAGCTCTCTGTAAAGTACTATGGTCCTTATGAGATTTTGGAGAAAATAGGCCCTGTGGCATACAAATTAAATTTGCCTCAAGGAACGCGAATGCATAATGTTTTTCACGTTTCTCTTCTTAAGAAACGAATTAAAGGGAAATATTCTGCTCATTCTCAATTGCCAGAGGTAAGGTCGGACGGCTGCCCTAAGGTATACCCCGTTGCTGTTCTGCAGCGACGTTTAATTAAAGTTCGAAATGCGTCTGTCACAGAAGTCTTAGTGCATTGGAGCAATTTGACACCGGAAGAGGCCACTTGGGAACGTTGGGATATATTGCAACGCCAATTCCCAGATTTTTGCACGGCCTTGGGGACAAGTCCTATTTAACGGGAGGGCATTGTTATGACCATGGATCAATACAAAGGAGAAGATCTGTGGTCAAAGAAAAGATCACATAATAGTTATTTTATCATATTTTACTCTTTTTTGCTTTCCCTAAGAAAAAAGACGCATTTGAGAAAATGCGATTCTTTCATTCACACGTTTTCTTAGCAAAGAGATATCCTTCAGCCTTGAGGCGCGTCACCAATCTCACGCGCACGAAACACACTCATAACGGTCTGCAGAAGTTCGTACAGAGGCACGAAGGTGTGATGTGAGGAATCTCCTCTCATACCTTCTCTGATATTTCCGATTAAAGTTTTCGTTCAAATTCCGATATTGATTGTAGTTATTCTATCTCAGGCAATCAATTGGATTTGGGGATTTCTTACTCCCGTTAATATTCCTATTTCTTAATTTGCATTCTATTAATGTTTTTGGCTGGAAGAACTTTGTAATCGCTGAATGTTTATATTACATTTTGGTTACCATTATCAAATTGGTGTTGAATATTAGTTGGGTCCATTACACCACCCTAAACTCCGATTTGTACGAGTTTTTTCCCTGTTACAGATGCGAGCCCTCTCGTAGTCGGAGAAGACGAAACCCACTCATGGCTGCTGCCGTCGCCATTTTCCGGTCAGATTTTGTTATGGCAAATCTTTGATTTTTGTTTATAAATCACGGATAAATTTATCCAGGAAAAGTTGAGTTCTTGATGAGAATTGGAATTCAGAAAAGGGAAATTGATAGAGTATTAGGTTTATTTCCTGGGATTTTGGCATTTGGAGTTGAAAAATTGATGAGTTCTCAGATTTGAATGGAGCAACAAACGTTGTTTGGAAACACACACAAAATATGTAACAAATAAATGATGTTGTTTTTGTGCCATTTTTAAAACTTTCATTGTAAATATGTGAAGCAACTTTTAGGTTTATAGCATAATTGGTGATTAATGATGGTTATTATATGAATCGTGTTTATTGTTTAATTTGGAATAGTTGAGGTGAGAAGTGGCCCTGAAGGTTTCATGATCAAGTAGCAACTGCCTCGTAGACTTGCTGGTTGCTTTTTTTTTTGTTTTTTCTGAATTCTGAGTGTTCATTGAGTGTTATGCTTCTACCAATACTTGTAGTTGTTAATGGAATATGCTATTGCCTATGTCTTTCTTGCTGATAGCTGTAGTAGGTAAACCTTGAAGAAGTATCATTTAGTTGTAAGCTTCGTACACAAATGAATACTTTATTACCGAGTCATTGAATGATGTAGATGAGTAGAGAACCAGATGAACTGTTTGGCCATTGAACCAGAAACTATGAATTAAAAAAATTGCACATAGATTGGAGCAGTTCATGATTGAAATTGTGCCATATGAAGAAGGGGAAGAGATATATATTGCTAGAGCAATTCCTAGTGATGGTGGACTTTTGAACACATGTAATTGAATTAATATGTTCCGTGAAGTCCTAATGTCACTCTTTATTCAACTCTTCGGCCTTTGCTAACAATATTTAGTTCTTCGGTAAATCGTGTAATAGTGTACAGCCTTTAATTGAGTATGATAATTTAATGTTAAAAAAATTGTTGATTAATTTTTTTATTGTCAGTAAATATTGCATGTTCTATTTGTTCCTAATTTTCTCTCTCCTCGAGTATTATATGTGCGGGTGTCCTAGAAGTAGAGTTTACTGATGAAACGTTTTTTTATTAATATAGACGTGTATTGTTGAGCAAGGCCAGAATCCTACTGGCAACTTGGATGAGAATGTGAAAGTTGCTTTTGGATCATCATGGAAAAAAGTGTTGTGTGATAAACATCTTGTAGAAGGGCAAGTTGATCCTGGAAATCCTGCACTTCTTGTAATTAGCTCTTCTGCAATAAGAGCACTGGAACTTCTCAGGTTGTTACTTTAATCTCTATAACCTTTTATGAATAAGTATAACAAGATCTTATAGCTGAAGAACATGGTTCTATGTATGTTATTATCTATGAGTGTATAATGCTCATCATGCGAATTTACCCCAAAATTTAAGATCTTTGATTACCATTATTAATGTCATTGAACTACATATTTTGCTCATACATGGAGTTACAGTCTTTGACAAAAGATTGTAATGCTGCAAAGTTGTTCTCTAAGCATATGAAGATTGAGGAACTGGCCGGGCATAAGGTATGGAAGAACAGCAGATGATCGAGCTAGGGTGATTCCCTCTGCTTCTAAAGCTTATTTATGTATGTATCTAGGTATATATAGATGAATGAATGGTTATAAAAGATTGGAGAGATGAGAGCAGAGTGTCTATGAACATCTAAATTTCCATTTTTGTAACTTGTGACAATTCATGTTAGGATGATTTTTTATAATTAACATTAAAGTAATTTTGAAACTTAGACTTGTAGCATAACACATATATTTATTTCGGGAAATCTGGATACCCAAAATGTAAAGTTGGTGGATCTATATGTATATTGGGATCATAGGAAGGGTGTGTTATTATTTTAGATCTAACCAATTTGAGGAATTACTCCTAAAGGTTCCCATCAAACTAGTGCTAGTTCACATTAACTGCAGGTTAAACTTCCATTCTTGTATATATATGTGCATGCATGCACTCAATGTATATATTGAATTGGTTTTGACTTCCTGTCATTTTTTGCATAATCTTCCTTTTACTTTAGAATCAAGAAAGTGGTAGATAAGATTTATTAAAATGTCATCTTCGGAGGATTATTTCAAACTAATATATATGCAAAATAGTCATCATATTTTAATTTAATTTTAGGAAATGATTTAAATTATGCATAATCGTGATATGCAAAATACTCATCATATTTCAATCGAATGCATTATGCATAATGTGATATGCAAAATAGTTATTATATTTTAATCTAATTTTAAGAAATGTTTTGAATTATGTATAAATGATATGCAAAATAGTCATCATATTTCAATCGAATGCATTATGCATAAAGTGATATACAATATAATCATTATATTTTGAATTATGCATAACGTTAAATGCACCTATTAACGTTGAATGCACCTATTAAATAAATTAAAAAATTTAATTAATTAAAAAGTTTCAAATTATAAAATATCTATAATTAAAATTTAAAAATTTAATTAATTAAAAAAGTTTCAAATTATAAAATATCTATAATTAAAATTTAAAAATTTAATTAATTAAAAAAGTTTCAAATTATAAAATATCTGTAATTAATTTGAAATTGACGTTTTTTAGGAATTTTTGAATTATGGAAGATGAATATTAAAGAATTTGAAATTATTTAAATTGAAAAAGGGTAAACCGTCTTCTTAAGTGTCAATTTGACTCTATAAAAAACAATAACCTATTCTCTATTAGAAAAAAGTCTTAGTGAAATGACTCTAATAGGAATTTCCCCTAAAATATTATTGTAAAGTGTATAATAGAAAGGTACAACACCATCTACCAAAAAAATATAAGTCACACAATTGAAAAAATGTAACACAATATTACTAAAAAAAATATACTAAAAATTGTAACACAATATTATTAAAAAGTGTAGGACATTGTAAATAAAAATATTTTTGTAAAGTACAGGACATTACAATAAAAAAAAGTGCAAACAAATGTAGGACATTGTAAATAAAAATATTATTATAAGTCTAGCCTTATTTAAGTTGGACTGCGATTTCTGGCTTACGGCTATCACATGAAAAATAAAGAAGAAAATACACGAGTTATCAAAAAATACTAATTTTTTACCGTGTTACAAAACTCCATTTAAAAATACTTGAAAGAAACAACATGATTCTTGTTGGAGTTGATCCCTAGAAAATACTTTCACTTGGTTTAAACCTTCAAAGGAAATGAAGAAAAATCTAATCTTCAACGTGGAGGTGATTAGTAACTTCTTGGATTCTTCGCTACTGGAAATGAAAAAAAGAATATATATATATAAGAAAAATGTTATTAAATCTTAAATAACATATAGATACCCTTATTTAATTATATATATAAACCTTACAAGTTACAACCATTTTAGATTTATAAAGGACACGAATTATATATGAAGACAAACATAGAATTCAGTAACGGCAACAGTGTCTGCAACTGTGTCTTTTTTTTTTTTAAATTTAAATTATGATTAATTTAATTTAATTTCTTCGATCCACCGTGTCAAATTTTTTTAGCTAAATTTTACCACTAAATTTTTTTCCATAAGAGCTAAAAAACAGTGAATGGAGTGGATTAATATATAAGCTAACTTTCTTCCTATTTTTAAACTGGACTAATATAGAGTATATTTTTTTAAATACACATGATAAAAAAGAAAAAAAAAGAATTACAAAATGGTTGGGTGTGCTACTAATAATAACTACACTCGGTGTACGTACACTCAAGTTCTATTTAAATTATTTTTTTTTCGCTTTTTTCATTTTTTGTCTTTTTTTTTTTTTTCGTTTAATTTTGAAAGTGTAAGTGTATATAACTGAAAAGTGCAACACAATTTTTATTAAAAAGGGTAAGTGAGTATAACTAAAAAAATGAAACACAATATAACTAAAAAAATGTAAGTCAATATAAATGAAAAGAAATAAAAATATTATTGTAAAGTGTACAATAGAAAGGTGCAACATTTACCAAAAGAGTGTAAGTAAAAAAAATGTAACACAATATTACTAAAAAGTGTAGAACATTGTAAATAAAAATATTTTTGTAAAGTGTAGGACACTACAATAAAAAAAATGCAAACAAATGTAGGACATTGTAAATAAAAATATTGAGAGTGGGACTTGAACTCATAACATTTTATTAAAACAACAAGTACCGTGATTACCTATAACCTAATTTCTATAATTATTTTATCATTATCAACGCTATTTTGGACTCACCACTACTACACATTTAAGCTTGGAGAGCTTTGAAAAGAGCTCTCCAAGTGGGAGCTGTCCAAACTTAAGGGCTCTCCAAGTGCAATTTAGCTTGGAAAGCTCCCACTTGGAGAGCTCTTCTAAAAGCTCTCCAAGCTTAAATGTGTAGTAGTCATAAACTTACCCATTTTATAAAGATTTGGACTCACAGACTTACCCATTTTATAAAGATTTGTGAGATCTTTGTTTAAAGATTAACTATGAAAACAGAGATAAGTTAGCAAAAAAAGATATAATAAAAGTTTGAAAAAAACTTTTAAACTTAAACCGATTAAAATATAAATAAATAAATAAAACTTTTCAATGGAGATGCTCTCTACAAGTTCTAATTCTTTCTGGATTCTCCAATCACATAGAAAATGAAGAAGAGAAGAGATAATGTGTTGTAAAGACATACAGAAGAGAAGAGATAATGTGTGGTAAATATTGAAGGTTAAGGCATGTCCTACATATATAATTAGAGAAATAATATTAACTTTTAAATTGTGAGGTTTATCTCAAATCCTCCTAGACTAGACGAGTGTTACTCGTCTTGTGAAGATCAGGTAGATTCTACTCTACTACTGTACTCGTCTGTTGGGCAGATCAGTCGAGATACTTAGTTGATAGAAGTCTTCTGAAGGCCTCAGCTGTTGGGCGTATCAGCTGGTGGAGTCAGGCAAGTTAACTCAGACCAGATCAGATGAGTTGGAGGAGTCCAAACAGATGAGATGGGTGTTGCGAAGGACAAGACGAGTTGGGAAGACCAGACAAGTAGAGGTCTGACCAGACTAGTTGAGTTCTGTTAGCAGGGTTAATTTTTGGCTAAGTATGGAGTCGTCTTGTCTTGCGAAGACAAGTGAAGGGCAAGGAGGTCAATTCAGATTGGGTCACGTTGAAGGTGTGAGTTTGTTACACGGTTGTAACAATTGGCGCCGTCTGTGGGAATCGGAAACGAGAGGAATCGATTGTCAACCATTAATCAATTGCCAGATCGAAGATGGAGAATTCGACCAAGTATAATATTGAGAAGTTCTCAGGCACGGGTGACTTTGGGCTGTGGAGAGTCAAGATGCAGGCTCTCCTAGAACAGCAAGGCTTGTTCGACGTGCTCGAAGAGTCTACAGCCCCAGCTGGTGAATCTGCAACAGTTGCTGCTGAAAGGAGCAAGATGCTCAGGAAAGCTCGAAGTAATATTCTGCTCTGCCTTGGTGATAAGGTTTTGAGAGAAGTTGCTAAAGAGAAAACCGCGAAAGAGGTCTGGGACAAGCTAGGTAAACTTTACATGGTTAAAACCTTAGCTAACCGTCTCTATTCGAAACAGAAGCTGTATGCCTTCAGAATGGTGGATGACAAACCCATTCCGGATCAGCTTGATGAGTTCAATAGAATTCTTGATGATCTAGAGAATTTAGATGTCAAGTTAGAGGAAGAGGATAAGGCTCTGATTCTATTGAGTGCTCTCCCTAAGTCCTTTGAAATCTTAAAGGACACCATCCTGTATGGTAGGAAGGAAAGTATTACATTGGAGGATGTAATGCTGGCTGTCAAGTCCAAGCTGCTGCACAACAAGACGTCTCAAGCAGACAAGGTCAGTAGCGGAGAAGGATTGGCAATCAGAGGTGGCCAGAAGCGATCTGGTGCCAAGAAGGGGTCTAGTCAACCCAAAGGAGCTGATAAGGGAAAATCAGTTGTGTCCAATCAAGGTGAAGCAGTGTGCTACCATTGCAACAAGCCTGGGCACTATAAGAATGCTTGTCACAAATACAAGCAGTTCTTGAGGAAATCTGGTGCCAATACCTCTAATGACAAGAATCAAGCTAATCAGACTCAAGTTGAGAAGGAGCAAGAAGGCTATGAGTCTGCTCAAGCGCTAACCATCACATCCTCTACAGAACAGCAAGCATGGATCCTTGATTCAGGGTGTTCTTTCCATATGACTCCAAGACGAGATTGGTTTCATGACTTCAAGCAACAGAAGGGCGGTTCTGTTCTGCTTGGGAATGATCACACTTGCAAAGTTGTTGGAGAAGGTAGTGTTCACCTGAAGATGTTCGATGGGGTAGTAAGAATACTCAAGAGTGTTAGGTACGTACCTGAACTCAAGAGAAATTTGATCTCACTTGGGATGTTGGATTCTATGGGCTATAAATTCCAGTCGGCTGATGGAGAGCTCAGTGTGTCAAAAGGGGAGCTGACTGTCCTGAAAGGTGAGAGAAGGAGTGATCTCTACTTTCTTAAGGGAGAAACAGTAGCTGGTAGATCAGATGTAGCGGAGGTGCAAGACAACTCGATGTTGTGGCACAAAAGACTAGCTCACGTAGGCGAGAAGGGCCTAGTGGAGCTGTCTAAGCAAGGTCTACTTGGCAAAGACAAGATCACTCAACTCGACTTGTGTGAGTCTTGTATTCTTGGTAAGTCCAAGAGACTTAAGTTTGGTAAGGGTGTTCACTCTACCAATGGGATCATGGACTATGTCCATTCTGATCTATGGGGGCCAGCGAGGAATCAGACGAGGTCTGGTGGAAAATACTTCTTGTCTATCATAGACGACTACTCAAGAAAGGTGTGGGTGTCTATTCTCAAGTCGAAGTCAGAAGCATTTGAGAAATTCAAGGAATGGCTCATTGAATGTGAAAATGTCACAGGCAAGACTCTCAAACATTTGAGAACTGATAATGGTCTGGAGTACCTATCAGACGAGTTCAATGCGTTCTGCAAATCGAAGGGAATAGTACGGCATAGGACTGTGCCAGGGACCCCTCAGCAAAACGGAGTAGCTGAGAGGATGAACCAGACACTACTTGAGAGAGTCAGGTGTATGTTGAACTCGTCTTGTCTGCCAAAGGTGTTTTGGGGAGAGGCAGTGTCTACTGCAGCCTACTTGATAAACAGAAGTCCGTCCTCGGCTGTGCAGTACAAAACCCCAGAGGAGTTGTGGTCTGGACGTGCAGCCGATTACAATCATTTGAAGGTATTTGGATGTCAAGCTTATGCTCATGTCAAGCAAGATAAGCTTGAGCCTCGAGCATTGCGATGCGTGTTTGTTGGGTATCCTTCTGGCGTGAAAGGATACAGGTTATGGTGCCTCGAAGCTGGGATGCAGAAATGTATAATCAGTAGAGATGTTACGTTTGATGAGAGTCGGATGCCTCTATCAGAACAGACTAGTACGAGTACTAGTGCAGCTGATAACCAACCAGACGAGACACAAGTCGAGGTGGAGCAAGTTGACTCCACAAGACCAGTTGGAGATGATATTGATCCAGATGAGGAGGGCGATCCTCAAGGCGAGAATGATCTTCAACATTATCAGCTGGCACGGGACAGAACCAGACGAGAAGTCCACCCACCTCAGAGGTACGGTCAAGCTGACATAGTCTCATTTGCATTATGTGCAGCTCTTGAGGTGGAGTCTCTGGAGCCAAAGTCTTATTCAGAAGCCATTAGCTGCCACGACAAGGAGAAGTGGATTGTTGCTATGGAGGAGGAACTGCTTTCTTTGAACAAGAACCAGACATGGGAGATTGTTCAGAGGCCCAAGAACAAGAAGTTGGTTGGGTGCAAGTGGATCTATAAAAAGAAGGTGGAGGCTCAGAGGGGTGGCAGACTTAGATACAAGGCGAGGCTTGTAGCTAAGGGATTTACACAGAAAGAAGGTATCGATTTCAATGAAATCTTCTCACCTGTTGTGAAGCATTGTAGCATCAGAATCTTGTTAGCTATGGTCGCTCAATATGAATTGGAGCTACATCAGATGGATGTGACCACAGCTTTCTTACATGGATCTCTAGACGAGAGGATCTACATGAAGCTACCAGAAGGGTTGGACATAGAAGAAGGGGAAGACAAGGTCTGTCTATTGAAGAAGTCCCTCTATGGCCTCAAACAAAGCCCTAGACAATGGTACTTGAGATTTGATGAGTACATTTGCTCAGCTGGTTTTACAAGGAGCTTGTACGACAGCTGTGTCTATTTTAGACGGGTTGGGACTGGTGTTACCTATCTTCTGCTGTATGTTGATGACATGTTAATAGCAGGCGAGTCTATTGACAGTGTTAATCAAGTTAAGGAGATCCTCAAACGGGAGTTTGAGATGAAAGATCTTGGTGAAGCCAAAGTGATTCTTGGGATGGAGATCAGTAGACTAGACGGGTCTATTCTGCTGAGTCAGCCTACTTATCTGCAGAAGGTGTTAGAGAGGTTCAGAATGCATAAGGCAAAGACTGTCTCTACTCCTATTGGCCAACATCATCGATTGTCCAATCAGATGAGTCCCAGGAACAGCCAAGAGCGAACTCAGATGAGCAAGATACCTTATGCCAGTGCTGTAGGGAGTTTAATGTATGCTATGGTGTGTTGTAGGCCAGACTTGACTCATGCTATGAGTGTGATCAGCAGATATATGAGTGATCCAGGCTTAAGCCATTGGAAAACGGTTAAGTGGGTTATGAGATATGTTCTGGGATCAGCACAGACGGGTCTGGAATTTCAGAAGATGCCAAGTGAGGGGGATGCACTTGTGGGATACGTGGATGCAGATTACGCAGCCAATGTTGACACTCGAAAATCCTTAACAGGATATGTGTTCACTCTATTTGGTACGGCAGTGTCGTGGAGGTCTATTCATCAATCCGTAGTTGCATTGTCTACTACTGAAGCGGAGTACGTGGCCTTGACTGAGGCAGTTAAGGAAAGCATGTGGCTGAAAGGGATTCTTAAGGAATTTGGTTTATCTCAGAACAGTGTGACTGTCTTCTGTGATAATCAAAGCGCAATTCATCTCGCAAAGCATCAGGGGTATCATGAGAGAACCAAACACATTGATGTGAAACTGTACTTTGTGAGAGACATTGTGGAGAAGGGGAGCGTCCAAGTGGTTAAGATAGCTACTGAGGAGAACCCTGCTGATGCATTTACTAAGGCGTTACCGAAGGAGAAGTTTGGTTTATGTCTTAGGTCAGTTGGTTTGCATTAGTGACCTCTGCGGAGAAGGCTACTAGTCTGGTGGCGGCAGATTAGTAGTAGAATCTGTCCTTTGAGAAGGATAGATCGGAGCTGTTAGTTCAAGGTGGAGATTTTGAGCTAAAGGTGGAGAATTGTGAGGTTTATCTCAAATCCTCCTAGACTAGACGAGTGCTACTCGTCTTGTGAAGATCAGGTAGATTCTACTCTACTACTGTACTCGTCTGTTGGGCAGATCAGTCGAGATACTTAGTTGATAGAAGTCTTCTGAAGGCCTCAGCTGTTGGGCGTATCAGCTGGTGGAGTCAGGCAAGTTAACTCAGACCAGATCAGATGAGTTTGAGGAGTCCAAACAGATGAGATGGGTGTTGCGAAGGACAAGACGAGTTGGGAAGACCAGACAAGTAGAGGTCTGACCAGACTAGTTGAGTTCTGTTAGCAGGGTTAATTTTTGGCTAAGTATGGAGTCGTCTTGTCTTGCGAAGACAAGTGAAGGGCAAGGAGGTCAATTCAGATTGGGTCACGCTGAAGGTGTGAGTTTGTTACACGGTTGTAACATAAATAAAGATACCTCTCCATTCAAATTTAAGGATAATGTTATTAATTGGAGTAATACACTGCAGCTGTAAAAAAAATAAATGTATGAAATTCAGGTGTGAATGAATGGTGTTTGTTCATAAGTTAAAATTTTAATATAGTGTTTAAATTAGTATATTTTTAAAATGTAATTAAAAAACTAATTTAATTTGTAACTTTTTATTTTAATGTAATCCCAATTCTATTTCACATCAAGGGATTGTATAATAGGCTGATGAGATGTATTGGGTTGACAAAAGTTTGGACTTGTGTAAAGGGGTTGAGAAATTTTTGGGCTTGGTGTCTAGTTATAAGTCTATGCTTTTGTAAAATTTAAATAATTTATAAACCCCTTTAAATTATTATTTAACAATAATTAAAGGTATAGTACAATTCAATGTACAACTTAAATAAGAATATACACAATCCTCAAATTAAATTAAAATTACAATAGAGTTCTCAATCCAATTTCACGTAAAAATGATTCTCCTAGCTATTAAATATCCTAATTAATACTCCAGTTAGTTTGTTCCGACTATAACTGATATTATAAATTTTAAACCATTTTAGTTAATCTTATTTTACATTAGAAAATAGAAAATAAAATAAGGAACAATGAATAAATATATATACAAAGAGAGAGAGAAAAAAAAAAAAGATAAGGACATAACATCCAAATTTATAGAAAAATAAAAGAACTCCTATCATGAACGCGTCATTTTTTTTGTACTTGTATAGAAACTTGAGTTAATTTCTCTAACTTAAAATTTTAGGGTTTGGTCTGCTATGGACTCGAGTGCATGGTGTGCACCCTAGTTCATGTTGCACTTTTCAGTTTATTGACTTACACTTTTTGGTAAATGGTGTTGCACTTTTCAATTATTAAATTGTATAATAATATTTTTAGTAATAATTGAAAAGTGCAACACCATTTACCAAAAAATGTAAGTCAGTAAACTATGGACTACGGTGTACAACATGCACTCGAGTCCATAGGAGACCAACCCTTAATATAATATTTAAATTTCAATGGGTTTGTGACTCCTTTACATATTTTAATATAATATTTGAATTAATATATTTACATATTTTTAAATTTTAATTATTCTTATTAATGAAGAAAATGATATGAATTATGAAGGAATATAAATGGAGACAAACAAATTCAGAAGAAGGACCAAATTTCTAGAATATAGGAACGGCATTGTCTTCCTTTTTTTTTTCTTAAAAGAGGAGTGTTTTATCTTCAAAAAAAAAAAAAAAGAGGAGTGTTTTAACACAAAGTCCCCACCTACTTTCTTGTCACATGTTACACAGGTAAGGAGAGAGGGTAGATCAGTTGAATCGAATTTAACTTTTTTTACTAAAAGATCAAATTTAATATTTTTCATGTATATTTAATTAATTGCTGAAATAGCAGCAGCCCAATTAGCCCATAACAGAGAAGAGAATGAGGAACCATTTGACGCTTTCTTCCCATATTTTTAGCCACTACATTAAAATGAAATTTTAATTTTTTAAAGATTATTATATGAAAAAAAATATACAATTTAAATATGTTTAAATGAATGTGAAAAATATACTAAGCATGCACCAGTAATAAAAGGGAAATGAGACTTCAGTGCTCAAAGTTTAAAAAATGGGAAATGAGACGTTAGCGCAGCGCTCAAAGTCACTATTAATTCAGAAACTGGGTTTAGAAAAACGAATTAAAAGTCACGAGTGAACAAGTTTACCAAAAAACAAGTTTCAGGAAGTTTATAAATTTGAAGCAGCTGTACGTCCGCGTCTTCTCCAACACCCTTTGAATAAGTTAAAAAAAAAAAAAAAAAGTTTCAGGAAGTTTATAAATTTGAGACAGTTGTACGTCCCTCTTCTCCAACACCTTGACAAATACTGTTTTTTAAATTTATATATTTGTACTATATGTCAGTGTATAAATTAAAAATTAAATGTAATATTTCAATTAGTATATATAAATATTTTTAAATTTCAATTAAAAATCTAAGTTAATTTAGTTTCTAACTTTATATTCTAATTAGTATAAATTTAACCACCACTCCCATAGACCATTTTAACACCACTCCCATAGCCCATTTTCACACGGCCACCTCAGGTTTGTTTAATATTTTTTTTAATTAATTATTTTTTGATAACATATAGTCGAAAATTCTCGACAATAGTGTATATTTTCAATTATATATTATAAAAAATATTCACTTATTTTTTTTTAGATTATTTTTCAATCAAATGTTATCGTCAATAATGTATCTTTTTGATAAACTATTGTCGAGTTATTGTTGATTTTTAGATTATTTTTCAATCAAATGTTATTGCCAATGATATATCTTTTCGATAAACTATTGTCAAGATAAATTAGTGTCGAAAATTACACTATTTAGCCGCCAACAATCTGATTTACCCGCCAAATCCCAAGTTGAGAATGAAGAAGAGTACACCCTCGAACAACCATTTTAGTTAATCATTTTTTACATTAAAAAATAAAAAAAAGAAAAATAATTTAATGAAGATATAGAGAGAAAATGATATGGACACAAACAAAATTCAAAGATTTCACTAATAAATGCATGAGATCATCCATATAAAATAAAAAAATAAAAAAAATCATACATGCTGCAACGTCAAGACAACTATTTTTTTTTTATATATTCTGTAAATTTATCCTACCCTATATATAAGTTAAAAATATAATATAATATTTGAATTAGTAAATTTACATAATTTCAAAAGGAGATGCTAATATTTAGGATTAGAGGTTATAACTTCTTCAATCCGTCAAAATTATTTAATAACATAATATAAATCAATTCTCAAAATTTAGTGTAATTTCAATATTATACAAAAGTGGACCTAGAATATGAGGCCATCTTCAATCCTCAGACTCAAATTGCCACTATAATCATCAATTTGTTATCAAATTTTAGTCAAACAGTAAAATCATCTTCAATCATCAAATTCAAATTTTAATCTAATAGGAGAATATTCTTAATGTTATCTTTTTTATTTATATTTTATTAAATATTTATTTATCATCATATATATAATTTTATATTTATACTTAAATTAAATTAATTAAAAAAATATAATAACAAAAGTGATATATTTAATATAGTTAAAATTAATAATCGAGTTCTAACAATTTTTGAGGGATGGCCCTTCCATAAATTAATAATCGACTCTTTTTCACTCAGCATGTCGGAATTTATACACATAATTATTTCGTGATCAAAGCTACTTGTGAATTTTGAGCACGGTAAAAAAATATAATAAATTAAGTAAATGTATTAGAAATAATATAATTGAAAGAGAAGAATATAATAAATTAAAAGAAAGAGTAGTTAGTCAAAAAAGAAAAATTAAATAACTTTTATTGAAATGAAAAAAAATGAAAGTTGGATAGCTGTTCAAAGTTTTACAACAGTTAAGTTAGTTTGAAAACACCCTCTTTATTTCCTGAAAATTTGCATGTGACTGTGTCCAATCTATAAATTAAAATTTTAATATAAAAATTAAATTAGTATAATTACATATTTTCAAATTTCAATTAAAAACCTAATTTAATTTCTAAATTTTAGGACGAGAGAATAATTATTAATTTCAAAATATCTGCCACATGAGTAATGGCCGTCTGGAATTAATTAAATGGGCCTAAGGCCCATGATATAATTACAGCTCCCAAATTTCTCATTTTATGTTCACGCCAAAATAATGGGCTGCTCCCTTTATTAAGGGCGCGGCTAAAGGCACCCAAGGATCCTATGAGGACACCCACGCGATGAGGACACCACAAAACGGTTACCAGGAGTAAGCGCTATAGCTTGTTTCCAATACTCAGCAGCTTGATCAAACCAAGCCTCCGAAATTTCAGAATCTCCCTGGAGAATGGCCTGTTCTCCCCGCTCGGAATAGGTTGATTAATCCCTTCCCTTAAAACCGTACTTGAGAGTTTCCTACCTCATACGGCTCCTCGTTCAATTCTTTTGGTGTCCCGTTATCATATCTAACGAATGGAATTTATCATGGATCTATCCCACCTTTCGGGTTAACAAAAGAGGTTCATTCCACAAAACGGATGAGGACACCCACGTGGAAAATACAAAATTACCCTCCCTCAATTAAAACATTCTTTCTCTCTTTCTCACACCCACAAATCGCCGGCACCCACATTCTTTCTCTCTTTCTCACGAATCTCACCCACTCCGACGGCCTTCCCCCCACGCAGCCAGCTCCGCCGTCCACCTACAACAGCTCCGCCGCGCACGCAGCCTCTCCCCCCCCCCTTTCGCGGCCGCAGCCCACTCCGCCAACGCCGCTCGACGTCGCGCCGCCCTCCCCGTCACGCTTCCTTCCACGGCGTGCGTCCTTTCGCCCTCCCGTCGCGCTGCCCTCATGTTGCCGCCGCCTGCAACCATCTCCACCGCCCCTCCCATCACGCCTGCAACCATCTCCACCGCCCCTCGTTCCACTACAAAAAAAACTGTTTTTAGTGAGAGTAAAAACCGTGGCTAAAAGTTAAAATACTCTCACTAATGACTTTTAGTGACGGGAAATTGACTCTCATGACCTCTAATTACTGTTTCTCTAGTTAAAAGTCAATAGTGACGGTATAGGTCCCCTCACTAATACGTATATAATTAGAGTAAATTTACTCTCACTAAAAGATTTTTAATGATGGACATTTCTGTCACTAAAACATCCTCTTACTCTCATTATAAAGTACATTAAATTACAAAAATTCCCCTCATTAAAATTCAATATCCCGTCACTAAACTATGAACCTCTCATTAAATCTAAAATTAATTGGTACCCTCTCATTAAAATCAAATTTACCATATCATCAACAATTGATATTTCTAACAGAATTTTTACTCGTTAATAAACAAAAATCCAATAAAACTATTATAAGCTAATTATAAAGACAAAAGGTATATGATCAAAAATTGTGTAGTCCAAAGACATGTGCATGTTTAAAATCATTTGACATACAAATATCTAGATTAACATCCAAAAAAAAAAAACCATGTTGATTGAAAAAAAAATATATAAATGAAATAGATCACTATCGATGTTTCTTTAGGTATGCTTATTTTTCACTGACACATCTGTCACCTGTCAAACAAAATGATAAACGAAATGTAAGCTAACAGGGAAACAAAAATTTTATCCTAAGAAAAGAACTACAAACAATTGAACATCAATATTGCAATGTCATTATCCTAAAAAACAGAACTACAAGAGTCATATACTTTAAATCCTAAAATTAATCCCAGGAGGGAAGAAAAAAATTAATTAATGACCATAATATATCACATACCACATGAATAGTTCTTAAAAGCTTCCTAGAAAAAACATCAGAAAGTAGATTCATAACCCGACGTATATCAGCTGAATAAACAGCACAAAAGCCAAAGAAAAATGACAAAACAAAAAAAATTCAGAAAAAGATTGTACCTGGCTTTTTTCACAATAAAGAACTAGAGGAATCTTGCAATTGCATTTTTATTGAAGATGGGAGAATACATCAGGGATTCAGGTGCACAAAAGCCCATCTATGTACATCTTTATTTATTGAAGCTAGCTGTAAAACCTTCCAAGAGAAAACAAAAGTAAAAATTTTTGCAACATACATCATTAATATTCTTATCTGAATTTTAATTCAAAAAAATCAAATACACAAGAGGCTACTGTTGTACATTTATTATAAGAAACCAGAAATTTTAATAGAAAAAAAAAAGTTATACAATGAAACTACAGTGCACAACTCCAATCTCTAACCAAGTCAGATACAGAAAAAGATTAAACTCCTTATGACTAAACCTACGCCACCACGAAAAAGATCTCTCCCACACCTCCTCTATGGCTTTCCTCCTGATCCTCAAATTTCTATTATTCTTTCTAACCATAAATACCAATATACAACTAGAACTAACACCCCAGAACCCTTGTTACTCATGAATAAGAAGTTCTCACCTCCAAACTGTGCTAATTCCTTCTCGAGCGTTGTAGTTGACATTCACATTAGCAACATGCTGTAAATTAAATATTTAAAAAAAAAAAAAGATGAACGATCAACAAAAATGCTCTTCAGAAAGAACAGGAACCATCAAGCATGAAAATAAGAGGTACTTAAAACTGACATTTAGGTACCTCATTCTCAGGAAAAACTCCAACCACCCTCACAATATATTGTTTCTTAACCTCTCCTGATTCAATCTGTAACAAGATAGTCATGAAAGCATAAAAATTAATATGCGGCAGCAAAAAGTAGACCATTGCACATGGTATACATGTTATTTGAGATATTAAATATTGAAATGCTGTCATCTTTGATGGTTTATAATCTTAATGATGCGGTCAATCAATATGCTACAAAATTAATAAATGACAAGAAGACTTGCGTGCAAATGTGAAATGTCAGTACCACCCATTTCTAAAAGAAGTTCGAATGTTATAGGCCTCTAAAATAGAACATCACCTGCCCTTAGGGGGCAGCTATTAAATATAATGAGCATACCTCAGATGAATAGAACACAAGCTTGCTTAGTTGTGTTCAACAAAGAAGCTTCCAACAAGTCACTGACTCACTGTGAAAAAATATAAATGCTTACATGTAATCCAGAAAACTCAAGTCATGTAGGATTAAGTATACAGAAGATCAAAAACTCATGAAATTCATGAAATACCTATCACACTGAATAAGTGTTGAAAATAAAAAGGGCACTATGAATTTACCTGAAAGCATTATAATTTAAAAAGGCTTCATAATTTTTTATAAATAAATTTGTATATCTCAAATGAAGTATATAATTCAGAGATATAAAGCAGTATACTGATACTTTCCCACAGAAATTTGCAAAGCACAACCAATAACATATTTTATACAGCCACAAAATTAGATGAGTTATAGGATTTTTTTTATTGGTATGCATAGGAGAAAAACAGAACACTCACTACCTTAGAATGGAACATGTAAAATCATCAATAAACTAATGTCATCATAAGTAATGATCTATTGAAGAATGAAGAAACATTTTTGAAATCGTGTTTGGCTAAAACACAATAGAATATAGACATTTTCACCTTGAAGTTTGTAGGAATATCTTGTTGCAAGTTTCAATTGACTTCCTGAATTTACCTATTTTCAGCAAGCAAGCTGCAACACTTAGGTGTAGCAAATTCTTCAAAAATAAAGCTAGTTAAGTCAAGTGTAGCAAAAATAAAGCGGTAAAGGAACAGATGGAAAGCTTACCAAAAATAGATGTTTAGGTGAATTTTGTAATAGTTTTTCAGAAGGTCAAGAAGGAGTCCAAAATCCAAAATCAATGATGACATAAAAAGTAAATCAAAACTGTAGAACTTAGTATTTTGAGGTTATTAAGATAAGTAAATCAAAACTGCTACATGACTGAATAAATTCGACATTTACAAAGAATTATGTCCTGGGGCTAGGAGGTTTACATTGAATGGAAGCCCTTGGATCATGAAAACTATGATTCTATAATTCAGAAGCATAAACAGAATAAAAAGAAAAAGTAGAAAGGGGAATACGGACTCACAGTTTTTGAGTCACAGTCATGCATATGTGAGCAGAGTATATTTGCAATAATCAATCTCAAAAATTTTAAAGCATCATAGAACCCACATCAGAATCAAAGAATTGCAATTTCAGACTATCTATATCAAGGCATACCTAAATGGTTAGTTGCAGATTGCAACTCTATGTTGTCTTTCGAAAGCATGAAAGGAGGCGCCATAACCCCTGCATTGTTACTATCAATTAAGAAAATATGTGAGTTTATGAGGCTTAATCACAAGAATCATAAAGGAAACAATAGGTGTTCAACAACATAACTGAATTTTCTTTTATAATAATCTTAAATCATAGGCAACTCACATGAGGAGGTTTAAAGGAAGTCCCAAGGAGTTGTACTCTGATGCAAATTTTCTAACAAAGGCCAAAGAAGAGAGATCGAGTTCCATAATATCAAGTTTAGCTTCAGGGATCTCTTTCATTATTTCTTCCTTAACCTTTTTACAGAGTTCCACATTACGCACTGCCATAATTACATGAACACCACATAGTGCCAGGACTCGATTTTTACAGAGTTCCACATTACGCACTGCCATAATTACATGAACACCAGGACTCGACTGGTCTCTGTTCCAATGCCACTCGATGCTCCTAAAAGACACCGCATCAGATAAAGCACCAGTAGTGGATCATTATATAAGAAAAAAAACTTTCCCCTCCGCTCACCCCCAAAAGAAAAATCATGGATGTAATTTTCCTCACTCACGCAGAGTACATTTTCAAGGTGAAAAGTTAACTGATTCAAACGCTAATCAATTATTATTGTGGTTTAGTTTATGAGCCTGTTAAATATAAAGAATCAAACCATAGCATATGTTACACAAATAAAGTTTCAGGAAAAAACACATGATCAAAAAGAATATGCATGCAAATAACCCTAGATACAGAACCAGTAGCCCTAGTGAGAGCAAACCAATAGCATTTGTACAATCAAACATATCGATACTCCTCAATTTTTTTAGTAAAATTGCTCAAGTATCTCAGTGAATATTTATTTAAGAATCGAATCAGATAAGCAAATACTACCCACTCTTATCTTCTGAATGTAATCGCATGATTTAGTAACAGCAAACGAGCAAAAATCAAAGCATAAAATTATGATAATGAACAAACACGAATTAAATAAAACCTAAAGTCACAGTGATCCAATAACAGGGAAAACAATAAAAAATTGCAAAAGAGAAGCACAGAAAAAGTGCGCCATGGAATAGTATCCAAAAATCACAACATAAGATTCAAAGGAAAGAAACATATCAGAATCAATTTAAAGAAACTTACGAAACAATCAAGACCGATGGAGAAGGAAAGAAATCCAACGAAAGAGGTCTCTGCAGTAACCATAAAATTGATCAGAAAATGAAGTTGAAAATTTGTGAATCTAATTCTTGTGTTTCTTTGCAGATTGAGGTGAAGATTGCTCCAAATTGAAAGGAGAAATTGAATTCGGAAAACCTAGGGCACGACGACGCTGGCAAGCAATGGCGAACGAGAGAGATGTTACGAGATAGACGGAGGAGAGAGTAGCGGAAGTGAGTGAGAAATCGCCATGGATCATCGTTAGGGCTCACGAGAGAGGATCGATCGGTGGAGTAAGTGAGAAATCGCCATGGTTGAGGCTCATGGCTCTATCAGAATTCTAGAATAGTGAAAATTCTAATTTTACCGTATGAAATTTTAATAAACGAAGGTTAAAATGATTAGGTACGTAAATAAAGACTGTCATTAAGCTATACACATTACACATTTAGTTAGAGTACATGCTAATAGTAAGATATTTAATTGAAAGTATTTGTATACCCTCACTAAAACTATACCAATTACATATTTAGTGAGAGTAATTCACCTTCTAACTAATTTTTTTGTCACTAAAAGTAGCTTTTCTTGTAGTGTTCGCGGCCGCTGCCCTCCCTTCTCCCCACAGACATGGCCGCCGCCGCCCCCCCTCCTCCCCTTCGCCACGGCCGTCGTGCTCCTCCCCTCGCCGCTGCTACACAGGTAAGTTTAGTTAGAAAAATTAGGGTTTCTTAAAAAAAAATTAGGATTTTTTTTATTTTTTTTGAAGTTTGGGAATTTTTTTCGAACATAGTGTGTTTGTTTTGGAAAAAAATTCGAACAAGATGTTCAATTTTTTTTTTCGGAAAAATTTAAGTTGTTTTGAAAAAAATTTGAACAACTTGAGTTTGTTTTGGAAAAAATTTCGAACAAGATGTTCGATTTTTTTTTTCGGACAAATGTAAGTTGTTTTGAAATTATTTTCGAACATATTGAGTTTGTTTTGGTAAAAATTTCGAACATGTTAAAAAATTTTATTTTTGTTGTTGAAATTTTGAATTTTTAGGATTTTTTATGTTTTGGTGTTGATGGTGGGAATTCGGAATGATTCGGATGTGAAATGATGAATCGCGTGTGAACCGGAATAGATGGGTGTACTCATCCAATGTTTTTTTTTAAAAACTACAGGAGGGGTAAAAACGTCTTTTCGCACCACTCTTGGGACAAAAAAAATTCTCCGTGGGTGTACTCATAGGAAATCCGGGTGCCTTTAGCCGTGCCCCTTTATTAATTGTCTCAATATCCCTCTAATTATAACTAATAGTAAAAAAAAAAAAAACTATATTACCCGGTTGTGCTGAGTACACCCTCAACTCGGTCAATTTTTCTACATTTTAAATTAAAACAAACGGATATAATCAAATATATATATAGTCAATTAATCTTGTTTTTACATTTAAAAAATAGATAAATCACATGATGAGTGAAAGTTTACGAAAGTTTATTTGAGGTCAGTCATGTCTCTTTTGTATGTATTTCAATTTGTAAATATACATATTTTTAAATTTCAATTAAAAATCTAATTTAGTTTATAACTTTATATTCTAATTATAAATGCAATTTTTTTAAAAAAAAATTTAAATTGTAATTAATTTTAAATGTAATTTAATTTCTAATTTCTAATTGTAATTTAATTTCAAAATTTCAGCATCTCAAATTCTATGTCTAATGTGTAATCTTTGACGTCCTGGTCATGCATCTAGCTAGCATTCACTTAACACAAATCAATTCTCCAAATTATAAAATACTAAATTGTTTGTGTCGAAATTATTTAACCCCATCAATCAACTAGACTAGTGGATATACCCTGAATTGCCTTTTCTTTGGATTATCATTTTTCCTACCGCTGAATTCGAATCTGCTTTACCGTGTCGAACGTTAGGTGTGCTACATGGTAGGAGAAAAAAAAAGAGTATATAATTTGAAGACCAAAATGGCTGGTCAACATTTTGGTTAAACCTTCAAAGAAAAAGAATGAGTTAACAAAAAAACTGCTTACAAAAATTCATATAAAAGAAACAATGGAGGTGATTAGTAACTTGTTGGATTCTTAGGCTACTGTAACTGAAATTGTTAGTAACTTGTTGGATTCTTAGGCTACTGTAACTGAAAAACAGAGAGAGAATTTCTGATAAGCTAACTCCGCATGTCCTATATATATGAGAAATGTTATTAACTCTTAAATAAAATATAGATACCCTTATTTATATATATACACCTTGTAACCATTAGATATATACTGAGAGAGAAAATGGTATTGATTATAGAGACAAACATAGAATTCAGGAACTGCAACGGTGTTTTTTTGTTTTTTAAATTTAAATTGTGATTAATTTAGTTTAATTTAATTTCTCCAATCCACAATGACAAATTTTTTTATGACCACGAAAAATTAAGGGGAAAAAAAAAGAGTATATAATGGATGGTCAAATTTATTGATGGGAGTTGGGGGTTAAGAGTAAGGCGTGGGATCTAACCCTGTTTGAGATTTTAAGAGAAGGATTTTAAAATTCTATTTTACAAATATTTATAAGTTTTACAAAACACGACCCAATAAATATTTAAAGAGTGATACTTTGATTGGTTGCATATTAAAATTTAAGTGTATTATATACAATTAATTGAATTTATGGCATTTAAAGTTGAGGATAATGCTATTCTAATTAACCGTTAGTTTGTTCCTTAATGTGGCTATAACAGAGATTATAAGTTTAAAATCGTTTTAATTAATCTTATTTTACATTAAAGAATAGTGAAAAAAGAAAAAAAAAAAAAAAGAGATAAAGAGAAAAGGATAAAAACACGGACAAATTTCAGAGATTCTCTGTGTCTTGTTTTTTTTAATCTATATATTATAGAAACTTGTGTTACAAATAAGTTAAAAATATACGCATATTGAAATTTTAATTAAAAATCTAATTTAATTTCTAATTTTATATTCTAATTATAAAATATAAATATATTTTAAATTTTCTAAATTTAAGCTGTAATTAATTTTCTAAATTTCAATTAAATGTTTGGGCTTGCGTAATGGGTTGAAGATGTATTGGGCTGACAAAAGTTTTGACTTTGAACAGCTATATACCCCTTCACATCTAATAAATATATAATTTTTTTTTTATTGTGGCCTTCAAGAGGTGCTAATATTTGATGAAGTTGTATAGCTCAAGTGTTTAGAGCACCACTACCTAGGCTTTAGATCCTGGGTTCGAGTCATGGGGAGGAGAAAATGGATGGATATTTATTGTAATTCAAAAAAAAAAAAAGGTGCTAATATTTAGGATTAGAGGTTGTAACTTGTTCAATCCGTAGTGTCAAAATTATTTAACACATAATACAAATCAATTCTCAAAATTAAGTGTAATTTCAATCTTATACAAAAAAGTGGTCCTAAAATATGAGGCGATTGATTTTCCTAGAATTCTTTTGCCTCATTTTTTTCGTGGTCCCGAATTAAATTGAGTCGAGTTCATACATATTCGATTCGAAAGGTTCGCGAGCCTAAACAAGCTTGAACAGTATATACTGGAGTATTAATTTGACATTAATTATATAATTTAAATTTATATACAAGTAATTGAATTGAGCCGAACTCGATTTTTTTTAAAATTATACTGAATAAAAATATGATTTGCATTTAATTTTGAAAATTATACAGGTAGTCGTGCCGATCTTAAAACTTAAAATTTTTAGACTTGATCGAGTCAAGTTAAGTGTTGAGCTTCAAGTATAACGATCAAGTCGATTTTTTAGCCCAACTCATTTACATTAAAATGAGAAATCAAATGATTAGTGAAGATATATACCTCAATAGAGGAGAGGGGGTGCAAGATATAAATTAGACATGTGTAAAATCGAAATCGAACTCTGTTGAACCTGTCAACCTTAAAATTAGGGTTTAGTTTCGATTTCGGAAATTTAAAACTGAAACTGTCAGTTAAACCGGCGGTTTTGCTATTTTTTTTTTAATTGGAGTATCATTTTTAATATTATCTATAAATACTTCAATTTAAATTCACACTAACCTCTCTCAACTCTAATGTAGTAGTTTTTTTAAATGACTGGAAATGAGCGGAAACAACTTTAAAAAAAGAAAACACCCCCACAGTTCAAAGTCGTAACCGATCCGGTTTGTAGTTTCTGAAAATCAAAACTGCCGATTTTTAATCGAAGCTTACGATTTCTAACCGTTGAACATGTCTAATATAAATGGAGAGAGAGGGAGAAGAGAAGTTGACATAAAAGAGTTCTTAAGAGATATATCCAAATAAAAAAAAAATGAGACAACTTTGATAATTGTCTTTAAGGGTGTGCACCGGTCCAAAATCGGACCTGAATCGATTTGGACCGGGACCAGAATCTACCTTAATGGTCGGATCGGAGACCGGACCGGTTCTGATCGGTTTTTAATTTATTTTTTAAGCTTTTTGAAGCAAGAACAAGAATGATAAATCTGTGTATGAAAATTTGTGTTAGTTCTTCATTTGAGATCAATTTTCATCAATGTAAATTTTGTTTACAATATTATTAATGGTATTTTGACACTAAAAGTAAATTGATTATTTTTGTACATGTTCAATTATATGGATCATAAACGCAAGAAAAATCTTGAAAGAATAGAGGTATTTGGGGTACTGGGAGTTTAACGGAAGCAAACAGAAACAAATTTTTTTTTTTTCTGATTCTTTATAAGGGTTATTGAGATACTACTGTGCCTGATTGTACAAGTTATTTGTCTAACCAAAAAAAAAATTAAAAAAATTATATACTTGAAAAAATATAATAAATCTCAATACTTTTACTTCATTCAAAAGTTTTCAAATTAACCATCCTAATTATATTTAGTTTATAATAATTAATGTTGCATTATTAAAAAAACTAGTAATTCTCCCATGCGTTGCAAGGATTATTAATAAGTTTTAATTAATCATTTATAGAATATTACTTCATTCGCTAGTAATTCTCCGTGTTGCACGAATTATTAATAAGTTTTAATTAATCATTTATAGAATATTACTTCATTCGTGTGATTTAAAACTTTCAATGGTTGAATTCTACAAAACTTAAAGAAAAATAATACTGTGTGAGACCATATCATTGGTTTCATGTGAACGAAGCTTCAGTTACATTTTTTGAAATCTATTTTCAATTATAATTATTGATGAAATATTACTCCATCCGTCTAACATCTAATTATCACATATATAATTTGAAGAACATTAATATAAAATGAGGTGTAAAAAATTGATATGATTGAAAAGATGAAATGAAATGGAGTGTAGAATAAATTAAGAGTAAAAGAGGTGTGGCCACAATGTATTAAAAAAAAAAAAATGAAATGAGAAACTTTATGTGAGACATCTAAATGAAAATATGAAACTTCTAACAAAAAAAGTAATTAATTAAAATTAAATTTACGAAATAAGATTCATAAAACTGTCTTGTACAAATTTTAACATATAATTAAAATCTATATATAATCTTGAGAAATAAAAGTATATGTACAAATAGTCAAATATACATAAAGTAATTACAAATATTTTTTAATAATTAAAATATATAAGTGTATACTTAATTACAAATATTTTTTTAATAATTAAAATTCTAATACTCATAATCACATGTGTTTGTTTTAAAACTTAAGAAGATTATAATTTAATTTTATGTTATAGAATTTATATGTGTATATTATAAGATTTATAGGTATTTATAGTAGATTAAAATTTTATGAAATGTAATTAAATAAAATATTTTAAAATAAAATAGATTTAAGTCCGGATGATTATTTAAAAAATGTTAAATTATATATTGTTCAAACAATAATACTCATAATAATAGAATGCCACTAAAATATTTATTTATTTTAAATTATAAAATATCCACAAAAATAAATTGTATTTAAAATTTATGCAGATCTAGAATTAGAACAATTGGGCCATTTGTTTAAAAAAAAAAAATGGGCCCACATATAATAATTAGAACAGCTGGGCCATTTGTTTAAGAAAAAATAACAGCGGGGTCCACAGATAATTTGGGCGGGAATTGACTTTGGTCAACTATTCTGTTATTATATATATATAGATATAAAGAATATAAATTAAAAAATAAAAAAAAAATTCTGGTCCGATTTCGAACCGGTAAATTTCGGTCTTAACCCGGGTCGGACCGAAAACTCGAAATCTTAAAATTTATTGGATCGGAGACCGGACCGGAAACTAACCAGTTGGTCCGGTTCCGATCCGGTTCGGTTCCGATCTTTTTTCCGGTTCGATTTTTTTTCACACTCCTAATTGTCTTGTCGTCCATCCTCAAGACAACTATTTTTTGGGCCCTCGAATTAGAGTGTAATGGGCCGCCTCTAATTAAGCATTTGGGCCCTCGAATTGGTTGCAAATTGGGCCATTCATGTCTGAGATAAGCAATTCTTCCAGCGGCCCAAATTATTTTCTTTCACTTTTCAATTTATTCCTTCAATTAACTTTAATACTGTATTTTCCTTTAAAAATTCTCATTTTTCTACCAAAAAAAAATAAAAATACAACATTTTTCTAAATCAAGTGCAATTATTTAATTTAATGTATATAATGCATCAAATCCTAAAAAATTGAACAAATTAAGTATATAAATATCAAACGATTTTCACACTAATCATCAACAAGTAACAATTTTTGACACGTACAAACACAACAACACGATACGAAAACGATACAGAAATTGGAGGTCAACACACACAACTCTTCTAACTCCTATGGTTGTGTGCCAAATTAATTGAATGTGATCATATGCTCCGTTGGTGTTCCATATATTATCCCACTATACACTAATTTAGTGGAGTATTTCGCATAGATACATATAGTATAATTAAGAGTATTAATTAAATTTGGAATTGCAAAACTTGACTTCATTTCTTTAATTAACATTTAACATATTTTCCACGGATGCTATTAAATTTAGCCTTTTGCATTATTTGCTTCATCGATATAATTATTAATTAGCTATAATAAGCTATACTTACAGTACTTTTCACACACAATGCACTTATATTAATTCAATGTGTGCAATCTGTATGTAAATACATAATTATATATATAGCTAGTAATCTCATATTGTACAAATTGATAAATGCGATAATTTAAAAAAAAAAAAACAGAATAATTCATAAACACCAAAGTGTATTTATTTATTTAATGTTCAGGAGTCGAAAAATATGTACTCATTTCGGTTTCTACACGGACTTTGGTTTGCACTGTCCTGTCGACCTTTCCACTACTCGAACAATAATCTCCAAACCTACGCCAAATCCAACTATTTGCCTTACGGAATCGTTTTTCGGCACGTCGACCGGACGCTTCTCCAACGGTCGAAATCTTGCCGATTTCCTTGATATTATTCACACTCTTCTTCTTCTTCTCCTTCTCCTTCTCCTTCTTGTTTATTTATTTAAATGCACTATATACGAAGAAGTGAGATACTCCATCCCGTTGGACTTTTTGTTTAGCCCCACTATTAGTGGATATGGCTTCTTGACCCAACTAACTCAATTGACCTAATTATATATAGGGGTGGAAATAGGTCAGGCCAGACCAGACTTTGTATGAAAAAGCCTAGGTCTATTTAAAAAAAATTATTAGTCTAAGCCTGGCCTATTATCTATAATAGACTTTTTTTATGGGTTTGACCCGGCCTTTTTAGTAACAGGCCAGGCCTACGAGCCTGTTTGAAGCCTATTTAAAATTTATTCAATACGAAAATTTAAAAACGCAATTTAATATTTAAAATTACAAATAAATTAACAATCAAAATAAGTGCAATACAATAATACATCCAAATAAAAACTAAAAAATAGTTTCTCAAGTACAAAAACATATTTAATTTATATTGATTTACTAGTAATGTTAACATTATATACAATTAATTATATATATATATAACACATAATCTTAAATAGGCCGGCCTGATAGGCTTATAAGGCCTTATATAAGGCCTAAGCCTGGCCTACTTAAGTAAATAGGCTTTTTAAAAAACCTTAGCCCGACTCATATTATAAATAGGCTAGGCCAGGCCGTAAGCCCCTGTCGGGTGGCCCGACCTATTTCCACCCCTAATTATATACTTTGTCCCATATGTAAAGGTCTAACTTTCCTTCTCCAACCAAATCTCCTTCTTTCTTTAGACATACTTTCTCTTTCTCATTGTATTTGTATCAATCCCACGATTTACTTTCCTTCACTTCATTGGGAATTATGGCTAATTGCCGGAAATCGTGGGTGGTCTTCACTATATAAAGGGCATTGGTCCTTTGGTAAAAAGTGTGGTTTACAATACAGTTTTTAATATTGTATGAGTGAGAAAAGAGAAAAAGCTACCAAGAGTGAGAATTTGGTGAGAGAGGAAGGCCTTGAGTTGTTCCCCCGCATTGTGTGACGTTCCACTTGAATCTAGGCGCTGAGCCCGGTGATTTCGTTTTTAATCTCTTTTATTTTAATATTAGTTTGTTTTGTTTATTCCACCGGAAATATTACTTTGGTATTTGATTTTCTAACAGTGGTACCAGAGCCTTCTTCGATCTAGGGACGGAGGGCCAGTCGCAAGATTTTTCCGCCGCCGCTGTAGAGGCGCCACCACCGCCACTGATCTGTTACAGTTGTACCTCAGTCTCGCGACTACTCCGCTTCTTCAGGATCGGGCAAAAGGTAAGAGGGTAAGTGGGTTCCTTTTCTTTTCTGTTCTGTGAGAGGAATGGTTCTTTTCCGCTGCTGCTTACTAATCTCATTAAATATTAATATTTATATAACACAGCTTTATTGGTTATTAGTATTTTTTGGTCAACTATTGTTTACTTATTTGACCATTTAGTATACCCCACCTACCGACTTCGTGAGAGTGTTAAAATCTTGGAATAAAAAAGATTAACTCTTTTGTGATTTTTGAGTGATTTATTCTGGCGTGCTCGGATCTCTTACAGTACGGATCATATTGGCTTGATTCTCTATTTAATTTTCAGTAAATTAGACCGCTTTCCGCGGATAGGATTGGAATTTATTTGCTGTAGAATTTTAGAATTCTTGTTTGTAATTTGATATCTCTACATCTTGTCTAATTTTTTGTTTATTGTTTGCCTCTTTGTGTCGTATTTTTTACTCCTCTATATTAGAATGACATCATCATGAACGATTATCACGTTGGCTCCCTTCAATGGGAAGTCCGACTTTAATATGTGGCAACAAAAGATGAAATGCATTCTAATACAGAATCGGGTCTTTAAGGCTATTGATCTCTCATATAAAGATGAATCTGCTGATAAAAAAGTTGAAATGAACGAGCTTGCCTTAAGTGCTATTATCCTGAATCTGTCTGATTGTCTGTTAAGGAAGGTTGGTGTAATGACTGATGCTAGTAAATTATGGGAAAAATTGAATGAGCTTTATATTGAAACCTCCTTGCCTAGTAAACTTTTCTTGCTCGAAATATTTTTCAGATTCAAGCTAGACTTGAACAAAGATATAGATGAGAATTTATATGTGTTTACTAAATTAATTCAGGATATTAAGCAAACAAGTGATAAACATATTGATGACTATACTCCTATCGTGCTTTTGAATGTCATTCCTGATTCCTATAATGATGTGAAATCTGGTATTAAATATGGTAGAGACACTGTGACTCTTGATATAATTGTAAATGGTTTAAAAAGTAAGGAGATGGATCTAAAACAACATGGAAATGTGAAAGGTGAAGTGATGAATGTGAGAGGTAGGAGTAAAATAAGGAAGCACAACAAGAAGAACAATTATCAAGATGAAAATAATGATAAAGCTCGATCTAAGTCTCGAACTAAGACCCGAAGATGCTTTAAGTGTAAAGAACTTGGTCATATGATTAAAGATTGCCCTAAAAAGAATAAAAACAAGCAAGACAATAATGAACATGCTAATACTGTTATTGACCATGGTGATGTTTATATGATTACTGAGCATTTTGTGAACTCTGTGCATTCATCTAGCATGACTAAGAATGATTGGCTAATTGATTCTGGCTGCACATATCATATGTCTCCTTTCAAGGAGTTGTTTTGTACTTTTAAAGATATTCAGCATGGTTATGTGTCTGTGGCAAATGATAAAAAATGTAATGTGCTTGGCGTGAGCAATGTGTGCTTGAAAGTTGATTTTGGCATGACTTATACTTTGAAAAATGTTCGTTATGTGCTTGATTTATGCAACAATCTTATTTCCTGTGCTGCTTTGGAAGAAGATGGTATGGAGGGAAAGTGGGGGAAGGGTTGCATGAAAATTATGAAGGGTTCTTTGGTTGTCTTTACAGCTATGAAAATGCACAACTTGTATGTTTGCACTGCTCAACCTGTCTTGCATGCCAATTATGTGAACACTGTCAATGAAGATAGAACTGAACTTTGGCATAGACGTCTTGGTCACATGAGTAGTTAGGGTCTAGAAATTCTGCATAAAGATGGTTATTTTGGTAATGATAAATTGTCTAGCATGCCTTTTTGTGACTCTTGTGTGATGGGTAAGCAACATAAAGTATCTTTTCCTATTACCTCCTCCCCAAATTCCCCCTCTTCTAAAGAAATTCTTGAGTATTTACATGCTGATGTATGGGGCCCATCTAGTGAGCCCACTCAAAGTGGAAATGTGTACTTCATGTCTATTGTTGATGATTTTTTTAGGAAAGTTTGGGTATTGTTGATGAAAAATAAGTCTGATGTTTTTTCTAAATTCAGTGAATGGAAAACTCTAGTTGAAAACCAAACCGGTAAGAAAATTAAGGTGCTTAGAACTGATAACGGACTAGAATTTTGTAATTCTTTGATGAATGATTTGCGTGTTAAGTCTGGTATTAAAAGACACCTCACCACTCCTTATACCCCACAATAGAATGGTGTGGTTGAAAGGATGAACCGAACTTTGATGGAGAGGGTAAGGAGCATGCTTGCTACCTCTGGTCTCTCTAAAAAGTTTTGGGGTGAGGCTGTGTTTACTGCTGCTTATTTGATTAATCGTTCTTCTTCTGTGCCGTTAAAAGGAAAATGTCCCGAGCATGTTTTTTCAAGTAAAAAGATTGATTTTCTCTTATTTGAAAGTGTTTGGTTGTGCTGCTTATGTTCATCAAAAGCTTGACAAACTTGATCCTCGAGCAAAGAAATGTGTTTTTTTGGGTTATCCCGATGGTACTAAGGGTTATCGTATGTGGTCTCTGAATGAACCAGGTTATAAAATAATTGTTAGTAGAAATGTTACTTTCAATGAGTATGATTTTCCTTGTGTACCTGCTTCTGTGCCTTTACGTGGTATGACCACTACACCTAGCAGGGACGGTGCCACATTGGGGCCAGGGGGGCCACTAGGCCCCCCACTAAATTTATATATATATATATATATATATATATATATGATAAATATTTTATAATAATTATATACTCAGTATATTATGTGATAATAGTTATTCCCATCATATATATCTTAATCTCATCTTAATTTTATCATATATTTACAAACATTTTAGGTGCCACATGTCGGATTGATCTAGTCTATTTTTTCTCAAATCACTCTAGTTCAAAATCTCTTTTTTCTTATTAATTTCACCTTTATTAATTTTTTATTAATCATTAATCGTAACCGTGTCTATTTTTTAATCTTATCTTTTGAATATTAAAATTTAAATGAAACTTTTTGATATATGAAAATAAAAATATTATTTTTATTTTTTGACACATACATATTAAGTATACATACATATTAAGTATAGACGAATAAAAAATAAATGCTTGCATACAAAGTTTGAAAGGAGTAATATATTTTTTCATGTGTTTTTTACTTAAATTTATTTCTTAATACTCAAAAAATAAATTATTTCTTCAATAGAGTCAATAATATAGATTGATGGTGTATTTGAGAATTATTTTAATTTAATGAAATGTATTGACAATTTTATCATGTAAAATTTCAATGAGTATAATAAGTACATATTATTTTATCTTTAAAATAATGTTAATCGGGCCCCCCTACCGAGATTTCCTGACTCCGTCACTGACACCTAGTGAGGTGGAGAGTGATTTGTCTAAACTTGAGCATGATGATTCTTTGAATAATGATATTGAGAATGTAGATGATGTTAATGTGCCTATAGAAGATTCTGATAATTCTAAACACATGCATGATGATAATGTGCAAGGTGGAGTCTCTGATAGACCTAAGAGGACTGTTAGAAGACCTCTCAAATTTGATGATTATTATATTGATGAGGAAGCTTTCACTGTTTTTGATGTAAATGAAAATGAGCCTAAGACTTATAAAGAAGCTTTAAAATCTGAAAAATATGATAAATGGTTAATTGCGATGAAAGATGAGATTAAATCTTTGCATGTGAACCAAACATGGGTGCTTGTTCCTAAATCTGCTAATTGTTCTATTGTGGACTGTAAATGGTTGTTTAAGGTTAAGAATGAGCTTAATAATGTTAGATTTAAAGCTAGACTTGTGGCTAAAGGATTTACACAAAAAGAGGGGGTAGATTATACTGAAATCTTTGCTCCTGTTGTGAAGTATACCACTTTGCGTATTATGCTTTCTCTTGTGGCACATTTTGATTGGGAATTAAAGTAAATGGATGTAAAAACTGTTTTTTTACACGGTGATCTTGATAAACGCATCTACATGAAACAACCTGAGGGTTTTATTGATCAAAAGCATGCTAATCATGTGTGTATGTTAAAGAAATCCTTGTATGGCTTGAAGCAATCCCCTAGGCAATGGAATAAGAAATTTGATGCTTGCATGAAGTTATTGAAACTCGAAAGAAGTGCTTACGATCATTGTCTTTATTTCAAAAATGATTCTACTTTGCCTTTTTTCTTGCTCATATATGTGGATGACATGTTGCTTGTTAGTCCTAGTATGAATATTATTGAGTATGTGCAAAAGTATTTATGTGATAATTTTGAAATGAAAGATTTAGGGGATGCTAAAAGAATTTTGGGCATGGATATTGTTCGGAAGAGGGAAGAAAAAGTGTTGTGGCTTAATCAACGTGATTATATGAATAAAATTCTAAATAAATTTGCTATGATTAATGCTAAACCTGTAAATGTTCCTCTTGCTGCCCATTTTGTGCTAAGTAAGGATCAGTCCCCCAAGTCTGATTCTGAAATTAATGATATGGAGAATGTACCTTATTCAAATGTTGTGGGGTCTGTTATGTACTTGATGGTGAGTACTAGGCCTGATGTCACTTATGCAATAAGTTGTTTGAGCCGATACATGTCAAATCCGGGTAAGACTCATTAGGAAGGTATGAAATGGCTTCTAAGGTATTTGAAAGGTACGTTAAATGTTGGCCTTAAATTTTCCAGATCTTCTAATGAGGTAAAGTTGATTTGCTATGTGGATTCCAATTATGCTAATGACAAAGATAGTAGGAAATCTACTACTTCTTATGTTTTCAACTTGTGTGGTTCTTGTATTAGTTGGAAATCTCAATTACAACATATTGTTGCTCAATCTACAACTGAATCTGAGTATGTTGCTATCACTGAAGCTATAAAAGAGGCTATTTGGCTAAAAGGACTTGTCACTGAAATTGGTTTACTTAAGGGAAAAGTAGTTGTATTTTCTGATAGTTAGTCTGCTATTCAATTGTGTAAAAATCCTATTTTTCATGATAGATAGAACTAAGCATATTGATGTTAGATTTCACTTCATACGAGATATCATTGAAAAAGGCATAATTGAGTTGGTAAAAATTGCTACTGAAAAGAATCCTGCTGATATGGGTACTAAATGCTTAAATTTGGATAAATTCAAGACTTGCATGAAACTTTTGAATTTTGATTCTATTGATTGATAGCATGGTGTTATGTGTGTACTTGGGGATTGAGATTGTATTTTCTTAGCACTTCTTATAGTCTCGATTATGTGTTTGAAAGTGCTTAATTTTAAACTTGCACTAACTTGTGTGTTGTGTGTGCAGGTCTGACTGGACTTATACTACTAACACGTTTGTTGCTTGTGCAGGTTTAACGGGCGACGATGAATAAGTCCTAGATTCGATATAAGTGGATGATGATGCTATAAAGGGGGATGCACCAAAGAGGTGGAGAAATGTTGAGCTTTTTGTTTAGCCCCACTATTTTAGTGGATATGGCTTCTTGACCCAACTAACTCAATTGACCTAATTATATGCTTTGACCCATATGTAAAGGTCTAACTTTCCTTCTCCAACCAAATCTCCTTCTTTAGGCAGACTTTCTCTTTCTCATTGTATTTGTATCAATCCCACGATTTACTTTCCTTCCCTTCATTGAGAATTATGGTTAATTGTCGGAAATCGTGGGTGGTCTTCACTATATAAAGGGCATTGGTCCTTTGGTGAAAAGTGTGGTTTACAATACAGTTCTTAATATTGTATGAGTGAGAAAAGAGAAAGAGCTACCAAGAGTGAGAATTCGGTGAGAGAGGAAGGCCTTGAGGTTGTTCCCCCATATCGTGTGACGTTCCACTTGAATCTAGGCACTGAGCCCGGTGATTTCGTTTTTAATCTCTTTTCTTTTAATATTAGTTTATTTTGTTTGTTCCACCGAAAATATTACTTTGGTATTTGATTTCTTAACACATCCGTGATCCGTCCCTTTTTAAGTTTTACATTTTGGATTAACAACTATCACTTCTTTTACACAAAACTTTCCCTACCTTTTATTTTTCTTACTCTTACTATTTTAAATTAGGAATATGTCACAACTTAAGTAGAAAAAAATAATTTCAAATTAAAATTGTATACTAGTGCAATTGACACGGGAGTAGCATGTTTATCTAGTTATTTTGTATATAATAATTCACAAACATTATTTATTTATTGTTCAGGATCAGAACCTGAAACATGTTATTCAACATACATTAATATATTAGTTAAATATACTGCTGGGATTGGGCTAGAGTTTTAATGTCAACTGGAGATGCACCGCCATTCACAAGCTCCGTCGCATGAAAGTTGTCGAAATAAACATACTCGTTTCGGTTATTACACGGACTTTGATTCCGAACACACTGCCCTGTGGACCTTTCCACTACACAACACGGAGCGTTCAAAACTCTAAAATCTGTAAATATTAACTATTTAGTCAAATAAAGTCAATTTAATTAAATATATATGTTAATGGGACGGGTCGAAACTCGTACCAGCAGCCACAGATGCAATGCTGGTCACGTTTATATAGGTAAACCGGGCACCAACAAGATTATTATTCAAATCGGTTACGAATGAAAAGAGTTTGTTATTATACAAAGCCACTGCATCATTTATGAAATTCACACATGTCTCATTAGTAGGATAAAGGGTCAATTCTTGAGGTATGCAACCTACCAAACCGACTCCGAAAACCGCTACTTTTCTTGATCCTAAATTGTATAATGCCTGTAATTAGATAATGAAACATCAAAATTGAATTACGTTATTTAATTCAATTTTTCTTATGAAAAATACAATTGAGATGCTAATTACTAAATTACCCTCAGTTGTTGATTGAATTTCTGAATCAGGATATCTGCAAATTGTGTTGGTGTGAATAAAAGACGAGAGAGGGATATTTGCAGATAATAGTTGTTGATGCCCATGTTGACGACGTACAAGCACCGTCGAAGGTATTCGTTGGTCGCCGTTCGATTCGAGAGTAAACCGGTGATACGATCGATTGTCACTTGATGATTCAGCAATTGCTCGTTCATGGTGAATCGATCACCCTAAAAAAATGTACAAAATAAGTTTGATATATAATTAATTAATCTTGCATACGTAAAAAAGAATGTGTTTGATTAATCAATTTTGACAAGAATTGTGCATGTGTGACCGTGTCACGATTTTTTTTCCAGATTATATGTTTATATAAAAAAAAAGTGGCTATCACATTTTATGTCAAGCAAGGGAGAACATAGTAAGACGGCCTCACCTAAGACTAGCTTATCGATAACATTTTCTAAATTCTAGCAAGAGCTAGTATACTAATTAAATAATTAATTATAATGATTACCAATTGTGACCCGGTCTCATCAAGAATTTCAGCAGCTCCTGATGCATAATTTAAACCTTTAAGAATATCAGAGCCTCTTGTACTCACGAATGGTGGGATTGGATTTTGAAACCCTAAGAATTGAGCTGCAATGGTCGGGAAATTGATTAAAACTTCTGCAACGTACGAGAACAATAAAATTGAAACAAAATATCGATAGATATACCGAGAAAATCGGCAATATTTTGGCCATTGGAGAACCTGCCAGTAGGACCTCCAGGAAAATCAATTCCATAAGGTTGATAATTAACTTTGGCACGTGTGAGTAACACATTGTTATTACCATTATCTAATAGTGAATCTCCAAATAAAAATAAACAAGGAACTTGTTGTTGGCCCTCTACCAACATTTGGATTTTCATGAAAAGAATTATGAATATTAATTTTGTAATAAGAGTCGCCATTTTTTGGAATAACACTTAATATGTAAATTTGTGTTTGTAAAACACGACTTATATAGTTTGCATGAGCTAAATAATACTAATTAGAGGCTATGCACTTGATTTAATTTGACCACGACTTTGGGCAACTTAAATTTATTAAAATAGGCATCCTAACTAACTATCCATTTTTATCTAAATAAAGAAATAAAAACTGATCAACTTAGATCAGATGAATAATATTGGATTTTTTTCCCTATATCATTTTATTAAATTAAAAAAAAAAAAATCCACTATGATATCTTCAATTTCCATGAAATGAGGTGTAAACCATGCTTTAGGTTTGAAAAAAAAAAAAGGATAGATAGATGGATGTGTCGATTTAGCTCTATTTATCATATCTCTCTCTCTAAATTATTCCTATATAATCGATCCCTACAATTTCTTCTTTAATTTATTTTCCCATCTCTCTTTTTTCATAATTGAATCAAATTTCACCTCATTTCTTTTATTTTACTCACAGGTATAAATGATAACGGAAGGTAAATTTGTAAAAAAATTATATTCCTTAATTTTATACTCCAAAACAACAATAGTGACAACCTTTTTAAAACGGAGAGTAGGGTTTTGAGAAGTTTAGAGCAATTGTAATTAATACAATATTAACTCAATACTAATTAGGAGCACAAAAAGGCTAACAAAAAATCTAAATTGTAATAATATTTAAAGTTGATAATTTATTTATAATTATATTTTCAATTAACCTCCTTAAAATAAATGTAAGATGGAGTTCTATTCAGTCCATTCAGTCATTCTCCTCGAATAAATATGATTTGAGATTCTTTATTTTATTTTGTATTTTAAAATAGTTTTCATGCACCATGTATATTTAAACTACATACATTCAACAAAAGAATGAAGAAACATTGTTGATGTTGGAAAAAAGAATGAAGAAACATTGTTGACGTTGGAATAGGTGTTGCATTTTATAATCCAACATTTCAGTTACATATTGTACTGAATGTGCCAACACCTACCACAACATCAAAATTTGTCCTTTCTCCCTTTTACTAACTCTTACTTAACTTGTGTTGCTTAGTGATGTCCCAAATGCAGGTAGAAGACGTGGGCAACACCCAGGTCAAGCAGTTGCATGGGAGTGAGAAGTTTCTAAGCACAACTATGGAAGTTCCTACAATTATGGAGTGTGAAGGGAAGTTACAAGAAACTACCTTTGATCCAATGACCAAGATTGATCAAGGGAGTTGTAGGAGTTGCAAGGCAGTTCGACTTGAAGCCTATAAATAGACCACACTGCCTTCATTCCAAAACACAACAAGAGAGAAAGCTAAACTACATTACTATCTATGGAATGCGTGACGCTTCTAGTTAGAAAAACACTTTGTTCTTTCTTGTAGATTAGTGCACATTTATAAGCCCGAATATTTGTGTATTTAATCATAGTCGTTTATTAGGGAAGTACGTTAGATCTATAAGGGAGATAGTTTCGTATTTTTCTAGTAACTTTTCGAACTCGATTAGAGTTGTAATTGTTCAAAACCTTACAAGGTTGTTGATTTTGTTTCACTGATATTAAGAGATAATATAAGTGATTCGTGTAGATTAATTATTTAATCTACACAATTTTTGAAATACTCTTTGCAAAGTGTTTGTTTAAATTCCGCTGCTCATTGTTGTCTCGTGTGTGCCAACACTAAGGACAACATCTCTGTATATCGCACGCACGCACACTTTCAGTTGGTATCAGAGCCAACTACTTGATACACTAAGTAGAGATTCTGCTTAGAGTGTGTGTTTATTTGCAATGGAGTATCCACTTTCGCCCGCACTAAAACCTCCAATTCTGGATGGCACAAATTATGCCTTCTGGAAACCTAAAATGAGGATGTACATCAAATCTATTGATGAAAGAACATGGAGGAGTGTTCTTGCTGGCTGGACTCAATCAAGAACTGCTGCGGATGAGGACAATGAAGCCCGAATCAAGAGAGAGCTCGACTGGACAACCGAAGAAATCACAACAGCTAGTTACAATTCAAAGGCGTTGAATGCAATCTTCACCTCAACTGATGCATCAATGTTCAAAATCATTTCAAGCTGCATTTCATCCAAAGATGCATGGGATCGATTACAAGAACATTGTGAAGGATCGGACAGTGTACGAAGGACCAGACTTCGTATGCTTGGAACAAAATTCGAAAATTTGAGGATGAAAGAAGATGAGACCATCTCATCTTACAATGAAAAGCTGACTGAGATTTCAAATGAAGCTCATTCTCTTGGTGATCCAATCTCTAATACAAGGTTAGTACATAAAATTCTTAGATCAGTTCCTAAACGTTTTGAGCCTAAGATATGTGCTATAGAGGAAGCTAAAGATACAGATGTGCTAAGTCAAAATGAATTAATTGGTATTTTAAAAACTTATGAGATGAACATATCTGAAAAGGCTGATAATGAAAAGAAAGTACTTGTTTTCAAAGGTGATGCATCATTATCTGCAACATCCAGTTCTGGAAAATCCCCTTATGTTACTGAAATTGATTCGGATGAAGAAAACTTTGAGGAATACTATAATGATCCTGATTACATGGCTTTTATGACTAGACAGTTTAAAACCTTCATGAAGAATAAAAAGTTCAAAGACAACTTTCAACCTAAGGTTCAGATTACTAATAATCAACAATTGCCTATTAGGAAAAACACCTTTAATCCTTCTAGACAATTAGAAAGAGGAAACAGGTTTAAGTCTGACCAAGATTATAGGAAGAATGTTAAATGTGATGCATGTTCTGGATTTGGTCATTATGCTAATGAATGTGCTAACACTATTCTGAAAAAGAAACTAAATTTCAGTGCTACTTTAAGTGATGAATCTGATGTTGAGCATGATCCTGAAAAAGACATTGAACAAGCTTTTTCTGCTAGAATTATTTATGATGATACCTTTGATGATGATCTGGATGATTTTTATTATGATGTGAAGACAAATGAGCCATCATTTGAGAAATCACTGAGTAATAAAATTCCAGAATTTAATTGTTTCACAAGTTCTGTTACAGAGACAGGTACATCCAGAAAAGCTGCTGATATTCAAGACTTATCTAATACTGTGTTCAAACTGGAAAGTCTTTTAACAAAGAAAGATAAATAAATTTCTAATCTAAAAGATAGACTAGAAGTATCTGTTCTTGATTTCAGAAAATATTCTTATGAAAATCCTTTGACAAATGAAGAACAACACATTTCATATTCTGAAACTGAAAAATTAAATCGTATTATCAAATCTTTAACATTTGAAAATGATGATTTAAGAAATTCTGTTTTAAAACTTGAGAGTGTTCTAACCAAGAAGGATTGTGAGATTGAAAAACTTGAAGAAAAGATGAAGGAAGTGTCTTTAAGCTTCAAGAAATTCTCTGAAGGACAAGCAAAATTGGATGAATCACTGCTGCTCAACAATACAAGGAAAGCAGGTATTGGTTATAAAGGTAAAACAGTTCTTAAGTCTCAAAGTAATGGATCTACTGTTTTTGTCAAAGCTGATGATGCTACTGTTTCAAAGAAAAGTCTTGTCAATATGAAAGAACTTGTGTGTAACTACTGTTTTAAAAAGGGACATAAAGCTTATTATTGTTTAAAAAGACAGAAGAATTTAAATGCTTCTGGATTGTCTAAAATGACACCACACACAAAGCAACATTCACAGAAAACAGAATGGATTTCTAAAAATACTATATGTAATGTTGTGCATATGTCTTTGAAAGCATGTGTTCCTGGTTTATGGTATTTTGATAGTGGCTGCTCAAAACATATGACAGGTCAAATTGATTATCTATCTGATTACAAAGCTTATAATGGTGGTAATGTTACTTATGGTGGTGGATCTAAAGGGAAGATCATTGGTAAAGGAACCTTAAATGTTCCTGGATTTCCTAGATTATCAAATGTTTTACATGTTGATGGATTACTTGCCAACCTTATTAGTATAAGCCAATTATGTGATGATGACTTGCATGTAAAGTTTGATAAAAATTCATGCTATGTGCTAGATGAAAATTCTGATTGCATTATGATGGGTAATAGATCTGCTGATAATTGCTATTTAATTGAATCCAAAGTGAGCTGCAATAATGTGAAAACTGATGAAAGTACACTATGGCATCATAGACTTGGGCATGTTAATCATAGACAGATTGATAGGTTGATTAGACTCAAAGCTGTTACAGGTTTACCAATGCTGAAATTTTCAGACAATCACATCTGTGGACCATGTCAAAAGGGCAAACAGGTAAGAGCTCCTCACAAACTATTAGGTCAGTGTTCTACAAAACATTGCTTTGAATTGCTTCATATGGACCTTATGGGTCCTATGGAAATTGATAGTATAGGTGGAAAAAGGTATTCTTTTGTCATTGTTGATGATTATTCTAGATTCACATGGATAGAATTCCTAAAAGAAAAATCAGAAACCTTTTCTGTCTTTAAAACTTTATGCAAAAGATTCAAGACTGTCTATAATTCTAAAGTGTGTAGAATTAGATCAGACCATGGAAGAGAGTTTGATAACAGTGCTTTCACTGAATTCTGTGAATCTAAAGGCATATTACAGGAGTTCTCATCACCTAAAACACCTCAGCAGAATGGGATAGCAGAGAGGAAAAATAGAACTCTTCAAGAGATGGCTAGAGTTATGTTATGTTCTAAAAATTTAGCCAAAAGGTTTTGGGCTGAAGCTCTAAATACAGCTTGTCATATATCTAATAGAGTCTTGATTAGAACAGATTCTAATAGTACACCTTATGAAATACTGAATAATAGAAAGCCTAATCTTAAGTATTTTCATGTATTTGGCTGTGTTTGCTACATCCTAAATGATAGAGAACAATTGCATAAATTTGATTCTAAGAGTGACAAAGGTTTTTTCCTTGGTTATTCAAGGAATAGTAAAGCATATAGGATCTATAATCTCAGAACAAATACTGTTCAAGAATCTGTAAATGTGGTTTTTGATGATAACGTAAGTATTACAGGAAACAGTATTGAAGAGGATGTTTCAGACCTTGCTGATAGTCCAATAATTACTGACAGAACAGATCAAATCAAAGATGATGAACAGAATGAGGGAACACTCACATACACATCTGCTGAAGTTACAGAAAATCCAGAAAATCTGTACAATCTGCATAAAACTCCTTCAAGGAGAGTGCAAAAGAATCATCCACAAGAGCTGATTATAGGTGATCAATCTACTGGAATTCAAACCAGAAGAAGGTTGGGTATAAATCCAAAAGATGTGGTAAGATCTATTTGCATGACTTCTGTGTGTAACAAGGTAAATCATGAGTGTTATCATTCTGCTATTGAACCTAAAACAGTAAAAGAAGCTTTAAATGATGAACATTGGGTAGAAGCTATGCATGAAGAGTTGAATCAATTTGTTAGGAATGATGTATGGACCTTAGTACCTAGACCAGATCATACAAATGTTATTGGTACTAAATGGATTTTAAGAAACAAAACTGATGAAATAGGCAACATTATCAGAAACAAAGCAAGGCTTGTTGCTCAAGGATATACTCAAGTAGAGGGAGTAGATTTTGATGAAACATTTGCTTTAGTTGCTAGAATAGAATCCATTAGACTTTTACTTGCTATTGCATGCTTTATCAACATTAAACTATATCAAATGGATGTTAAAGCAGCCTTTCTAAATGGAATCTTAATGGAAGAAGCCTATGTTGAGCAACCAAAAGGCTTTGAAATCCAGAATTTCCTGACCATGTGTTTAAGTTAAAAAAGGCTCTTTATGGCTTGAAGCAAGCACCTAGAGCTTGGTATGAAAGATTAACTGATTTTCTGATTGAATTTGGCTTTACTAGAGGAGAAGCTGATAGAACTCTATTCATTAAGCATGAAAGAAATGATATTATGGTAGCTCAAATTTATGTTGATGATATAGTGTTTGGCTCTACTTGTGATGATATGCTAAAACTGTTTGTGAATGAAATGACATCAACCTTTGAAATGTCCATGGTTGGTGACTTAAACTATTTTCTAGGCTTGCAAATCAAACAGCAAAATGATGGTATCTTCATATCACAGAGTAAATATGCTAAAAATCTTGTGAAAATGTTTGGTTTAGAGAACGCTAAACACATGAAAACTCCTATGGGATCAACTCAGAAACTGAGTAAAGACAGTGTTGGCCAAAATGTTGACCCAACATTGTACAGATCAATGATAGGTAGTCTTCTTTACTTGAGCTCTACAAGGCCTGATATTATGTTTAGTGTATGTTTATGTGCTAGATATCAGTCTGACCCAAAAGAATCTCATATGCATGCTGTAAAAAGGATAATTAGATATGTTGCAGGAACTTGTGACCTAGGCTTATGGTACAGCAAGGACACAAATTGTTCCATAATTGGCTACAGTGATGCTGACTGGGCAGGAGATGCTGATGATAGAAAGAGCACCAGTGGTGGCTGCTTTTACATGGGAAATAATCTCATATCTTGGCATAGCAGGAAACAGAACTGTGTATCAAAATCCACAGCTGAATCTGAGTATATTGCAGTAGGGAGTTGCTGTACACAATTACTTTGGTTACAGAAAATGTTGTGTGATTATGGTTTACCCTGTGATACTCTAAATATATCAAAGAATCCAGTGCAACATTCTTTGACTAAGCACATAAGTATAAGGCATCATTTCATAAGAGATCTAGTTGAAAAAGAGGTGGTAAAGTTGGAATATGTTTCTACAGAAAAACAACTTGCTGATATATTCACAAAAGCTTTAGATGATAAGAGATTTTCCTCTCTAAGGAAGTCTCTTGGATTATGCAATATCTGAACACTGTATCAAAAGTGTTGTACCAAATGCGGCAGCATTTGGGACAACACCAGAATTGTTCATTTAATTATTTCCTTGTATAAATTTCGTAAGTGTCGGATTTAACATAATTCTTTATAATCTTAGTCTAGAAGTCTTAAATTGGGTCATGTGGAATATGAGAAAAGCTTGTACAATCTCTCAAATGCAAAGGAAATCACAAATTAGATGCTTTGAAAATCACTGAGTAACTAGGGACACGGAGTTCGCTACTACGATGTTCTCTTTTCTAAAGGTGATATATATTGCATCAAATTAAACACAAATCCATTGAGTAACTATGGGGCACGGAGTTCGCTGCTACGATGCACTCTTTTGAAAAGATGGATCAATGTGTAAATGTGATAAAAATTAAAGTGCAACACATATGAAGCAAATTCATGAAAAAACTGTGTTGAGATGTACAAAATGCCAACAATCTATTTAACACCTGACTCAGACTTATGATTTTGATTATTTATACAATTAATTAATTTCTGATATTTATTATTTTTATTATCTGCAAATATTTATTTGAATTTAATTATTTTATCTGTTCAGTTATTTATTAATCCATTTCTTTTATTTTTTAATTATCAGTAATTATTCTCCACAACAACACGAACTTTTATGGAGAGAAGTTAATTCTTCCACTCTCTCCATTTCTTCACATACAGAATCGTGCTTCAACTCCCGCCTGAAATCCTCTATAAATAGATCTCATATGAATGCTATTTTATACCATCAAGCTTACTTCTGTTTATGCAACACTCATTCTAGAATATAATTTTTGGCATAAGTGTTTCTTCAAAAATTGGTATAATTGATTGAATTTTTTTATGATTATCTTCCCATTCCAGAATACAAAGAGGTCTAATCAATTAAATTTTACTTTTGCAGGTTCTTATCACTCTGGTCGAACAGCACCTAGCTTTTCGCAATTCAAAATTCAAAATCAACCAAGCCATTCTCAACTACCCTGCAATTTCGTCTCAGAAACTCAAAATTAATCCAAAAATGGTGACTATCACTGAACTTCCAAGCTCTCCTGCACCTGGTTCGCCATCATTTGTTGTTGGAACCATGATTGTTCCATTTGAACCAGAAACCTCTGCACTTCCACTCGTTGTGTACAATCCATTCAATATCCGCTCAGAAATGGCACATGCAAACATCCTTGAGTCAAAGAGTGCCGCTGCTGATAATCGCTCACCTCCTCCATCACCAATCGCACAAAAATCTTTCCCTCTTGGAACCCCTTTCGAGAAACTGAAAAGGGCATACGATGCCCTAGCTCGCAGAACACCCTCTCCAAAAATTATCTTGGGTGGAGAAACTCTTGACAATGCTATGTTTAGAGAAGATGTGCACATGGAAGACGCCTCCTCGTCTGATGGGGAGATTTTAGCCGCAAAGATAGCCCGGCTACGGTAAAAGAGGAAATTCCCTTCAAAAAGGGCAAAAGGCACGGAAAAATCCCCTGCTCCCGTCACTCGCCGATGGCCTGGTGGTCGTCGTGTTTCTTACAGGACACTTGGATGATGAGTTGATTACTTTGGGAGGAAAAAGCCCAGAACGGACGGCGGCATAGCTCAACCGATTATTGTATCCAACTCAGATTCTGAGGGGGAGCCTCAAAATATTGATGATATCATCGATAACTTTCCCGAAGCTGTGTCCGTTGAGCATGCAGATGAAGACAGCCCCATTCCTTAGTCCGCACCTAAAAAGGCTCGAAAAACTCCACCTGTTGTTTCTCCAGTGGCTACATCCAAAAGCTCTTCTTCAGATTCAAGCTCATACGCCTCTGCTCCCGAAGAAAAGGTACCTTTTTCGTCTGATTCCGATTTTAGTGATACTGAGGTTGAGTATAATGATCACAAGAGCACCCGTTATAAAACTATTCGTAATAGGACAATTATGAGCGAACGTATCCTGAAAATTTCTGATTTTGAAGCTGCAAATCTCTTGGATTGGTTTAAAGAACGATCTATTTTGGATGCCTTATTGTTTGTTGTACCGTATGTTGTTGATTGGATTCATGAATTTTATGCGAATGTAAGTTCCAAAACCGGTGATACAAACTCTAGGAGATATGGTTGTGTTCCTTTCCGGGGTCTTGAAATTATTGTTACTCCTAGGAAGATCAATATGCTGCTGAAAACGAAAATTATGGAAGATCCAGTGGTCACTGACTTTGATTTCATGATTAGTATACTTACAGGAGGTAAGATTACACATTGGGTTCCAAAACTACTTGCATCTAGATTGACCAGCCTATACTCTGTTCTGCATAAAATTGTGTGTTGTAATTGGTTACCATCAACTAATAACACCACTTTAACCTTGGAACAAGCTGTCCTCATGTTTAAGATTGGACACCTGAAGCAATTCAATCTAGGCCATGTCATATTTCAAAATATGATGAATTTCACTTGCAATATGACTGGTAAAGGTCTTCTCCCGTATCCATGTTTGGTGTATAAGCTGCTGGCAGATAAGCAATTCAACAGATTGGACACTGAGGTGATAAGTGGCTATGTTCCTAGTTTCTCCATCTCACCACAGCTCCTACTGTTGAAGACTTACTCATTCAGAAACGCTTCTGGGAGGACCTACTTTCTACCTCAACAGGGGGAGTAAGCTCAAATGTTCACAATGCAGGTACTCATCCTATTTCAGGTCAACAAGATGCAGGTCCAGCTCAACAAGAAAGTGCTATTCAGATCCCAAACCAAGATGCAGATGCTGATGCTCAAGATGCTCAAGATATTGAGGATCTCTATGAACATCTCAATATAGCTCTTTGAAGGCTTTGAAGAGTGAGGAAGTCTAGAGTATGGGGGAGTTCGTGCAGACTCTTGAAGATGCAGCTGATTATATCAGCCCAATCCTCCCCTTTACTGTTTTCAGTTATTTCCTCAATCTGTAAAAGTCTTTCTTATGTTGCTTACATTTCTGTCCCACATACATTGCTCTACATTTACTGTTTTTATTGTTTTTAAATCTAAGTACTTTGTTTTGACTTAGATGATGTGATTTAGTTTGGTTAAATACTGATATTGATTTGTTTTGAATATCATGGGTATTGTTTTCTTTATCAAAATTCTGAATGTGTGAACATTAGGAGTGTTGATGTAGAAAGGCCAAATTGGGGGAGATTGTTGATGTTGGAATAGGTGTTGCATTTTTTAATCCAACATTTCAGTTACATATTGTACTGAATGTGCCAACACCTACCACAACATCAGAATTTGTCCTTTCTCCCTTTTACTAACTCTTACTTAACTTGTGTTGCTTAGTGATGTCCCAAATGCAGGTAGAAGACGTGGGCAACACCCAGGTCAAGCAGTTGCATGGGAGTGAGAAGTTTCTAAGCACAACTATGGAAGTTCCTACAATTATGGAGTGTGAAGGGAAGTTACAAGAAACTACCTTTGATCCAATGGCCAAGATTGATCAAGGGAGTTGTAGGAGTTGCAAGGCAGTTCGACTTGAAGCCTATAAATAGACCACACTGCCTTCATTCCAAAACACAACAAGAGAGAAAGCTAAACTACATTACTATCTATGGAATGCGTGACGCTTCTAGTTAGAAAAACACTTTGTTCTTTCTTGTAGATTAGTGCACATTTATAAGCCCGAATATTTGTGTATTTAATCATAGTCGTTTATTAGGGAAGTACGTTAGATCTATAAGGGAGATAGTTTCGTATTTTTCTAGTAACTTTTCGAACTCGATTAGAGTTGTAATTGTTCAAAACCTTACAAGGTTGTTGATTTTGTTTCACTGATATTAAGAGATAATATAAGTGATTCGTGTAGATTAATTATTTAATCTACACAATTTTTGAAATACTCTTTGCAAAGTGTTTGTTTAAATTCCGCTGCTCATTGTTGTCTCGTGTGTGCCAACACTAAGGACAACATCTTTGTATATCGCACGCACGCACACTTTCAAACATTAATTAGAATAAGAAATTCTAACCAGCTATATAGCTATACAAAATTAATGGGGTGTACTTAAAGTTATTTTCTAACAAGAGATTCTAACCACTGTAAACCTCAAGTGCTGTTTGGTTAGGGGTGGTGGTGGATGAGATGGGGATGGAAATTGGAAAAATATGATGGGGTAATCCACGAATAGTAATTGAATAAAAATTGTGTTTGGATTGAGATGGAAAAATAGGTGTGGATGGAGAACTTTATGTCAAATCAAGTAGGAGAGAGAATTGTCAAGATGATTCCGATCGGTTAGACGTCTCCAACTAATTAGAACACTTGAATATAGAAGAAATAACTGCTCTAGGATAGTAATTCAGAAAAGTAATCAACGAGACAAACAGCACACAAGAATTTAAGTGGTTCGATCAATGTGATCTACATCCACTGGACCAGACTAGTACTTCTTTGATTGATAAATAATGTTTACACACTCATTCACTCGGAATTGGATATTTCCTCACTTCACTCGTGAACTCACACAACTCAAAGAATACAATAACGTACTAAATCTCTCATCCCAAAAAATCAACCTTTACAATGTACACAAACAAGAGTATATAAAGACCAAAGGTAGTTGCTGCTGTTAGGAACTGTTTTGAGTAGTTATCAACCGTTTGCAACCGCTTGTAACAACCCATGTGCTCTGTTATTGCCCAACTGAAAATGGTTATGCCCTCAAGTTGTTGTAACTGTAAAACTGTTAGTTAAACTAACTAACTTCGAACCAGAAGACTTGTCCATAAAGATCAGATCACTACTTAGTGTTCTGATACTCTACTCTTCTGTTCTGATGATCAAAAGCTAACTCTGCTGATAGACTTCATACTGTGTTGATATTTACTGCACTGACCAAGTACTGTGCTGACCTGGTACTGAGCTGATCTACTCTGCTGAAGTACTGATCTTAGTCCAGTCTGCTTAAGTACTGATCTTAGTCTAGTACTGTGCTGATCCCAACTGTGTTGAACTCTAAGCATCACCTTCTCATCTGATTGAAACCCTTCAACTCATCTGATAAACCTAAGTTATCTTATCTGATCCTATCAGCTCAGTACTTTACTGGGCTGATTTTGAGATTATGAGATAACACTCACAATTCTCCACCTTTAGCTCATAATCGAACTAATCTCCACCAAAACAAAAAATACCAACACTATTCTCCTCAAAGAATAGCCTCCACTACTGATCTTCTGCCACAAGAACAGTAGTCTTCTCCTCAGAGGAATTAATGCAGTCCAATAAGTCTAAGACACAAGCCAAACTTCTCTTTTGGCAATGCCTTAGTGAATGCATCAGCAGGGTTCTCCTCTGTAGCAATCTTCACTACCTGGACTACCCCATTCTCTACAATATCTCTTACAAAGTACAGCTTTACATCTATATGTTTAGTTCTCTCATGATACCCCTGATGCTTTGCAAGATGTATTGCACTTTGGTTATCACAGAAGACATTCACACTTCTTTGTGATATACCAAACTCCTTCAAGATCCCCCTAAGCCACATGCTCTCCTTTACTGCTTCAGTCAAGGCTACATATTCTGATTTTGTAGTAGATAATGCAACTACGGACTGATGTATTAACCTCCATGATATAGCTGTACCAAATAAGGTGAATACATACCCTGTTAAGGACTTTCTTGTGTCTACATTGGCTGCATAGTCGGCATCAACATATCCCACAAGTGCTTCTCCCTCATCTGATATCTTCTGAAATTTCAGACCTTTCTCAGCTGATCCTAGAACATATCTCATGACCCACTTAACTGTCTCCCAATGACTTAAACCTGGATCACTCATGTATCTGCTGATTACACTCATGTATCTGCTGGTCTACAACACACCATAGCGTACATTAAACTCCCTACTGCACTGGCATAAGGAACCTTACCCATCTGAGCTCTTTCTTGGCTGTTCTTGGGACACATCTGATTGGATAGCTTCTGATGCTGGCCAATTGGTGTAGAAACTGACTTAGCTTGATTCATCCTGAATCTCTCTAACACCTTCCTCAGATAGGTAGGCTGGCTAAGCTGAATTGCTCCCTCAACTCTACTGATCTCCATCCCAAGAATCACTTTAGCTTCACCAAGATCTTTCATCTCAAACTCCATTTTGAGAATCTCCTTAACCTGATTGATACTGTTAATAGACTCCCCAGCTATTAACATATCATCTACATACAGCAGACGATAGGTAACTGAACTCCAAACTCTCTTGAAGTAAACACAGCTGTCATACAAGCTTCTTGCAAAACCAACTGAGCAAATGTACTCATCAAACCTCAAGTACCATTGTCTAGGGCTTTGTTTGAGGCCATAGAGTGATTTTCTGAGTAAGCACACTTTGTCTTCTCCATCTTCTATGTCCAACCCTTCTGGTATTCTCATGTAGATCTTCTCATCTAAAGTTCCATGAAGAAATGCTGTGGTCACATCCATCTGATGCAGCTCCAATTCATATTGAGCAACCATAGTCAACAAGATTCTGATGCTACAATGCTTTACAACAGGTGAGAAGATTTCATTAAAGTCAATACCTTCTTTCTGTGTAAATCCTTTAGCTACAAGCCTTGCCTTGTACCTAATCTTGCCACCTCTCTGAGCCTCCACCTTCTTCTTGTAGATCCACTTACACCCAACAAGTTTCTTGTTCTTAGGTCTCTCAACAATCTCCCAAGTCTGGTTCTTGTTCAAAGATAACAGTTCTTCCTCCATAGCAACTAACCACTTCTCTTTGTCATGGTAGTTTATGGCTTCTGTGTAAGTTTTAGGCTCCAAAGACTCCACCTCAAGAGTTGCACATAATGCAAATGATACTATGTCAGCTTGACCATACCTCTGAGGTGGGTGGACTTCTCTTCTAGATCTGTCCCTAGTCAACTGGTAGTCATGAAGATCAGTATCACTATGAGTAGTATCCTCCTCATCTGGATCAATCTGCTCTTCAGTTAGTGTTCTGATATCACTATGCTCCACCTCCACCTGTGTTTCATCTGGTTTGTTGTGTGCTGTACTGGAGCTTGCCTCCTCTTTCAATGGCATTCTATTCTCATCAAAAGTTACATCCCTGCTGATAATACACTTCTGCATTCCAGCTTCTAGGCACCACAATCTGTATCCTTTCACACCTGAAGGATACCCTATGAACACACATTTCAAGGCTCGAGGCTCAAGTTTATCTTGCTTGACATGGGCATATGATGAACAACCATACACCTTCAAATTACTGTACTCAGCTGCATGGCCAGACCATAACTCTTCTGGGGTTTTAAATTGCACAGCTGAGGAAGGGCTTCTGTTTATCAAATAGGCTGCTGTTGACACTGCTTCTCCCCAAAATACTTTAGGCAATCCAGAGCTGCTCAACATGCATCTAACTCTCTCAAGCAAAGTCTAGTTCATTCTCTCAGCTACTCCATTCTGCTGAGGTGTACCTGGTACTGTTCTATGCCTTACTATACCCTTCTTTTTGCAGAAAACATTGAACTCTTCTGATATGAACTCCAGCCCATTATCAGTTCTCAAATGCTTTAGATTCTTTCCAGAAATGTTCTCCACCTCAGTGAGCCATTCCTTAAATTTTTCAAATGCTTCTGACTTGGATTTCAGGATAGTGATCCATACCTTTCTTGAGTAGTCATCTATGATAGACATGAAGTATCTCCCACCACTTCTGGTCTGATTCCTAGCTGGCCCCCATAAGTCTGAATGGACATAGTCCAAAATTCCTTTGGTAGAGTGTAAACTCTTCCCAAACTTCAATCTCTTGGATTTTCTAAGAATGCAGTGCTCACACAAATCAAGCTTTGTGATCTTGTCACCACATAGCAATCCTTGCTTACTTAGCTCAAGTAGGCCCTTCTCTCCTACATGACCTAGTCTTCTGTGCCACAACATTGAGTTGTCTTGCACCCTTGCCACATCTGATCTACCAATAACTGTTCCCCCCTTAAGAAAGTAGAGATCATTTCTTCTCTCACCTTTAAGAACAGTAAGCTTCCCCTTTGAAACTCTGAGCTCTCCATCTTCTGACTGGAATTTATAGCCCAATGAATCCAGCATACCAAGAGATATCAAATTTCTCTTGATTTCAGGAACATACCTGACCCTCTTGAGAATCCTCACTATTCCATCATACATCTTCAAGTGTACTGTACCTTCACCTCTGACTTTGCAAGTGTGATCATTCCCTAACAACACAGAACCTCCATTCTGATGCTTAAAATCATGAAACCACTCTCTTCTTGGAGTCATGTGGAAAGAACACCCTGAATCTAAAATCCAATCTTGCTGCTCTTTAGTGGAAGTGATGGATAGGGACTGAGCTGACTCATAGCCTTTCTGCTCCTTATCATCTTGGGTTTGATTTGCTTGATTCTTATCAACAGGGTTCTTAGGACCAGATTTTCTCATAAGCTGTTTGTACTTGTAACAAGTACTCTTAAAGTGCCCAGGTTTGTTGCAGTGGTGGCACACTACTTCCCCTTGATTTGACACTGCTGATTTACCCTTATCAGCTCCCTTGGGTTGACTAGACCCCTTCTTGGAGACATATTTCTTCTGTCCTCCCTTGATTGCCAATCCTTCCCCACTGCTACTTTTATCTTCTTGAGATGTCTTGTTATGTAACAGCTTGGACTTGACAGCCAAGATCACATCCTCCAATGTGATTGCTTCCTTTCTACCATACAAGATGGTGTCCTTTAGGATTTCAAAGGACTTAGGCAGAGCACTCAACAAGATCAGAGCCTTATCCTCTTCCTCTAACTTGACATCCAAATTCTCCAGATCATCAAAAATCTTGTTGAACTCATCTAGCTACTCCGTAATGGGTTTGTAATCTCCCATACTAAAGGCATACAACTTATGTTTCGAATATAGTCGGTTAGCAAGAGTTTTCACCATATATAGCTTCTCAAGCTTATCCCAAACCTCCTTCGCTGACTTCTCTTTTCCAACCTCCCTCAAGACCTTATCTCCAAGGCAGAGTAGGATCGTGCTTCGAGCTTTCCTGAGCAACTTGCTCCTTTCAGCCGCAGCTGTTGCAGATTCTTTTGCAATCTCTTCGGATTCTTCGAGGGCCTCGAATAATCCTTGCTGTTCAAGGAGGGCCTGCATCTTGACCTTCCACAGCCCAAAATCTCCAGTGTCTGTAAACTTCTCTATGTCGTACTTGGTAGAATTCCCCATCTTAAATCTGCAGCTACCTCGGTTTCCCACAGACGGCGCCAATTGTCAAGATGATTCCGATCGGTTAGACGTCTCCAACTAATTAGAACACTTGAATATAGAAGAAATAACTGCTCTAGGATAGTAATTCAGAAAAGTAATCAACGAGACAAACAGCACACAAGAATTTAAGTGGTTCGATCAATGTGATCTACATCCACTGGACCAGACTAGTACTTCTTTGATTGATAAAGAATGTTTACACACTCATTCACTCGGAATTGGATATTTCCTCACTTCACTCGTGAACTCACACAACTCAAAGAATACAATAACGTACTAAATCTCTCATCCCAAAAAATCAACCTTTACAATGTACACAAACAAGAGTATATAAAGACCAAAGGTAGTTGCTGCTGTTAGGAACTGTTTTGAGTAGTTATCAACCGTTTGCAACCGCTTGTAACAACCCATGTGCTCTGTTATTGCCCAACTGAAAATGGTAGTTATGCCCTCAAGTTGTTGTAACTGTAAAACTCTTAGTTAAACTAACTAACTTTGAACCAGAAGACTTGTCCATAAAGATCAGATCACTACTTAGTGTTCTGATACTCAACTCTTCTGTTCTGATGATCAAAAGCTAACTCTGCTGATAGACTTCATACTGTGCTGATCTTTACTGCACTGACCAAGTACTGTGCTGACCCAAGTACTGTGCTGACCTGGTACTGAGCTGATCTACTCTGCTGAAGTACTGATCTTAGTCCAGTACTGTGCTGATCTTACTGTGCTGATCCCAACTGTGCTGAACTCTAAGCATCACCTTCTCATCTGATTGAAACCCTTCAACTCATCTGATAAGGCCTAAGTTATCTTATCTGATCCTATCAGCTCAATACTTTACTGGGCTGATTTTGAGATTATGAGATAACACTCACAAGAATAAATGTGTGGAAGAAAGTAGGAGAGAGAATAAATGTGTGGAAGAAAAGTAGGAGAGAGAATAAATGTGTGGAAGAAAAGTAGGAGAGAGAATGAGTGATTAAAAGAAAAAAAGAGTGATGTGATTATATAAAAATAGGTATGTAGATTTATTATAGGGGTGGATGGGTATTTGGATGGATAGGGATGGGATGGAGGATGGCCCATCCAAATCCGGATGGGCCAATCCCAAACCAAACACAGGGCATTGTGTAAATGTGAATGAACTTTTTTTATAGTATAACACGCAAATAAAGGTTATATATTAAAAGAAAAAAAGGATCAATAGTCGTAAATTCACAAATAGTATAACAGGGGAGGGCATTGTAAATGTGAATGAACTTTTTTTTTTTAAAAAAAACACTTATTTTGAGATTTGAAGTGCATCACAAACAACAACAATGAAAAAAGTTTTGTAAAAAAATTATATTTCTTAATTTTATGCTCCAAAACAACTGTGAGTGTTATCTCATAATCTCAAAATCAGCACAGTAAACTACTGAGCTGATAGGATCAGATAAGATGACTTAGGCCTTATCAGATGAGTTGAAGGGTTTCAATCAGATGAGAAGGTGATGCTTAGAGTTCAGCACAGTTGGGATCAGCACAGTAAGATCAGCACAGTACTGGATTAAGATCAGTACTTCAGCAGACTGGACTAAGATCAGTACTTCAGCAGAGTGTACCAAGATCAGTACTTCAGCAGAGTAGATCAGCTCAGTACCAGATCAGCACAGTACCAGGTCAGCACAGTACTTGGTCAGTGCAGTAAAGATCAGCACAGTATGAAGTCTATCAGCAGAGTTAGCTTTTGATCATCAGAGCAGAAGAGTTGGGTATCAGAACACTAAGTAGTGATCTGATCTTTATGGGCAAGTCTTCTGGTTCGAAGTTAGTTAGTTTAACTAACAGTTTTACAGTTACAACAACTTGAGGGCATAACTACCATTTCAGTTGGGCAATAACAGAGCACATGTGTTGTTACAAGCGGTTGCAAACGGTTGATAACTACTCAAAACAGTTCCTAACAGCAGCAACTACCTTTGGTCTTTATATACTCTTGTTTGTGTACATTGTAAAGGTTGGATAGAGAGATTTAGTACGTTATTGTATTCTTTGAGTTGTGTGAGTTCACGAGAGAAGAGAGGAAATAGCCTATTCCGAGTGAATGAGTGTGTGTTGGGAATAAAATGATACATGTTTTGATTAAATACCAAAACCCCCTGAGACATGCCTAAGTCAAGATGATTGTGTTCAAAATGTGTTAGAACACATAGCATAAGGCTAGATGAAAAGCTAATATATTAGGCAGCTCTTAGATGATTAGATGCACAATGTGAGGGGGAACCTATGACTTCAACGTGATCAAGATCAAGTCCCCTCAAGGCTCAAAATCTGGAACAAACTCTATGTGAAAAAGCTCTGATGCTAAAAGACCAAGTGTGCTGATCAGGAGAGTTGTCCAGAAGAAGATTGCAAAGCTCAAAAGGACAAGATCAATCAAATATGAAGATTGCTAAACTTTGCTGGAGTTTCAAAAACAAGATTCCTCATTGATGAGGAAAGTTTTGCAAGGCTAGTAACTGATAAAATTGAGGAGGAGAAAGAAAGGAAAGCTAAGGGAATCAAACACCCTGACAGTAGCTCAAATGATGATGATTCCCCTGATGATCCCTCAAATCCTTCAAACCCCAACCCACCTGAAACCCCTCAAGCCAACCTCCCTGAACCTTCTCAACCCAAGTCTTCTATAGTAGACAGACTTTCAAACCCTCCTAAGACCTATCATAGGAAAGGCTCTGTATCTGTAACACCCCTAAAATTCTCAAGTGAGTTATTTTAAAATTTTATTTTAAATTTTCATTTTCTTAAAAAAAAAATAGATATAATGTGATTTTTGAAAATTACTATAAATTATTCTTTATCTGCCAAAATTTTATACGATATATTGAAAATAAATTAATACGTAGACATGAATTAATTTTTTTATGTATTAATATTATTTAAGATATTAGTTCCTTGTGTATAATTATATATCTTATTATGTGTGAGTAATTTTTCAGATTTTCATGGAAATATTTTAAAAATATGATTATTCAAAATCTCCTTAATTATTTAATTTCCATATATTTTGGGTAGTTATACCAATTTCAAATCTACTACTCCCAATATTTGCTACTGCCGTTAATTAATTTAAAAGAAAACCCAATGCATATGAATTAATTTCAAAACCAAATTTAAATCAAGATTTTGCCGTTACTATTCCATATTATTATTATAAATTTAATTATTAATCAAATCTCTAGATTTTCATTGATCCTATCTTTTCTCACAAGAAAACCTATTTTCTTCCCTATAAATAGAGGACTCTATTCACAAAATAAAAGCACACAAATATTTTCACACAAAAATTCTAGATTTATTTATTCTGCTCTCGGTTTATGAAAACGACTACAACATTGAAGATCAAAGTTATTTTCATTGCATTCATTACTTCCACGACATAAATTCGAGGTGGGATTTTCTTACTTACGTATTCACTTTGTCACCTTTAAATGTTAGTTGTGAATTTAATTGTTGCTTAGCTACATGATCCTATGTTTATGATTATTATGGGTTATTTCGACGGAAAGGTCGTTATAGCTAGTTTATGCTTATTATGGGTTATTTCGACGGAAAGGTCGTTATAGCTAGCGGGGACGACGGTCCGGGATGGTAAGATCCTTGGGGGAAACTCCACCGTATACAGATTGGCCAATCTAATTGGTCAATATATGGAAGACTTATGTTATGGAAGACTTATGTACGCATGTTTGTGAGTATATGATTTTATTTGCATAGATATTTAACTGTGACAAAGGGGATCCCACTGAGCTAGTTGTTTTGCTCACCCCGATCATATTAACACTTTACAGATTTAAAAGATTCAAGGAGTTGCGGCGTGGAGGGATGGTGGATGGGTGTCAAGAAATTAGTTGTTATTTTAATGTTGTTATTTAATTAGTTAATATGTGATTATGAGTTTATGAGAATTCAATTAAATAAAAAGTCACATCCTTTGTTTATTAAAAATCATATTTTAATGTAAATCGATTTATTTTTTTTGTGATTGATTTAAGTTTTCAAAATTGTCATTATTTTAATATTTACTTCCGCTGCAAATATTTTGTAAATTAATAAATTTATCTACATATGCCTTTTGCAAATCAAAATAAGACCATATTTTATTTAGTTGTCTTCAAAAAGTAAAAATATGGTGTTTTCATCTAGGCCCTAAAATCGGGATGTGACAAATGGTATCAGAGCAGGTCTACGTTCTTGTAGACTTGTTTAAAATAAAAACCTTTTACTTCTTGAGTCAATAAAATATATTTTTACAAAATAATTTAAATTATGTATTGTTAAGTATAAGTTATGACATCTACCACCGTCCACCGCTTCGACTCCAATAAGGTATATTATGAAATTTAATTAGACTTATTGCTATAGGTATATTATGAAGTTTAATTAGACTTATTGCTATGGATCATGGAAAGATGATCACATGATATATGATACATATGCTACGTACGTTTTAAGTTACAAGTTCAAAATGATATTATGAAATCATGATATTAAGTGCATTCACTATATAATATTTAGAATTTCAATACATTACATATATGCATGCAAAGAATTTCAATACATTACATTGCATGCAAATTTTATTACATTCTGATTTTCGAGGACGAAAATATTTTAAGGGGGAAAGGATGTAACACCCCTAAAATTCTCAAGTGAGTTATTTTAAAATTTTATTTTAAATTTTCATTTTCTTAAAAAAAAAATAGATATAATGTGATTTTTGAAAATTACTATAAATTATTCTTTATCTGCCAAAATTTTATACGATATATTGAAAATAAATTAATACGTAGACATGAATTAATTTTTTTATGTATTAATATTATTTAAGATATTAGTTCCTTGTGTATAATTATATATCTTATTATGTGTGAGTAATTTTTCAGATTTTCATGGAAATATTTTAAAAATATGATTATTCAAAATCTCCTTAATTATTTAATTTCCATATATTTTGGGTAGTTATACCAATTTCAAATCTACTACTCCCAATATTTGCTACTGCCGTTAATTAATTTAAAAGAAAACCCAATGCATATGAATTAATTTCAAAACCAAATTTAAATCAAGATTTTGCCGTTACTATTCCATATTATTATTATAAATTTAATTATTAATCAAATCTCTAGATTTTCATTGATCCTATCTTTTCTCACAAGAAAACCTATTTTCTTCCCTATAAATAGAGGACTCTATTCACAAAATAAAAGCACACAAATATTTTCACACAAAAATTCTAGATTTATTTATTCTGCTCTCGGTTTATGAAAACGACTACAACATTGAAGATCAAAGTTATTTTCATTGCATTCATTACTTCCACGACATAAATTCGAGGTGGGATTTTCTTACTTACGTATTCACTTTGTCACCTTTAAATGTTAGTTGTGAATTTAATTGTTGCTTAGCTACATGATCCTATGTTTATGATTATTATGGGTTATTTCGACGGAAAGGTCGTTATAGCTAGTTTATGCTTATTATGGGTTATTTCGACGGAAAGGTCGTTATAGCTAGCGGGGACGACGGTCCGGGATGGTAAGATCCTTGGGGGAAACTCCACCGTATACAGATTGGCCAATCTAATTGGTCAATATATGGAAGACTTATGTTATGGAAGACTTATGTACGCATGTTTGTGAGTATATGATTTTATTTGCATAGATATTTAACTGTGACAAAGGGGATCCCACTGAGCTAGTTGTTTTGCTCACCCCGATCATATTAACACTTTACAGATTTAAAAGATTCAAGGAGTTGCGGCGTGGAGGGATGGTGGATGGGTGTCAAGAAATTAGTTGTTATTTTAATGTTGTTATTTAATTAGTTAATATGTGATTATGAGTTTATGAGAATTCAATTAAATAAAAAGTCACATCCTTTGTTTATTAAAAATCATATTTTAATGTAAATCGATTTATTTTTTTTGTGATTGATTTAAGTTTTCAAAATTGTCATTATTTTAATATTTACTTCCGCTGCAAATATTTTGTAAATTAATAAATTTATCTACATATGCCTTTTGCAAATCAAAATAAGACCATATTTTATTTAGTTGTCTTCAAAAAGTAAAAATATGGTGTTTTCATCTAGGCCCTAAAATCGGGATGTGACAAATGGTATCAGAGCAGGTCTACGTTCTTGTAGACTTGTTTAAAATAAAAACCTTTTACTTCTTGAGTCAATAAAATATATTTTTACAAAATAATTTAAATTATGTATTGTTAAGTATAAGTTATGACATCTACCACCGTCCACCGCTTCGACTCCAATAAGGTATATTATGAAATTTAATTAGACTTATTGCTATAGGTATATTATGAAGTTTAATTAGACTTATTGCTATGGATCATGGAAAGATGATCACATGATATATGATACATATGCTACGTACGTTTTAAGTTACAAGTTCAAAATGATATTATGAAATCATGATATTAAGTGCATTCACTATATAATATTTAGAATTTCAATACATTACATATATGCATGCAAAGAATTTCAATACATTACATTGCATGCAAATTTTATTACATTCTGATTTTCGAGGACGAAAATATTTTAAGGGGGAAAGGATGTAACACCCCTAAAATTCTCAAGTGAGTTATTTTAAAATTTTATTTTAAATTTTCATTTTCTTAAAAAAAAAATAGATATAATGTGATTTTTGAAAATTACTATAAATTATTCTTTATCTGCCAAAATTTTATACGATATATTGAAAATAAATTAATACGTAGACATGAATTAATTTTTTTATGTATTAATATTATTTAAGATATTAGTTCCTTGTGTATAATTATATATCTTATTATGTGTGAGTAATTTTTCAGATTTTCATGGAAATATTTTAAAAATATGATTATTCAAAATCTCCTTAATTATTTAATTTCCATATATTTTGGGTAGTTATACCAATTTCAAATCTACTACTCCCAATATTTGCTACTGCCGTTAATTAATTTAAAAGAAAACCCAATGCATATGAATTAATTTCAAAACCAAATTTAAATCAAGATTTTGCCGTTACTATTCCATATTATTATTATAAATTTAATTATTAATCAAATCTCTAGATTTTCATTGATCCTATCTTTTCTCACAAGAAAACCTATTTTCTTCCCTATAAATAGAGGACTCTATTCACAAAATAAAAGCACACAAATATTTTCACACAAAAATTCTAGATTTATTTATTCTGCTCTCGGTTTATGAAAACGACTACAACATTGAAGATCAAAGTTATTTTCATTGCATTCATTACTTCCACGACATAAATTCGAGGTGGGATTTTCTTACTTACGTATTCACTTTGTCACCTTTAAATGTTAGTTGTGAATTTAATTGTTGCTTAGCTACATGATCCTATGTTTATGATTATTATGGGTTATTTCGACGGAAAGGTCGTTATAGCTAGTTTATGCTTATTATGGGTTATTTCGACGGAAAGGTCGTTATAGCTAGCGGGGACGACGGTCCGGGATGGTAAGATCCTTGGGGGAAACTCCACCGTATACAGATTGGCCAATCTAATTGGTCAATATATGGAAGACTTATGTTATGGAAGACTTATGTACGCATGTTTGTGAGTATATGATTTTATTTGCATAGATATTTAACTGTGACAAAGGGGATCCCACTGAGCTAGTTGTTTTGCTCACCCCGATCATATTAACACTTTACAGATTTAAAAGATTCAAGGAGTTGCGGCGTGGAGGGATGGTGGATGGGTGTCAAGAAATTAGTTGTTATTTTAATGTTGTTATTTAATTAGTTAATATGTGATTATGAGTTTATGAGAATTCAATTAAATAAAAAGTCACATCCTTTGTTTATTAAAAATCATATTTTAATGTAAATCGATTTATTTTTTTTGTGATTGATTTAAGTTTTCAAAATTGTCATTATTTTAATATTTACTTCCGCTGCAAATATTTTGTAAATTAATAAATTTATCTACATATGCCTTTTGCAAATCAAAATAAGACCATATTTTATTTAGTTGTCTTCAAAAAGTAAAAATATGGTGTTTTCATCTAGGCCCTAAAATCGGGATGTGACAGTATCTTCAGAGGTGTTGACCAAGGGTGGTAACACAACCAAAGACACATCTGCCAATGAAGGTTCTTTTGAACCCAAGGCACAGCCTAAAGATGTTGAGGTTCCTATACTAGAGGCTGGTTTGATTAAGGCCTATTCAGTGTCAGAAGAGTTGGACACTGATCAGCCCTTAATCATTCAGGATGACTCAGTGGCTGATGAAATAAGCACTGTGATCTCCCCACAACTGCCATCTTTGAACCTTGTTGAAGGTGGAGATGTTGCAGGTTTAGGAGAAGGAGTTGAAAAGGAAAAATTAGTGGAAAAATCAGAGGGAGTAGTAGATGAGAGAGATGTGGTGATCACTAGAATAGTGAGTGTACCACCAAATGAGGGTGATATAAGTGAGGAAGGGCAGGCTATTCTTGAAGTCAAATCTGAAGGTGCAGTGGCCTCTGAAAAATTTTCCCAAGAGGTATTGGCCAACATTGCTGAAGGTGCAGTGGCCAACCTCACTGAGCTTCTTCAAGCCCAACTGGATGCATCCCTGAGAGCAACCTTGGAGGAGGTTGTTCAACAAAAGATGAAGCCTGTTCTAGCTTTCCTTAGCTTGAGCAGTGATAGGATGCAGAATATACATGATGAAAATGTATATCTGTTGGAGGAGATGAAGTCCCTGAATCAGGCCCAATCCCTAATGGCCACAACCATGAGTGAGCTAAAACCCCAGTGTTTTGATGCTGCCAAAAAGGGGGAAAGGGAAAGAGCTAGAGCAAAAGGTGCCTTGGTGATTGGGAGCCCAGTCAAAGGGAAAGACAAAGCTGCTGAAGGAAAAGGAAAAGAGCCTGCAGTGCTAAACTTGGAAGAATTGGATGAAGAAGAGCAATTAGCACTTGCATTAAAGAACTCTATGGCCTCAGTTCAAGAAGAAAGAATAAGGCTACAGCAGAGACCAGGTGGTGAGGCATCCGGTTTGGACAAAGGTGATGAAGGTATCCAAACTAGAGGAAAGATCAAGAGGGCAAAAGGAAAGAAAAGGCAAGTTGAAACCTTCACTGACTTTCCTAACAGTCTTGATCTTCCACCTGAATTCAGAATTGATGAAGATGAGCCTACATCAAAGAAGGCCAAAACTGCTGAAGAAACCAAAATTACTGAAAAGGACAAGTCCTCTGATTCTGCCAAAAGTGCTGAAGGTCCCAAGTCCACTGAAGACATTGAAGAACTATTTGCTGAAGGATTTGGACCTGAACCTAAAAGGAAGACCACTGTCCTAGCTCATGATCCATCAAAGTTGTTTCATGAAGGGTATGGCAAAGACCCTGAAACACAACAGAAGCTGGCCATGATGAGGGCCCAGGAGAAAATGGATTTGATAGAAGAGGCTAACAGAGCAAGAGACAAGAGAAGAGCTAACTTTCAGAAACCAAGAAGAAGGAGAGCAACCTACAGCAAGATGAAGCCTCAGCTTCTAATCCCAATGGACACCAAATATCCACACTTGGATAAATGGGTGCCAATTCAGCTAAATGATACATGGGAAGAGGCAAAAAGGGAGTTTGTCTATGACTATTATGTCATTGACAGATGGAATGGAGGAGATGCAAACTCTGCCTTTACTGAGTTCATGCTGGAATACTACAGAGAATTGTATCAACAATTACTTGCAGCTGCTGACATTGCAAGAATTGAACTCAATGCTCCCAAGCCTATCATCTACATGCCTCCAAAGCTTGATGGATGGATTGACCAAGCAAGGATCCTAAGGGAGTTCACAGAAATTCTGAAGCTGAACAAGATGACCCTTGGACCCAAAGGAACTAACCAGGAAGCCATGGAACTCAAGAAGAGAGTGTGGGCACAATATGGGATGAACTCTGTTGGGATATGAATCCTATAAACAATGTTCTAGTTGATGAAAGTATGTTTTGATGGCCAAAAGAAACTTAAAGTTAGTGATATATGTGGTTCTAAGTCATCTTAACTAAGTCATCTAAATATAAGCTTACTAATCTGATGAGAAACTCAAATTGAGATTACTGATCTTAATGCTAACTGAAGTAAGTTTACTGATCTTATTTGTTAATTTTAAGAGTAAGATTACTGATCTTAACTGAGTCATGTGAAATAAGATTAGTGATCTGAGTATGGAAACTGAGAATATTTTTAGTGATCTTATATGAAATATTTGAAACTGAGTTACTGATCTGAGTTACTGATCTGATGTACTTACTGATCTGATATAGTTACTGATCTTAAGTGTTTACTGATCTTAGATATTTACTGATCTTATATGGAAGTTGTTGAATTTACATGAGTTATTGATCTTATGAGTTACTGATCTTATTGGTTACTGATCTGATATATGAACTGTTAGGAACTAAGCTGATGTTTTGTATTGTATAGACAGCTTATAGTATAGGACTTAGATATACTCATCTGTATATAGTTCAGTTGATGTATAGATAGGTTTTATATATGTAAAGTTGTGTTCTATTGTATTCAGCATTGTAAAGCTCAGAACAGTAAAATCAGAACACTAGATTAGGAATAGATTAGATGAAGATCAGAAGACTAAAGAAGACTCAGAGGACTACTTCAGACTAAGAAGACTTCAAGAAGAGTTGAAGATAAGCTGAGAAGAAATCTGGAGAAGTTTTGAAAAGTTTTTGGTTACTGTGCTGATCAGAAGAGTAAAAATCAGCAGAGTAAAATCAGAAGAGTAAAAATCAGAACAGTAAGTTACTGTGCTGATTTGGTGAAATTAAAGAATAAGTTTGGAAAGCTTATTTAAGGTGTAACTGGAGATTTATTGAAGATATCCTGACTTAAAAGGAAGTTACAAAGTCGGTTACAAGAAGAAGTTACAAAAACAGTTTTTAGAGTTAGTTGAAAGTTAGTTCACAAACTGCTAACTGTCATACTAAGTTCTATAAATACTGTGTGATCTCCTACTGCTAAAGACTACTGAAGCAATTACTGATCTTAGAGAATTCAAAGAGCAAGTCTACAAGCAAGAACTCATAGAGTTGAAGGAGATTGAAGAAGAAGAAGCCACTGAATTGAAGAGAAGAATCAAAGGCTATTCAAAGAGAAGTTTTACTTTTCAAGTTTAAGTTTGTATTTTGTAAAACAAGTGTGCTAGTTACTTGTAGAATTACTAGTAGATCGAAGATATACCTGGAGGTATAATCGAAAAGATCACAGTCTTAATCTTGGGACTTTAAGCCACAAGAAGCTCAAGAAGAGTAATAAAACTTCACAACTGGGATTGTGAGAGTGGATGTAGACATTTGTCGAACCACTATAAAATTCTGTGTTCTTTACTTTACTGTTTGTTATTTGTTTGAATTGTTTAATCAAGAACATTAAGAATTAACCAAGATAAAGATCTATAGAAAAGTTGAGTATAAACTTGATTGGGCTCATTAGTAATCTGATTATTCCGCATTGTGTATTCTGATATATTGAAAGATTTTTGAAAAGTCTATTCACCCCTCCCCTCTAGACATTTTCACTAGCTTACTCAATATTATTAACTCAACTTTGGGACCAACAAGTGGTATCAGAGCAGTAGTTCATTGGACTGCTGGTTCTTGATAACCTTACAAGATCTTGAGGGATATTTTACTGATCTTACTGATATTTCTTGATACTTGCTACTATCTGAATACCTGAAATCTATCTGCTATACTACTGATCCTATTTGTCTAATCAAACATGGATGACACTAATGTGAACAAGCTGCCTAAGTTCAAAATTGCAGATTATGACTACTGGAAGCTTAGGATGGAGGCCATCTTTAGCTCAACCCATGATCTGATGGTGTCTGTGGTGACTGAAGGACCAATTGTCATCATGGTGGAAAACACTGCTGTTCTGGATCCATCTAAACCAGTTGGAGCACTGGTCCCCAAACCCAGGTCAGAACTGACTTCAGAAGAAATGAAACAAAACAATTTGGATAGTCTTGCCAAGAACTATATTTTACATACCTTACCAAATGAGTATCTTGGTAAAGTATTAAAATGTAAGACTGCAAAACAGATGTGGGACAAACTGGCTATTCTTTGTGAAGGTACTACTCTGATCAAAGAAAGCAAGTTATCCACTGCTGTCCAAAAGTTTGAATCATTTAAAATGAAGCCAGGAGAATCAATTGATGAGTTAGATACTCGATTTACCAAAATTATGAATGATCTTGATGTATTGGGAAAAACTTATACTGAAAGAGAGATTAACCTGAGAATCTTGAAAGCATTGGATGAAAGGTGGAAAGTGGTCAAGATGATCATTAAAACCACACAAGACATTGATTCTTGGCCAGCAGAAACTATGTTCCAAACACTTAAGGCACATGAGTTTGAGTTAGATGAAGAAGATCCTATTTTTGTGATTCATAAGGATAAGAATGTCTCTAAGGACATAGCTTTCAAAGCCTCTACTTCAAAGGGGTCTAGATCATCTAAGACTAAGGCTTCAAGCATAAAAGATGAACTAGATGGTTCTGATCTAAGTCTGAAAGATCAGATGAGCCTTATGATCAAAAGATTTGATAAACTAAACAAGAGGTATGACAGGTACAAAAGATTCTATAAGGAATCTAAGGGTTCTAATAACAGGGACTCTTCTGTGAACAGAAGGGATCAAGACTCTTCTGAAAGAAGGGATGAGATCTCTAATGAAAACAGGAGAGACAGGAACTCATCTGAAAAGAGAGACAGAAAGTATTCTGATAAGAAAGACAGGAACTCAATTGACAAGTATGACAGGAACAAAAAGCATTCTCCTCCTAAAAGAACTTCTAACAATCCTGTTTGCTATAATTGTGATAAGCCAGGTCATTATGCTTATGAATGTCCTGATCTGAGTTCTGAAGATCGAAAAGAAAGGAAAGCCAGAAGAGATCGAAAATATGCAAAGGGTAAGAAGGCAATGGTGGCTTACAATGACTCTGATTCGGAATCAGAAGAGTTACCATCAACTTCATCTGACTACCCCTCTAGCAATGATGATGAAGCTTTCATAGCAGATGATGGACTGGCAATGATGGCCAAAATAAATGATGAGGTATCATCTGTTAACTCATTTCAATCTTGTGACAATTCTGACACTGATGAAAGTGATGCTGCTGTTAGCAGTGTAGGAAGTAGTCTTCATCATTCCCATGGAGTGACTGAAGAAGACCTTCTACAAGCTAACAAAGCATTCATTGAAATTAGTGATGAGAATATATCTTTAAAGCAAGAAATCATTAGGCTAAAAGAAGCTCAGTCAAAAGTAGATCCGAATATAGCTATCATAAATGCAAGGCTATCAGAAGAGTTGTCTCAACTCCAAGAAAAGTATGCATCCATTGATAAACTATATCAGGGTATGCTTAAAACTCAAGCCAAAGAGACTAATGAATTCAATGATTTAAAGATTAAATGTGAAAAACTTGAAGAGCGCAATAGATTCTTAGAATCTGAAGTAGTGAGCCTAGATCGAAAGCTATCTGGGATGATTAACTCTACTAAGATTAATCAAACAATCTCAGACAGATATAGAGCTCCAAATGATAAAAGAGGAATAGGTACTGATCTGCCTAGTCCATCTACTTCAGAATTTAAGAACACTAATGGAGCTAGTACAAGTTCTTTGCAACTAGATAAAGGAAAAGAACCTATGACTTATGATGATGAACCAAAACTCAAAGTACAGTCTAAATACATCCCTCCTACTACCAAGAATGGTAAAATGAAGAATGTATTAAGACCAGTACAGTCTAGACCATACCAGAAGAGTCATACTCCTCTGACCAAATCAGATCAGTCTTGGAATCAGAAGAGACAAACTCAGAACAGTAGGTCAAGACAAGCACAGGCAAGTTGGGAACAGCCTAGACCTCCTTTCATAAGGCAGTCTCAGTTGTATTCAACTAAACCTAGGAGATTTGTGCCTCATTATCATAACAAACCTGTTCTTTATCCTCCTCCTTTATCTTATGATTTCTATGGAGAGAAAAGACCAAAGCAAACTTATAAGCCTTATGGTCCACATGCTTTTAGACCATATTCAAACTATCACAGACATACTGATCTTACTGAAAAAGGGATAGAACCAAGGAAAGGCTATCTCAGAAAATTAGATCCTAAGTCTGCTGATAATTCTGAACTAGTTAATAAAGTACTGTTCTGTGATAAATTTGGAAGGAAACTGAAGAGGTCCCACTTATTCAAATCCTCAATGTTCATTTGGGTACCTCTTGCAACTAACCCCCAAGGACCCCAATAAACTAGGGTACCTAAATTATTAAGATCACTACTTTGCAGGATCGACTGGACTTATACAAGAAAGGTGGTTCAGTTGGTGAGACCTGGTACATAGACAGTGGGTGCTCACACCACATGACTGGTACCAAGGCCTTACTTACTGACTATCAAGAGAAGGAAGAACCTAGTAAGTCTTTATTTTGCTGGTGTTGTCTTCTATCATCTATTGAGCCTAAAACTGTGATTGAAGCTTTAAGTGATAGTAACTGGATTGTAGCCATGCAAGAAGAACTTAATCAGTGAAATGAAGTCTGGGAACTTGTTGATAGACCTAGTAATCGTAATGTTGTAGGCACTAAGTGGATTTTCAAAAACAAAATGGATGAAAATGATCTTGTAGTTAGAAACAAAGCTAGATTAGTTGCTCAGGGCTACTCTCAAGCTGAGGGTATTGATTATGATGAAACTTTTGCCCCTGTAGCTAGACTAGAAGCTATAAGATTGTTCCTTGCTTATGCTGCACATATGAAATTTACTGTATATCAAATGGATGTGAAAAGTGCATTTTTGAATGGTATACTTGCTGAAGAAGTTTATGTAGAACAACCACCTGGTTTTGAAGTGAATAGTCACCAAGTATACAGGTTAAAGAAAGCACTCTATGGATTGAAACAAGCTCCAAGAGCATGGTATGATACTCTTTCTCTATTCTTACTTGAAAATGGTTTTACAAAAGGCAAAGTTGACAGAACTTTGTTTAGAAGACAAGAAGGTAATGATATATTACTTGTTCAAATTTATGTGGATGATATTATCTTTGGATCTCCCAACAAAAACATGAGTGAAAGCTTTTCTACACTCATGCAAAGCAAATTTGAAATGTCTATGATGGGAGAAATGACATATTTTCTTGGTCTTCAAGTAAAACAAACCTCAGAAGGTATCTTTATAAATCAAGCAAAGTACACTAAGAATTTGCTAGATAAATTTGGTATTAAAACCTGTAAGACAGTTGGTGTGCCCATGCAACCTACATACAGAATGGATCCTGATGAAGGAGGTAAGTCTTCTGACCAACCTCACTATCGTGCTTTAATTGGCTCTCTACTCTATCTAACTGCCAGCAGACCTGATATTGCTTTTTCTGTTGGAGTATGTGCAAGATTTCAAGCAAACCCCAAGGAAAGTCATCTGGAAGCTGCTAAAAGGATATTGAAATATCTAAAGGGGACCATTAATCGAGGATTATGGTATCCTGCAGATGATGATATATCTTTAAGTGGTTATTCAGATTCGGACTTTGGAGGTTGCAAAATAGATAGAAAATCTACTTCAGGTTCATGTCAATTCTTAGGAACTAAACTCATTTCATGGTTTTCAAAGAAACAAACAAGTGTAGCAACTTCTACTACTGAAGCAGAATATATGGCTGCAGGTAGTTGTTGTAGTCAGCTTCTTTGGCTAATACAGCAACTCAGAGACTACAATGTTGTAGAATCTAATGTACCTATATATTGTGATAGTAATAGTGCCATTGCCATCACTCAAAATCCTGTTTTACATACTAGATGCAAACATGTTGACATTAGGCATCATTTTATTAGGGATCATGTTGAAAAGAAGAATATTAGAATGGAAAAGATTCATACTGATATTCAAAGAGCTGACATTTTTACAAAACCATTGGCTGAAGTGAGATTCAGAGAATTGTGCATTAGTCTAGGATTGATAGATATGGATTCTGTTTGTATATAGAACTGTGCTAACATTTCAGGTACTGATCTTATACCAAGAGGAAGATAAAGCAGAAAGTAAGAGCAGTACATCAAAACTCAACAGTCAGAAGAGACAATCCTATGTCAGATCACTAAAACAGGTAACAAGGTTACTGAAGTGACCTTAATCCCAATGAGGAAGCTGGTAAAGCTGAGGGACACTGAGAATATACATTAAGGGGGAATCTGTGATTTCTTAAAGATCCTTTTGTTGACTCAGATCACTAAGTCACTTTAGCATAAACCTTGATGTGATCATTAAATTAAAACATATTGTTACTAATCTGTACTGTTTTACACTTATATCTCATGAACTAACACTTCTACCAAGGTGAAACAGGCACAGAAGAGGAATTCTCCATTGAATAGTCTACTAATCTGATCTGAGTACAGGCTATATCAGTCTACAGATATATTCTGATTAATACATTGACTTGTCTACAGAACTGTGCTGATTACAAAGTTTCTTTGTCTACAGTACTGATCTGATTACAATTCAGTTATTCTACAGAACTAATCTGATTACTGACTAATCTGTCTACAGAAAGACTTGTTTACTACTAATCTGTCTACAAGAAATCTACTGATCTGACACAGTACTGATCTGAGGATTACTGTGCTGATATCAAAAAGATGAAATCAGGGAATTTGGGTACTGATCTGAGGATTACTGTGCTGACCCATCTACTGATCTGAAATCTACTGTGCTGATTCATCTACTGATCTGATTTCTAAAAAGGTTACTCAGCTGATCACAGTACTCAGCTGATCCAGATAAGTGAAACTTTAGTTAAAAATAAGTAAGAAAATGAAGTGAAATTGTTTTGGAAACTACTGTGCTGATCTGCATCAGAACAGTCTTTTGGTTTAGATTACTCTAAGTCAAATATTGTTCAAATTTTTAGATTACTAATAGAGAAGATTAATACACTCTTCTATTTATAACCTAAAAATTGTGGTGTATTTATCAAACACTAGTTGGCTCCAAAAATTAAAGAATGCTACTAGAATGTGAACAGTTATTGTTTAACTCGAATTTCGAGATTTAATCCCAACCATTCTTTGTAATAATCTAATTCAATCCTAGCCCTAGATTGGTTTTGAATTATAACAAAAACAATCACACTTCATCTTCTTCATTCTTACGAATTCATTTCTGGATAATTCTTAACTTCTGAAAAATTTGATTTCTACAAAATTCTCAAATGGCAACTGTCAATATTATCAATGAAGCTAACCAAGTAGCAGGAACTTTTGATTCAAATTTATGGATGCGCAAGAAAGGAATTTTCGTGGAGAACGCTGTATACTTCAATGGCAGACACAACGCTGAAAATCAAGCCATCTTAACTATGTGTGAAGAATGCGGACTACGGAAGTTTCTGGAGTCATTTCCCGTAAATGTCTACGAACCAGAAGCGGTAGAATTCTATTTACAACTCCAAGGAGACAAAAATGGTGTTCACTCCATGCTTGCTGGACACAAAGTCACCATTACTAGGGACATTCTCGAAGTGATGTTGGACTTACCACAAGGTCCAGTAGATATGACCTACAAGGCTGGAGAAGAAAAGGAGTGCGTGGGAAGATGGTCAGGAGTTGAAACAGAGACCTTGACGAATTTGAAGAAGGATGTACTTCCTACGGGCTTGCAGTTCTTGATGGATATTGCAGGAAAATGCTTGTTAGGGCAACATCATAGCCAGGATGCCTTATCGAGTTTTAAAATTAGAATTATGGCTGCGATCATCGACAGAGTGGAAGGTGATTGGCAAGGATTCTTCCTGGAAAGGTTATTGACTGAAAAGGAAAAGGTCTTATTTGATGAGGACACTTTGGAATTCTCACTGAAATCAAAGTTAGGGTTTGGAAATAAGCTGAGTTTCTTGCTGCCTCAGCTGGTGAAGAAACCTTATTGGAGTAATCCCAAGAAATTCCATCATGGGAAGTTCTTGATGAAGAAGGAGTCTGTTCAATTTGAACAAGAGAACCCCTTGGAACACGCTCAAGAAATTGAAGCAGAGGAGTCTGGAGCTTCAATGTACCAATCGGAGGATGATCAAACTGAGGTTAGATCAAAATCAAGGCATGATCCGAGCAGTACTACATTAAGGAGAGGAAGGTCTGCTACTGCTGCCTCGGAATCAACAGTTCGTTTTGTGGAAACTGTGGTGCAATCGAGCTCAGATGAGCAAGAGGTTAGTGTTCCTAGTCCTGTTGCTACTCATAAGAGGACTAAGTCAAGGAGTGTTAGGAGGAAGTTGATTGTTGTCTCTCCTACCCCTTCTGATTCTGAACCAAGCCAACCTGAACCCCAAAATCCTCAACCTTCATGTTCTGGAGGATCAGATCACTACTTTTCTGAGACTCAGAACACTCCCCATTCATCACCTCAGCTCACTAACTTTGAGCCTACTTCAATTCCTACCCCTCAACATCAAACTTCACATCAACCTTCACCACATCAATCCCCATTACAGGTTCATGCTCACTCTACTGGACATGAATTTTAACCTTCTTCTGAACCAATTGATATTTCATCTTCTCCTGAAACTGAATTTATTGCTCCTAAACCTGCTGATCTGATGGAGTATACTATCTGTGACAAAGAAGATAGAATCAGGATTGATTTAAGGATAGCACTGTTGAAACAATTTCCTGGATTAGATGAGAGCTCTGTTGAGTTTGAGAAACTCCTTAGGATAGGCACTTGGGTGTATCTTAAGAGGAGTACTTTGAAGGAAAGTTTAGCTATCATGGAAGGAATGGGAGGTGCTTCAATCTTTGATGATTGGGAAGCAGAACAAATGCAAGCAGCTGGTGTTAACTCTTTTCTTGAGTTAGTCACTCCAGAATCTGTTGTACTTCTTGTTGAGAGACTAACAGGGATCAAGTACACTGTTGAGAAGATTGCAACTCCTGTCTCTGATGAAGATTTGTTCAGTGAAGAGAAGGGTGTTGATGAAACTGCTGCTGAAGAAGATTTTATGGAAATAGATGAAGACATTGTCAATGCAACAGAGGTGTTTGAGAACACTGTTGTACTTGAAGAAACTGTTGTGATTGAGGAAACTGATGCTGTTGACACTCAGGATGTAAATGCTGAAGAATTGGAAAGCATTCCTATTCAATCTACTGATCCTATTGAGGATGTGCAGGAAGAGATCAGAACAGATCATGTTGAGAAGGATTCTGAGATTTCTGAATTTGAAATGCTGAAAAGGCAGAATGCAGAGCTTCAAGCAAAGTTGGAAGCTGCTGTTCAAATGTTTCAGGAAGCTACTGAAAGGATGAACAAGATGCATTCTGAACACTCTTATGAAAAGGTCATGGAGCATACAATGTCCAAGATTTTTGACCTTCATAGAGTACAAGAGAAGAATTTGTCTCAAGTGTTGCATAAGAAGCTGGAGCAACACATATCTTCCTTGAAGGAGTGGCATGATGAAGCCAAAAAGGGGGAAGACAGGACAAGACAAGTAATGGAACAAACACAGTCACAACAAGCTCAGCTGGTTGTAAGTCAAGATGAATTAAGAGCTGAAATTCATATGTTGAATGAAAAGCTGAAGCAAAGAAAGCAACAGAAGCAACAATGTCAAGAGATTGTTGAAAAGAGACCTGACATTGCTGGAAGTTCAAGTCAGAGGAAGAGGAAGTTAGTCCTATCTGATGAAGAACAACAAGAGGAAGAAGCTGAAAGAATGACTAGATCAAAGAGCAAAATGAAAGCTGTTATGACAAGTGAAGAAGAAAGCTTGAAAAAGAAGAAAGAAAAGGATGTCAAGTTCTTGAAGACAAGATTTGATAATAGAGTCACAGCTTTGAAGAAAAAGATGAATGCTCAAAAGAAAACTGCTGGAAAACAGTTTGACAAAGATTTTCAAGATGAAAACTTTGTGGATTTCATTGTGTTGACTGAACATATGGAATACTGGAAGAATTTGAAGAAGAAGTGGCAGATTGCTAACTTCATTGTGAAGAAGTTTGGTGATCATTCTAGCAAAGAAGCAGAATTTGTTGATTTTGAAGAATTTATGCTGAACATTGATCAAGAATTCTGGGAAGACATAGCACAGGTTGCTAATCGTGCTGGAACAAAGATTTTGTGCCCTGAAGAACCTAATTGGGAACCTCCAAGACTGGAAAGTGGAGAACCTGATTATAAGGAGATTAACAACATTATTGCTGAGATTATCAAGGAAGAAGGAATCACTGACCATCAACACATGATGGATATCAAGGCAAGAATGTATGTGGCATTCAGAATCTAAAGATGCAGAATGAAGATGAAGGACAAGCTCAGAAGATAACATTTCTATCCTTAATCTTTATTTTTATATTTTGTGATCATTTCATATTTTATGAGTATGTGTAATATGTGAAATATCTGATCTTATGTGAAAATGATATGATTTCTGAATTGATGAACTGTTATGATTGACTACATACTTAACTACTGATTTATTAACATTTAAGTAGTTTTGGCTTCATCAAAAAGGGGGAAATTGTTGGGATATGAATCCTATAAACAATGTTCTAGTTGATGAAAGTATGTTTTGATGGCCAAAAGCAACTTAAAGTTAGTGATATATGTGGTTCTAAGTCATCTTAACTAAGTCATCTAAATATAAGCTTACTAATCTGATGAGAAACTCAAATTGAGATTACTGATCTTAATGCTAACTGAAGTAAGTTTACTGATCTTATTTGTTAATTTTAAGAGTAAGATTACTGATCTTAACTGAGTCATGTGAAATAAGATTAGTGATCTGAGTATGGAAACTGAGAATATTTTTAGTGATCTTATATGAAATATTTGAAACTGAGTTACTGATCTGAGTTACTGATCTGAGTTACTGATCTGATGTACTTACTGATCTGATATAGTTACTGATCTTAAGTGTTTACTGATCTTAGATATTTACTGATCTTATATGGAAGTTGTTGAATTTACATGAGTTACTGATCTTATGAGTTACTGATCTTATTGGTTACTGATCTGATATATGAACTGTTAGGAACTAAGCTGATGTTTTGTATTGTATAGACAGCTTATAGTATAGGACTTAGATATACTCATCTGTATATAGTTCAGTTGATGTATAGATAGGTTTTATATATGTAAAGTTGTGTTCTATTGTATTCAGCATTGTAAAGCTCAGAACAGTAAAATCAGAACACTAGATTAGGAATAGATTAGATGAAGATCAGAAGACTAAAGAAGACTCAGAGGACTACTTCAGACTAAGAAGACTTCAAGAAGAGTTGAAGATAAGCTGAGAAGAAATCTGGAGAAGTTTTGAAAAGTTTTTGGTTACTGTGCTGATCAGAAGAGTAAAAATCAGCAGAGTAAAATCAGAAGAGTAAAAATCAGAACAGTAAGTTACTGTGCTGATTTGGTGAAATTAAAGAATAAGTTTGGAAAGCTTATTTAAGGTGTAACTGGAGATTTATTGAAGATATGCTGACTTAAAAGGAAGTTATAAAGTCGGTTACAAGAAGAAGTTACAAAAACAGTTTTTAGAGTTAGTTGAAAGTTAGTTCACAAACTGCTAACTGTCATACTAAGTTCTATAAATACTGTGTGATCTCCTACTGCTAAATACTACTGAAGCAATTACTGATCTTAGAGAATTCAAAGAGCAAGTCTACAAGCAAGAACTCATAGAGTTGAAGGAGATTGAAGAAGAAGAAGCCACTGAATTGAAGAGAAGAATCAAAGGCTATTCAAAGAGAAGTTTTACTTTTCAAGTTTAAGTTTGTATTTTGTAAAACAAGTGTGCTAGTTACTTGTAGAATTACTAGTAGATCGAAGATATACCTGGAGGTATAATCGAAAAGATCACAGTCTTAATCTTGGGACTTTAAGCCACAAGAAGCTCAAGAAGAGTAATAAAACTTCACAACTGGGATTGTGAGAGTGGATGTAGACATTTGTCGAACCACTATAAAATTCTGTGTTCTTTACTTTACTGTTTGTTATTTGTTTGAATTGTTTAATCAAGAACATTAAGAATTAACCAAGATAAAGATCTATAGAAAAGTTGAGTATAAACTTGATTGGGCTCATTAGTAATCTGATTATTCCGCATTGTGTATTCTGATATATTGAAAGATTTTTGAAAAGTCTATTCACCCCTCCCCTCTAGACATTTTCACTAGCTTACTCAATATTATTAACTCAACTTTGGGACCAACAAACCCACCTCCTGAGGATGATCTCTAAGAATGGCTAAGTCTTCTGACTTTTTCTGGATGAAAAATTATCTTATCTGAAGATATCTTTTGCTATGTGGTCAAATCTACTGAAGTTTTGGACAAACCTGCTGATATGGTGTTTGCTCTGATATGGTTTAAATTGCTCTGAAACAAGATTTGATATGCTCTACATTGATATCTGAAATACTTTGTACTAGCTCTGATACTTGAAGAAGTTGTTTTGCTCTGATCTTATGTTTAGAATGTATTTGTAGTGAAATGTTATCTTGAATTCATGCTCTGATAAGTTATCTTCAACTATCAACATGCCTGTAATGATTTTTATATGAATGATAGTTGAACCACCTTTGAATCAAGATACATTATTGCAAAAATCTCTCTATGCCTATCCTTGAAACCTATTTGCAACAAAAACAGTGAATACACTAACACATTGTCTTTTCAGGAATATTGACCTTAGTCATGTCTTCTGAAGATACATGTAATAGGTGTAGACAAGTCACTTTTCCTTAGAATGTGTAGGTTTTGGCATCATCAAAAATGGGGAAATTGTTGGGAATAAAATGATACATGTTTTGATTAAATACCAAAACCCCCTGAGACATGCCTAAGTCAAGATGATTGTGTTCAAAATGTGTTAGAACACATAGCATAAGGCTAGATGAAAAGCTGATATATTAGGCAGCTCTTAGATGATTAGATGCACAATGTGAGGGGGAACCTATGACTTCAAAGTGATCAAGATCAAGTCCCCTCAAGGCTCAAAATTTGGAACAAACTCTATGTGAAAAAGCTCTGATGCTAAAAGACCAAGTGTGCTGATCAGGAGAGTTGTCCAGAAGAAGATTGCAAAGCTCAAAAGGACAAGATCAATCAAATATGATGATCAGGAGAGTTGTCCAGAGTAGTCAACTCTATGTGAAAAAGCTCTGAAGCTAAAAGGCCAAGTATGCTAATCAGGAGAGTTGTCCAGAAGAGTTGTCTCAGCAAGATTGAATCAGAACAGATGCTTTAAAGGTTGAAGGTCAACTATGCTGAAGAAGCTAGAGACAACCATACCCTAAAGAACTTCATTGAGACATACTAAGATCAACTTGGAGTGAAAGAAAGGGAAAGAGCCAAGTCATCTGAAGAAGAGCAAGCCAACCTTGCTGAAAAGCAAAACTGCTGATAGTGATAAGGAGAGTTGTCCAGTTGATAAGGAATGTTGTCCTATCATTGGATCAACCTTCAGAAGCCATGTCCTAGTCCTAACAAGAAGTCAAACATTGGGAAAAGTGCTGCAGAAAGAAGACAAAGTCTTACAAGCCGTTTATTACCCAAATAAGGACATGTCACTATCAAGAATCTGTCTTCCAGTTTGAAGAACTCAAGGAAGACATTTATAGCAATTTGGGGCTGCCTCTCCAACGGGCAAATCTCCATTTTGTCTATAAATACAAGGAGTGTGAAGACCATTGAAGCACCTCAACCTTGACAAGAATATCCAACTATCCTACAAGTCAAAGTGCTTTCAAAGATATCAAAGACTATCTTAGTCTTCAAACACTTCTTCTAAGCTAATCCCAATTGTATATCCATACACAAGCTTAGAGAGATATCCTATCCTTATACCTTGATCTCCATTGTAAAGGATATCTCATTAGTTGGAACCTTACTTCAATCCTTACCCCTTTCAAGTGAGAAAGTGAGAAGGTTGTAGTAGTAGAAGTGGTAGGAGCTGACTGTTGAGAGAAGAACAGTTCAGTTCTGAGTTGAGAAGAGGGTACTAGGACTCTAGACATCCTAGGGATCAATTCACCAAGGAGTGGTGTTATTGATCAAGTGCACCTTGGCACTATAAAACAAGTTAATTCCAAGAGTGAAGGAATTATCCTGTTAAATCAGGGAAAGTGGATGTAGGAGCTTGAGTCTCTGAACCACTATAAACTCTTGTGTTGATTTACCTTACAAAGTACTTACATTCATTCAACACTGCACACAAAACTGATCTTTCAAAAGATACACTTTCAAAGACTGTGTAAAACTGATTTGGACAAGTTCCCTGAAACTAAACTGGCCTGCATTGGATTGACAAAGTGATTTCAGAAACTTAAGGAGTCTAAACTTAAAGGGCCAACCACTATTCCGCACATATAACTCCCCTAGATAGTTATTCAACTAAGTACTCAATAGTACTTAGTGGTTTGATTATCTTAGAAGAGTTAATCATCTTCAGCAGAGTTGTCCAAGACAACCTTGCTGAGCTCTGGTTTGATCAAAGTTGAAAAGAATTGCATACAAGTGTATTCCCCCCCATACACTTGTTATATACTCCTTTCAGGACCAACAGTGTGTAAACATTCTTTATCAATCAAAGAAGTACTAATCTGGTCCAGTGGATGTAGATCACATTGATCGAACCACTTAAATCCTTGTGTGATGTTTGTCTCGTTGCCTACTTTCAGAATTACTATCCTAAGAGCAGTTATTTCTTCTATATTCAAGTGTTCTAATTATAAGTTGGAGACGTCTAGCTGATCGGAATCATCTTGACAACAACAATAGTGACAACCTTTTTAACACGGAGAGTAGGGTTTTGAGAAGTTTAGAGCAATTGTAATTAATACAATATTAACTCAATACTAATTTTATAAATGTAAGATGGAGTTCTATTCAGTCCATTCAGTCCTCGAATAAATATGATTTGAGATGCTTTATTTTATTTTATATTTTAAAATAGTTTTCATGCACCATGTATATTTAAACTACATACATTCAACAAAAGAATGAAGAAACATTAATTAGAATAAGAAATTCTAACCAGCTATATAGCTATACAGAATTAATGGGGTGTACTTAAAGTTATTTTCTAACAAGAGATTCTAACCACTGTAAACCTCACCGTTTTTTTCACGTTTCGAGCTTTTCGAGTTTTGTAGTATAACACGCAAATAAAGGTTATATATTAAAAGAAAAAAAAAGATCTAGAGTCGTAAATTCACAAATAGTATAACAGGGGAGGGCATTGTAAATGTGAATGAACTTTTTTTTTTTTTAAAAACACTTATTTTGAGATTTGAAGTGCATCACAAACAACAACAATGAAAAAAAAAATGGAGTATTTTGAATTTTGAATTGAAAAATAATTACTATATTGATAACAGGTTATTTCGTATTTTTGTAAGTTTTAAAACCACAATAATAATTTACTTAAAAATGTATGTGTTCGATATAATATTATAACTATACAATCAAGTAGTATCACTTAAAACCTAAGAGAACATGGAGCTTTAAAACTATACTTCGTCGTGGTATTATATAAGTGGCACGGGAAAATTAAGCAAATAGTAATCAAGATAAAATAAAAAATAAACAAACAATTAAACTAAATTTTGATGTGAAAGGGCAAGTGAGAGATTTGTTTCAAATTCTTTAGGTGAGATCACTAATGAATTTATGAATTAGATGCAAGATTATGGGATATTTATTATTCCCTCCGTCCGCCTATAAGTTTCCAATTTTATCAGTTTGGTCTGTTCGACTATAAGCTTCACATACTCTTTTTGGTAAGTATTTTTTCTAACACTTCACTTTATATCTTACTTTTTCTCTCTATCTCTCTCCTTCTTCCAATCACATCACTTGTACTATATCTATTATTTAATCAATTTTCTTAATATTTGTGCCAAAAAGTAGCGGGAAACTTATAGGCGGACGGAGGGAGTACATAAGTGTGTAGACCAATTTCTTTTGAAATTTAGATGAACACGTGTACTAATTAATCCACTTAATTAGTAGTTTATTACCATAAGCTCTTAGGATAGTGAATACCATTCATTTATGAGATAAGCAATTATTCCCAGACGTAAGATAAATGCACTCCCCCAAATTACCTTTTATACCATTTTCTCTCCAAATTTACCATGATAAATGCACCCTCACACTAAAACCCTAATTTTTCATCTCTTCCCCATTTTTCTTCTTTTTCCCATTATTCTTCCTCCTCCTCCCACACTCGTCGTCCACCGCGCCCGCAGCCCCTCCTCCCTCGCCCAACATTGCGGCCGTCGTCCGTCCCCTCCTCCATCCTGTAAAAAAAAAAAACACACACACACACACAATTTTTGTAGCTTAGTGTGCAGCGGCGCCGCATCGTTAATTCCCTACCCCACCCGCACTACAGAACCAAGTCGTCGCCGTCCCTTTTCTCTCATCTCTTTCATCACCTTTTTTTTTTCTGCAACTACCCCCCCTAAAAAAAACTTGCCACCGCCACTGAGCCGAAGCCGCCCACCCGCCGTGTTGCGCGTTTTCGGTAAGGTTTCCTTCTTTCGACGAGAGTGTTTTTGTTCGATTCATTATTGTCGAAAATTTCAATTTTTTTTGGTCGACAAACCAGTATCGACAGTGGTGTTTTTGGTCAACAAATCAGTGTCGACGGGAGTGTTTTTGGACAATTCTGGTTTTTTTTTTAAAAAAAAATTCTATGTTTGGTGGTGGCTGTTGGAGATGGTGGCTGATGGCTACCGGAGGTGGGCGACGGTGGCGGTCGACGGTGTGCGGGGGGGCTGCTTCTTCTCCAATTAAAAGGACAGAATATGCATTTTACATGAATATTTAATTAATAAATGTGGAGGGGGAGTGCATATAACATTCCTGAAGGGGCATATAACCCACGGCCACACTTATATTCTTCTCTTTTCGATTTATTTCTTCGATTAACTATGATAAATATTTGAAGTGTATTTTGCTAAAAAAAATCTCATTTTTTTTACAAAATAAACATATTTCTAAATCAAGTGCAATTAGTCAATTTAATGTATATAATGCATCAAATCTTATAAAATTGAGCAAATTAAACATATGATTAATTTCAAGCGATTTTCACACTAATCACCGACACGTAACAATTTTTGGCACAAACACAACAACACGATATGGAAATGATACAGAAATTGGGGGTCAACACACACAACTCTTCTAACTCATGTGGTCGCACGCCAAATTGAATGTCAAGTTAATCGAATGAAATCATATGTTTCAATTTTGGTGTTCCATATCTTATTTTGGAGTATTTCACATATCATATAATATATATTTGCAAACCTATTTTGTGACACATGTCACAATCTCCTTAATCTATCTCAATCTCCTTTTCTTCAAATTACTCCATTTCAAATTTTCTCTATTCTCCTTCATTCACTCTCTTTTCCAACTTTAATTCTAGGAGTTATGTTCTAAATTTTAATGTATGCCTTTAATGATTAGGATTTACTTACATTTTAATTTATTTTCAATTTTACCTTTAATCTTCTAAGCTCCTCCCAACCCTCTTCCATTCTGTCGTCGTGGTAAGTGTGTCAATGGTGAGTCAATTTCTAATTTTAATTCGTACAATTTCTAGATCGCTATACTTTTTTTAGATTCTTCTTCCTTTTCTTCAGTCTTATAGAGATGTGTGAATTGTTATCCTTTCATCCTCTCGAATCCTCTCAACTCTCTCCCACCACTGCTTCACTCCGCCAAGAATTTTATTGTTTATTATTTAATATTTTCAGATTACTTATTTCGTGATGATTATGATTATTTCCATAATATCATCGGTGAGTATCTATTCTTTTGGCCTATAATTAATTTACACTTTTCTTAATACTCTGAATTTCTTTGTCATTTTCATCTTTCTTTCTATTTTTGTGAACCTTATGGTTTTTTAAGCGGTGAGACTCATTGTTGCGACAAATTGCAAGTTACATATTCTATCTTATGTAATGCTTTGTTTTTTCTATTTTGATGGAATAGTTCAAGTACATTTAGGTTGAAAACATAATTTAAACATTACTTTTCTACGAGTTTTATGTATGGGACGTAGGCATTTGATACAATGGTGGAAGACCAAAGAAGTAGGTTTAATAGTTTTGATCTATTAAGATTTATTTTTGTTTGAGTCTATTGTCACTTAAATATGAAGTAATTACCATTTACTTTTCCAGTTCTTGAGATGAAATTTGATCAACGAATTCTTTTTTTTTTTCATGTTTATGGAGAATAAAAAGAATGGTAGACATGTCGCAGTGTGATTCGTCTAACACAACTTCTCTCCTCTCAAAAATCTCCATTTCAAAATTCTTCAATTCTCATTCATTTTAACTTCATCTTCTAATCTCAACCTTTCATTCTTAAGTTTTAATCTCAACCCTTAATCCTTATTTTTTACTCCTATATAAACTTCAACCTATTTCTTTTCAACCACTCAATGTTTGTTTTATTCATTTACATAATTTATTAGAATTTCTTCACACTTTCCTCTTTTTTTTGTATATGTAGTTAGATTGATTTTTTTTTTCATTGTAGATGTGTAGTTTAGATATTAATTTTTATTTTTGTTTTATTCATTTACATAATATTTTAGAATTTCTTCACACTTTAGAGCACCATTTTTGTTTTATTCATTTACATAATATTTCATTTTTGTTTTATTCATGTACATAATGTTTTAACAATATATTGTATTCATTTTTGTATATGTAGTTATAATTTTTTTTTTTTTGACAAAGTGGGATAGTTCAAGTGGTTAGAGCACCACTACCTAGGCCTTAGGTCTGGGTTCGAGTCATGGGGAGGGGAAAAAAGGGATGGGTATTTAACTTTCCATCAAAAAAAAAAAAAAAAAAGATTGATTTTTTTTTTCATTGTAGATGTGTAGTTTAGATATTGATTTTTATTTTTGTTTGTCAAAGTTTTGAAGTTTTCATCAGATTCACCCGAAGATTTATGAAGGTTTTGAAGATTTCATCACTCGAAAATTTATGAAGGTTTTGAAGATTTCATCGAATTCACAAATATTTATGAAGTTTTGAAGATTTCATCGAATTCACAAAGATTTACGAAGATTTTCAAGATTTCCATCAAATTCACTAGAAGGAAAGGTCAAAGATATATGAAAGGTCTTCAAGATTTCATCAGGGAAGTTTTTTGAAGACATTGCAACAATTTCTCAAATTTATGAACATTTGTAACAATTTATCCATTCACACTAATTGTTTCAAGGTTACATTCAAGTTTAGTCATCAGATTCACCCGAAGATTGAGGAAGGTTTTGAAGTTAAAAATGGAGAGAGTATAAAACACACTCATGTAAAAATAAATACAATATATTGTTAAATTCTAATTATTCATAAATACATAATATACTAATTTTTTTTTTACGTTGCATACTATAAAGTAAAAAAAAAAGTGAATATTAAAAATTATTTATCACGATTCAAATGAAATATCAAATACTAATTAAAACAAAAGATTATTATATTTATTTGTGAATTAAAGTAAAAGGTTGGCGTATAATCACATGCCAAATTCTGCATATCAATCATATGTCAAATTGACCTAATATATAACAATATAACAAAAGTAACGTATCTCTAAAAAAAAAGTAACGTCTAATGTTTTGGAGAAATTTCATAATCTATTCAATTAGATTTAACATAATTGTAGACTATTAAATTCTGAATTTGACTTTAATTAGTTAACTATTTTTTAAAAGATTTAAAGCTTAAACAAAGCTCAAATTAACATAGAAAGTGTCATATATTAATACGGATGACTCATTAAATACATATATAATGCATTAATATTGTTTCCAATTTATAAGGTGAATATTAATTAACATAATTTATGGATATAAATACTGATTTGCAATATTATAGGTTTCTCCATTATTCAGAATTATACCTAACTTACTTCCGTAAATTTAAAAACTTATATTTAAAAGACAATCTAATCTAATAAAATATTATTCAGTAAATTTAGAAATTTTAAATAGATAATGAGTCAATAAAAGAAATTAGATATAATGTTATACAATTAGCATAAAAAAAATTAGATATAATTAATTTCAAATTATATGGTTCGAATTTAGGAGTAGTAATATTTGAATTATTTTTTATTTTACTTTCCTTTATATTAGTTTTGGGACATTATTGTAATTTTTTATAAATTTAAATTATACACACAATTACCGCACATGTATTAATTATGCCTTAAATCTATTAATTTCTGCATATCAATCATATATATGTCAAATTGACCTAATATATAACAAAAGTAACGTATCTCTAAAAAAAAAAGTAATGTCTAATTTTTTGGAACAATTTCATAACCTATACAATTAGATTTAACACAATTGTAGACTATTAGATTTGATAGATAAACCAGGTATGTGTAATGATAGCATTTATTGAATGGAGAATATCAACATCAATTATTTAATTTAGGTTGTAATTTATTATTTTTTGTAATTTTATTAATGTTTGTAATATTATCAGAGCTTTATTGATTTTCGGGGAGATTAGATTTGTATATATTGAAATCTCACTATTTCGTATGAGCTAATTAATTGCGTATCTTTAAGATTATAATTTCTAATATTAAATCGCGTTTACATAGGCAAATTTCGCTTGATTTAGAAAATTCGCTATAAATCATAGAACGAAAAATAGGAAAAATAAAATGGAATGTGAATTTACATCGATATATATTATCTTGAAAAAGAGATACTAGATAAAAGAGGGATACTTAAAATATATTTCTAATTAAAATGAAAAAAAAAGTAGAGATTACGTAGGTAGGTGTAGTATTGAAAGAAACGTAATAAAAATCTATAATATATATATTTATTTTATCTTTTCTGGTAGACTAATACAACCTACTAAAAAAATTATCTAATTAAGAATTTAAGATGGGCTAATTAACTGGAAACTGGAAATGATGGATTGGAGGGTGAGAAAATGGTAAATAATTTGAAATAAAATTTAGAGTTAAAAAAGCTACCAAAATTTATGCGAAGCAGTTGAAACGGGGAGTATATGATTTGCTAAAATTTCGTCACTTCATTCCTTAAAATTTTGTTAATTAAAGTTAACATTTTTTTTTTTACGAACCCAATTAATATTAAAATGTATTATAAATTTAATTTCTATATCTACCTTAATGCACACCATATCTTTTTTTTTTCCCTTTTATATTGTGTAATAGTCTTTTGGATTTTGTACCTAATTTAAACATAAATATTTAAGAATTCAATTTTATCTTTAAAGGCTAAATTGGTATGCAAAATCTACAAAAAAATCTATTACCTTAATTATTATTTATATACTTTGCTTAATAAAAGTCAAGCGATTCATCATATTAAACCAAATATGAATAAATACAGTTTAAGTGGCGTATATTAAAAAAAATTATTTGTTCACGACCTAATGAACCATTACTATTTAATTATTTAAGTATTATTATATTTTATTACCCATTACTATTTAATTATTTGAGTATTGTTATATTTTATTACTACATAATGTTAAAGCTGTATTTCACAACTTATAATACACTAAGTATAATTCAAAATTCGAACTCTCATGGTTTACTATTTTTTTATATATGCAATTTTTTTCTTAAAATATAATATAAGTATGTATATATACATGTAGTTAATGGTTAATTACAATAACTATAGATTCTGTTTAATTATAATGGTTTATACATTTATTGTATTATATTTACTATGCGCATTTCAATCAATTAGAAGAATTTAAATAAAGTTTAAAAAAAAATAAAAGACTCAATTTATCTATTAAATTTATTTTAAAGGTTGGTGCACCTTTTTTAAAAATCTATAAAGACCGTGGCTATAAAGAGTACTTTTTTTTTTTCTGATAAGTAATTGAATTGGGAGTTTTTTTTTTTTTAACGTTGGATCATAATTTGCACTATACTACTTATAATTGTATTTTTGAAAATTGGTTAAGAAGGATATTTGTAATTATTATAATCACTACTTTAATTATAATAAATATAAATAATTAAGATAAAAGCTTTAATGAAAACCTAAATAATAAAATTTTTAATAAAGAATTAAAACTCGATCTAAAGAAAGTTGAAAGTATTAACGAGACAATGTTGACGATGATACATGGTGATAGAAGAAAATATTTGAGTTTAGACATAGTTTGTCCAATTAATTTAGACAAGTCGAATGGGACATATATTTTCAATTAACTTTTTTAGTTCTCTTAAGTATTATATGGTCTACCAATCCATCGATTGGTTCTCAAAATATATGTCCCTATAAAGTATGTTTAGAAACATTGATATGAAGTTCGGTTTGTGCAATAGAATTAAACTTATTGTTACAAGACATGAAAATCACATCATTGAAGGATAATTTTTTTTTGAAAAGAATGTTGGTAGTAAATTTATATCCCGAAAATGACATTAAGTGTTTCGGGTGACACGACTCCCTCGAATGAGGCAATGAGACTATTTTCTATTTTATAGTCTTTTGCAATGACAATAAATAAAAGTCAAGGTCAATCCATTTTCATGGGAGGTGTCTGTATTTCGAAATCTTTGTTTACAAACGGACAATTGTATATTGCAGCCTCTAAAGTAAAGAACAAGAGTGGGTTCAAAATTATTTGTCTAAATTCAAATGAAAAAATATGTAAACGTACACCAAATGTTGTCTATAAGAAAGTTTTACGCAATTTGTAATTTTGCATATTAATTTATTTTATAAATAAAATTATAATTCTCTATTCAATTTTTAATTTTTCATATATACATGTTTCAAAAAATATTTTTTAATTAATAAATTAAAATTAAAATATATAATAAATTTATTTCAATCCCGCGTAAAATGCGGGTCTTACACTAGTGTATTATAATTAAGAGTATCAATTAAATTTGGAAGAGCAAAACTTAGACTTAATTTCTTTCAACATATTTTCCACGGATGCTATTAAATTTAGCATTATTTGCTTCATCGATATAATTAATTAGCTAGTAAGCATAATTGACTGTTGAAAATCAGAGAAAGTTAATTCCACTGCAGAAAATTGGTATACTAAAAATAAAAAATAAAAAAATAAATAGTACTTACATTACTTTTCAGTTTTCACACACACACAACTCGGTTATGAGTGAAAAGAGTTTGTTATTAAATAAACCAACGACATTATTTATGAAATTGACACATTGTTCATTGCTAGGGGAGGATAAAGGGCCAATTTTTTTTAAGGTATGCAGCATATTAAACCAGCCCTGAAAACTGCAACTTTTTTTTTTCATAAATTGTATAATGTCGGTAAAAATAATAGATGTAGTACCAGTGATATAATGGTGAAAGATAAAATAAGTACAATTAACTAAATTATCCTCCATTTTTTAAATCAGGATATCTGCAAATTGTGCTGGTGTGAATGAAACACGAGATGGGACCGGATATTTGCATATAATAGTTGTTAATGTAATCATTGCTGCTGTCAAGATGGATTCCGATCAGCTAGACGTCTCCAACTAATTAGAACACTTGAATATAGAAGAAATAACTGCTCTAGGATAGTAATTCAGAAAAGTAATCAACGAGACAAACAGCACACAAGGATTTAAGTGGTTCGATCAATGTGATCTACATCCACTGGACCAGACTAGTACTTCTTTGATTGATAAAGAATGTTTACACACTCATTCACTCGGAATTGGATATTTCCTCACTTCACTCGTGAACTCACACAACTCAAAGAATACAATAACGTACTAAATCTCTCATCCCAAAAAGGTGTCAACCTTTACAATGTACACAATCAAGAGTTTATAAAGACCAAAGGTAGTTGCTGCTGTTAGGAACTGTTTTGAGTAGTTATCAACCGTTTGCAACCGCTTGTAACAACCCATGTGCTCTGTTATTGCCCAATTGAAATGGTAGTTATGCCCTCAAGTTGTTGTAACTGTAAAACTGTTAGTTAAACTAACTAACTTCGAACCAGAAGACTTGCCCATAAAGATCAGATCACTACTTAGTGTTCTGATACCCAACTCTTCTGCTCTGATGATCAAAAGCTAACTCTGCTGATAGACTTCATACTGTGCTGATCTTAACTGCACTGACCAAGTACTGTGCTGACCCAAGTACTGTGCTGACCTGGTACTGTGCTGACCCAAGTACTGTGCTGATCTGGTACTGTGCTGATCTGGTACTGAGCTGATCTGGTACTGTGCTGATCTGGTACTGTGCTGATCTGGTACTGTGCTGATCTGGTACTGAGCTGATCTACTCTGCTGAAGTACTGATCTTAGTCCAATCTGCTGAAGTACTGATCTTAATCCAATCTGCTGAAGTACTGATCTTAGTCCAATCTGCTGAAGTACTGATCTTAGTCCAGTCTGCTGAAGTACTGATCTTAATCCAGTACTGTGCTGATCTTACTGTGCTGATCCCAACTGTGCTGAACTCTAAGCATCACCTTCTCATCTGATTGAAACCCTTCAACTCATCTGATAAGGCCTAAGTCATCTTATCTGATCCTATCAGCTCAGTAGTTTACTGTGCTGATTTTGAGATTATGAGATAACACTCACAATTCTCCACCTTTAGCTCATAATCGAACTAATCTCCACCAAAACAAAAAACACCAACACTATTCTCCTCAAAGAATAGCCTCCACTACTGATCTTCTGCCACAAGAACAGTAGCCTTCTCCTCAGAGGAATTAATGCAGTCCAATAAGTCTAAGACACAAGCCAAACTTCTCTTTTGGCAATGCCTTAGTGAACGCATCAGCAGGGTTCTCCTCTGTAGCAATCTTCACTACCTGGACTACCCCCTTCTCTACAATATCTCTTACAAAGTACAGTTTCACATCTATATGTTTAGTTCTCTCATGATACCCCTGATGCTTTGCAAGATGTATTGCACTTTGGTTATCACAGAAGACAGTCACACTTCTTTGTGATATACCAAACTCCTTCAAGATCCCCCTAAGCCACATGCTCTCCTTTACTGCTTCAGTCAAGGCTACATATTCTGATTCTGTAGTAGATAATGCAACTACGGACTGATGTATTGACCTCCATGATATAGCTGTACCAAATAAGGTGAATACATACCCTGTCAAGGACTTTCTTGTGTCTACATTGGCTGCATAGTCGGCATCAACATATCCCACAAGTGCTTCTCCCTCATCTGATATCTTCTGAAATTTCAGACCTTTCTCAGCTGTTCCTAGAACATATCTCATGACCCACTTAACTGTCTCCCAATGACTTGAACCTGGATCACTCATGTATCTGCTGATTACACTCATTGCATGAGTTAAATCTGGTCTACAACACACCATAGCATACATTAAACTCCCTACTGCACTGGCATAAGGAACCTTACTCATCTGAGTTCTTTCTTGGCTGTTCTTGGGACACATCTGATTGGATAGCTTCTGATGCTGGCCAATTGGTGTAGAAACTGACTTAGCTTGATTCATCCTGAATCTCTCTAACACCTTCCTCAGATAGGTAGGCTGACTAAGCTGAATTGCTCCCTCAACTCTACTGATCTCCATCCCAAGAATCACTTTAGCTTCACCAAGATCTTTCATCTCAAACTCCCTTTTGAGAATCTCCTTAACTTGATTGATACTGTTAATAGACTCCCCAGCTATTAACATATCATCTACATACAGCAGAAGATAGGTAACTGAACTCCCAACCCTCCTGAAGTAAACACAGCTGTCATACAAGCTTCTTGCAAAACCAGCTGAGCAGATGTACTCATCAAACCTTAAGTACCATTGTCTAGGGCTTTGTTTGAGGCCATAGAGTGATTTTCTGAGTAAGCACACTTTGTCTCCTCCATCTTCTATGTCCAACCCTTCTGGTATTTTCATGTAGATCTTCTCATCTAAAGTCCCATGAAGAAATGCTGTGGTCACATCCATCTGATGCAGCTCCAATTCATATTGAGCAACCATAGCCAACAAGATTCTGATGCTACAATGCTTTACAACAGGTGAGAAGATTTCATTAAAGTCAATACCTTCTTTCTGTGTAAATCCTTTAGCTACAAGTCTTGCCTTGTACCTAATCTTGCCACCTCTTTGAGCCTCCACCTTTTTCTTGTAGATCCACTTACACCCAACAAGTTTCTTGTTCTTAGGCCTCTCAACAATCTCCCAAGTCTGGTTCTTGTTCAGAGATAACAGTTCTTCCTCCATAGCAACTAACCACTTCTCTTTGTCATGGCAGTTTATGGCTTCTGTGTAAGTTTTAGGCTCCAAAGACTCCACCTCAAGAGCTGCACATAATGCAAATGATACTATGTCAGCTTGACCATACCTCTGAGGTGGGTGGACTTCTCTTCTGGTTCTGTCCCTAGTCAGCTGATAGTCATGAAGCTCAGTATCACTATGAGTAATCTCCTCCTCATCTGGATCAATCTGATCTTCAGTTAGTGTTCTGATGTCACCATGCTCCACCTCCACCTGTGTCTCATCTGGTTTGTTGTGTGCTGTACTGGAGCTTGCCTCCTCTTTCAATGGCATTCTATTCTCATCAAAAGTTACATCTCTGCTGATAATACACTTCTGCATTCCAGCTTCTAGGCACCACAATCTATACCCTTTCACACCTGAAGGATACCCTATGAACACACATTTCAAGGCTCGAGGCTCAAGCTTATCTTGCTTGACATGGGCATATGCTGAACAACCATACACCTTCAAATTACTGTACTCAGCTGCATGGCCAGACCATAACTCTTCTGGGGTTTTAAATTGCACAGCTGAGGAAGGGCTTTTGTTTATCAAGTAGGCTGCTGTTGACACTGCTTCTCCCCAAAATACTTTAGGCAATCCAGAGCTGCTCAACATGCACCTAACTCTCTCAAGCAAAGTCTGGTTCATTCTCTCAGCTACTCCATTCTGCTGAGGTGTGCCTGGTACTGTTCTGTGCCTCACTATACCCTTCTTCTTGCAGAAAACATTGAACTCTTCTGATATGAACTCCAGCCCATTATCAGTTCTCAAATGCTTTAGATTCTTTCCAGAAATGTTCTCCACCTCAGTGAGCCATTCCTTAAATTTTTCAAATGCTTCTGACTTGGATTTCAGGATAGTGATCCATACCTTTCTTGAGTAGTCATCTATGATAGACATGAAGTATCTCCCACCACTTCTGGTCTGATTCCTAGCTGGCCCCCATAAATCTGAATGGACATAGTCCAAAATTCCTTTGGTAGAGTGTGAACTCTTCCCAAACTTCAATCTCTTGGATTTCCCAAGAATGCAGTGCTCACACAAATCCAGCTTTGTGATCTTGTCACCACATAGCAATCCTTGCTTACTTAGCTCAAGTAGGCCCTTCTCTCCTACATGACCTAATCTTTTGTGCCACAACATTGAGTTGTCTTGCACCCTTGCCACATCTGATCTGCCAATAACTGTTCCCCCCTTAAGAAAGTAGAGATCATTTCTTCTCTCTCCTTTAAGAACAGTAAGCTTCCCCTTTGAAACTCTGAGCTCTCCATCTTCAGACTGGAATTTATAGCCCAATGAATCCAGCATACCAAGAGATATCAAATTTCTCTTGAGTTCAGGAACATACCTGACCCTCTTGAGAATCCTCACTACTCCATCATACATCTTCAAGTGTACTGTACCTTCACCTCTGACTTTGCAAGTGTGATCATTCCCTAACAACACAGAACCTCCATTCTGATGCTTAAAATCATGAAACCACTCTCTTCTTGGAGTCATGTGGAAAGAACACCCTGAATCTAAAATCCAATCTTGCTGCTCTTTAGTGGAAGTGATGGATAGGGACTGAGCTGACTCATAGCCTTTCTGCTCCTTATCATCTTGGGTTTGATTTGCTTGATTCTTATCAACAGGGTTCTTAGGACCAGATTTTCTCATAAGCTGTTTGTACTTGTAACAAGTACTCTTAAAGTGCCCAGGTTTGTTGCAGTGGTGGCACACTACTTCCCCTTGATTTGACACTGCTGATTTTCCCTTATCAGCTCCTTTGGGTTGACTAGACCCTTTCTTGGAGACAGACTTCTTCTGACCTCCCTTGATTGCCAATCCTTCCCCACTGCTACTTTTATCTCCTTGAGATGTTTTGTTATGTAACAGCTTGGACTTGACAGCCAAGATCACATCCTCCAATGTGATTGCTTCCTTTCTACCATATAAGATGGTGTCCTTTAGGATTTCAAAGGACTTAGGCAGAGCACTCAATAAGATCAGAGCCTTATCCTCTTCCTCTAACTTGACATCCAAATTCTCCAGATCATCAAGAATCTTATTGAACTCATCTAGCTGCTCCGTAATGGGTTTGTCATCTCCCATTCTAAAGGCATACAGCTTCTGCTTCGAATAGAGTCGGTTAGCAAGAGTTTTCACCATATATAGCTTCTCAAGCTTATCCCAAACCTCCTTCGCTGACTTCTCTTTAGCAACCTCCCTCAAGACCTTATCTCCAAGGCAGAGTAGGATCGTGCTTCGAGCTTTCCTGAGCAACTTGCTCCTTTCAGCCGCAGCTGTTGCAGATTCTTCTGCAATCTCTTCGGATTCTTCGAGAGCCTCGAATAATCCTTGCTGTTCAAGGAGGGCCTGCATCTTGACCTTCCACAGCCCAAAATCTCCAGTGCCTGTAAACTTCTCTATGTTGTACTTGGTAGAATTCTCCATCTTTAGATCTGCAGCTACTTCGGTTTCCCACAGACGGCGCCAATTGTCAAGATGGATTCCGATCAGCTAGACGTCTCCAACTAATTAGAACACTTGAATATAGAAGAAATAACTGCTCTAGGATAGTAATTCAGAAAAGTAATCAACGAGACAAACAGCACACAAGGATTTAAGTGGTTCGATCAATGTGATCTACATCCACTGGACCAGACTAGTACTTCTTTGATTGATAAAGAATGTTTACACACTCATTCACTCGGAATTGGATATTTCCTCACTTCACTCGTGAACTCACACAACTCAAAGAATACAATAACGTACTAAATCTCTCATCCCAAAAAGGTGTCAACCTTTACAATGTACACAATCAAGAGTTTATAAAGACCAAAGGTAGTTGCTGCTGTTAGGAACTGTTTTGAGTAGTTATCAACCGTTTGCAACCGCTTGTAACAACCCATGTGCTCTGTTATTGCCCAACTGAAATGGTAGTTATGCCCTCAAGTTGTTGTAACTGTAAAACTGTTAGTTAAACTAACTAACTTCGAACCAGAAGACTTGCCCATAAAGATCAGATCACTACTTAGTGTTCTGATACCCAACTCTTCTGCTCTGATGATCAAAAGCTAACTCTGCTGATAGACTTCATACTGTGCTGATCTTAACTGCACTGACCAAGTACTGTGCTGACCCAAGTACTGTGCTGACCTGGTACTGTGCTGACCCAAGTACTGTGCTGATCTGGTACTGTGCTGATCTGGTACTGAGCTGATCTGGTACTGTGCTGATCTGGTACTGTGCTGATCTGGTACTGTGCTGATCTGGTACTGAGCTGATCTACTCTGCTGAAGTACTGATCTTAGTCCAATCTGCTGAAGTACTGATCTTAATCCAATCTGCTGAAGTACTGATCTTAGTCCAATCTGCTGAAGTACTGATCTTAGTCCAGTCTGCTGAAGTACTGATCTTAATCCAGTACTGTGCTGATCTTACTGTGCTGATCCCAACTGTGCTGAACTCTAAGCATCACCTTCTCATCTGATTGAAACCCTTCAACTCATCTGATAAGGCCTAAGTCATCTTATCTGATCCTATCAGCTCAGTAGTTTACTGTGCTGATTTTGAGATTATGAGATAACACTCACAGCTGCAAATGTTGACGACGTACAAGAACTGTCGGAGGTATTCATCGACTGTCGTTCGGTTCGAGAGTAAACCGGCGATATGTCCGATTGTCACTTGATGATTTTGCAATTGTTCATTCATGCTGAAGCGGTCACCCTAAAAAAAAATGTAGTACAAAACAAGTTTGATATATAATTAATTAATTTTGCATATTTTCTAAATTCTAGCTAGAGTATACTAATTGAATAATTATAACTGGACACATCAGCGGTTCCCGATGTATAATTTAAACCTCTGAGAATATCAGATCCTGTTATATTCACAAACGGTGAGATTAGATTTCGAAACCCTAAGAATTGAACTGCAACAGTCATGAAATTAATTAATTGTTAATTTTTTTTCGATAGTTATTGATTGAGTTAAGAAATATCGATAGATATATCGAGAAAGTCGGCAATGTTTTTGCCATTGGAGAACCTGCCAGTAGGAACACGTGTGAGTAACACATTGTTATTACCATTATCAAATTGTGAAAAGAATTATGAATATACATTTTGTAATAATAGTCGCCATTTTTTGAAAAACGCTTAATATGGAAATTTGTGTTATGTAAAACACGACTTATATATATAGTTTGCATGATCTAATACATTGGAGTATTACAAACGGGCTTCCTAATTCCTAACCACGACTTTGTTCCACTTAAATTTATTAAAAACGGGCATCCTAATTCCTAACCACTCCCTCCGTTTCATAAAGTTTTTCCCACATTTCATCTTAAATTTTATTTTAAAAAGTTTGTGCTTTTTTTAATTTTACCAATAATCTTCCTAAATTACTCCTATTTTTTTAGAAATGTATTAATGACATTTTTTTGGAAAGGTCAAAGAAATGGTAAAAAAAAGAAAAAGAGAAGAAAATGGGAAAAAATTAATGAGGGTTAAACGTGTCAAAAAATATGTTTCTTAATTCTATACTCTCTCCGATCCAAAAAGTTTGTCGCATTTGGACTTTAAATTTGTTTCAAAAAGTTTGTCGCTTTTCCTAATTTTACCAATGATCTCCCTAAATTGCCCCTATTCTTTTGGAAATATATTAATTACGATTTTTTTTGGAAAGGTCAAAGAAATTGTGGAAGAGGAAGGTGGAAAAATAAAAGGAAAAAGAGAAGAAAGGGGGAGAAAATAATGAGGGGTAAATTTGTCAAAAAAATATGTTTCTTAATTCTATACAAAATGAGAAATGCGACAAACTTTATGAAACGGAGGGAGTACAAAATAAGAAATGTGATTGTCTGAAGGCTCTGTTACCAGTTACCATAAAAGAATTTCGTCTTATCTTTAAATCCAAAAGAGGTGGAAAATTAATTCCTGTATATTAATTCAGTTAATATAATATGGTAAGTTTGGAGTTTTATTCAATCAATTAAAAAGAAAAAGAAAAAGAGCATCCTCATTCAGCCATTCTCTTCCAATAAATATGATTTTGAGATTCTTTTATTTTATTTTGTATTTTAAAATAGTTAGCATGCACCATGTGTATGTAGTTAAACTACATAGTAGTATGTATTTAAATTCAATAAAAGAATGAAAAACCTTTAAATTAGAATAAGAAATTCTAACCAACTATATATAACTTTAATACATATATTTTACTGTCTCCATTTTACCTACGTGTCTTCCTTTTATTTTTCTATTTTGAAATCATGAATTTTAGTGGATCGGTTAATTTTGACAGATTTTTTTTTTTACAATATTTTAAAAATATTTTATTTAGTTTTCTTCTGCTTTCATTTACTCCACACTTTCCTTTCAGCCTCTATTGCAAATTTTCGTCTTTATCTTCATTGTACATTCTTGCAACCTTCTCTACAAAAACTCTATCATCCTCAATTTTTCACTCTATGCTCACGTCATTTTCTAAATTAAGGGGGGTGTATTGTGGATTCTGTAGGATTTTTTTGGACTTTCAAAGTTTGGGGTATTCAATTCGAATTTTAAAAAGTCTTTAAAAATTCTGAGTTATTTAATACGGATTTTAAAATGTCTTTAAAAATATTTAGGTATTCAACCGTCTATGGATTTTTAATACTCTATGGATTTTGTTGGATCCTCCTCCAAAAATATAAGAGTTTATTGACATTATAGACCAAGATCCTAGCCCATCTTTTAATTCAAGACAAAAATTATTGATATTACAAATTAAGACAAATCCATATTTTACATTCCTAATATGCCCTCAAATCAATATATTAAAAGAATCAACAATTAAATTCAATAATATACTCTCATATTATGAGAATCCGTTTCAATCTCTATCACATCATTTCTCATTTTAGAACTCATCTCCCTTCAGATTCAAAACCCTACACCTCACGGCGGCGCAACCGGTCCCGACACCACAATGTTACAGCCTAGCCATCGCTGCAATAGCCCCGCCTCACCGGCTCCTTAAACGCTCCCCGCAATCCAGAATCGGGTTTGTATACAATCGAATCAAAAGAGCATCCATCACATCTGTTAAAGATCCACCGCCGCGGTCTTTATTTGTTGTCAACAACTCGACCACGACGGCGTCGATCTGTCCAAGGTTCGGCCAGATCCGTCACGATACGCCATTGTTTTACCAACAAGCTATGTAATTCTGTCCAAGGTTCAGCCAAATCCACTCGAATACGACGTCGTCGATCTGTTCAAGATATGTAATTCTGTGTTTTAAAATTTAAGTGGGATGTTTTGAAGTGATCAATCATGGGATTTCTCCAGATTTAATGAAGCTGGTTCTGTTTCTTGCCGATGGAATTTATGAGATTGCACCGGAGAAGAAGAAAACGGTGGCAAGGTCGCCGGAGCGGCCGTACGGGTTCGAGGAGATCATCCACGGTGAGGAGGAGATTAAAGATCAAGGTGAAGATTTTTTGTGGTGTGAAGATTAAAGATCAGGTGAAGATTCATGGATTCTTTCCATTTTTCTATTTATTGCTTAGTTGAGAAGCTTCTTTGATGAAAATTCCGTTGTGATTGTGGTGCCTTTTCTGGGATTTGAAAATTTAATTAGGTTCAAGGTTTTGGATTGTTATACATATCCATTGCGTTGGAAAAACAAGCTCATAAATAGTGGGAGCATTGAGAATGTCCCTATTGAATCTTCATTGTATTTAATCTGCTATGGAATTGATTGTAAATTTGTTAAGAAATGCTCTTTGTGTGGTCAATTTCTAGTGGGAATGTCCCTCTTGATTTGGGAGTATGTATGTTGTTTTGTAGTGGAGTCAGAATGGGTATGAAAGTATGATCTGCTTCACATATACCACAAATGCTTATACAATCACTGATCACTGATGGGATATTTGAATGTGTGTCATTTTTTGGCATTTTAACACCAGTTTGGTGAATTCCATCTGTTTGTGTTCCTAACAACTAGAAATTATTGTTTTTACACTAGAAGGCCTGGAAAAGTCGAGTAGGAGATGAGTTATATCACTTGAGTGGACTTAAAATCAAGGTATTATGAAATGTTTGTAAGTTGTTCAAGAGCAGTAGCTTGCCAAATGTAGACGGATTCAGTAGTTTTATTCCAATTCTAGATCATCTGCTTTTTTTTTTTGTTTATTCAAATATAAGTGGTTGTGTTATTAATGTTTATGAATGATGGAATATGCAGTTGGAATACGTTGAGGAGAGAAGAATCAAGGACCTCGTAAAGAAGCTTCCTGAGTTTATTAGCTATCCAATTTACCTCTGGGCTGAGAAAACAACCGAAAAGGAGATTAGCGGAACCAAAGAAGGGAGATGAGGGAATACAAATGGAGGTCGACTTAGGAGTGAAAAGAAGAAATAACCGTGTGTGATTTGGCTAGTAGATTGAGGAATGGGTTTGAATATTTGATTGATCAATTGTTGTTGGAGTCTTTATTTTATGCATATTGTTTTAAATGTAATTATATATACAACATATATAATTATATGTACGCATATATTATATATGCATTTAATGTATGCACTACTTTATGCATATATCAAAATATATGCGCTTAATATATTCTTTTCAAATAGTGTTAAATATAGTCATAATATCTTTGACATATTCACATTTTCAAATATAATAAATTAAATATATTTATAAAAGTGCTATGCAACATATTTTTGCATATGCAACAATTTTTTATATATGCAACATTTTTTTGCATGTCAATGAGAATATGCAACATATTTATGGGAATCGAATTGGGAGATTAATAATTTTTTTTTTTATTTTGGAAAGTTATAAACGAACAGAATTTTAGAAATATTTTTACCGATTTTGTTTTTAATAGTTGACTTTATAATACTAATTTTGCTGAAATTAATTTTTTAAGATTCAAAATCCATTTTTATTTTGAAGTCGATAGATTAGGAATGTTTCGAGGAATTCATATGCACCGATATTCTTGAAGTTGGTAGATTAGGAATGATAGTTTTAAATTTGAAAACTTAATTAACTCGCACAAATTTCGAGGATAACTGCATAATTTGAAATTTAAAATTAATTATAACATAAGGGTATAATTGTACATTTAAGTTGGATTTTGGCTTGATATGTAATAGCAAATAAATTTTCCTTGATTTACAAAAACTTAGGGTGAAATGGTCTATAGTGTAATTCTCCCAAAATATAAATAAATTACACTATCCAAAATCTCTTCTAAAAACAAGAGATTTCAACGGATTCTCTCAGAGAACTCTGAAAACGAAAGATCAGAAGTAGGAATGGCAATATTGACCCGACCCGCGGATACCCACCCCACACGCGAGCTTTGAGTCAGGTCAGATTCGCCCCGTATTAAGTATGGGTCGGGTTTGAGTCTTATGACCGACCCGCGGGTATCTGACCCTGCCCGAATTAATATATAAACTATATATATATATATATATATTATTGGTAAAATACATTTTTTATATAATATTAATTTTAAAAAAATCACTTCACACTTAAAAAAAAAAAGAGTTTATGAAAATCTATATAAATCAATAAAAAAATATATATTTCACAATCCTGTCAAGTTTATGAAAATCCATATAAATTAATAAAAAAAGTCAGTCAAACTTGAACTCTATGGATTTTATAAATGCACGTACTTTTTAAACTCCAACAAAATCCAATAAAATCTCAATTGAATACACCCTCTTAAGTTTTTGTTTCAATGAGGGCTAGAGAGAGAGAGAGAGAGAGAGAGAGAGAGAGAGAGAGAGAGAGAGAGAGAGGGAGAGAGAGAGAGAGAGAGAGAGGGAGAGAGAGAGAGAGAGAGCAGGAGAGGCCAGGAGTTTTACTCCGTCGGAGGACACCGTTTCCACGGGAATCGCCGTAACCAACTACCACCCAAACCCCACCCTCACCTTACCCCTAAACCTTGCCATTCCCATTACCAACCCAAAACCCTACCCTCCACACCCCAACCTTGCTCTAGGCCATCCTTTAAACATCCAACCCTGTCCCCGCCCAAAACCCACCTCAACCAGCCACTTGTTGATGAGTACCACCGTTCCATTCCTTGGAGAATGTCGAAGAGTACCCAGGATGTTAGGAAAGATCGAAAAGTTTTTGTATCCAATTTTTCGGAGGATTGGAAGGAGTTTGATCTTTTTGAATGGCTTCGAAAATACGGAAAGATCTTGGATGTTTTCATACCCTATCGCAGAACCAGAGTAGGACGAAGATTCGCCTTTGTAAGCTTTATAGCCAGTGTGGACATCAGTTATGTGGCAGGAGAGATTGATAAGCTGTGGATTGGATCTAGAAAAATCAAAGCGGATGTAGCATTTCAGTCATTATCCTCAGAGCCTAGGTCGAACAAAGCGCATGCGCCTAGAAGCTACATCGTGAGCGGCGGATTCAGGGACTGTAGGAGTTTTGCGGATACTGTCATTCACGGAAACAACCCTAGCCAATGAATCGTAACCAGTGAGGATAATCTAGAGGAGATAAAAGTGATGGGTGTTTCCACTGAGAAAGATCTTATGTGGGCAAGATCTTGTGTAGTGGGAGAGGTTGCGGAAGAGGACTATTTTAAGATCATAGAAAAAGATTCATTTATGGAGGCTATGAAAACTACAAGATCTTCCCCTTAGGAGGCAGAAGGGTTTTGCTCGCTCCGATCCCATCTAAAGAAGGAGGTAATATCCTCGAGGAAGAGGATAGTTGGCTGAGAAAGAGATTCGTCAGTATTCGAAGATGGGAATCAAGTGACGTGGTGAGCATAAGGCACGTCTGGCTTCAGGTTTTCAGAGTCCCTCTTCACGCATGGAACGAAGAAACTTTCAGGGCGATAGGCGCCATCTTCGGAAGGGTATGCGAGATAGATACGATTACGAGTTCGAAAGTTGACATCTCCAAAGGAAAGATCAAAATCGCAACCAACTTTTTGATTCCGATAAATAAAATTGTCAAGGTCAAGGTAGACGATTCAGTTTTCGATGTGCATGTATTTGAATCTTTTCTTAGTCCTGTAGTGAATAGTTCAATTCGTAGGGCGGCGCATGACTTATCGAATTCTGAGGTAGAGTCATCTCTTGCCAATCAATCTTCTGAGATAGTCAGTTCTGATTCCGAGTCGGACTACGTCGGGCCGGAGGAAGGCGAAGATGAAACCCCTATTCCGGAGGTGGATCCGATAAGTCCAGAAAGGAGACAAGCCTGCGAAAGGATCAGTCGGAACGAGGAGTTCCAAGACATTTTGGGAACATCCTCCTCAATTACACCACAAGGCGGCCTTAATGATTACGAAGGTATCCACGCGAGCGCCGTCTCTTCGCATCCAGTGGGCGACACACCAATAAATGAAGTCACGATGGGCCCCACGAGTGCAAACAAGGATTTTGGCAAGACGAAATTAGTGGAGGAAGAAACAAAGTCGGTGAGGAAGGTGGGCCCCATCGATAAATCTACGATCTAGATTTTAAATGAGGGAAGTGGAGACAAAGAGGCCCATCCCCAAGATTTAGCTCAGCCCGCATGGCCCTCTCAGGATTCTTTGGGTTCGGACCCATTCAACGTGGGCCCACTTATTACTAAAGCAGATTTGAAGGGTGCTCATGGTCGAAAAATAAAAGGAAAAAAAGCCCAGGCCCAAAGATACGAAGAACGCAAAAAGAGTTGGGGTATCTTCATTAATGATATGAATATTGAAGAAAAGAGCCCACCCCCTTCGAATCAGGAAAAAGAAAACAAGGAACTCTCTTCCCCCAAGCTCAAGAAGAAAACTAGCAGGGTAAGGTTCGACCAAGGGCAAAAGTGATTCACGTGTTATGCAACACTAAATAAACAACCGCAAGTATACGGCGTCTATTGTAGCGTGATAAGCACGAGGTCGATCCCACAAGGAGGCTAAGCATAAAAGTGGTAGTTTGCTAGTCGAGTTCTAAGTAGACGTGACCGATAATTTGAATATGATGATTCACTCTAAAATTACCTACCAAGTGTCACAAATAAGTAATAAAGAGCAAAGACGAAATCGATCAAATATCATGCAAATCAATAAAACGAAAGTGAAACGGATGTAAATCAAAGAAAGAAAGTGGGTTCCAAGGCAATTGTAGTATTTAGACGTCCGTTTATGAGAGTTATCTCGTTTAAATGGCCATTAAGGTTATCTCATATAGGGTGATCACATAAGAAGAATTAATTAATCTCTCGATCTAATTAACCAAAGGCGCAATGCAACATAGGCTCGTATCTCTACCTCACAAACGTTACACCACCTAAAATAGCTCCTAAGATCATTCAAATCCCTCTCCGATAATTAATCCTCTCTCGAGCTCATAATAATACCGGGTTGCATGCTTGCATACGATTAAATGGAATAAATCTCTCGATCTTACCCCAATTAACAATGGATCAAGCAAATCATCATGGCCACTAACAACATTCTTTACAATGGATAATTAAACATGCAAATAAGAGATAAACACCAATTAAAGCAAGAAATTACTCATAAACATCAATCCAAATCTCTACAATGCCTTAGAACCACAAAGTTGTTTAGCTACTCAAATACATATCCAAACTACAAATTCCAAATGAAATAACTAAATAAAAAGGAAAAGAAAGAGAAAGCTTAGTCTAGATTGTGGTAGGGGATGGAATTCCCAAGCTAATGCCTCCTTCCTTGCATGAATTGGTGGAGAGATGAAGAAGATATGGCCAAAAACCTCTAACTATGTGTAAATGTGTGAAGAACTCTTGAGAAAGGGGTAAGATGGTGTGAAATTTAAGAAGTGGGGTATTTATAGTGTTGGGATAGGGTTTAGGTGTGATATTTGCAAGTAAGTCCTTCTAAAATACAGAAAATACGCGTTTGGCACCGAGAATGAGGTGGCTCGGCCGGGTAAGGAAGCGGCCCGGCCGGGCGAAGGTCTTGATCGAACTACTCAAAAACAGAGGGTGGTCGGCCCGGCCGGGCGAGTGGTGCCGCCCGGCCGGGCGAAAACTTCGTAAACGGGGATGTATTTTAGACTGCTCGGCCGCCCGGTCGGGCGAGTGATGCCGCCTGGCCGGGCCATAACTTCGACATTGCGCCCAGAAATAACACTCGATCGCCCGGCCGGGCGAGTGATGCCGCCCGGGCCAAAACTTCGTATTTGGCTCGAATTTACTTGCTCGGCCGCCCGGCCGGGCGAGTGATGCCGCTCGGCCGGGCCAAACTTTCGACTTTGGCCCCGTCTCTCGTTTTCGTCCTCCAACTTCGTTCCTCCGTTTCTTGAGCTTCCGACCTCCGATTAACTCGATTCTTTTGCCTATTCCACTCCATTTTTCGAGCCGGATCCAATGGTGCGCTCCTATTTCGGTCCGATCACTTGTGGTGTGTGTTTTGCTCTAAATTCCATCGTTTTACCTACAAAACCGACAAAACACAACCTTTCTCTCATTTTGGCTCAAACAATCATATCTAATGCAAAAATCAATGAAATCCACATCAAAATATGCTTCACACGTGCTTATAAAATGTGTAAATTCCACCCGAATCAAACCCCCCCAAACTTAAAATGTTGTTTGTCCTCAAACAACTAAGCACTTAAAGCAATGAGGGTAGAATGATCACAATGGAATATTCAATGCAAATCACACATGCAAAGTAAGATGTAATGATATCTCTTTCTCAAAGTGCATTTCTCAATGAAGGTCATAGGCTCACTATTGCAATCCACATTCATAAATCAAAGAATGCACAAGTACACAACACATTGTGATGGGAAACATCATCCAAATGCGCAAGTCCTCTATTCACATGATGGGGTGTTTCTCTCAAACACACAAACAAATTAAGGATATTAATGCACTCATCAACCAAGTCATGTTATGCAATCACCATATGCTTGCCCAACTTCTACTTTCTACACACACTCAAATGCTCAACAATGTGATCAATAGGACTTAATCAAGGATGTAACATTGGCTCTTTGGACAAGGTAGGATGAATTTGGGAATTGTGACTCTTCTAGTGGAGGACAAAGCTTGTTGTTTTACAATTTGTGCTTTCACTTTCAAACTTTACAAACTCCATCCTTACTTTTCATTTTCTTTTCTTTTTCAAGCATTCATCACCTCATCTTTTGAACCATTTTTCTTTTCAAGCTTTTGGGGCTCTTTGTCCCTCTTTTCTTTTTCCTTGATTTTCTTTTCATCTTTCTCTTTTTCTTTCAACTTCTCCAATTTCTCCTTCCATCAAAGATATTCATTTAAGCACATGGTTTCCACTTTATCTTTTATCCCCCACTAGATATAGGAATCAAAAGGCTAAAAAAGACTAAGTGGTTAACATTGTAGTTTGCCAAGAAAATGAGGAATTAAGCTCAAGGGGCTAACTACGGAAAATTACTTCGGTTTTTGGGAAATTTTGGCTAAGTGACTCTTTTTAGAACAAGATGGCCTATATCACATCACATCATTTCACACAATCATGTTTTCAGACAAAAACTTAATTAGGCAAGTTCTAGGATCACTAGCAATAACCTAGTCCACTCTCAAATGAACTAAACCGGATTACACGCTCGATTTAAGGCTCAATTCTCACCGATTTATTCAATAGGACTCTCACATTCATCAAATGTCCCCAAACAACAACACATCATGCATCCATGCTATCAAAGATCACAAATATGAACACAATCATGATATTATATCCAACATCAATCATGCTAACATTCAAAGCAAATAAACATCACCACAACTACTCAACAATGGATTCCAATGATTATTCATGCTCACATTTCACCAAATGTCCACTACCCAACATATGATCAAAATCACTTAAACAATCTAAGCATGTGAAAGCCAAGTGTGCGCCGGTGCAAAATGTGACACAAGTAGAATGACGAACCGGTGCAAGGATAACAACTAGTAGAAAAATAAAAGAAAAATAACTCCCCCAAACTTAGAATTTTACTATGTAAAAATTCTAAGTTTGGGGCTACAAGTTTTTACCTCCCTCCTTGCACATCCAATGCTTCTTCAAAGATTACCATTGCACCACTTGCTCTCTTTTTCCAAAGTTGGCTTTGCTTCTTCTTCATTCTCCATGACAAGGTATCCATGATTCTCCTCATCCATACCTACAAAGAAACTAAGCTATCAACACTAATAAAGCAATAAAAACACAAAGCAATAAAATCTTGGGTTGCCTCCCAAGAAGCGCTATTTTTAACGTCCTATGCCGGACGGTTCTCTCTATTTTTAAGCCTCATCCAAATGGAGTGAATCCACCCTTTGAAGTTGCTCATTTCCAAAATAGTGCTTCACTCTTTGACCATTCACCACAAAGGTTGTTCCATCTTTATCAACAAGCTCCACATTTCCCATGGGCGTCACATTCTTAATCACAAAGGGCCCCGACCACTTTGACTTCAACTTGCCCGGAAATAGCCTCAATCTTGAGTTGAACAATAGAACTTGTTCTCCCACTTGGAACTCCCTCTTTTCAATCATCTTGTCATGAAACCTCTTATCTCTTTCTTTGTGAATCTTTGAATTCTCAAAGGCTCCATTTGTAAACTCATCAAGCTCATTAAGCATCATTTTCCTTCTTTCTCCGGATGCCTTAAGATCAAGATTCAAATCATTGATGGCCCAACGAGTTCTTAACTCCACTTCCACGGGTAAATGACAAGACTTACCATACACAAGTTGATGTGGAGATGTGCCCAAAGGTGTCTTGTAGGCGGTTCGATATGCCCAAAGAGCATCATCCAACTTGATGGCCCAATCCTTTCTCTTTAACCCAACGGTCTTCTCCAAAATTTGTTTCACCTCTCGATTAGCAAGCTCCGTTTGTCCATTAGCTTGAGGGTGATATGGTGTGGTCACCCTATGCTTTACTCCATACTTTGTCAAAAGTTGGTCAAGCCATCGGTTGCAAAAGTGTGAACCACCATCACTCACTAACGCTCTTGGAGTACCAAAACGAGTAAAAATATTCTTCCTCAAAAAGTTGAGGACCACCTTGGCATCATTTGTAGTGGTTGGAATGGCTTCAATCCACCTAGAGACATAATCAAATGCCAAAAGGATGTAAGAAAATCCATGAGAGATGGGGAATGGCCCTATAAAATCAATCCCCCATACATCAAAAAGCTCCACCTCAATCACATTCTTCATAGGCATCTCATGCCTCTTTGAAATGTTTCCCATCCTTTGGCACTTGTCACACTTCTTCACAAAAGCTTCACAATCCCTAAAAATGGATGGCCAATAGAAACCACTTTGAAGAACCTTGTGAGCCGTCTTATTTGCTCCAAAATGACCTCCATAAGGAGATGAATGGCACTCTTCAATTACTTTCTCCCACTCATCTTCCCCCAAGCACCTTCTCATGATCATATCCGAACACCATCTATAAAGAAATGGATCCTCCCAAACATAGAACTTTACATCATGGTAAAACTTCTTCTTTTGATGGAATGAGAGGTTTGGTGGTGGTGTTCCGGTGGCTATGTAGTTCACAAAGTCGGCGAACCATGGACATGTTTCTTTGATGGCAAGGATTTGCTCATCGGGAAACCACTCTTTGATAGGGACTTGGACGTCCTTTTCCTCCACATTCTCAAGTCTTGAAAGATGATCCGCCACCACATTTTCACATCCTTTTCTATCCCTTATTTCCACGTCAAATTCTTGCAAGAGGAGCACCCATCTTATCAACCTTGGTTTGGCTTCTTTCTTCTCAATCAAATACTTGAGAGCCGTGTGATCCGTGTACACTATGGTCTTAGCTCCCACCAAGTATGCTCTAAACTTGTCAAAACTATAAATCACGGCTAGCATCTCCTTCTCCGTTGTGGTGTAATTCTTTTGAGCCGGATTCAAAGTTTTGCTTGCATAGTAAATCACACGAAAGAGCTTGTCTCTCTTTTGGCCCAAAGCTACTCCAATAGCATAGTCACTAGCATCACACATGATCTCAAATGGTTGACTCCAATCGGGTATCACCAACACGAGAGCTTTGATCAAGGCCTCTTTCAAGATTTCAAATGACTTTATACACTCTTCATTAAAGATGAAGGTGGCACCCTTCTCCAACAATGCACACATGGGCTTGGCTATCTTTGAAAAATCCTTGATAAATCTTCTATAAAACCCGGCATGTCCAAGAAAACTCCTAACCGCCTTCTCATTGGTTTGTGGAGGTAGCTTCTCAATTGCCACAATCTTTGCTCTATCAACCTCAAGCCCTTTAGCCGAAATCTTGTGCCCAAGCACAATCCCTTCCTTCACCATGAAGTGGCATTTCTCCCAATTAAGCACCAAGTTGGTATTTATGCATCTTTGTAAAACACAAGAGAGGTTACGTAGACATGTATCAAAGCAATGACCAAATACGGAAAAATCATCCATGAATACCTCCATTATGTTTTCAATCATACCATGAAAAATAGCCATCATGCATCGTTGGAAGGTGGCGGGGGCATTACACAACCCAAATGGCATTCTCCTAAAAGCAAAAGTACCATAAGGGCAAGTAAAAGTTGATTTCTCTTGGTCCTTAGGATCAATCAAAATTTGATTGTATCCCGAGTAACCATCAAGAAAGCAATAATACTCGTATCCCGCCATCCTATCCAACATTTGATCAATAAAAGGCAAAGGGAAGTGATCTTTCCTAGTGGCACTATTCAACACACGATAATCAATGCACACTCTCCACCCCACAATGGTCCTAGTAGGAATGTCCTCTAAGGCTTCGGTTTTAACAATGGTCATACCCCCCTTCTTAGGTACCACTTGTGTTGGGCTCACCCACTCACTATCACTTATGGGAAAAATTATGTCATTATCTAACCACTTCAACACCTCTTTTCTTACCACTTCTTGCATTATGGGGTTCAATCTTCTTTGACCTTGGGCTTTAGGCTTAATAGACTCATCTAGTCTAATTTTATGCATGCAAATATGAGCTGGTATACCCTTCAAATCCGAAATATCCCAACCAATAGCCGACTTATACGTTCTAAGCACCCTAAGCAATTTTTCTAACTCAAGCTCATGCAAGTATGAAGAAACAATAACCGAAAAGAGTTCACCTTGTTCAAGATAAGCATATCTCAAGTGCTCCGGAAGTGGTTTCAAGTCGAGCTTCCTTCCCTTCTCTTGAGCTTTTGGTTTCTCCTTAGCTTCCTCTTTTGGTGCTTCCAATGTGTAACATGAGGGTCAAGTGTCAAGATTTTTGTGAGGAAATCTTTGACACTCTTCAAGTAAAACCCCCCCAAACTTGGCTTCTTGTTGTATCTCCATGAATTTCTCCTCCTTTTTGATTGGAAGTTCCTTCATAACATCAAGAGAAGACATATATTCAAACAATTCTATATCATTAAGCTCATCAAAATTGAAATCAAAAGGAATAGAAGAGAGAGAGTTAAGAGATTCTCTTATGCAAAAATCAAGTGGGTCCTTTGAGTTGCTCTTTTCCATATGCATATCCACACAAGCTTGCACATTGTTGATCATGTTGCACTCAAAGACCTCATCCTCATCATCTCTAAACTTGATGGCCTTGTAGATATTGAACAACACTTTCTCGTTGTTCACTTGAAGCTCCAACTCCCCTTTCCTTACATTAATGATAGCTCCACCGGTTGCCAAAAATGGCCTTCCCAAGATGAGTGGAATATACTTATCCTCCTTCATATCTAACACCACAAAGTCCACCGGAAAGATGAACTTATCAATCTTAACCAACACATCTTCTACTATACCCAAGGGGTGTGTCATGGATCGATCCGCTAATTGAAGGCTCATTGTGGTTGGTGTAAGCTTTCCCAAACCAAGTGACTTAAATATGGACAAAGGCATAAGATTAATGCTAGCTCCCAAATCACACAAAGCTTTAAATGTACCTCCATCTCCAATAACACATGGTAGGGTGAAGGATCCGGGGTCTCTAAGCTTTTGGGGTAGCTTTGCTTGAATGATTGAGCTACACTCCTCGGTCAAGTGCACCGTTTCATACTCCACCATCTTCCTCTTGTTGGACATAATTTCTTTCAAAAACTTGGAGTAATGGGGCATTTGTTCTAGAGCTTCGGCAAAGGGAATGTTGATGTGGATCTTCTTGAACATCTCCACAAATTTGGCAAATTTGTTGTCCAAGCCCTTCTTCTTCAACCTTTCAGGGTATGGGAGAGGTACCACATTCTTGCCTTTGTCTTGAGGAGGGATTGCCTCCTCACTCTTCTTCTCCTCTACTTTCTCTTCTTCCCTCACTATCTCCTCTTGCCTCTCTTTCTCTTGTCCATCTTCTTTGTCGACATCCTCGGGTGCCATTACCATTTCCTCCTCTTGTGGCATCTTTGGCCCATCGTAGCTCGTCCCACTTCTTAGCTTAATAGCTTTGCAATGTTCCTTGGGGTTGAGCTCCGTGTTTGAAGGAAATTTCCCCGGAGTGTGTTGACTACCGATGACATTAGAAAGTTGACTCACTTGCTTCTCTATGACTTTCACATTATTTGCCACGTTTTTTATCATTTCCCCTTGTTCATCAAGTCTTTGTCGAGTCATGTTTGCATTCTCTCTAGTCTCTCTCATGAAGTTCTTGGTTTCCCCCATAAAAGCACCAAACATGTCCTCCAATGACAACTTTGATGAAGGCTCCACAATAGCTCCATCTCTAACATTAAAATTTGGAGGTGGGATGATGGCATTCCTTGTGTTGGCATAGGAGAAGTTTTCGTGTTGTCTCAACCCGAGATGGTAATGATTTGGGTTAGGGGGATTTTGTCTCTCGTTCTAACCTCTTTCCCGAAAATGACGGTCCCTTTGATTGTTCATATAATGGGCCTCTTCATATTGATCATCACTAGGTCCCATTAATGACTTGGCCGCCATCATCGAAGTCAACTTGTCTACCTTGTGGATAGAGTAGAAAAATCATCCGACTCCTTAGTGGAAGCAACTTTCCGGGCTTGCCTTCTCTCGGATGGCCATTGGTTTCCGTTCTTTGCCATCTCCTCTAGGAGCACATAACCCTCATCCGTCGTCTTTCCTAGCAAAGAACCTCCACCGGCCGAAGCATCTACCATCCCTCTCGTTCGATGGTCCATCCCGTTGTAGAAGTAACAAATGAGTTGATCTCGTGAGAAACCATGTTGTGGGCAACTTCTAATCAAATCTTTGAAGCGCTCCCACGCTTCGGCTAAGGACTCATCCTCATCTTGCATAAATGATGAAATCTCTCCTCGTATCTTGATGGTCTTGCTTGGAGGAAAGTATTTCATAAGAAAGGCATCTACAAGGTCGGCCCAATTTTCGATCGTCCTTAGATCAAGAGACATGTACCATTGTTTTGCACGATCACGGAGGGAAAATGGGAACAATTGGAGACGGATGTAATCTTGAGGGACACGGTTGATCTTAACCGTTCCACTTATCTCTAAGAATTGAGATAAATGGAGGTTAGGATCCTCCTTCGACAACCCTCCAAATTGGTTGTTTTGGACCATCATGATTAGTGCCGGTTTGAGCTCAAAGTTATGAGCATCTACGGGTTCCCTACCCGCTCCTCCATATGGTCTAGGGATAGGGCGGAAGTGGTCTCTCAAGACTCGTTGATTCCCGTTTTCCTCCCTTTGCTCTCCATTTCTCTCCATACCAATATTCTCTTCACCTCTCCGACGAAAATTGTCCCTTAGTACTCATTGATGTCGGTTACCTCCATTCCCGTTTGGTTCCTCAACTCCTTCTACCCCGTGATTCTCAAATTCCTCCTCTTCTTCAACCGAATTTTCCCTTCGATTCATTCTTTCCAACTCTATTCTTCTCCTTTCGGCGTTCCTTCTTCAACAATTGGCTTCGATTTCCGGGTCTATAGGTAGCACTTCTTGTTGGTTCCTCCTAGCTCGGGTGATCATATGCCATGTCTAGACAAGAGTTCAAAAGAAAGTAAGAATCACAAGTGGAATCAAAGTAAAACAAACACAAATTTTTTTTTTGGGGGATTTTGCAAATAAGGAAAGCAAGTAAATGTCTAAACTAAAGCTCTCTTAGCCTACACTCTAGAACTTATAAAAACCTCCCCGGCAGCGGCGCCATAAACTTGATTCACGTGTTATGCAACACTAAATAAACAACCGCAAGTATACGACGTCTATTGTAGCGTGATAAGCACGAGGTCGATCCCACAAGGAGGCTAAGCGTAAAAGTGGTAGTTTGCTAGTCGAGTTCTAAGTAGACGTGATCGATAATTTGAATATGATGATTCACTCTAAAATTACCTACCAAGTGTCACAAATAAGTAATAAAGAGTAAAGACGAAATCGATCAAATATCATGCAAATCAATAAAACGAAAGTGAAACGGATGTAAATCAAAGAAAGAAAGTGGGTTCCAAGGCAATTGTAGTATTTAGACGTCCGTTTATGAGAGTTATCTCGTTTAAATGGCCATTAAGGTTATCTCATATAGGGTGATCACACAAGAAGAATTAATTAATCTCTCGATCTAATTAACCAAAGGCGCAATGCAACATAGGCTCGTATCTCTACCTCACAAACGTTACACCACCTAAAATAGCTCCTAAGATCATTCAAATCCCTCTCCGATAATTAATCCTCTCTCGAGCTCATAATAATACCGGGTTGCATGCTTGCATACGATTAAATGGAATAAATCTCTCGATCTTACCCCAATTAACAATGGATCAAGCAAATCATCATGGCCACTAACAACATTCTTTACAATGGATAATTAAACATGCAAATAAGAGATAAACACCAATTAAAGCAAGAAATTACTCATAAACATCAATTCAAATCTCTACAATGCCTTAGAACCACAAAGTTGTTTAGCTACTCAAATACATATCCAAACTACAAATTCCAAATGAAATAACTAAATAAAAATGAAAAGAAAGAGAAAGCTTAGTCTAGATTGTGGTAGGGGATGGAATTCCCAAGCTAATGCCTCCTTCCTTGCATGAATTGGTGGAGAGATGAAGAAGATATGGCCAAAAACCTCCAACTATGTGTAAATGTGTGAAGAACTCTTGAGAAAGGGGTAAGATGGTGTGAAATTTAAGAAGTGGGGTATTTATAGTGTTGGGATAGGGTTTAGGTGTGATATTTGCAAGTAAGTCCTTCTAAAATACAGAAAATACGCGTTTGGCACCGAGAATGAGGTGGCTCGGCCGGGTAAGGAAGCGGCCCGGCCGGGCGAAGGTCTTGATCGAACTACTAAAAAACAAAGGGTGGTCGGCCCGGCCGGGCGAGTGGTGCCGCCCGGCCGGGCGAAAACTTCGTAAACGGGGATGTATTTTAGACTGCTCGGCCGCCCGGCCGGGCGAGTGATGCCGCCCGGCCGGGCCAAAACTTCGTATTTGGCTCGAATTTACTTGCTCGGCCGCCCGGCCGGGCGAGTGATGCCGCTCGGCCGGGCCAAACTTTCGACTTTGGCCCCGTCTCTCGTTTTCGTCCTCCAACTTCGTTCCTCCGTTTCTTGAGCTTCCGACCTTCGATTGACTCGATTCTTTTGCCTATTCCACTCCATTTTTCGAGCCGGATCCAATGGTGTGCTCCTCTTTTCGGTCCGATCACTTGTGGTGTGTGTTTTGCTCTAAATTCCATCGTTTTACCTACAAAACCGACAAAACACAATCTTTCTCTCATTTTGGCTCAAACAATCATATCTAATGCAAAAATCAATGAAATCCACATCAAAATATGTTTCACACGTGCTTATAAAATGTGTAAATTCCACCCGAATCAAAGAGTCGTCACCGCGAGTGAGCAGGAATTCAATCCCGACAGAGGCCAAAGGAATTATCGAGGTTTGTAGTATGTTGGGTTTCTGCAAAGAGAGAGATTCTTCTATTCTAAATCGGAAGTTTCTAGAATTCGAGGGGAGAGATAGGGAATCTTTCACTCAGTTCGAGTGAGAACTATGCTTCGAGCATAGAGCCGGTACTAGTTTATATTTTTATGAAGATTTTATGTTTTAATGCGAGAGGATTGGGAAGCAGGAGAAAAAAAGAGCCGGTGAAGGAACTAATTAGGGGAACAAGAGCGGAATTTGTTTGTATTCAGGAAAAAAAATTAGTTTTGGTGAGTGGGGAGTTGTGTTCTGTGTTGTGGGCCGATGAAGAGTTCGATTGGTGGTTTAAAGGAGCGGAAGGTGCCTCAGGGGGAATTCTATGCACGTGGAAGAAATCTATCTTCTCTAGACTCAATCTCTGGGAGGAAGGCGATGCTTTGGGGATCTCGGGCCTGTGGGGTAAGGAGAAAACTCAGGTGAACATCATCAATGTCTACGCATCATGTGACCCTAAAAGAAGAGCCACACTGTGGGAGAAATTAAGGTCACGAATCGCTTCGAATTTTGGGGATAGTTGGTGTGTATGCGGGGACTTCAACGCCACTATTCACAGCTTATAGAGGAAAAGTGTCAACTCGAAAGGCTCTAGGCATTCCGACAAGAACCTTAGGGCATTTATTGAGGATACCAAATTGATCGACTTGCCTCTTCTAAGAAGAAAGTACACCTGGTATAAAGACAACGGTGACAGTTGCAGCAGGTTAGATCGATTCCTCATTTCGAAGACTTGGGCCGACTCGTGGCCGCTCACCAAACAAGAGGGTCTCGAGAGGAACATATCCGACCACGCTCCCATTTTGCTCAGCCTAGATATCGAATTCGACGGGGGCCCAAAACCTTTTAGATCAATTAATTGGTGGCTTGAGGATAAGGAATTCATAAATCTTGTCAAGGAAACCTGGAAGTCTCAGTCCATCGAGGGATGGGGTTCTTTTGTAATCAAAGAAAAATTTAGGCTTCTGAAACAGGAGATTAAGGATTGGAGAGTTACTCAAGGGAGCAAGACCGAAAAGATCCTTAGAGAAGCTACAAGCAACTTACACTCACTGGATTTGAAATTGGAAGAGGGTAGATGGACCAAGGAAGAATTGGAGAGTAGAGTTGCCTCATTCATGTCTCTCGAGGTTGAAAGAACAAGGAAAACAAGATTGGTCATCCAGAAATCCAGATTCAAATGGGCAAAGGAAGGGGATTCAAGCTCGAGTTTTTTTCACTCGATTATCAAGAGAAAAAAAATGAGACAAGAAATCAAGGGTCTGTATATTAAGGGCGACTGGGTCGAAGGTGCGGAAGATCTGAAAAAAGGAATATACTCTTACTTCAAGGAGATTTTTAGCAAACAGAATTGGATCAGACCTAAAATTACTGGAATTTTAAGCAAGGTGGTGGATCCAGTTGAAAACGCCTTTCTGTGTGGTGAGTTCTCAAGGGAGGAAATTAAGAGAGCTTTAGGGAATTGCAGATCGGATAAAAGCCCTGGACCCGATGGGTTTAATTTTCGATTCGTAAAGAGTTTTTGGACTGAGAACGAAGATGATTTCTATCGCGCTGCAACAGAGTTCCACAAGAATGCTAAACTCTCTAGAGGGATCAATGCCTCCTTCATCACAGTCATCCCGAAAACGAGGAATCCCACAGACATTAGAGAATTCAGACCTATTTCACTGGTGAATAGCTTCGACAAAATTCTATCCAAGTTACTGGCGAACAGATTGTCTAAAATCCTCGACAGGTTGATTTCGACAAATCAATCAGCATTTGTTGGAGATAGATACATTTTGGACAACGTAGTTACTGCTAACGAGGTGATAAATGAAGCGGTTTCTAAGAAGACTAGTTTGTTCATGTTTAAACTAGATTTTGAGAAAGCTTACGACTCGGTGGACCACTCGTTCCTTATCGATATGCTAAAGCTCATGAGATTTGACCCTACTTGGATAAAGTGGATCAAAGAATTCTTACGGTCGGTCTCTCTCTCTCGATTTTGGTGAATGGCAGCCCGACGAACGAGTTCAGCATGGGGAAAGGAATCCGACAAGGCGATCCGATGTCTCCCTTTTTATTCACTATTGTGGGAGAGTGTCTTAGCCTTATGATACAGAAAGCAGTGGATACAAACCATTTCACTGCAGTCTCTGTGGGGCACAAAAAGGTTAAAGTATCCCATTTGCAATTTGCAGATGATACTTTGTTTTTTGGAGAGGCTACTACGAGAAACATCGTTGTCCTTAAAAGTATCCTCAGACTATTCGAGGTTTGGTCTGGCATGAAAATTAATTATCATAAGAGCACATTATCGGGTGTCAATGTCCCGGAGGACAGGTTGGCCGAGTGGGCTTCAATTCTTAACTGTAGAAGATCAGCTTTCCCTATCAAGTATTTAGGCCTGCGGATAGGTGACAAAGGTCGCAAGCAAGAAATCTGGAAAGAGGTTATCTCTAAAGTGGAGTCCATATTGGAATCGTGGAACTTAAAATCTTTATCTTTTGGAGGACGGATGGTACTCATCAATTCGGTCCTGTCAAGCCTTCCCACCTATGTCCTATCATTCTATGAAGCCCCATCCAAATCCCTTACAGCCATCCAATCCATACAAAGGCGCTTCTTGTGGAACAGCGGCGATCCAAAGGTTAGTAAAATTTCTTGGGTGAGGTGGGATATTTTTTGTAGGGCTAAAGATAGAGGGGGGCTGGGTTTCAAAAATCTTGATCTTTTTAACATTGCTCTTTTGGGTAAATGGGGTTGGAGAATTCGAGAGCCAGGGGAGAGTCTGTGGAAAGAGGTATTAGAGTCTAAATACGGGAGGTTTGAGGACTGTGTGGAGAGTTTTAGGACTAGAGGTAAATGTAATAAAGAGTGGTCTACCTGGTGGAGTAATATTGTAACCTATGTTGGGTCTAGAGATTGGTTTGGAAGCAATTGCTCTAAATCTGTAGGCAATGGAAAAAAAAAACTAAGTTCTGGGAAGATAAGTGGGTTGGGGGCAAGAGTCTTCGCGAGCTGTTTCTGAGGCTTTACAGAATCGAGAAGAATAAGAATTGTGCTATAGCGGAGAAAGTATGTTGGAAGGGAGACACTTTATCGATCAAATGGGTTTGGAGTAGAGTTCTTTTCGAGAGAGAGGTGAGGGTTACTAATAAGATTTTGAGTATGATTAGCAGGTATCTTTTTAAGTCAGGAGAGGAGGACTCATGGACCTGGGACCGGGAGAAGGACGGGAATTATTCGACAAAATCAGCGTACAACCTTCTTCTGGAAAGCATTACAACCGAGAACCAGGAGGTGGACGTTTTGAAGAAGGTATGGATCAAGGGAGTCCCTCTAAAGGTATCGGGATTCACGTGGAGGCTACTTCAGAATAAGATCCCGACAATAATGAGGCACGGTGCTTTTAACCAAAATTTCCAAACCACTTGCAAGATCTGTGACATTGAGGACGAGGAAGTTAACCATCTCTTCTTTCGGTGTGCAGCAGCAAGTTATATTTGGAATAAGTTGTACTCTTGGGTTGGGCTTATCTACACACCCTTGGAAGTGGGCACTCTCCACTACTCAAAGCACGAACTTGCAGCCGAGAGAAAGTGGAGGAAGATGTGGTCAATGATTTGGCAATGTGCCGTCTGGACAATATGGAAGGACATAAATGAAGTGGTATTCAGGGGTCAAGAATTCAGGGCAGATCATACTCTGGAAAAGATCAAAGTAACTTCATTTAGTTAGCTAAAGGCAATTAACAAAATAGGAAGAGGATACACCATTGAAGGATGGCTCCGTGAACCTGTCCTTTGTCTTAGTTGGTTTTGTTATGTTCTTTTCTTTCACGTAATTTTGATAATTGTCTATGTAATGTGTTCTCCTTGGGTATTCCTGATACCTGAGCAATAAATTTGGCCTTTTCCAAAATGTTCATCTTTTTAACTTTATATTTTTGAGAAATTACATGATGAGTGAAAGTTTATCGAAACAAGTTCCCTAAAGTTTATAAATTTGAGGCTACGGCGTCTTCTCCAACAACCCCACACAAATATTGTTTTTTTTTTATTTATATATTTGTACTATACGTTCGTTCGGTGTATAAATTAAAAATTAGATTTAATATTTCAATTAGTATATACATATACTAATATATACGAAATATACATATTTTTAAATTTTAATTAAAAATCTAATTTAGTTTCTAACTTTATATTCTAACTAATGCAAGACTCGCCAAATTCGCGGGATGATTTCTTTAAAAATAATTTTCTCTTTCCTCTTTTTTATTTTTTCTCTCTCTTTTCCAACTTTCATTTTTTAAATTATTTTCTTATCCATTCTCTCTCTACCCTTCCACTTCTTCGTTTTAAATTTTTTTAATTATAATTACTCCCTCCGTCCGCCTATAAGTTTTCCGTTACTTTTTGACACAAAGATTAAGAAAAGTGATTAAATAATAGATATAGTACAAGTGATGTGATTGAAAGAAGGAGAGAGATAGAGAGAAAAATTAAGATATAAAGTGAAGTGTAAGAAAAAATACTTACCAAAAAAGTATGTGAAGCTTATAGTCGAACAGAACAAAATGGTAAAATGGAAAGCTGCAGACGGAGGGAGTATAATTTTATTTAATAATCTACCCTTATATCTACCCTTATAAAATTATAAAATTACGCGAGATTATAAAAATAAAAATTATTTATTAAAATTTAAGACAATTTTTGTTGAAGAAGAAAATGAAAGAATAATTTAAATAGAAATTTAAAAGTTAAAAAATTTTAAATTATATAAAAAAATCGATGTATAAAAGAGAAGTTAGAGGAGATAGAAAATTGAGAAAACTGCAAGAAAGAGAAAAGAGAAAAATATTTTAAAAAATAAATTAAAATTACATAATTTAAGAGATTGTAAAACGGAGGCTCTTTGAGAAGACATGTCAGATTCAGAATTAGTATATAAGGAAGATTTAAACGGATGAAGAAGCTATGAGGAGAGAGAAAACTAAAATAACGTAGGAAAAAATACTAAAAAAAAAGAATGATAAAAAAAATTAAAAAAAAATTTTAAAAATGAAAATCGATACTATAAATTAAATTATAATTATTTAAAAAATTTAAACTAAGGAAGAAGTTATGAGGAGAGAGAAAACTAAAATAAAACGTTTAATTAAAAAATGCAGAAATTTAAGAAAAATTGAAAATTGAAAAAAAAAGACTAGGGATTTAGTGCGTGTTTTGAAACTCTACAAACTGCTTCCAGAATCACTTTTTTTCAAAAGCTTGTGAGAGGGAGCTTTAAAAATAAGTGATTCTAGAAGCAGTTTGTTGAGTTTCAAAACACGCCCTTAGAATTAAGGTTGAGCAGATTTTGGAGAATGTGATTTTAAGGGCAAAATTGACACATTAATTAAATTTGACTACATTTATTGATTCTTAATATGTGTGTAAAGTCAAATGTAACTATATTTGTGGGACGGGGGAGTATTTAATAATAAATAAAGTTATAAAATTTAATCAAATTAAAATGGGCTAGTCTGGTATGAAATATTGCATATATGCATTTCAGTCAATCACACACATGTTCTTTATAAATACACCCACAAGCTTAATTCACACACACATTTGTTATAAATACACCAACAAACTTAATTCACACACACATTTTTTATAAATACACCCACTGACAGCTTAATTCGAATTTTTTAATCCGTTTATTTTACTCGTTTCTGTGATTTTATTATTATTTATTTTATTGTCGAACGCGGGATATTAAATGTAGTAATTCAAATTGTAATATGTAGTAATACACATTATTTTATGTAGTAATAACACAAACTATTTATATAATAATACAAATTCTTTTATTTAGTAACACGTTTTTTCTAGTGTTTTTATTGATGTAGTAATTCACATTATAATATGTAGTAACATATATTATCGAATGTAGTAAACACAATAATCATGTTGTAATACAAAATGTTTTATTGTAGGATGATGCGAAAAATATTAGATCATTTGATAAAGTTACATATAGTAACAAACGTCTATTCAATGTAGTAATTCAAACTTTAGTATGTAGTAACATATAATTTTTTATGTAGTAAAACAAATTATTACATGTAGTAATAACACATTTTTATATAGTAATATTAATTCTTTTATATTTTTTTTATTGATTAAGTAACCCACATTATAATATATAGTAACATATATTATTGCATGTAGTAAGATATATTATTACACGTAATACAAAATAACATTGGCCCATAATGATTAGTATTAAAGAATATTTAAAGATTAAGGTCATCGTAAATTGCAGCGTCCGATCGCGGCCTGAGGTGATCGAAAACTGCTCGGAGAAGACGATCATGTTCAATTTCTGTCAGTGGGTGCATTTATAAAAAAATGTGGGTGTGAATTGAGCTGTCAGTGGGTGTATTTATAAAAAAATGTGTGTGTGAATTAAGCTTGTGGGTGTATTTATAAAAAATGTGTGTGTATTTATACAGAATATGTGTATGAATGACTGAAATGCATATATGCAATATTGCATATAAGTTTTTTTTGAATTAAAATTACAATAGAGTTCATCACATTTTCATAAAAAGTTTGGCATAGTAACTCAAGAAAATCATATAATGAACACTATCTAACTTTAAAACATTTGTCTAAACTTAAACCTTGCATGGTTGTTAGCTAACAAGGCTTAATTTTCTTTCTTATGTTTTCGTCTTCTGCATTTTCCTGTATATTCCATCATTTTGGCCTTTGTGAAGTAGATTGAGGAATTATACTCATTTTCTTCTCATCAAAAGGGACGTATACGAGCCTTCTATGATGGAATTATATTTTTCAGATTCCAAATCCTTTAACAATATCATCAATCTACTGGTCATATTATCTACACTTCATATTGTATGTAAGAGATTGGTGGAATCCTTAGTTTAAACTTAAACCTTCAACGAAAAAGAATGAGAAGAATGAAGAGCCCAAGTTGAGAAGAATGAAGAGCCATTTGATGTTTTATCCTTTCGAAAGAAAATGATATGAATTATTATGGAGACAAATTCTGAACATTCACAACCAGTTCCCGTCTTCACCAACACCCTCCAAACAACAAATACAGAGTACTGTTTTTAAATTCAGAAGATTCACAATCAGTTCCAAAGTTTATAAATTTGAGGCAACTGTACGTTGCGTCTTCTCCAACACCCTCTAGACAAATACTTGTTTTTTATAATTTATATATTTGTACTATACGTCGTCGGTGTATAAATTAAAAATTAAATGTAATATTTCAATTAGTATATACAAAATATAAATATTTTTAAATTTTAAAAAAATCTATAATTTAGGGGGTGTATTCAATTGAGATTATGTTGTATTTTTTTGGACTTTAAAAAGTCAGTGAATTTAGAAAATCTATGTTTGACTGACTTTTTTATTGATTTATATGAATTTTTATAGATTTGACAGGATTCTGAAATACACATTTTTTTATTGATTTACATGAATTTCCATAAACTACGCCGCTAAAACCTAGTTAAAAAAAAAAATATTTATCATTATTATTCTTATCTTCATTTTCATCACATTTATACCTCGCCTCATTTTCACATAGTTAGCCATACTAGTTCTCTATGCATTAGCTTAAGTTCTTTGTTTTTGTTTTGTTGCCAAATTTTCCTCTTTCATGTGTGGTGAATCTTGATCTTCCTTATATTCCATTGAAAATTCATGGCGACCTTCTTTCCGAAGAAAGTTATGTAATCTAGGTGAATTGCAATTTGAAAATACCAAAAATTCGATTGAATAATTGCATGGCAATTGCTTATGTGTACCAGTTACATGTATGTAACTGGCTATTTACCCTTCTTTTTTAATAAATCCACACTCCCTTTTTGTTAGACACTCCCCTTTTTTAGGCACTTATGTGTACAAGTTACATACATGTAACTAAATCCAATTTTTTACATGGATTATTAATTTTTTACCTTCTTTTTTATTAATTTCACCCCCAAATTTTTTAAAATAAAAATACATGTAAAATACTATATTACCATTTTATCAATTAAATTAAAATACAACTCATTAAAATTATAATTATACATCGACTATCGATTCACCAATGAATAACCACGAAGTCAAATATTATTCTATTTTTTTAACTTTTAAAAAATAAATATAAAAACATAACGAATATTAAAAAAATATGAAACTCAAAAATAAAATTATGAAATAAAATTTCCAATTTTTTTTTTCAAAAAATGACCAAAATTTAGGAAAAAAATACAAAAAAAATCGAAAAAAAAAAACAAACTAAAAAAATTCAATTTTTTTCTAATTTGGGTACAAATGTATGAATATGACATGCTCACTTTCTAACTTTAATCTGATTTATAATAACTAAGATTATTTTGTTACGTCTTCCGTATTTCTAAAATGATATCTAGTTTGTTACAAGTTTTTTAAGATTGTAGATTATTTTTTAAAAATAATTAATAATATAATCTAATTGAAAAATAAAATTTATATTTAGAAACTTAAATGAGTTGAGAATTGGAGAAGAAACCAGCATAATATTGCATCAACTTTATTATTTTCTTTGGGGTCATCGTCATGTTGATGCATTCATATGTTTATTGAATGTGATCGTATCTATTAATTGAATTGTGTGTTCAGTGTGATTCATTCTCACTTTTGTTCTTCTTACTAGTTAGTTAATATCATTTTTTTAATATTGATGTATTAATTTGCATGGTATGCCTAGAATTATAAATGTGTTAAGTTATGTATTTTTTGTTAAATATAAATATTAGTTTAAATACGATATAGTATTAGTACGCCTATGGTATAATACTAGTTAATATATTGTATAGTACTAAAGATTAATGTGGGTATAAAAATATTACAGAGTATTTAATATATGAACTAATACTATACAATATTTGAATTTATACTATACTATATTTGAACTAGTATCATAGAGTATGTGAACTAATACTATACAATATGTGAACTAATATTATACTATATTTGAACTATTACCATAAAGTATGTGAACTCGAAACTCGAAAAAATTAAAACATATACCAATATAAACTAATATTATATTGTATATGAATTAATATGTACAGTACTGCATATTAACTAATAATATATCATAATACTTATTAACGGTTATCATAACACTTATAAACTAAAAATTATATTCATAAAAAATTAAAATAAAGTGATTAAAAAATGAAAGTTCAAATGAAAAAAATAATTAAACAATGTAAAACGAAGTTAAATTTGTAAGGAATGAAGTAAAATTTTGAAAGGATAAGGTGAAAATTATACACCAATTAATTAAAGTAAAATAGTACCAATAAAATTGAACACTTGTCTAAGAGAGGTGAGAGTTTTATTTTTTAAAACAAGTTATTATTATACTATTTAATACTTAAAAAACAATTAATATTATTTTTAAAATTTTCTTATTAGATTTTAAAATTTTAGAATAATTATTTATGACATAAAAAGAAATTACGTTAAAAAAATTATTATTTTAAACACAAATGATAAACAGGAAGAAAAATAAATTTAAAAAATAATATGGAGTATTAAAAAGATAATTATAAATATCAATTGAGTAAAATAAAAAAATAAAATTTTAAAAAATTAATGGAGTATTAGTTTTTAATGATAAAATTTAAAAAAAAAATTAATTGAAGTAAAATAAAGGACCAAGAAAAAATGTATGTGTTAAATTGATATAGTAAATGGGTCATGTGTTATTAGATTGGATATAGTAAATGAGTAATGTCTTATTTATAATGGATTATTGGATTGGATATAGTAGTTACATATATTGGATTGGATATAGTAGTTACATACATGTAACTGGTACACAAGAGTGCAACTCTAATTGCATTTCTGGGATGACGACCTTGACCACCAAAATCTTTTAGATGATATGGAACATCACGTAATGGGGAATTGACATCGATTAGATATTATTGACGGTGTCCGATATACTATAATTTTTAAAGAAAGAACATAATTTTAAAATACAGAAATGTAATTTTTTCACGATAATAATGGTGGTGAATAATCTTATCAAAGAATATAGTTACCACAATTTTTTTTTTCTTCTCTTTCAGAGTCTTTTAAGAGAATCCATTGAAATCTCTACTTTTTAGAAGAGATTTTGATTAGTGAAATTTATTTATATTTTTGAAAGAGAATCCAACGAAATCCATAGAGTATTAAAATCATAGATTGTTGAATACCTAAAGATTTTTTTAAAATCTATATTGAATACCTCAAAATTTTGAAAGACTTTTAAAAATTCGGATTGAATACCTCAGATTTTAAAAGTCCAAAAAAATCCAACAGAATCTCAATTGAATACACCCCCCTTAGTTTCTAACTTTATATTTTAATTATAAATTTAATTTAAATTATAATTAATTTTAAATGTAATTTAATTTCTAAAGAACCAAGGGATGTAATCCCAATTCAATTTCATGTGAGTGGGTTGCGTAATGTGCTGAAGAAGTATTGGGCTTACAAAAGTTTGGGCTTGTGTAATGGGCTGAGAAAACTTTAGGCTTGGTGTTCGTTATAAGTCCATGTTTTTTAAAAATTGGCAATCCAGGCTCAGTCGATTTCCAACTTCATCTTGTGATATTTGAGAGTTATATTGTGTGATATTGCCCCTAAGAAGAAGTTGCAATATATAGGCGCTATCTTTGAATTCTTCCTCACTCAAGCAGCTGGCTTTTTGTTGTCAATTCCCCCACCATTTTTTCCACATCTCTCATTGTTTCTACCATTTCTTCGTACCGTTCGACTTAATTCCTCCGCCAGCTTAGCGGTGTAAACGGCTTTTTCACGATCAAAACAGGAAGACGAAGAAGTCATCACCGTTAGGAAAAAAATTGAGCTACTTTCTCTCTCCAGGACACAGAAGCTAATTCTGAAACGACTGTGAAAATGATCATTCAAATTTATATTACATGGAAACTAACCGTTTGTTCAGAAGATCATTCAAATTTATGGAATTGTCTGATTTGATTTTTAACTTTATATTTTAGAGAAATCACATAATGAGTGGAAGTTTATCGAAACATTTGAGTAACTGTACGTAGCGTCTTCTACAACACCTAGACAAATACTTTTTTTTTTTTTTAATTTATATATTTGTACTACAACTCTATAAGTCGTGTATAAATTAAAAATTAAATATAATATTTCATAAGTCGTGTATAAATTAAAAATTAAATATAATATTTCAATTAGCATATACTGAATATACATTTCTAATTTAGTTTCTAACTTTATATTCTAATTATAAATTTGACCACCACCTCCATTGCCCATTTTCACACGGCCACCCCAGGTTTGTTTAATTTTTTTTTATAACATATAGTTGAAAATTTACACTATTGTCGAATTTGCAATTACTATATATTATCAAAAATATTCACTTTTTTTTTATAGATTTTTTTTTCAATCAAAAGTTGTCGTCAATGATGTATCTTTTCGATAAACTATTGTCGAAAGTATATTTTATTGTTGACAAATTAATATCGAAAATTACACTATTTTGTACCCTTATTTACTACTAATATTTTAGCCGCCAAATCCCAAGTTGAGAAGAATGAAGAGTTCTTTTATCGTTTCATTATTGTTTTGTGTAGTACACCCTCGAACAACCATTTTAGTTAATCAATTTTTAACATTAAAAAATAGAGAAAAAAAATAATGAAGATATAGAGAGAAAATGATATGGACACAAACAAATTCCAAAGATTTCACTTGTAAATATGTGCTGCCCTGTATATAAGTTAAAAATATAATATAATATTTGAATTAGTAAATTTACATAATTTCAAAAGGAGATGCTAATATTTATATTTAGGATTAGAGATTATAACCTCTTCAATCCATCGTGTCAAAATTACTTAATAACATAATACAAATCAATTCTCAAAATTAAGTGTAATTTCAATCTTATACAAAAGTGGACCTAGAATATGAGGCAATTTAATTCAAATGATTATTTTAATTGTTTTGTGTTAAATTTAGGTATATATTTGATCTAATGCTACGTGGAAGGAGTGGGTTAATATATAATCTAACTTCCTTCCTATTTTTAAGGAGTAAATTATCAATTATCATAAGAAAATTTACTAAATGGCTGGGCGCCTACTAATTAAGTAATTAACCAATTGTAGTTATATTTAATTTATAATTTCAATTTTTTTCCCTAAGAACTTTGTAACCTTTAGTTGTTGGAATACCGTTCCATTTTGGACAGTTTAATTTGAAAAAAAATCAGGTTCACTATTTGAAATCTTGGAAAATAGATTTATAATCTCATGCTTAATTATCATGTCTTATGCAATATTAATTTCAAGAAAAATGTTAAAATATTATTAGAATTTTAAAAATAAAGAGAAGAAGGGTAACAGAAAGTTGACATGTGGAAGAGAGTAATTCCAATTCCAAAATTAAATTTAAGACATCCGCGGCCGTGACGGAGCCAGGAAATTTCGATAGGGGGGCCCGATTAACATTAGTTACATTACTTTAAAAATAAAATAATATGTACTTATTATACTCATCAAATTTTTACATGATAAAATTGTTAATACATTTCATTAAATTAATTAAATTGAACAAGCTAACTTTCATTTTGTTTTGAAGTTTTAATTTGATAGTTCGATTCAAAATTAAGCGAAACAATTTAAAAATTGCTAAAATATTAAATTCAAAAAACATTTTATTTCTTCGATTGTAAATGTCTTTTAATTAATACATTAATGTGTTCCAATATTCTATTATTTGCACGATTTGATCGGCACAATTTTTAAAGTATGAATATTTTGGGTGATTTGGTGAGGTGTAAAATAAAATGTATGCAAAAAAATGAGTGACAATTTTGAAAATAAAATGATGTTGGGAGGGTATTAATTTTGTTGGGTGTTTTCATATTAAGAATGTGCAAATAATCATTTGATGTCCCAATAAAAAAAAGTGTATAAATAATTACGTGACAAATGGGTATATATATAAAATAAAATAAAAATTGGTGGGGGGCCACTGGGCCCCCTGGCCCCAGTGTAGCTCCGCCCCTGATCGGTGGAATCATTAGTTTAAACTTAAACCTTCAATTAAAAAGAATGAGTTAGCAAAAGAACTAAGAAACATTTATACAACAGAATGAAGAAAATCCTCCTTTGAACTTCAATGAAAAAGAATTATTTTAATTATAATTTAAAATGTAATTTAATTTTAAAATTTCAATTGTAATTAATATTAATTTAGGATTATAGAAAAAACATTAAAATATAGTATTAAAATAGGGGTCTTTGAGGATAGTCCAGACCTAAACTATGAACATTAATGATTTTGCACTTAGGGTATGTTTATTTTTGGTTTTAAAAACCAGGTTTTGGATTTCAAGATCCAAAACCCATTTTACTTCGGGATTTAACCGATTTTCAAAATCCACTCAAAACCACTCTTATCAAACATATTGATTTGACATAAAGTTATATCTATATAATATTACTCCAATCATTATATTATTTTTCAACAATAATAATACTATAATAATATAATAATACAATAATATAATACATTTAATCAACAAATCATTATAATCTCACCAAACAATAATATAATAATACAAACTCATTCAATCTTACAACTTGATTTAACTTAAAGTTAAATCCTTCACTATTCCAAAACCCAAAAGAAACACCCATATTACTATTCATCGGGATTTCAAAAACCAGGATTTCAAAAATCTGGTTTTTAAAACCACCCAAAGCCCAAAAGAAACACCCCCTTAGTCTGTGCAGAATCCATTGCCCTCGATTGCACTTATTATACATTACTTATTTTTTTTTTTTATCACATATTACTTTTAAATTAAATTTAATAATTTTAAATATATAATTATAAAATTATCCTCACATAATTAATAAAAAAATAATTGATTATATATAATTTTTATTTTAATTTTTATATCATTAATCCGTCCCAAAATTATATTTTTGAGTTTTAAAAAATAATAATTTAATTTTAAATTTATTATATGTATTTAATTTTACGTTCACATCAATATTTTTTTAATATTTAATTTGATTTTATATTTATCAAATATTAGACACACATCTAAATATAAATAGGAATAAAATATATCTTTAACTATAATTTTTTAAGAATACTCTATGATAGTCATGAATAGAAGAAGATGTGATTTCAGAATTTTTGAAGAATTCATTTGTTTACACGATAAAGCCCAAAGAAATGAATGACAATTTTTTTTAGTTTAAAACATTATCTAATAGTTCAGAGTAGCAAAATGAAGAATGAATTGCCCAACTTCTTCTATAGGGAAAATATTATTGTATTTCTATTTCCATGAAAATATGATTCTCACTAAAGAGATAAATTAATTAAATTAAATATAATTTTTTAGTAGTTAATTATATTTTAACGTGATATATTTTATTTCTATTTATATAGAGAATATATATTAAATAAATGTTGACGTGGCATTTGTAAAATTAAAATAGTTTATAAATGCATATAAAATATTATTTAATAATAATTCAAGTTATATATACCATTCAATTCCCAACGCTCAAATCAATTATAATTCACAAAAACTTATATGCAAATCATACATGACCAATTAAAATAAATTAAGTTAAAATTTGTGGGTCAAACGTGGATTAAAGCGGGTCAACCTTAATTAGAATATTTATTTTCACTCTCAAGAGAACTATCTTACTCCATGACCAAAACTATCTCAAATTCTATCTTGTGTCGTAATTCATTCACATAACACAAATCAATTCTTCAAATTATAAAATTAATTCATTTAACCCAAAAAAAAACTCATAAAATGAGTGAGTGCAGATAACTGTGGTAAAAAAATAATTTGGGAGTGAACTCGTAAATGAGCGGGTGCAGATAACCGCGATAAAATAAATTATTCGGGGGTGAACTCATAAAATGAGTGGGTGCAAATAACCGTAATAAAAAATGATTTTTGGGTGAACTCATTAAATGAGCGGGTACAAATAAAATATAAATAAAAAATTAAAATTGATGTGTATCGGTCAAGTATCACCTTAAATATATATATAATAAATTTAAAATTAGATTATTATTTCTTAAAATTCAAAAATATAATTTTGGTACGGATTAATGATATGAGAATTAAAATAAAGATTATATATTATTATTAATTTTTTTATTAATTATGTGAGGATAAATTTGTAATTTTATAATTATGTATTTAAAATTATTAAAATTAATTTAAAAGTGCTTAAGGGCAACATAAATGTTAAAGTGCAATGCAAGGCGATGGATTCTGCGACACCAAGTGCAACAGGTAGCAAGTCATCAAATATAAGTCACTAGATTTCAGACACCAAGTGCAACAGGTAGCAAGTCATCAAATATAAGTCACTAGATTTCAGATCTGATGGCTCAGATTAATAGACTGTTGATAGTTCGGGCAACACCTGGATTATCCTTAGAAGACCCCACATAAATTAATCTTCGGGATAATGATATTAGTTAAATGCATTGAAGCGGCAATTTATATTATAAGGCCTTGTTTGGTTTGCTTGATTATGTTGTATTAGACTTGATTGACGTTTTATTCTCAACGAATCAAACGTTTGGTTTGATTGATTATGGCCCGGGATTAATGCAATGCCCGATAATTTTATACTATTTTTCATGTATATGTGAGATTAAAGGAGGGGTGAGTTAATTTATCCAATATTATCTCATCCCTCAATCGGGTGAACTCATAAAATGAGTAAATTTATATATACACTTTGCAATTTATGGAATTGGGATCTGACCATGTCTTTTATTTTTCTTTTTTATATTATGTGGAAATTTGTGAATGACTGATCTTCATAGGTTAAATTTTTAATATAATGTTTGAAATCTCGAAATGTAGGTAGGGAGGGTCTCAACTTCACGTTGGTAAGGTACTGCGATTTCGGACTCATAACGT